>CM053028.1:422171973-422771973 GCA_028564925.1 Lithobates sylvaticus | reverse complement strand
AACCCTTTGATTGCCCTTGGTGTTAACCCCTTCCCAGCCAGTGTCAGTACAGGGCAGTGCATATTTTTAGCACTGATCACTGTATTAGTGTCACTGGTCCCCAAAAAGTGCCAAAAGTGTCAGTGTCTGATTTGTCAGCCACAATATTACACTCCTGCTATAAATTGCTAATCACCGCCATTACTAGTAAAAAAAATAAAATAAAAAATATTCCATAGTTTGTAGATGCTATAACTTTTGCGCAAACCAATCAATATATGCTTATTGGGAGCATATATACTACAAAAACATGTAGCAGAATACATATTGGCCTAAATTGATGAAGACGCTTTTTTATTGGATGTGTTTTATAGCAGAAAGTAAAAAATAATGTGTTTTTTTTTTTCAAAATTGGCGGTCTTTTTTTGTTTATAGCGCAAAAAATAAAAAACGCAAAAGTGATCAAATACCACCAAAAGAAAGCTCTATTTGTGGGAAAAAAATAACATCAATTTTATTTGGGTACAGAGTTACACGACCGTGCAATTGTCAGTTAAAGTAACACAGTGCCATATAGCAAAAAATTGCCTGGTCACAAAGAGGGGGCAAGGTGGTTAAAAGTATTTCCCTCAGGGACCTCTGAAATTAGAAGTATTAGTTTTGATATTGCCTAGAGATTGGTTACTTTGGGCACCTACATTATGCAAACTCTTCTTTATAAATATTTACTCAGGGAATTGTTTTAAAATTTGTTTTAGCTCGACGTGCAGGCACCAGGACCAGTTTAACAAAAGAGACCTTTGTATGGAAACTAAGATTCTGTAGTTTTAATAATAATGATAATGATAATATCCTGAACAGGCAGATGGGCTGCTTGGTGAGAAAATTAGAAAGACCACACATTTTATGTTTGTTTTCTTTTCTCCAGCCTTTATCACCCTCATCGTTGTTTGTTTTCATGTGTACAACACCACATCACCAAAATTCCATGTGATCATACAGTATGTCATCACACAAACATTTGACGATTAACTTTCTTCTTATTTGACTCCTGATGTAGTAGAATGCGACATCTGTCAGCACTATAATTAACAATCTAATTTAACCCTTTGGGATCATGTATTGAAATACATTGATAAGACCCAGAAATTACTTCTACCTAAGGACCCTTTGCTATGCTTTTTCAGCTGCAACACCTCACAGGCTTCCTCTTCAACACCTACCTGCAACTCTCTCCCTCAATGAGTCCATATTTGCCTTCTGTCTGCTCGCAGAGCTCTAATGCATGCTTGGATCCACCCTTCCCCGCCTCAAATTGCTTCTGTGAAACAAGCACTCCAAAGCCCATTCCACATTGAGAAAATGGACACTATCACCCAACATTCTATATCACTAAAATGTTTTATTACCGGATGACGCAGCTTCATGGAACATTCTTTCCCTCCAGAAGAGATCTCTTTTCATATGACTCCTTTACGTTATATGGACTGGTACCTGCGTGCAGACCTTGCCAATACTCTGGGCAAACTTAGGATCCAGGTCTCCTCCACCTCCTCGAATCCCCATATGCCCTCCCCTAGGCATTCCAACTACTGTGATTAAGTAGTACCTTATTTCATGTGATATGTTCTCTATTTCTTCATAATTTTAGCAATCTTTCTATCCGTTCCCAGGTGGAATGGTCACCTGCTTCCACTCCTTAGGTCGCCTTGTTAGTAGAATTGTTCGGTCAGATACTATACTACTTGTTCTCATATTAATGTATGTAGGCTTCAAGCCACGCAATTCTATATTGCTTGTTATGTCGTACTATGTCTTTTACTTTGTTACCCTTGCTGGCATACTACTCCTGATTCAAAAACGTTTGTACAAAAACTTAATAAATATATAAAATAAATCTAATTTAGACCTCTCATTTACAGGTCCTTGGGGTACCAGCAGTACTGTAAGCTTCTATATTACCATGCCTCTAAATACAAGTGAAAATCTTTGCATGCGTCCTTTCTTCCATCTGCTGGATGGTACTTTGTCATGTATGTGAGTATTTTATATGTGTATAAGTACATGTGCCACACTCAGGAGCTATCATGAAAGTTGCCAAAAATGTCTACTCTACTCCAACGGTTCTCAACCGTGTCCTCAAGTACCCCCAGCAGGCCATATTTGCAGGTTTTCCTTTATCTTGTACAGGTGCTTTAAATCAGAGTCAATGGCTTGGTATTTTGGACAGCTATTTTATCTAAAGCCCCATACACACTATCAGATTTTTTGCTGATTTTTGTCTTCAGATTTATCAAAACCATGTAGTGCAAGGGCCTGCCTGATTGCATACAAATTGAAACTCCTGAGGTTTGACCTCATATTATATGGTTTTGGTAAATCTGAAGACAAAAATCTGCAAAAAATCTGATAGTGTGTATGGGGCTTTAGAGAAATTCCCAAAACATGGCCTGTTGGGGGTACTTGAGGACAGGGTTGAGAACCACTGCTCTACTCTACATAAGACATGCAATTTAGTTTGACAGACCACTGGAGAAAAGAACATGATTATAATACCAAATAATCCCCCTCCACCCAAAAATAAAAGTGAATTTCAGAATACTTTTCCAGTCTTTGAAATGAAGAATATTTTATTTACCACAGATTGTGTTTAGTTACTGTGGGTGGATTCATTTAGTATTGATTGCTCATGCCTAGCAGATGCTGTCACTTGCTCTCTAATTCAATATCAAAAGTCTGGGCAAGGTAGAGAATACACAAAATATATTTTAAAGGAGCAATACAAAAAAAAAAAAACATATATTGATAATTAAACTGTAATTCAAAATGTAAGCGGTATTAAACACAAAAGCAAACATTTATTATATTGCAACTTACCAATTCTGAGATGTGATAGCTGTATTCATTTTCATTTTTAGTCTTTGTCTCTTTTATTTTCACCTAGTGATCCTGCCAGTAAGTCTGCTGTATTTCTGAAGAACAAGCTCTCCAGCAGAAAGTATCAATTACAGAAATGAGACAAACCATTTACCACTGACAGGGGTCAGTGGTAAATGGTTGCATTTATTCAATACAACTTTTATTTCAAAAGGAACAAAACAGTTGCTGTGACTGCTTATAAAGTGTGAACTGGTGCTTGGCTTCAGTTAAGTGTATTTAAATCTGCTAGTACATCTAACACCCCCCTCTCCCCCCAGACTAACAATGCTGCTGTACAAAGGTGCCCACTGTGCTCCTTCTTTCTGAGTTTGGGCACTCTAATACAGGAGGCATGTTACTGGCCAGATCACCAGGTGAAAACAGATGGGGAAAAAAAAACGAAAAAAGAAAACTAATAGAGCCACCACACTTAACGTTGGTAAGCTGTAATACATTTCATTTTTGGTTTTGGGTTTAATACCACTTTTAATAAAATGTAAAATTTAAAAAATTATTCTTTTACATATTTTTGGTTAAAAAAATCTCAATAACCGTATATTGATTGGTTTGTGCAAAAGTTATCACGTCTACAAAATAGGGAATAGATGTATGGTATTTTTATTATTCATTTTTGTTTTATTAGTAATGGCGGCAATCTGTGATTTTTATCGTGACTGCGACATTGCGGCAGACAGATCGCAAACTTTTGACACTATTTTAAGACTTTGGGAATTTTGGAATTAGCATTTATACAGCGCCGGCAGTGTGCCCGCTAGCCGCCGATGATGTACAGGTACGTCGTTTTGTGCACCCGTGCCACTTTGCTGACGTATATTGGCGTGAGCCAGTCGGCAAGTGGTTAATCATCCAGATATATAGTTTAATTATTCTGCCCTCACCAAACCTAATAATGTTATCAATATTATATGAAATACAATATTAAAGTTGAAACAAAATGAATGAAAAAATATGTGTATATGTATGCTGCTATCTCCAAGAATGAAATACTTAATTCAACATATATAGATAGAAAAAGAAGATTGCACAAACCTAAAAACACTTTATTAAATAATTATGCAAAAACACATAACATGCGAGTGAATCAGTCCATGTGATTCAATTGTGAATGTGTTAAAAAGTCCCCAAAAAACACAAAAAAACACAAACTTTTTTTAAAAATGTGACAAATGAAAGCGACTTCTGATTATTTTGTTACAAAATCCCAAATCACATGAAAAAAAAAGCAAAAAAAATGAAGTAACAATGAAGGCAATTTCTGGTGCAGCACCTAGAAATCTGCAATGACAACTGGTCAGTACTTTATATCGAAGCAGGGAAGTAAGCTAAAAAGCCAGATGGCCTCGTACCGAACACAATGGACCCCAAGTTATAGGGATCAAGCTCGCCTGATATGCACAGTAATCAGCTGTTCCATCTGGTCCACTCCAAACACTAGCCACTCTCCTCAAGGACAACAAGATGTTTTAGAAAATTTCTCACCTTCCAGTCAAGATTTAGAAGAAAAGGAACTTCACGGTGCAGTAAATAATGTTAGTTTATTCCATGTAATTATTTCTTAAGCACAGCAAAGAAATACGATACAAAGACACAGCCACATGTTTTCTGCCAGCTGGTGCGTGGTGACATCACAAGATTCTCTCCAAACGGCGCGTTTTCCTGTAACAAGCATCGACTGGGAACAGGGATAACTCTGGGACGTCACTCACCATGTAATTTATACTAGGCAGGGGAGACACCGGAGGTACAAAGCTCATCTGTTCCTCCCAGGTATCACACAAACATCAGTTGTTTTGCAGCAAATATTGTTTAACCACTTTGCGCCCGCGATATAGCCGAAAGACAGCTACAGCGCGGATGCCAATTGCCGGGAGGGCGTCCCTGGACGCCCTCCTGTTTACTTCCGCAATGCGCGCTCCCACGAGCGTGCATCGGGAAGTTCTGTGCAGGTCATGTCCCTTGGACACAGCAAGTCACAGATCGCTGTAAATTGCCAATCACAGCGGCCATTTACAGTGCGATCAGCGTGTACAATGAGAGATGATCTCATATGTAAACATATGAGATCATCTCTCATCACTGGCTCTCCCTCCTCACACAGAGACAGCGTGTGAGGAGGGAGAGGTGAACGGCTGCAGCGGCCGTGAGTAGAAAAAAAAACGGAAAATAAAGTGCCCGAAGTAAATGTCAGTGCCATCTGTCCCCAGTGACACCTGTCAGTGCCATCTGTCCCCAGTGCCACCTGTCAGTGCCATCTGTCATCAGTGCCATGTATAAGTGCCATCTGTCATCAGTGCCACATGTCATCAGTGCCACATAGTGCCATCTGTCATAAGTGCCATATCAGTGTCACATATTAGTGTCATCTGTCATCAGTGCCACGTATCAGTGCCATCTGTCAGTGTCACGTGCCATCTGTGTCACGTGTCATCAGTGCCACATATTAGTGCCATCTGTCATTAGTGCCACATATTAGTGTCATCAGTGCCACGTATAAGTGCCATCTGTCATCAGTGCCAAATATTAGTGCCATTAGTGTCACGTGTCATCAGTGCCACGTATCAGTGCCATGTCAGTGTCACGTGTCATTGTCCTGGTACTCCAGGGCCTTCAAAAGTGTAATAGTTAGTCATCTTCATTTTTGCAAAGAATTGTGAGAAAAAATGACCACTTAAAAAACCTCACCATGCCTCTTACCAAATACCTTGGATTGTCTACTTTCAAAAAATGGGCCATTTGGGGAGTATTTGTACTTTCCTAGCTTGTTCGGGTCTCAAGAAATGAGAGGCCACCAGTACATCAGGTGTGATCAATTTTGTATGATTTGCACCACAGCTTGTAGACTCTCTAACTTTCACAAAGACCAAATAATATCCACTAATTTGGGTTATTTTTACCAAAGATATGTAGCAGTATAAATTGTGGCCAAAATTTAAGAAGAAAAATTAATAATTTGCAAAATTTTATCACAGGAACAAAGAGAAATGCGTTTTTTTTTTTTTTTTAAATATTCGTTTTTTTTTTTTTTTTTTCCTGTAACAAGCATCTGTCCCAGAGTTATCTCCGTTCCCAGTCGATGCTTGTTACATCAGAAGATTCTGCTCTTTATAAATCACTAAATCTAAAAAAGGAATAGAGAATACACTAAAATGATAGGTGAATCTGACACCCCATTGGTTGGATTTCAGATACCCCATAAATACATGTAGAGACTCCACATCACCCCCCCCCCACCCCCCCCCCCCCCCCCCCCACAGGAAGAAGGCATTGTCAATGTAGCGTTTCCAAAAAAGGAAGCATGAGTCCCCACATGAAAACAAAAAATCATTTTCCCATAGAGCCATGAATAGGTTGGCTAGACTCAGGGCAAATTTATACCCCATCGCAACACCAGTGGATTGTAAATAAAATTCTCATCCAAAGTAAAAATAATTATGCATGGCAAATTCAAATAATTTTAAAATAAATTTCTTCAAAGGTTTTTTTTATTGCCTGATCTTTATACAAAAAAAACTAACTGCCATATACCCTATTTGATGTGGGATAATAGTATATAGAGAAGAGACTTCCACTGTAACAAGCAAGACTTCTCTCTCTATGTTAAGGGTGGAGACTTCATTAATGATTTGTCTAGAATCTTTCAAAAATGTTGGTGTTTTTCTCACTAAAGGCTGTAAGAAAAAATCAATACATTTTCCTATACGGGACGTTATTGAGCCGATCCCGCTAACAATAGGTCTGCCTGGAGGATTTTGAGAATTTGTATGCACTTTTGGCAAATAATAAATAGGTATTCTCTGGGCTAAAGGAACTAAAAATTCCTTTTCCTTTTAATTTATCAGTCCTTTTCTGAACCCTTCCTGTATTAGATTATTTAATAATTGTTCATATTGATCAGTGGGGTCTTTTTGGAGAATTTTATATGTATTTTTATCTGACAGTAAATTTTTAATTTCCTCCAAATATTCCTGTTTCTTTAGTAACACAATTCCCCCACCCTTATCCGCTGGACAAATAATTAGGTCCTTCCTTTCACATAGGGATGTTATACCCTCATTGACAATACTTTGTTGTTTTTTTATGGTTCTTAAAAGCCACTTTTTGCAAGTCCTGCAGAACCAACTCTTTAAATACCCTGACATTGGAAGGCTGTTTGCCAGGAGGGTTAAATGTTGATGCGTTCCTTAAACCTGTTCCACGTAGTCTAATCCCATTATCCTTACCTTTAGGCATAGCAAAAACATGTCTTTCGATACTTAATTTTCTGACATATTTTTGGACATCAATAAATGTCTGAAATGTATTTAAAGATTTTTGAGGAGAAAATTTGAGTCCTTTATTTAGTGTAGCTTTTACAGCATTAGTGAGTGCTATTCCACTTAGATTAAATATACCCTCACGTGTTACCTCTTTCTCTTTTTGGGAACGGCTCTGCTTCCCTTCCCTGCATCCTCTTGTTTTCCCTTTTTTGCTTGTCCTTTCCTTTAAAAAATTATCTGTCTTAGTTATTAAAGGAACTATATCCTGAGATCCATTCAGGCGTCTACTATTATCTCTTGATGGTCTATAATCCCATTCTCTATAAATTAAATCTTCATCTTGATTCTCTGGATAGTTTTGTAATGAACTATACCGGTTTTCTGTCGGAATTTCATACCCATAGGAGGCTCTTGGGGAATTCTAATACTCATTATGATAGCTCCCTTGATTGGGTTTACTTTGTGTGTATTCATCATAATTACCAGTATAATCCATTTGGGGCTGTCTTCCTTTCTGCTATTGATATGAATAATCATAATTGCCATATAGCGGTTTAAATCCTCTGCTCTGATTATATTGTTGGGGTCTTCCTTGATTGTTAGAAGCCTAGATTGGGGATATGTATATTTATTTCTGGGAGCATTATAAGGTTTGTTCCTATGATGACTACCCCTCCCATTCTGTTGTTGTGGTGTAAGTCCTCCCCTCCCCCTGGTAGAACCCAAATCCCTATTTATAGGGGTGGGTGGGTTAGGATTATTTTCAGGTGAAGGGTTAATTCCTTCATGGCTGTCCATACCTTCTCCCCCTCTCTCTTCTGTATTTGAAATAGTGGTATCTTATGTATTTCCTGCCATTTAAAGATGCTTTGGGACTTGTAGTCCCTCACGTCTCTCATGTATTTCTTTTGTTTCTTAATTTTTTGTTCTTCTTCTATTATTATCTCTTTGAGTTCCCTAGTGTATACCTGATATAAACCATCTTGATTAAAAAGGAGTAGTTTTTCCTTGATGTCACTAATCTCCTGTTGTCATTTTAAAGCTTTGCTTCTTTTCTTGGAAACTAAAAATTCCAAAAAATCAAGACCTACTTTGTTAAAATATAAAAAACATTCATTAAAGGGACACTATATAAAGGTGTTTTTTTTTTTTTTTTTTTAAATAACAAACGTATCATAGTTACCTCCACTGTGCAGCTCATTTTGCACAGAGTGGCCCCAAAACCTGCTCTTCTGGGGTCCCTCGGCGGCTCTCTCGGCTCCTTCCCACATCAGATCTCCCCCTGGGAGAAGCTCTCTCCTGGGGGGTTACCTTGCTGCGCGTTCCCGAGTCCAGCATTCAGGGTCCATAGATGCTAAGTGCAGGACTCGGCCCGCCCCCCCAGAGGCCGCGTCATTGGATTTGATTGACAGCAGTGGGAGCCAATGGCTGCGCTGCTATCAATCTATCCAATCAAGAGCCGAGGACCCCCTGCAGAGAGAGAGCATGTCCCCATGGGACAAGTTCGAGGGTTCAGGTAAGTAAAACGGGGGAGCTGGGTAGCCGGTCAAAGACAGGTGTTTTTTCACCTTAATGAATAGGATGCATTAAGGTGAAAAAACAGGAACCTTTAGTGTCCCTTTAAGGTCTTTCCACCCTTATTAGGATATACTGTACATTCCACCACAGGCTTATTGGGATCATCTTTTACTTGATGTATCTTTCCAAGAAAACTATATACCAAGACGTATGCAGTTCTGCCATTAACACATTTTTTAGTCTCATAAAAATCCCTCTAATGCCATCATTATCTGGACTAGTTTATCAAAAACTTCTTTGGGATCTATTGTTCTAGTTTTGTGACCTTCAAAAATATCCATAACCAATATAAAGTGTATTCAACTATTATTTAAAAGTGATATATGTGAAAAAAGTAGATAATTGATGTAGGAGAGCCAAGCAGGGTCCAGCTATCACTTGAGCATATGGATGTGGATGGGAGCCCTGGAGAGCACTGGGAGACTATAAGATGACCAGTGGCCATTGCTGTGATCAAACTATGCTGCAACTGAGATCAATCTCAGATGATAGGAGGGGGGTCTCTTCTTTGATTGACGCTGGTACTTTATATAAGGCTGTATACAGCAGTCAGACTCCAAGCTTCCATTTCCCCTGAAAACGTTATTTGTAAAGGAACTTTTTTTTGAACGCATATACATCACACCATGTGCAGTGTACTCCTTTTTTAATTATATGGTCCACGCGGGAAGAGGTGTAGCGGCTTGAGTGGCTGAATACTTGCAGTCCCTCGGTCCTGTGGTGTTAGATGTATGCCCTAGAAACCATCCATGTGGGTCCTGTGAGTTGTCAATGAGATCATTGGAAAGACATCTGAGCGGGTCTGGAGCAGGAAGGACCATGGAATGGTGGTATAACAACAAGCACTTTTTGACCTCCTTGAGATATAGGGGTTATATTACAGGGTAAGGAGTTTGGCTATCTTTTCTAGTGGTGGTGGTGGTGGCGGTGGATGAATTGGTTTGCTCACATCCTGGCGCAAGAGAATTTGGATCTTTTGTTTTCACAATCACTTTTGTGGACTTTTCTTTTGTTTAAATAAAAAGATCATTGCCTATGTTTGTGAGTACTGAGGATAATGCTTTACATGTACAGTATAGTTTTAGAGTAACATTAATATTTGTATGTGGGTATTGTAGCCAGGTGACCCTGTGCTACTAGGTAAAATGGTGGTTTATGCCAGATTTTGGGAAAAGCAGGCACACTAATGGCTCAGGTGTGTACTGGCTTCATATTGGAGCCAGAATTAGCGAGAAAGTCAGTATGTGAAGGGAGGCTTTGTGAGGCGCTCGTGTACAATGCTGTCCACATTAGGAGCAAGGCCGAAGCCTGAAAGAGAGTGTCCAGTAGGGATGAGCATAGCTAGGGTTCTGTAAGGAAAGATGCAGAGCTAAGATACAGCATCTGCACATAACACTGGGATGTTTGATGGCCAGGAAGACCAAAAGGTGTTTGATGGTCAGGAAGACCCTGCCAAGGTACTTGGAGCAGTAAAATTGCCACAAGAGAGCCAAGAGGCTGAATGTTATGTCTTTGCAGTGATTGTGAGAACCCCTCTGTGGGAGGACCTATCTGTATGAACTTTGACTTGCTTTTAAAAAAAAAGTGGGCTGCCTTGCCCAAAAATATAGTTTTGGACTATTGCAACGCATTGTAAATAGACCTATGGCTAGAGTTTACCACTTGCCGCCCGCCATATAGCAGAATGACAGCGGCAAAGTGGTTTCAATATCCTGACCGGATGTCATATGACATGATCAGGATATTGAGCCGCTGCTCAGTCTGACACACCACAACTACGATCTAGGTAAAGAGTCTCCGACAGAGACTCTTTACCACGTGATCAGCCGTGTCCAATCACGGCTGATCACAGTGTAAATAGGAAGAGCCGTTGATCGGCTTTTCCTCACTCGCATCTGTCAGACGCGAGTAGAGGAGAGCCGATCGGCTGCTCCTCTAACGGGGGGGTCTGTGCTGATTGATTATCAGTGCAGCCCCCCGAGGATGCCCACACTGGACCACCAGGGACGCCACCAGACCACCAGGGATGCCCAGCACCAGGTATGCCACCCTAGACCACCAGGGATGCCAGTCAGTGCCCACAATGGATGCCAATCAGTTGCCACAATGGATGCCAATTAGTGCCCACAATGGGCATCACTGATTGGCATCCATCAGTACAATACATTACACTACAATGCCACCTATCAGTGCCCATCCATGCCACCTATCAGTGCCCATCCATGCTACCTATCAGTGCTTCCTATACATGCCCATCAGTGCTGCCTATACATGCCCATCTGTGCCGACTATTCATGCCCATCTGTGCCGCCTATCCATGCCCATCTGTGCCGCCTATCCATGCCCATCTGTGCCGCCTATCCATGCCCATCCGTGCCGCCCATCCATGCCGCCTATCAGTGCCGCCTATCCATGCCCATCTGTGCCGCCTATCCATGCCCATCTTTGCCACCTATCCATGCCCATCCGTGCCGCCCATCCATGCCGCCTATCAGTGCCGCCTATACATGCCTATCAGTGCCGAATATCAGTGCCCATTAATGCCACCTCATCAGTGCCACTTCATTGGTGCCACCTCATCGGTGCCCATCAGTGCCGCCTTATCAGTGCCCATCAGTTCAGTGCCCATCAGTGAAGGAGAAAACTTACTTATTTACAAATTTTTGAAACTGAAACAAAAAAACATATATTTTTTTCAAAATTTTCGGTCTTTTTTTATTTGTTTAGCAGAAAATAAAAATCGCTGGGGTAAACAAATACCACCAAAAGAAAGCTCTATTTGTGGGACAAAAATGATAAAAATTTAGTTTGGGTACAGTGTAGTATGACCGCACAATTGTCATTCAAAGTGCGACAGTGCTGAAAGCTGAAAATTGGTCTGGGCAGGAAGGTGTTTAAGTGACCTGTATTGAAGTGGTTAATAAATCCAATGGCACAGTATATATGTTGGCAGCTTTCCTTCTACATTTTTTTTTTTTTTTTAATGCTTTTTGATTTGTGATTTGTAACACATTTTTACACATTGTGGGTATGTTTTTGTGTTTTATTAGTTTAGAGTTTTTTGGTATTTAATTTTACCAAAGAAGTACTGCATGCAACTAAGAATAATTTTCATTGCAACATCCTTGCAGTGACCCCATTAAGCCTATTACAGGTTTCATTAGCGCCAAAACTACTATTATCCCTCTTGTTTTGATATGGGAGATTGGGAGATTATCTTGTATATATCCATATGGTGAATTTGTTATATGTTATACTTCTGTGAGTGAAACTTGGTCCCTGGTAAAAAGAAAAAGTCACATGGCAGATTTTGAAAAAAAAAAAAAGAAAACATATGAAATTAAAGCGGAGTTCCACCCAAAAATGGAACTTACGCTTTAAGGGAGGTGGCCCCCTGACATGCCACATTTGGCATGTCATTTGTCTCAGCTCCCATTTCCTCCCGGTGCACCGCGGCACCGGAAGGGAGATCACCTCTCCCCCTCCCTCTCTGCAATCATCTGGGACACGTCACAGGTCCCAGTTGATTGCCCGGCCAGTCACGGCGCGCAGCCCACAGTTACAATTCCGGCGCCGCAGAGAGGAGGGGAAGATGAGCAGGGCTTCGTTCCCCCGCATCGCTGGACCCTGGGACATGTAAGTGTCCGATTATTAAAAGTCAGCAGCTGCAGTATTTGTAGCTGCTGACTTAAATAAAAAAATAAAAAAATAAACAGAACGCTTTAAGAGTATATTTTAACTATATATAAAATATATAATTATAACTATATATAAAAGTTATAATTTAGGCCCAAGTGTTTGGAGATTAGAGGTATATATGGCTGAAAGGATATTGCAATATTCTGAAAAAATAAAACAAACAAAAAGGCAAAATGCAGACATGGTTATAGGAAAAATATTAACTAAAGGGTATGTTTTAACTGTAGAAATAAATGGTATATTTTAGGCCCAAGTGGGTCAGATGTGTTGGTTGTAGAGTACAGAACCCTCCAATTAGTGTTTTGCAATTGGTTCCCACATAGGGGCCAAATTATTCATGTATTTGTATAACTATCAGGCCTTTTGTAGGTATACAGTATATACCTCTAAAGATCAGCATGTTACACAAGATTTTAGATTTTTGTATGTTTAAGAGTCAAGAAGACCCACAAAGCCCATTGCAGCTGTATGTATAAAGACAAAGGACAAAATTAAATTAATACTACTGTATAATAGAAAAACTAAAGTACCATCGTCCTATGAATTTGGAGAAAATTGACAAAATTATACAAACTCGATAGTATTTACCAGGAGAGCGGCTGGAAACAGGAGTTGTTAAAGTATTAAAACAGGGACTTTGGGAGTCCCACATTTACAATAAATAGTAAGATGATATCACTTGATGAATTTTGCAAAAAACATTCAGCTGCCCTTTATTGTCTCACAGTACAAAGAAAAATAAAACAGTTAAAGGTACTCTTGTTATTTTTAGTGTAGGCTTTACAGTACATAATTGGTCAGGATGATCCTACAATGAGATTAGTGTAAAACCTACCATCTGCATATACACAAGGGAAGGAATAGGATGAAGGTAGCAAAGTTCTGAGTAATAGTAAAATGACATAAATTGATTCTGCTCTACTTACTACAGGGAGTTGCCTTCTTTTTAAAAAAAAAAAAAAAAAAAAAAACCTTATTTATTAGACTTGTGTAATAATCCTATAGAAATGTTGATGATTTCTGCTCACTTAAAATCCCAAGTCCAGCCAAACTCTGTCCGGTTTTAAGTTGGGGAGATTTTTTCACACTTCTGTTAAGGACATGAAGTGTCAGGAAATCAGGGACACAGACAAGTGAAATCAATTTTAGTAGAGTTTTTAGAGTTAGAATCTCTGACAACCACACACCTATTTCTTCTGCTGACATCCTTTGGAGCTGCAGGTGTCAATGGACATGTGTCCGTTGACACCCGCCGACATCCAATCCGGCAAAATCAGATGGATGGGGATCGGATGGCAGTCGTGTGTAAACATAAAGACAGTCCGTTGAGACCGACCACCCATAGAGGAGAGCAGTCTGTGTCTGTGTCTGCTCTGCATAAGCGGAGCTGACACGGACCAGCCATCCACCTACACAGCGGGGATCAGTGGAGCCTGCCCTATGTGTAAGGGACCTTATATTTTTAATGAGTGTGCAGAAGAGGTGTGCACTCTGGGCCTTACAGTAAGATCTAAGATGGGCCTCTTTATTCCAAGGTCTGGTACTGGGAAATGTAAGGAAAGTCCAATAAAAGTAAACTTTTCTTTAAAGTGGAAGTAAATCCTCCTATCGTTTTCAACAAAGGATGCTGCCACCTTGACCTTTGTTTACTCTTTAACTGCCATGATGCTGCACATGTGATCGGTTATAACACCAGCCATTGGATGGTTTGACAGTTTGGTTAAGGACACAACCAATGTGACAGTTACATCCGTGCCAGGAATGTAACAATTTTTTTTTTTTAAATGTTAAATCAATGGGTTTACCTTCACTTTAAATAACTTTACTAAGGAATTTTTTTGTTCAGTTTTTACATTGTTTTGTATACAAAAACCAGTTCACAAAGACCATAGGATGGATTTTGCTCCTTATATCATTGCTAGCCTGTGACTGATGATAATAATAATGTACTATGAAATGACTATCAACTAGTGCCATGAGCAGCAGGTAGACACTGGCTAGCATGACAACTCCCAGTATATGATGCATGGAATCCCCTAGTTGGACAAACATGGACAGACAGGAACAGAGTTCCAATACAAAACAGATGGGCAAGAGCAGACAGTGTTCTAACTAGAAGCAACATGATACACATACAGACAGACAGGACCAAATAATGAAGTCAATATAGGTCATATTAGGATATACAAATCAGAAGATACTGGGTAAAATATAGAAACAGACCAAGGCTGAAGTGAGAGAGCCAGAGTAGTCTAACGTAGATTGATGTACCTGCAGTGGCTGATAAAGCCCCTAAAGAGCCACAAGGACAGAACAGACGAGACACAGGTGGAAGCGGAAACACAGACTGACAAAACAGACAGGGAAATCACACTGCATCTGAGATGTAACAGTAGAAAACACATCAGACTTGTGACAGGGTGAGCAGAAAATGGAGTCATTACAGGTTAAGATCAAATAATGACTAATGAGACAAAATGCAGATTTATAGGAAACAGCAGGTTCCAATAGTTTATATTTTTTTATGAAATCTCTATTAAACTTTGCACACCTATGCATTATTTACCTATGTGAACAAAACATGCTAATCGAAAAGCTCTAGTGGAATAAAATAACAAATGCAGATAAAATAGCTCATACATCTTACTGATCCCAATGCCTTTTGCAAGACGAAAATGAGTGACTCCAGTCCTGTGTATTATCCCTATACAGAACCTGTCACTACCTATCAGCATCAATGTCTGCCTATTAGCCAGTGTAATTGCTGGCTCGCCATTGTAAATACCCTACACAGAACTTATTCAGAAAAGGCAGGTAAACATGTGTGCGCTAAAGAAAAGAATCTAATGTAAGACAAATAATAACACAATGCATTTTGTGTCACTCAAACACTTGTGCAGACATACATCTTGATGCCTTGAATTCACGTTGTTTTGAACAGAATGATTTCATACCGTCACTACCTGCATTTAGGCTCAGCTGCTAACATCAATGTGCTCAGAACCTCAAGTCCTTTACCTGGTTCAATAATCTTTCATAAAAAATGAGCTGTTTTCAGAGTTAAAAAATCTATAAGAAATAAAGATTGTTGGATGGCTTATGAATATCTCTAGAATATTGCTTTCTATTTAAATGTGATTGCTTCTGTAGACAGAGTTCTGCATGGTTTATAGATCTACATTCGTATAGCAATGATATAGGTAGAAGACTGGACAGACATGGTAAAGGGGAACTCAAGTTAATTGAAAAATTGAAAACAGATTTATAACAGTAGAGCAAATGCAGAGTTAATTCAACACGGCCTCTCAACTGATGGACTTTAATTATTTGTGTGTGATTGGCTGCCCTGACAATTGGATCCCTTTATTTTCCTGTATAATTCCAAGTTGAGTAAAGCATCACTTATGCATTACGCATGTCGCTTGCTATATTACTTTTGCAGTTTTACAGCACTATTCTGTTAATGAAGGAACCCTCAACTGGATTTTAACTAATCTTTCTTGAAGTCCTTCAGAAAATAAAAAATACACAATAGAAACGATGTTTCCTTTTCAGACAGCCTGAGCTCCTTCTCAATCTCTTTTTTTCTTTTTCTCATGTTTCTGCTTTGCCTCATTAGGAAGATTTCTTCTCAATTCTTGTCCTGATATTTTTGTTACCAGGAGTGAGGGGACCTCAGGTATGCAGAGGGACTTTGTCTGCACCTTGATCCAGTAAGGGATTCTACTGTTATCAGGGTAGTTGTTGCTGTATACAGATCCTGGAGCATGCTGTGTTCTTATTTCATGGCTCTAGTCTTGAGTGTTCTGTCCTAGGTGTGGCTCTAGACTTGCTACCTGCAAGGAAAAGGATCTTGCTCGTTATCAGCAGCGCAACAGGTGGGCCCCTAGACGTCTTGTCAGGCAATGGTGGGCAACTGAAGACAACAAGACTGATGAGAAGCCACTTGGTCACAGACTTTCTTTATTTCCTGTTTTGCTGAAATGTGAGTAGGGAAGGACTGTGTCTTTATGATCTCTATGCATTCCCTGTCAATCAGGGGGCACCCCAAGTTTAGGGACTTTAAGGTTTGAACTATGCCCTTTAAATCAGGCTGCTGTTACATTCTGTGTAAAAATCTGCCATTATACTGTTTACAGTGTGTTTATTGCCACTGTTTATTGGTACTGATGTTGTTTTATCCTGATGGGCATCTTAACCTGCATAAACAACCCTTTTATCAACCTCAAGGTTTGTCTGTTTAATACTAGGATCACTAACATAAGGAATAGGGAAACCCAAATATCAATGGCTGCTTTGGGGGTGAACACATAAATAAGGTATAAATAGTGAAGTACAATCACTTAATACTTGTAAGGAGTCAGTCTCATGCTCCTACTCCTGTCCCCACCATCAGTCACTCTAGGCCAGGGGTGCCCAACCAGTGGCCCGGGGGCCACATGTGGCCCGCGGAGCCCTCTGATGTGGCCCGCAACCTCCTGCTCTGGGATTGAATAGAAAGAATACTGTTATTAAAGGTCAGTTTATTACTAAAATCACAGTGTATATATGGGCATATCTTTTTTGCAGTGGTTACTGGACTGCTTTCAAATTGATACGCAGGTGCAGAGCAGTTTACCTGCGGGTTACCTGCATTGAGACATAGTCTTCTATTATTATCTGCGAGTTTGGTGAGCTTTCTGAAAGTGCACCAAACCTGCAGAATATAGTAGCAGTCTACTGCAAACTGCAGGAAAGCCAAAGGTACACTGCGTTGCACACGTGGTACGGTAAACCGCAGCCGCAGCGCATCATTGTGAAAGAAGCTTTGGAACCCTTTTACACTGTCAGTCCGACAGTCCGACCGATTGGACCCTCCATTCACATCTAAGTAGTGGCAGACATAAACCGACTTGTGTGCTACCTCCAATACGATCCACTAAAAAGTTGTGGGCTGCGTCCGTGTCCGCTCTCCAAATGCAAAGTGGACACAGACATGCCATCCACCCGCTCCGCTCATTGTGGCCCACGACCGGTTACCAAGTCGCTTAAGTGGCCCTCGCTCTTCAAAAGGTTGGGCACCCCTGCTCTAGGCGGTGCTCACTTTCTTGCTGCCTGGCAGTGAGGACAGCCCTGATTGGTGATAGATCAAGCCACTGCCTAGCAATGAGGATGCCTATCTGAATAGCCTTCTATCTCACTTTGATTGTCCAGCTGGCACACACCCTGTGTCTGGCTGCCCTGTCTCTATTTGTTGCACTCCTCTGGCGCATTATTTATGCATCACACACCCAGGGCTCTGGGCTTGTGATAGTCTGCTACCTAGGTCCCTATCTGTCCTACTTGACTGCTTACTGTGCTACCAGTCAGTGAATTCCTAATTGCTGACCCATGTCTTGTACCCTGACTACTCTTTTTTGGTTTGTCACCTGACTTGACTTTAGAACTGTTTACTGAATTATGCTCATTACCTTCCCTGACCTTTACCTTATTATGTTTGCTTGCTGACTGCTTTAACTTTAGAGAGTTCCTGAACTGCTACTGCCTTTCGTCCAACCAGTCTTAAGACTACAAGTGCCTTTTCTTACTATTTTCATTCAGTCTCGGTGTCATCTGGCCAGGAATGATAGCATTGTGTTTTAAGATTAACGGGAGCTAAATACCAGTAGGTCTTCCTTAAAGGAAGGTGGGCTGCTAAAGGTGGAAAAAACACTCACCAGCTAAAGTTCCGGACCTAGACATCGGGCTGAACATCACAGTACTGTGACCCAATTTACAAAACACCACAATGCAAAACAGACCCCGCATACAATACATTACACTTACTTGGTGGTAAAATACCTGACATGCAGCACACAGGCACCACACATAATTTTCTATAATTTTTTCACAATTTTAAGCTATACATGGCCATATGAGTGGCCTTGGGAAGTTCCGCAGCTGAAGAAACACAAACCAAAGGCCACTCATATGGCCATGTATAGCTTAAAATTGTGAAAAAAATAATAGAAAATCATTGGTGAGAACATGCCTTATTTGTGTAAATGTGTGTCTGTTTACACATGTGTGTGTGTGTGTGTCTGTGTACACATGTGTGTCCTATATACACATGTGAGGGGGGCTGGAAGTGTACAGGCATTAGAAGGGCTGAGAGCGTACTGGCGTGAAGGGGGGCTGCGAGCATACTGGTGTGAAGGGGGGCTGTGAGCGTACAGGTGTGAGAGGGGGCTGCGAGCGTACAGGTGTGAGAGGGGGCTGCGAGCGTACAGGTGTGAGAGGGGGCTGCGAGCGTACAGGTGTGAGGGTGCTGATAGTATACAGGTGTGAGGGGGGCTGATAGCGTACAGGTGTGAGGGGGGGCTGAGAGTGCACAAGTGTGAGGGAGGGCTGCGAGCGTACAGGTGTGAGGGTGCTGATAGCATACAGGTGTGAGGGTGCTGATAGCATACAGGTGTGAGGGGGGCTGATAGCGTACAGGTGTGAGGGGGGGCTGAGAGTGCACAAGTGTGAGGGAGGGCTGCGAGCGTACAGGTGTGAGGAGGGCTAAGTGCGTTCAAGTGTGAGAGGGCTGATAGCGTACAGGTGTGGGGAGGGCTGCGAGCGTACAGGTGTGAGGGTGCTGATAGCATACAGGTGTGAGGGTGCTGATAGCATACAGGTGTGAGGGGGGCTGATAGCGTACAGGTGTGAGGGGGGGCTGAGAGTGCACAAGTGTGAGGGAGGGCTGCGAGCGTACAGGTGTGAGGGGGGCTAAGCGCGTTCAAGTGTGAGAGGGCTGATAGCGTACAGGTGTGGGGAGGGCTGCGAGCGTACAGGTGTGAGGGTGCTGATAGCATACAGGTGTAAGGGGGGGCTGAGAGTGTACAAGTGTGAGGGAGGGCTGCGAGCGTACAGGTGTGAGGGGGGCTAAGCGCGTTCAAGTGTGAGAGGGCTGATAGCGTACAGGTGTGGGGAGGGCTGCGAGCGTACAGGTGTGAGGGGGGCTGAGAGCGTACAGCTGTGGGAGGGCTGAGCGTGTACAAGTGTGAGGGGGGCTGAGCGTGTACAAGTGTGGGGGAACTAAGAGCGTACAGGTGTGAGGTGCGTAAATTCGGCAGGCTTGTAGGGGCCCCATAGCATTATTTTGCCCAGAGGCCCATGATGTTATTAAGATGGCCCTGGCCGGGATGACTCAGGGTGCATAAGTAATCTCCCAAAATAACCAATTAAATGTTAAAATAAATATAGGGAAAAGAATAACAGAACTTTCAAAAATACTCATCGAATCGGAACAACTAATATATACTCTCCCGCAATAACGAATTGTTCTGAAAACTAATCATTTTAATATAACTATTCTGACAAAATTATTTACTTAACAAATGAAACCGAAATTAAATACATTTTTCAGTTGTAATGTAAAAAAAAAAAAACACAAGCAAACAAACCAGTACAAGCTCTTTTTTTAACACGTTAAAATTCAGAATAATTATGATCAAGGTAATCCTTGGTCTGCATTAAAGAAGCAAAATATGTGGTTTACTTTTTAAAAGTGTATGTCTCAGTACATTCAAGGACTAACATTATAATTTTAAATATGTTCTCAAACTCGAATTTTTATAAACAATATGATAAAATATGATAGCCTTTTATTGCAGAAAACCCTGCTACAATACATGTGTGTTTGAGAGGTTTTATTGTGGACAACTATACATAGAGCATACCAAATAAACATGGTAGTCTTGCACATAAAATAACATTCTATTGAACTGTTATATTTATCATATACCCTTTTGCAGTGAATTGTTCATATTCATACCATATTTCTATGTCACAGGAAACTAAGTTGATTTTTGGCCTAACCTACTTGAACATTAACTGGAAAGTGCTGTGCAAGGATACATTGAAATCCTTACCTGGGGCAGGAAGTAATAAAACCGATATATTCTTTATACAATAGGGATCTGGGGTTGCTGTCAGCTTAATTTAACAAGAAGCAGGTGTTTGCTGGGGGCACATTTTCATTGATCAGGTCAGTTATAATTAACCTTCCACGCGTCCGATCGCAAAGTTCAGTAAGGTCAAGCAGAGGTGGAAGCAGGAAACAGCACCAGGAATAAGTGCCCAGAGTGCAAGAAAGATATCGGGTTGACAAATTAATTACACTTTTACAGGAATATGGACAAGTAACACATGCCACTTTTTTTGTAACAAAGCATGCAAATTGACAATGCATAGCGAGTGAGGTTTTACACAGACTTGTGTTTCTTGCCTAGTTACAACTCTGAATGTTACAGTAAATACTTTAATCTGCATTGCAACTCGAAAAACTGTGGCAACTGGATTTGTCATCTCAATTTTTTGCAGCCCAGTTCTTGTGTTTTCATGCCTGGGTAACTTGTCTGGCTTTGTTTCCCCACTTTAAGGAATAGCTTCTTAAGCCTCATACACATGATTGGATTTTCGGCAGGGGAATTGTGTGATGACAGACTGTTGGCCTAAAATCCGACCATTAGTACGCTCCATCAGACAATTGTTGTCCAAATGTTGGATAGCAGTCTAGTATATTTTCGGTGGACAATGGTCTGTTGTCAGATTTTCCTATCGTCTGTACACAAGTCCGTCACACAAAAGTTGAACGTACAAACACGCATGCTCAGAATCCATGCTTGCCAAACTTGACATTACCAGAAGGTGCCCAAAGGGTGGCACTCAAGAGCCGAAATTCCTCGTAGTAAGTCACTACGTTCGTGTTTGTATCCAAGCAAGTTCCTGGCATACGCCCTTCGGACAAAAGTCGGACGCTTTGTAGGCCAACAATCTGATCGTGTGTACCAGGCTTTAGTCTAAATTCTTTAACCACTTGCCATCCGTGTCAATTCTGGCACTCCGCTCCAACATGTAAAAATCATAGGTTTTTTGCTAGAAAATTACTCAGAACCCTCAAACATTGTATTTGTTTTTTAGCAGAAACACTAGGGAATAAAATGGCAGTTTTTGTAACTTTTTATGTTACATGGTATTTGCTCAGCAATTTTTTCAAACATGTATTTTTTTGGGGAAAAAAAAACATTTCACGGATTAAAAAAACTTTGGTACTTAAAAATCTCCATAGGCAACGCTTTAAATTTCTACAGGTTACCTGTTTAGCATTACAGAGGAAGTCTTGGGATAGAATTATTGCAGCTGAATGAAGTTTCCAGCTGAATACACGTCAGTATTTACAACTGCCATGCCAGACGTGACGTCATAACATCACGCCCGAACCTTTCGAGAGTCAGAGACTGCCGGGGACCATCTGGTCACCAGTATTCTTTATAGTGAATCTCTGCCGAGCTGGTAGAAGCATTGGAGGACGGCGGGAGGGGGGGACATCCCTCCTGCCGCCTGTAAGAGCAATCAAGCAGCTGAACTGCCGATATGATTGTTCTTACGGTTGAAAAGAACAATACCTGGTTGATGCCTGTGGGTGCTGGCATCAGCCTGGTATAACCACTGAAACTGGAGGATGTCCATGTATGCCCTCCTGGCGGGAAGTGGTTAATAACAATTGTGATGTATTGCACTCTTAGCCTCATCTTGCACATAGATTTTACAGCTTGCAGGACAACAATCTTAACACTAGTAGACTGATAGTGGACGTCACTGGGGCATGCCAACTCCACAGCTACACCTTTACACAGAGAAATGGTAGCTTACACCATTTGTTTTAATAGAAACATGCACCATTCACACCATTTGCTGTAGAAACTTTGACCCTAAAGCATATCTATGGTCAAAGTTTTAAATGATATGTTCAATTCCACAGAGCAGCACTTTATAATCTAAAGGGATACAGTACAGTTACACTACAATAAAAGGGTTAAGTGGGCCCTGCTCATAAGAACTTACAATCTAATAGGGCGGGGCAAGTAGTACAAAAGGTTACAGTATAATGTGGGGGATGAGCTGATGGAGAAGATAAAATATCAGTTTGTTGATAGGCTTCCCTAAAGAAATTTGTTTTTGTGGATCGTCTAAAGACAACCAGAATAGGAGACAGCCGGACAGATTGAGGTAGAGAGTTCCAGAGGATAGGAGAGCCGTAAGGTACAGAGGGATATGTAGTGCTTGGAAATTGAATGTAAACAGCGGAGAAGAAGCTGCAAAGCATGCAGGGATTCAAGAAGTTATGGAAAGAGATGGCCAGTTGACAGGCAGTGCTCACAACATGAAAGGTGATCTTTCAACTAAGTTTAAATTGGACTGGCGAAAGTAACTAATGTTTGTATTTCTTTTACAAAGCTGATGTTTTAAAATGAAAGTGTATGCTGTGACTATAGATCTCCTTTAAATAAGTGCCTGTGATGCTTACTGCCACTCCCAGATAAGAATTTACCAGAGCTTAATGCGGTATTAAAGTAGTAGTAAACTGAATTTATGATATAATGTGCTAGTACCACATTATAGCACATTATGAGAGAGCACACGGAACCCTTAAGCATAGCACTGTCATGGCTCCCCAACACTTCCATCTGCACCCGGACTTCCTTCTGGGTTTGCAGGCTTTGGCTGTATGAATAACTTGGAGCTCTAAAGGTAGAGCACAGGTATGCAGTCTTCACCAGCTGCATCACCAGCTGCATCACCAGCTGCAGCCCATGTGAATATCTCCTAAACAGTGTTTAGGAGATAGTCGCAGTACCTACAGGTAAACCTTATTATAGGCTTACCAATAATTAGATGTGGTGGCTGCATCAGTTTTCTTTTCTTTGGTCCCCCCCCCCATGTTTTTACCTAGTTATCTGGCCAGTAACAGACCTCCTGTATTAGTAAGACACAACTCTGGAAGAATGAGCATATTTGGCACAGCAGACAGAAGCATTGTCTGTTTGGGGGGGGGGGGAGTAGTGTTAAATGTATTAGCAGATTTAGATGCACTAACAAATTAAAGCCAAAGCCCAGCTCACACATTATAATCATGTTTTTCTTTTTGGGATAAAGATTTAGCATGAATAAATAAAATAATCACCCCTGCCAGTGTTAAGTGGTTTGTCTCATCCATGTAAACTACTACATTCTGCTGGAGAGCTTGCACTGTGAAAAACAACAGACTTGAAGGCCGGATTACCAGATAAAACAGTATAAAATACTATAAGAAGGATTAAAAGTGAAAAAATACTTACCAAATTAACATTACCAATCAAAGGGTCTGAGGGGTGTGCTGAAGGAGTGTTGAAGTGTGTTATTATGCTTTCGGGATGAGCCGAACACCCCCCCCCCCCCGGTTTCGGTTTGCAGCAGAACATGTGAACAGGCAAAAAAATTGGTGCGAACACCGGTAAAGTCTATGGGACGTGAACGCGAAAAATCATGAGTGCTCATTAAAAAGGCTTATATGCAAGTTGTTGTCATAAAAAGTGTTTGGGGACCCGGGCGTCTCCCCCCGATTGTTTCCCCCTCCGCCCGGCGGCGCCGGCATTTTTTAACTGTGGGCGCCCGGCTGTGGTTTCACAGCCAGGCACCCACTGCGCATGGGTGATCCGCGCGCCGTGACTGGCCGCGCAATCATCTGGGACCTGTCACGTGTCCCAGATGATCGCCTAGGTGATCTCCCTTCCTGCACCGATAGGAAGTGACGTCAGGGGCCCAGGTGTTGAAGGAGGCAGACTACGAGGGATCCCATAGCAACAGGAATTTAGAGGTGAGTAAAACATTTTTTTTCTACAAATGTTCTTTTTTTTTTAAGAACATTAATACATTTTTTTTTTTTTTGGGGGGGTGGAACTCTACTTTAAGTATGTAAACAGTAAAAAAAGAGGACAGACCATATTGGCCCCATAAAGAATGAGGAAGGACATCTGGTTACAACGGATGGGGAGATGGTGAAGGTATTGAATTTATTCTTCTCCTCAGTCTTCACGAGGGAATCGAGGGCTTTAGTAACCAAAACGTCAGTGCTTATCCTCATGACACGTCACAGGATGCACCCTCATGGCTAACAGAGGACAAAATTAGACTTAGACTTGGGAAACTTAACATTAATAAATTACAGGGAACGGATGGCTTGCATCCGAGGGTACTTAATGGAACTCAGTCAAGTAATTGCCAGACCATTGTTCCTAATTTTTACTGTCAGTCTACTGACTGGAATGGTACCAGTGGATTGGAGAAAAGCCAATGTAGCCCAAAATACATTCCCTGGGAATTACAGACCAGTTAGCCTAACATCAATAGTATGCAAGCTCTTGGAGGGGATGATAAGGGACTATAGACAAGATTTTAGTAATGAAAATGGTATCATTGCGTCCGCCAGGCACACGCATTGGGTCCCAAGTGATGCGGCGGGCGCGCGCACACTCTTCACAATGCAGGGAATCCCAGGACGTCATATAACGCCCACCCGGATGGACGAAGGGTTCCTGCGGGCGTCATATGACAATACAGCGGTAGGGAAGTGGCTCAAATAGTTTCCATTGGACAGTTTATTCTCTCTAGAATAGTGTAACATGTTTATAGGATAGATATAACTTTGATATAGTAATAAACTAGAGTTGAATGAGGCTAAGTAGCCCGAGGGGTTCACACTGGTCATTGTCCACCTCATTCATTTTTCAAAGTGTAGGAAACAGGTCTTTGGTAGGAACATCTTTCTGAGAAATCAATCGCTAACACCTTTACCAGTTTAAACTGTGGTATTGCAATTTCTGTATATGTTTAGTTTCTTGGGAGTGCAGTTGCAAAACTCCTTTCTTGCACCTCTCATTAAAATGAATTACATGCAAGCAAGTTGATCGATCAGTTGTGATTTTCACCTGTGTAGCCTTAGGCTTACAGGGCATGAGTCCCCCAACATAGCTAAGGTATTAATCAGTAACATGTGCTATACACTT
The DNA here is from genome assembly GCA_028564925.1 of Lithobates sylvaticus. Classification (NCBI taxonomy): domain Eukaryota; kingdom Metazoa; phylum Chordata; class Amphibia; order Anura; family Ranidae; genus Lithobates; species Lithobates sylvaticus. The sequence continues at coordinate 422,746,691 of CM053028.1, read as the reverse complement.
ATAGTGTGTCTCACCTGTAATTTTGTGAAGAGAATTGGGAGATATATTTTGCTAGGGGACTAGCGTTGAGCAGCATTATCCTATAATGCATTAGGAGAATGAAAGTGAGAACTAATTGCTATAGGCAACTGACATTTATTGCTATCACAAACTGATAAATGAACCACAGTATTATCCATTTTCAGGACTTTAAAATTAAAAGCACAAAGCCATATCTATATCATAAAACATCGCGCACAGGAATAAAATGTAGAACCTGCATCACTCATATGTCATTCAGTTTTAATGTAAAATCATTTGAATGATTCCTTGATAATACGTTTTGGAAGCCTGCAATGTAAAACTTTAGAATATTTAGGCAGTTGCCATGTAAAAAAAAATCCTTCATAGCAGCTTTTTATAGTCCAACAACATTTTCCAATTACATTACAAGTCACCTTGAGTGAAATATACAATGAAACAAAATAGATGATAGCTGTAGTAAAAATGACAGCTATGAACAATAGAATTGAAGTGGTCAATTTAAGAATAGAGGTGTTTTGAAAGAAATGTTAACATAAAGCATTACATATGTTTAATGCATTTATTAACCTAATGTATACTTTAGTTATGAAGGCAGTTTTCTTTTGATGTCAAGTGTGGATGTGTATATTACTAAGATTACTTTGTCAGTGCACCAAGGTTATGAATCATAACTTAAGCAATCTTATCAATACTACTGCAAAGATACCTCCATAACATTTTTTTTTTAAACTTATACATGAAAGGCTAACTAAAAAAGAAAAAAAAAAAAATTAACACAAGGGACAAATACATGTGTTCTTGCTCCTCCAATTGGCACCTTTCAGGTGGGAGGGGGTGCAGATACCTGTATAATACAGGTATCTGCACCCACTTGCCGGCATAGATAGCCGCAGATTCTATGGCTATTACGCCACTTCCTGTCCCCACCCCGCTGTCTGCTGGGAAACACTTTAATAAAGGGGATTCTATGTAAAAAGGATATCTGCTGCTGAAACAGGAATGAGGGACACCCCTCAGCAAAAAGTGTGTAGGCAAAGACACACGCCAAGTTATGTGAACCATGAAGAACTAGTAGGCAAAAAATGACTGGATAATTCCACAAGTGCTTTTTTCATCACTAGATTTTTTTTCTAATACTATCTTTTTTAAATAATGATGTGCTAGTAAAAAAAAGTTTGGGTGAGCAGTTTTTTAGTAGTTAAAACTGTTTTCAAACCCTTACATATACCAACTGAACTCACTAGCCTCAGGTGATACACAGAAATGAAACAAATCCTTTCTACATCAGTTGTACTTGTTGTTTACCTTGCATAGTAGGTGAGGTTGAAAAAAGACACAAGTCCATCAAGTCCAACCTATGTGTGTGTGATTATAGATCAGTATTGCATTGTATATCCCAGTATGCTGTGGTCGTTCGGGTGCTTATCTAATAGTTTTTTGAAACCTGCTGAAACCACCACCTGTGGAAGGGAATTCTACATCCTTGCCGCTCTTACAGTACAGAACCCTCCACGTAATTTAAGGTTAAATCTAATTTCTTCTCATTTTAATGAGTGGCCACATGTCTTATTAAACTCCCTTCCGCGAAAAAGTTTTATCCCTATTGTGGGGTCACCAGTATGGTATTTGTAAATTGAAATCATATTCCCTCTCAAGTGTCTCTTCTCCAGAGAGAATAAGTTCAGTGCTCGCAAGCTTTCTTCATAAAGCTAATAAAGGGACTGGAGGATATTAGTTATGGCCCTTCTCTGTACTCGCTCCAAGTTCCAGTACACTGGTGCCCAGAACTAGACAGCATTCTCCAGGTGAGGCCGGACAAGAGTCTTGTAGAGTGGGAAAATTATTGCTTTATCTCTTGAGTTAATCCCCTATTTAATGCATGCCAATATTTTGATTGCTTTGTTAGCAGCAGCTTGCCATTGCATACCATTGCTGAGCCTGTCATCTACTAGGATCCCCCAGATCTTTTTCCATCCTGTGTTCCCTCAGAGGTTCTCCCCCTAGTGAGTAGATTGCATTCATATTTTTGCCACCCAAATGAATAATTTAAACATTTTCCACATTAAATCTCATTTGCCATGTAGTTGCCCACCCCATTAATTTGTTCAAATCTTCTTGCAAGGTTTCCACATGCTGCAGAGAAGTTATTGCCCTGCTTAGCTTAGTATCGTCCGTAAATACAGAGATTGAACTGTTTATCCCATCGTCCATGTCGTTTATGAACAAATTTAATAGGATTGGTCCCAACACAGAACCCTGGGGGACCCCACTTTCCACCCCTGACCATTCTGAGTACTTCCCATTTATCACTACCCTCTGAACTCGCCCTTGTAGCCAGTTTTCAATCCATGTACTCACCCTATGTTCCATGCCAACGGACCTTACTTTGTACAGTAAACGTTTATGCTTTTGCAAAATCTTTTGCAAAATCCAGATACACCACGTCTATGGGCCTTCCTTTATCTAGATGGCAGCTCACCTCCTCATCGAAGGTTAATAGATTGGTTTGGCAAGAAAGATTCATCATGAATACATGCTGATTACTGCTAATGATACCATTTTCTTTACTAAAATCTTGTATATAATCCTTATCATCCCCTCCAGGAGCTTGCATACTATTGATGTTAGGCTACTGGTCTGTAATTCCCAGGGATGCATTTTTGGCCCTTTTATAAATTTTTGTTTTATATTGGCTTTTCTCCAATCAGCTGGTACCATTCCAGTCAGTAGACTGTGAGTAAAAATTAGGAACAATGGTCTGGCAATTACTTGACTGAGTTCCCTAAGGACCCTCGGGTGCAAGCCATCTGGTCCCGGTGACTTATTAATGTTAAGTTTTCCAAGTCTATCTCAAATTCTGTCCTCTGTTTCCTGTGATGTGTCATGAGGATAAACACTGCAGTTTTGGTTACTGAAGCCCCCTGATTCCTTAGTAAAGACTGAGGAGAAAAATCAATTCAATACCTTCGCCATCTCCCCATCCTTTGTAACCAGATTTCCTTCCTCATTCTTTATGGGGCCAATATTTTTTTTTGCTCTCCTCCGCTATGTGTCTTTTGTCTTCTATCTTAGGCGCCCTAATTGCACCCTTATATTTCTTGTTCCATTCTTTGCAAAGTCTGAATGCTGATGATGATTCCTCGGCCTTGTATTCTTTGAAGGCCTTCTCCTTTGCTTTTATATGCATTTTTACATTGGAGCTAAGCCATCCAGGATTTTGTTTGCTCTTTTAAATTTATTACAGAATCGGATGCACTGGCTTATGCCCTTATTTAATATGCTCTTAAAGTAAACACATCTCTCCATGTGTTCTTTGTTCCTAAGATAATATTCCAATTTATATCTTCTAGCAAGGTTTATAGTAGAGATAAGTTTTCTCTTTTCATTGTCTTTGTATCCCCCTTATGTTTCCTATTTGTGTGATTTATACTGAACCTAATTGACCTGTGATCACTGTTTCCTAAATTGCCCCTTATTTCCACATCCGTGATCAAGTCTGTATTGTTGGAAATCAGTAGGTCTAGTAATGCTTTGTTTCTAGTTGGGGCATCTACCATCTGACCCATGAAATTGTCCTGCAAGACATTTAGGAACTGGTGAGCCTTAGACGAATGCTCGGTTCCTTCCGCCCAGTCTATTTCTGGATAATTAAAATCCCCCATTATGATGACACTTCCCATCCTTGCTGCTAATCCAAATTGTGATAGGAGGTCCGTCTCCCCCTTCTCCCTCAGGTTAGGGGGCCTATAGCATACTCCCAGTATTATTTTCCCCTTTGTTTCATCCCTTTGGAGCTCTACCCATAAGGATTCCACCTCCTCCCTAGCTCCCTTAATGATGTCATCTCTCACATTCACTTGTACATTATTCTTGATATACAGGCATACCCCTCCCCCTTTTTTACCCTCTCTATCCCTGCGATAAAGGGAATACCCTTGAATGGCTGCCAGCCAATCATGAGAGCTTTTGAACCAAGTCTCTGAAATTCCCCCAGAATCGAAATCCTCCTCGTACAAGAGTATTTCTAGTTCTCCCATTTTGTCCGCCAGGCTTCTGGCATTGGTGAATATGCCACTTAGTTTAGACCAGTCGCATACTGTCCTCTTATTGGGTGTTCCGAGATTGAAAATAGGACTACTATACTTACCTTGGGTTTGTGTGCTTTAATCAACCTACCACTAATTCCCCCAATACTACCCTCTGGAATATGTTCCACGCTGACTATCTCTACCCCGTCACCTAGTTTAAAAGCCCCTCTAGCTTTTTGGCCATCTTCACTCCCAGCAGATCTGCATCCTCCTCATTTAGGTGCAGTCCGTCCTTTCTATAGAACTGGTGACTGACTGAGAAGTCGGTCCAGTTCTCCAGGAACCCAAACCCCTCCTTGCTTCACTAGCTCCTCAGCCACTTGTTTATTTGCCTAATCTCCCTCTGCCTTTCTGGTGTGGCTTGATGTAGTACAGTACCTGCCGCCGATATTGTGTTTCCAGCGCGATCCCATCACGCTGGTTCTCTGCGTCAGGGTACTGTACATCTCGCGCTGGCTGCAATAGGAAAATGTCACATTTCCCTATAGCAGCGAGTGTGAGAAATAAGTGACAATGTCGCCTCTCTAATAATAAAACCTGCATGCCTTCATGGGTATACCAGGCCCTTAGGTCTGGTACGGATTTTAAGGGGAACCCCCTACGCCGAAAAAATGGCATGGTGGTCCCCCCAAAATCCATACCAGACCCTTATCTGAGCACGCAGCCCGGCCGGTCAGGAAAGGGGGTGGGGACGAGCTAGCGCCACCCCCCTCCTGAACCATTCCAGGCCGCATGCCCTCAACATGGGGCCCACCCCACCCCAAAGCACATTGTCCCCATGTTGGTTGTCGCAATCTGCGGGTGGGGGGCTTATTATAATCCGGGAGCCCCTTTTAATAAGGGGGCCCCCAGATCCCGGCCCCGCACCCTATGTGAATGAGTATGGGGTACATCGTACCCCTACCCATTCACCTGGGGAAAAGAGTCAATAAAAAAAAGACACACACAAACAAACACAGGTTTTTAAAGTAATTTATTAGGCAGCTCCGGTGGTCTTCTTCCGACTTCGGGGGTCTCTTTCGACTCTTTCACGCTCTCCGGCCTCTTCTCCGCTCTCTCCTGCCTCTTCTCCCACTCTCCGGCCTCTTCTTCCGGGCTCCTCCGCTATCTTCTTCCAGCTCTTTTACTAGCGGTGGCCCGGTCTGCTCTGTCCTTCTTCCCTCTTCTCTCTTCTTCCGATGTTGACACGCCGCTCTCTCCCGCTGAAATGCCATCTCAAGACTCAATGGAGTGTACTTATTGGGATGTTCCAGCCCAGAATCGGCCTCCCTGGCCCTTTCCCTCTATCCTTCCTGACTGTCACCCATCTACACTTTTCTAGTGCCTGCACCTCTTTGTCTCCACCCGCCTCTGTGCTGGCCCCTACCGGCACCTGCCGGGTATGTTCTCAGCTCTTCTTTAGTATGGAGGAACTTCTCAGTGCTGACAGTTGCTTTCCTAGATCCAGAACCTGGGCTTCAAGGGAAACAATGTGCTTACATTTTGCACAGCAGTATTTGCCCTCGATCAGATCAAGGAATGCATACAAGCCGCAAGATGTACACTGAGTCGCATCTCCACACCTGCCGGGCATAGTACCTACTAATTTAATGAGGATTGGGGATTATAGCCTGTCCAAATGAACTAACAACTAGCTTCCTGACACTAATGCACAACACTCAGCAATACATAGGTACTCAACAATACAATACACAGGTACTCACAGCACATGTGCACTCGCAGTCCACATGCACTCGCAGCCAACGCGCACTCACAGTCCACGTGAATACGCAGCCCACGTGCACTCACAGCCCAAGTGCACTCGCAATCCATGTGCACTCGCAGCCAAGGTACACACAATACTCAGGCACTCCCAGTACTCAGGTTCACACAATACTCAGGTACAACAATATCCAGGTACCCACAATAATCAGGTACACACAATTCTCAGGTACACACAATTCTCAGGTACACACAATTCTCAGGTACTCACAATTCTCAGGTACTCACAATTCTCAGGTACTCACAATTCTCAGGTACTCACAATACTCGGAGTACTCACAACACTCAACAATACAGTGTCCCCACTACACACAGTCAGTCCTTTCTGTTAGTTATGACTTTGACTGCCCATTACCTGATAAAATGCCCCTGCCATCTGACCCTAGCAGGGCTTGTCAGTGCCTACAGTCTCCCCCGGTCAGCCTGCCTGCTCACTCCACTGCCCTGTCTGCCTGTCACTCTCCCCCTCTGGTACGCAGCACACTAACCTTCTGCTTCCCGGTCAGACTTTTCACCTCGCTTTTTTTCTTCTTCAGGGATGTATAAATGCAGGTAACAGTGCTCCACAATAAAAAAAATTGCAGGAGTACAAAAACAGCTGTTTCTTAAAAAAAAAAAATGTTGCTGCTTACGTCAAACCAACACCGAGGTCATCAAGGCAGAACCACAGCGCTCATGAGTAACTGATGCCACCCAGACAAACGTGGATGAATGCCAGTAGAGAGGAATAGTACACAGGCCATAGGGCAGCCACCACAGGGGATTAGCAGTTTTCGCAACTGGCGTTCATGCATGTCTGTCCGGGTGGCCTCAGTGACTCGTTGGCACTGTGGCTCTACCTTCATGACCTATGTGTTGGTTTGAAGTGAGCAGCAGAGATTTTTAAAGAAACAGCTGTTTTTGTACTGTTTTTTTTTTTTACCCTGCATTTATACACCTCTGAGGAAGAAAAAAAAAACTCTACTTTAAAACACGTCAGGTGCTTCTGTCACAGGATACAACCCAATTTGTTGACAAAAGATGCAGTAATATGTGTTTGGTTCATATGTGATGTAAAAGTGTGTACACGTAACAGCTGTAATTGTCTAAAAAAGAATTTAAGATTTTAGTCTCTTTTTTTGTAATAATAACAAACAATTATATGTTTATTTTTTAACACAGTCCACAGTATTTTGCCCGTTAAAAGATAACAGGGGTTTTGTTTTGCCTATGTTGTATGGGAATGATAGCAATCTTCTGTACTATACATATGATTTTAAAGTCTAAAGAATCACTAGACACCTCTCACATATGAGCATAAAATCTAAAATCTTTCATTTATTATACTTTTGGTGTTCATTACAGTTGAAATCGGATCCTCTGGGAAGAATATCCCCATAACTGAAATATTTTGTAGACTTTCAATCTAGTCTACAAAAAAAGTTTTTTTCTTTTTTTTATGCGGCTTGGAAAATGATTACTCAACCTACAAAGTTTTTTTTTTTTTTTTTTTATGCGGCTTGGAAAATGATTACTCAACTTACAAAGTTTTTTTTTTTATATAGAGGCTTGTATTGAAAAGTGATCAATACTGGTTTATAGAAACAAATAAAAAACTGATTATATATCAATATTTGAAACCATTTGCTATAGGATTGTATTTAGATCAGGCTAAGCTCCAATTTATGCTCAACATTGGACAACTGCCATAAGTGCTGTTCCAAAGTTAACAAAGGGCACCACCAAGTAACTTTTAATTCGATTGAACTATTGTTTCAAGTGTTAGACAGAATATACTTGGTCCCAGAAGAAAAATCATAAATGTGTTCCTTCAGCTACCCTTGCAAGCTTCAAAGGGTGCTCAGCAACAGACTGAATGCCCCATTTACTGTGTGTTAGTACTGACCCTTTGTTTTATCATTCTGGTCTCAAACCGTAAGACTGTTATCCACAGTATTTCAGAACTGATCGCATTCTTCCATCAGTCTTTCTCCTAGGTGACAAATACCCAGCAGCAACCTTTTTTTTTTTTATTACTGTTATGTCTGCATTTACAAAAGCATGGTATTTTTCAATATAAAATATTCTCATACATTGTTCTTTAAATATTTTTCTGTTTCCATTTAATTGTTAAAGCACTCTTTTTATTATGCTCCTACCTGCGTAAATAGCGCTATACCAATGTTTGTATGATTAAACTTTCCAAAATAAATTTGTGACAAAAAGGATAATGTAACTAAGACTAGAGCTTGATTGCCTCTCATTTAGAAAATTCCAAAGTGTTTAAAGGTCTAACTAATATTTAGTCACATTCAAATAGACTTGGCCTGTAATTTTGTAGATATTTCCCCACTCATTTAAATAGATTCCTTTTGGAATGAATAGTGAAGCATCTTCAACATTACAAAACTAGTCGAGTTGAATGTGACTAATGCCTAGTACACAAGGGCCAAATGGTTGGGAGAAATCACCCGGTTCAATAAAAACAGGCCGACATTTGGCCCGTGTATATGAGAGCCGGTCCAACAGATGTTGGCAGATGGCTGCTAATGGCTGAGAGCACTGACTGTAGTGTTCTAGTGGGGGGGGGGGGGCATCCCCCTGTCAGAACACAACAGCATAGCAGGGCAGATTGCTGTATGAACATTGGGCTGTTAGTACAGATGCTCCAACCGGAACTGCTGTTTTTTTTGTTCAACCCCTGGGTTGAACAAAAAATAAATAAATATCAGTGTGTACCAGGCTTAAGTGTAACAGAATGGGTAATCTACCAACTGATCAGCAACATTAATTTGCAGTTTACCAAACAGGTGCAAAGTTAGAATTGGCAATGCAAAACACGATCATGATGCAAAATATTCCTAAACTGAAAAACAATAAGGTTGCACAAACATGGACTCTTACCAGCAATATCTCTGTGACTCCGTTAGGGTAGCCTGGTCCCACAGCCTCATCTCTATAAGACTCGATCACAACCAAAAGTCTAGCTGAGAATTACTACTTCAATAAATAAATGCAGAACACAGCTACCTATGATTTACTCATGGACAGTGCCCCTCATGGTGAAGTCCAGGATGGCTCTAATAACACGCAGGAATGGCTGAAGGCATGAGGGAGCACGGTGAGTACAGAAAATGGGCACTCTACTACAACTATTACTAGCTACTGTATAACATGAAGTATTTGAGGGTCTGCATCTTCTGTAAGGTATAGGAAGTAGAATAATTTTAGGGTAAACCGTTCCTAGTCTTATATTTGTGGTAATGTCATGCAAGAGGTTTAGCGCTTTTCCTGCTAGTGGCTGCATGACGCATGTCAACTAATCTGTCAGAAAAGAGAGGATCATGCAAACAATGTTGGCTATTTTGGCATGGTCAGAATATTTCTCATTGACTGGTCCATGTAAAGTGTCATTATATAAAAAAAAAGCCTTTCTGTAATAAAACTTGGCATAATTCTATGATTTAAAAAAAAAAAAAAATTTGGATAAAAATATCTGTTGATCCTACCAGTGACCTCTCATGACTGTTAGTTTTGGCAAAGATCTGCAGGGTCATCTGCCCTTTGCAATGCTACCGCCCCATATGTGCATGCTCTAAAAGCCATGTATATGGCTTAATCTGCGTTTCCTCTACAGATCCAAACAGCCCAGGAGGTGGGTGGGACTAGCCTGCCCTGCATTGAATAACTATAGCAGGAAGAGCCATTGTCAAACACTCTTACCTATCCCATCAGGTGGTGTTGCTGGTGACATAGGCAGCCGGGATCCTAAAGAGGCAGGTAAGAGTGATTGACAGGGGCTGCTCCTGTCATAACCTTTCTTGGCAGGGTAGGTTGGTCCTACCCACTGCCTGGGTAATTTGGCTGAAAATACATCAAAGCATCATGTAACCACTACCTAAAGAAGGAATAAAAAGTATTGTGGAAGCGATTTTGTTTAATACTTTGATTTATCACGTGATTTGGAAGTTCATTCCAAATGTGTGAAAATTAAGGTTTAGGTTTAGCATCACTATAAGTATTAATAAATACATGTTTACGGTTTTACACTATGTGGATTTTTTCCTGCTTTTCGTATATGATTACTTCCTACTCCATTATACCAGCTTGAGATGCACCAGAACTACCTGTGATTCTTTCGGATTACATTTTTCCCAGACCTGGTGGTCTGTCTAGGCGCATGTGACTGTAAAATGTGAATGTAATAGGGTCCATCTTATTTTTGGTGGTGGAACACGTGGATATACTGGATTTTGGTTTTTTTTTTCACACATGGTGATAACTGGATGACAAGATTTGGATTTATATTACCTTCACACTTATGCCGCGTACACACGACCAGTTTTCGGTGAAACTGTCTTGCCCACACACAATCACACCAAGTCCGACGGTCTGGAATGCGGTGGCATACAACACGTACGATGGGACTAGAAAAAGGAAGTTTAATAGCCAGTAGCCAATAGCTGCCGTCTCGTACTTCAGAGTATGCATCATTTGTGGTCTGTCGGAACATCATACAGACGAGCGGTTTTCCCAATAGGAATTGATTCAGTCGAAAAGATTTAAAACATTTTCTATTTCTAGGTCCTTCAGGATTTTCGAAAAAAAAAAAAAGTCTTAGGCACACACACGATCGGAATAGCCGATGAAAAGATTCCGTCTGACTTTTTCTGCCGGAAAGTCCGACCGCGTGTACGCGGCATTACTGTCACTGGAATTTATCTTCCTGTTTAACACTAATGTTATTAACGCTACAAATATTGACTTATATGGTTTGTTTACTATTCCCTTGTATTTCTAGTACTTATAGCAGTCGTCTGTGATACTATACACAATACTATATTACTTACCGTATTTATCGGGGTATAACACGCACTTTTTCCCCCTTAAAATCGGGCGAAAGTCGTGGGTGCATGTTATACGCCGATACCCCCCCAAAAAAAATGACAAAAATCGGTTGCGGTGCCGAAAAATGGCGACCGCAGCCGAAAAAGGCCGAAGCGCGGCCGAAAAAGGCCGGAAAAAGCTGAAGCGCGGCCGAAAAAGACCGAAGCCGGCTGTTCAGCTCCGCTCGTAGTCCCGCCTCCCTGCGCTCGCTCCCGAAACAGCAGGGAGGCGGGACTCCGAGCGGAGCTGAACAGTCGGCTCGGTCTTTTTCGGCCGCGCTTCGGCTTTTTCCGGCCTTTTTCGGCCGCGGTTCGGCCTTTTTCGGCCGCGGTCGCCATTTTTCGGCGCCGCAACCGATTTTTGTCATTTTTTTGGGGGGGTATCGGCGTATAACACGCACCCACGACTTTCCACCGATTTTAAGGGGGAAAAAGTGCGTGTTACAAATGACGCTGGGCAGGTTGCAAATGACGCTGGGCAGGTTGCAAATGACGCTGGGAAAGGCTGCAAATGACGCTGGGAAAGCTGCAAATGACGCTGGGCAAGCTGCAAATGACGCTGGGCAAGCTGCAAATGACGCTGGGCAAGCTGCAAATGACGCTGGGCAAGCTGCAAATGACGCTTAAATGTAAGTTTTTTTTTTCCCTAAACTTCTCTCCTAAAACTTTTTTTCCTTAAAATTCCCTCCTAAACTTGGGGTGCGTGTTATACGCCGGTGCGTGTTATACGCCGATAAATACGGTACTTGAAAAATAATACATAATTGTAAAAAAATCAGACTTTTTCTTCCACTAATATACTCCTATTCCAAACAAGTGGAACTGTAACGTTTCTATTCTTTTTAGAAGAGTATCACATTAATGCAATTATTCTTGTCAGCGTGTGCTATTACATTTAAAGTGTGCTTATATGTAATTATAGTTACATAGAGACAGCCACATATGGTCATTACTCACTTATTATGCCTTGCTGATTTTCTTATTTCAGTGCAAGTCTGCCAGGCAGGGTCTAAACTCTCCAAACATTGCCCCATGATTGTCAACCATATGATTTATGCATTTTCTTCTAATTCATAGCTATTCTTTGTTAATTCAAAAGAATAATGTGATACGGCAACACATAGACGTCCTAATACCTCACGTTTTTTTTTTCCCCCAAGGTTTTTACTGTGCATTAACACAACACATTGAGGTGTGATACATGCATAATACAGTAGTGGTCAGCACACCTACACTCCAGTGCATCACAATGCGACAAGAACATTATGTGCTGCATCATAAAAAATGGTGCATGTCTGTTCTTGGCTGCCACATGGTGCGTTGGGCAGCCAATTTAAAGAAAAAATGTTTCTGCCAAAATTCTGCTGCTCTTGGACGCACTGGCCGTGGTTTTTTTTTTATCTGCCGCTAAATGCCCCTGCCTCTAAACTCCTTTATGCATGGTCACATAGGCTAAAATGCAGGGGTGTTTAGAGGCAGAAAAAAATGCCAAGTGCCCCTAGAAGCAGCAGAAGAAATGGACTGTGTGCATGAGACCTTCATGTGCACACAGTCCATTTCTTCTGCTGCTTCTAGGGGCACTTGGCATTTTTTTGTCTGCCTCTAAACACCCCTGCATTTTAGCCTATGAGGAGTTTAGAGGCAGGGGCATTTAAGCCCCATACACACGGTCGGACTTTTTCATCAATTTGGTCCGATCGGACAAGGTTGTTGAAAAATCAGACCGTGTGTATGCACCATCGGACAGTGTTCGTCGGTTTGTCCGTCGGACAAAGTCTTATCTCCTGCTGGAAAGATTTGCCATCAACCCGGTCCGATCACACCAAATCCGATCGTGTGTACGGTTGTCCGACCGGACAAAGTGCTACGCATGCTCAGATCACATTACAAGACCAAAGCTATTGGCTACTAGCCTCTACGTAGTCCCGTCGTAGGCAACAAACGTCACCACGTTCAGAATGATCGGATTTTCCGACAACTTTGTCCGACCGTGTGTACGCAAAACCAACATCGGACAAAGTATGACGGACATGGTCCGACGGACCTGGTCCGCGGATTGTCCGACCGTGTGTATGGGGCTTAAGAGGCAGAAAAAAAAAAAAAAACACAACCAGTGCGTCCAAGAGCAGCAGAATTTTGGCAGAAAAAAAAGCTTGATGCGCCTTAACGCTTATAAACTTGCCTAAGTGCTAGGCATTTAGCACTTGAGCATTAATTCATTTCTGACTAATGAAATTAATTAACGCCCAAGCGCTTGTCACGAGTTTACAAGCTTTTTTCTGCCAAAATTCTACTGCCAGGAGGAAAGGAGTCTAGGAGAGTTAGCAAAAGGTCCATGAGGCTAAATGTGTGACAATACATGTTAAAGCATGTTAATTAACACACAGCAATGCAATGCTAGGGTGAATGGATCCTTAATCTATCATCATGCTTACCGCTGTTAAGAAAAAAATAAGCTCTTGTATTTTTCTCTATCCAAGTGAAATATTCAGAAGGAGGAAAGAGTTAAGGTATGAGTAAAACACCAGGCTATAAATCTGGTCTTTTTCTACTATTGATCATGGACACAAAACTATCTTATAGTTATGAGTCTAGAATACTGTTTTTAATGCTGCACATGTCCACTATTTAGTTTTCTCCGATTCTGATGGAGATCTGAAAGCATAGTTCAGTAAATCATCTGACACTACCAATTCAATCAGCTCACTGTATGGATCAGACTGATAGAAGTTGCATTCATAAACAAGAAATAGAATACAGTGTTTGTGCCGGATAGCCAAGTTGAAGAATACGAATCACACACAATACAGAGAGATAAACGGAAAGAGAGACAGTTTTAATTTATATCTAATGAAGTTCAGTGCAAAGCTAGGGAATGTGATCAGTCTGTTGATGGACATGTTAATTCCTCTCTTAAATTCATTCATCACAAGCAGCAGAAATGTGAGTGTCCGGTATCTGCCAATACTATTCCAATCATTTGTAACCCAGGAACAGGCAGGCTGGGAGGAGATATGGCACTTTTTTTTCTAAGTCACTTCATAACCTTGGCTTTTTGGCAGGCCCCATCAATAATAGTGACACCTTTAGTGAGCTGTTACAATGGTTATGTGAATGGTATACAAAGAAACCGTTGTTGTGTTTAGGGCATTTTGAGGTAAACAGGAGACAAAGAAACGTTGCTGTAGTCGTATATGTTATTAAATATACGTTTTTATTGATTTTCCAAAAACCACAGACAAAAAAAAACAAAAACAGACATTTTTACAATTACAGAAATAATAAGCATACAAAACCAGGGACAAGACAACAAAAAATAAAAATAAAATTAAGTCGTATATGGGGGAAGCAATATACCGTCACCTGATATTACATTTCAGAACATGTTTTAGATGTATCATTGTGCCCATAAAGGAAACTATGATCTACTTAATGTTGTTAAAGCGGTTGTATAGTGTTTTTTTTTTTTAACTTTTACCTACAGGTAAGCCTATAATAAGGCTTACCTGTAGGTAAAAAAAAATATCTCCTAAACCTGTATGGTTTAGGAGATATTCCCCTCGCAATGAGCCGCTGACTGCAGCGGCGCATGCGCACAGGGGATTCTCGGCTGAAAGCCCGGAGGCTGCCAGACCCTGCCGGGAGGAAACCAAAAAATGAAAACCTCATATAATTTCTAATAAATTAGCAAAATGAACAAAGCATATCCTCATATAGCGTGCACTTGTCTCAGTCCATAGTGTGATTTCAGTCTACTCGCTCCTTCCTTTGCTATCTTAGTAACAATTTTTCCAGACACTGGGCAATCCTTGGAGACAGAACCCCCCCCCCCCCCCCCCAGCCTCAGGTGTGCACATTTTCCTATTGTGTACTTTAGTGAGGTAAGGGCCGGCAACATGTACCATGTAACATCTGCATCTGACATTCCTGGAAATCTCAGATGCAGAAGATCTTTTAGATCTTTCTGGTGTTTTTTTTTTTTTTTTAATTGTATCTATTTATTGCATCAGTATCTGTACTGCATACTGAATGTTACTTATCCTCTCCTTAAAGCAGAGGATTTTAGGGATTTTCAACTGGGCAAAAATAAATTAAAGTGGATTCTAACTGGATGTCATTCCATTTGTTAGCACTCGATATCATAAACAATTTTTTTAAGTCCCCCAAAGGATCCCATTTTAACTTTTTTTTTTTTTTTTAATACTTTTTACATCTCAGTAGTACTGACATTATGGGTAGATAACCCTTTTCTTATGTTTCCATTGTGCTACCCTATATGAATTTTGATTTTCCTTCCCACCCTTTCTATGTATTGGAGTACACATGTGCATACCAATACATATACACTAAATTATATCTTTGCTCTCTAAAAGCAGTCCATACACATCCACTACTTGATGGCCCCATAGACTATTTTTCATTAAATTGTTTCTTACTGTGTTTTTCTGCCTCTTTGAAACATCCTCCATGAGCTCCTGAACCTCTCTGTCTCCCCCCTCACTTCTGTTTGTTGGGAATAAGCAGTGTTTGTTAGTTGCGCTTCTGTACGCTGTTCTATACATACTACAAATCCATAGTCTCCTACATGCAAGGGAACAATGGAGAACAAATGTACTCATTGTCTAAATGGAAGTTAGATTACAGCAGGAAACAAAATACACGAAGACCTGGAAATGCTGCCCTGGCATGCTTTCCACAGGCTGAAAGTGACATCACGGGAAGTTCTTCCCAAAGCTGATTGGTTAGCAAAACGAAACTAACGGGACTTCCGGTGATGTCACTTCCGAGGAGGTGGCATTTCTTCATGCAGTTTGATTATACATTTATGTGAGTGTAATGGAAACTTTTTCTTTTTAATAAAATTTAATTTTACTGCACTATGGCGGCTTCCCCTTCTGTTGCCCCATCTTTCATTTGAGGATACAAACCCCCAGGAGATCTGGACCTATTTCTGTTTTTGGAAGAAACTGCAGGACAACAGCAGGAGAGCAGTAAAGAGCCCAGCCACTGTCAATACCCGGGAGGGAGAAATCTACAAGTGTGTTTGACTCATTTGCTGTAAAACACTGGGTCAACACTCTTTGGTGAGTGTGGGAGCAAGGGGATGCACAAGTGTCTTTGCAGGAAATACAAAGAAGTATTGCACTGGTGAACTGTTTTATTGAATAAGAGCACTTCATACTGGCTGATGGAACTTTTTTGAGATGACGTTTTATTATGCACTGAGGAAGATGTTATAATGCTTTGATCATATACAGTATATTTGTTATGTTGATGTAATTATTTCACATATATGGATGTTTTATGAAACATAGGACTGCGCTGTTTAGAGTTTATTTGTTTATGCTGTGCAGGTAACCTGTATGGGTTACTGGTGAGCAGCTGCAGTCATGTACACTTTGGGAGTGGGATACATGGATAGAACACAGAACAGCCCAGTAACACTAAGGCCCCTTTCAGCTTGCACGGAGTCCGCCTCTGTCCGCCGGCTCAGCGGGAGATCTGTCCGTTGATCTCTGCTGAGCCGGCGGATGACAAGTCCCTCTCCGCTCACTGAGCGGGGAGGGGCTTGTGAGCGCCGCTGGTCTCTATGGAGAGATCGGATGAAAACGGACAGTGTGTCCGTTTTCATCCGATCTCACCCGATCCGATCCGCCAGCGACGGATCTGGACGTGGGGCCATCCGTCTGCTTTTGGCGGATCGGACCAGGTCGGATGTCAGCGGACATGTCTCCGCTGACACCCGACGCTCCATAGAGTAACATGGAGCGCCCGTTCAGATCCGCCGTCAAAACTGAGTGGGTGAGGAGTTGGCTCTGGTCGTTGGAGTTGGAAGGACCATACACAAGTGGATGTAGGAATTTACCTAAGTGGGGTTCTCCCCTGGCAGTATCCAGAAATGGGACAATATAGTTGAAATCATGTCACCACTGGTTGGAAATGAACTCAAGCAAAAAGTATGAGCACCACAGCTTAGCCCAAGTCCAGCATAGTATACAAGAGGAGAGAAGGAGTAATGTCATGTTTGCTAACCTGTTGCATTGCCCATGTAATTGGTGGAGAAATGTAGAGCTGCAAAGGAACTGTTACTCCTATGCTTGTTTTTCAAGTAAACAGAGTTCTGATTTAATAACAATGACTGATCTGATTTTCTGTGCAGCAAGGTTCAGAGTGTTTTCCACAGTAAATGGGAAAGGGGGATGAAGTGTAGACCTTCACGTTAACCTCCTGGGTGATGGGGAGTAAAAGGTAAGAGGAGGAGCAGCCAGATCAGGAGAGGAAGTGGTCGTGGCTGGTGACGGAGGATCTTTTGGGGGGGGGGGGGGATTGGTGGCTACATGGTCTACACTTCTAAATGGCAGGGTCCCTATGTCAGGGCCTCCTGCATAAATGAACAGTCCTAGGGAACTGGGCCTGGACCATGGGTGTGTGAGGTCTCATGAAAGTATAGAGTAGCTTCCCTACATGCCTTCAGGCTAAAGCAAACAAAGTGTAAGGTGTGATATATGTAAAGAGCTGGTGGAGGAAAATCAGTGTTCAATGCCATTTCCCTCACACTGACTCTGTAGTCGGTGCTGGGACACGTGTCAATGACAAGTGAAAAGACATTATCCTTCTGGTGTGGGGCTCAGTACAGTAATTTGGCATTCGGCCATGAGGCACACTAACTCACAAGTAAGAAATAAGTAATATTTAGCATGCAGTTCCCACACGCTAACAAGCTTTTACACATCATAAGAAGTGCTTCAACAAGAACCCTCATGCAGGATCACCAGGTATTATTTTAAAGAAAGCTGCAAGTTTAAAAAGATTAAAAAATGACTTTTAAAATAACACCCACAAGTTCAAGCTTATATGAGATTTTAGTGATTAGGTTTTCATATACTTAAATTGCAATGGCTAGTTTACCATTTTGAGGCAGGCTTCATTCGCTTTACAAGTTCAAAACTTTATGGAACATTATTTTTTTATTTCAAATCATTCATCCAAAAACAAAAATCATCAGGAAATAGCTTTGGATGTCACATATTTATGACCAAATGTTATGTTTCGCTTAGAGATTTTTTAATAAGGCCGTTTAAGGAGTGACATAGCAGTGACTTATAGCAATTTTTCGAAGCTCGCTAGGCTGGAATGTTCTCCTAAGACTTTACATAAATATTGTACTATCATCCCAGGTTAGTATACAGTAAAGAAATTATTGGAGATTTGGGACTATCTAAGGTACAAACGCAAAATAAATGATTTCATAAAGATACGATAAAATTGCTTGTTTTATTAACATAAAAAGAAAGAAAACAAAAAGGGGGTTACATTGTTTGACTCCATGTACATCGGTATGTAAATCATAGGGTTCAAAGGTATTACATACAATTCCTAGTGGAACACCTATATTATCATACATTCAAGATACACAGGTCATAATACTTGTCCGATCGCTCGACATGTTTCGCCTAAATAGGCTTCATCAGGAGACAAGGATAAGATATATTTGTAGATGGACGAAGATTTTTTGAAATATTTCCGTATTCTAAGGTATGTATACAAAACAAGGTATTTAGTTAGTATATACAAAACAATAAACAATCTTTAAAACATTATATATGCTGCATAGAATGTGTGGTAGCAGGAATGTCTGGTGAAGTCAATTTGCACATGCATGATTCCCTACCTCCAATATCATAGGGGTCATAGGCATGGACAGGCTTCCAGAGAAGGGTTCCGATGGTTACACCGAAACGTCCCCCAAATGGGGATCCGAGCAGGGCAATACCCACCGATCACCACCAGAAATTGTGGCTGGGGAACTGTTGGGGGAGAAAGAAGTCCTATTCCTTTGCCAATAGCGTATTTATAGGGCCTGTGAAGTACAAAAGTACTTATTTAACCATAGATATATTCAAATAGGCTATAATTATTCATAGGGTAGGAGAGTAATATGACCATGCCCAATGTCAGTTGTCAAACTTTACCTACCTCTACGGAAGCTTGTAAAAATTCGTACTTGTGAGAGGCTCGGGTCAAACTCCCCCCCCCCCAAAAGAAAGAAAAACAAATGGGGGGGAAAAAAGAGAGAGAACGGGAACTATTCGATCTTTGTTTTGATTGCTTATCCACTAGGCCAAGACGATTTCTGAAATATAACGAAAGAAGACCCCAGTAAAATTGCATAGGAAATATATCCAATACATTTAAAGGACCCCCAGAAGATAGAGGGGTGGCGGTCCCATACCTTAATGTGGAGTATATATGACATCAGAGCGTATCAGATTTGATGGCTGATTGGCCCATGTACTGCCTCTCAACAGGGGCTAGGTATGTCATCCAATGCCTATAGGTATAAATATTAAAGAGTAGTTGCAATAAATCCATATGTTCAGAATTATAGTGGACAAAATGTCCACCATTTTGGAAGATATGGTTATATCAGTCTACCTGTTTAGATCGTTCCCAGAGCGTCCCGATCCTCACATCCACCTCAGTCTGACTCAGCGTCCTTTAAATGTATTGGATATATTTCCTATGCAATTTTACTGGGGTCTTCTTTCGTTATATTTCAGAAATCGTCTTGGCCTAGTGGATAAGCAATCAAAACAAAGATCGAATAGTTCCCGTTCTCTCTCTTTTTTCCCCCCCATTTGTTTTTCTTTCTTTTGGGGGGGGGGGGAGTTTGACCCGAGCCTCTCACAAGTACAAATTTTTACAAGCTTCCGTAGAGGTAGGTAAAGTTTGACAACTGACATTGGGCATGGTCATATTACTCTCCTACCCTACGAATAATTATAGCCTATTTGAATATATCTATGGTTAAATAAGTACTTTTGTACTTCACAGGCCCTATAAATACGCTATTGGCAAAGGAATAGGACTTCTTTCTCCCCCAACAGTTCCCCAGCCACAATTTCTGGTGGTGATCGGTGGGTATTGCCCTGCTCGGATCCCCATTTGGGGGACGTTTCGGTGTAACCATCGGCACCCTTCTCTGGAAGCCTGTCCATGCCTATGACCCCTATGATATTGGAGGTAGGGAATCATGCATGTGCAAATTGACTTCACCAGACATTCCTGCTACCACACATTCTATGCAGCATATATAATGTTTTAAAGATTGTTTATTGTTTTGTATATACTAACTAAATACCTTGTTTTGTATACATACCTTAGAATACGGAAATATTTCAAAAAATCTTCGTCCATCTACAAATATATCTTATCCTTGTCTCCTGATGAAGCCTATTTAGGCGAAACATGTCGAGCGATCGGACAAGTATTATGACCTGTGTATCTTGAATGTATGATAATATAGGTGTTCCACTAGGAATTGTATGTAATACCTTTGAACCCTATGATTTACGTACCGATGTACATGGAGTCAAACAATGTAACCCCCTTTTTGTTTTCTTTCTTTTTATGTTAATAAAACAAGCAATTTTATCGTATCTTTATGAAATAATTTATTTTGCGTTTGTACCTTAGATAGTCCCAAATCTCCAATAATTTCTTTACAGTGACTTATAGCAATCAAATGTCATGCCTGTGACACTGCACATTGCTCCTTGTCTTCTGTGTTTATATTTATATTATACCAAACCAAAAAATTTAAGTATCATTCTCTGCATTTAAATACATGAACATGGTTTCTTTATTTTAAGATCACAAATTTATCTACATTTTTAACCACTTGCCGACCACCGCAAGTACATTTACGTCGGCAGAATTGCGCGGCTGGGCAAATGGGCGTACAGGTACGTACCTTTAAATTTGCCGCTGTGTGGTCACGTGCGCGACCATGCCGCGAGCTCCGTGAGTAGGATCGCGGGTTCCGCGGACTCAATGTCTGCGGGGATACCCACGATCGTCTCGCAGAGCTGAAGAACGGGGAGATGCTAATGTAAACAAGCATCTCCCCGTTCTGCCTAGTGACACTGTCAGTGATCATAGATCCCTGTGATTGGGAGCTATGATCAGTGATGTGTCACATGTAGCCACGCCCCCTAACAGTTAGAATCACTCCCTAGGACACACTTAACCCCTTCCTAACCAGCCAGTGGTTAACCCCTTCACTGCCAGTGTCATTTTACAGTAAAAAAGGCAAACACTGCACTCAAATATCTAAACAAGATAAAGTAGAAAAAACTAGCAGCAGCTAAAAAATGTGAGATATACACAACCCAAATAGAAATAACAGAAAAAAGCTTTTTTCTGTTATTTCATTTTTACAGTAATCAGTGCAATTTTATAGCACTGATCGCTGTAAAAATGACAATGGTCCCAAAAATGTGTCAAGATTGTTCGATGTGTCCGCCATAATGTCGCAGTCACAATAAAAATAGCAGATCACCGCCATTACTAGTAAAAAAAAAATATTAATAAAAATGCCATAAAACTAACCCCTATTTTGTAGACACTATAACGTTTGCGCAAACCAATCAATAAATGCTTATTGCAATTTTTTTTTACCAAAATATGTAGAAGAATACGTATCGGCTTAAACTGAGGAAAATACATTTTTTTTATATATTTTTTGGGGATATTTATTATAGCAAAAAGTAAAAAATAATGCGTTTTTTTTTCTAAAAAAAAAATTTCTGGGTCTTTGACTTTAGTAATGTTAATATAGTACTCACTTTTGGGGTTTAAAACTTCCGCCGCTTTCCGATTTTTCGTCCGCAAGAAAAAGTTATAAAAATTCATCCTGGCGGTTTTCATTTTGCTTGTGGGCAATTGAAGCCCACAAGCATTTATTTCCGGGACGCGGTGAATGCTGTGCTCCCAGCATTCACCGCTCGATCCCGCACATGCTCATTGGTAATAGCGAGCAGCGCCATAAAATTTCGAGTTCCGAGATCTCGGCAGGACGGCGTTCCAAACAGAATCTTGGGAAGACTGAGCCTAAGCCCTCAGGGGACTTTGCAGAGCCGGGGAAAGGCGAAAAAACATGCCTACTCCCATGGGAGGAAGACCGGAAGTACAACTAATAATTCAAATAAAAAGGTAATTACGGCAAAATGTTTTTTTAAAGGGGCATTTGAGCATCAATGACAGTAACAGAATGGGCTTAGATTGATTTAAAAATTTGGGTACAACACCGCTTTAAGAAAACCTGCCGTTTAGACTGCCTTTTTTCCAGGAAAGGTAAACCCTGACACAAAGTATCTACGTTAGCACTTGTGGCATTGCCATAACAGGTTCACTTTAATGTGTCTTATCCATATTTGTTAAAAATACTGGACAAATCCTCTGCACGCTGCTGTACCCTTTCTAGCAAACTTTGCAATAAAAAATAGGGATATTTGGTTCACACATTTTGCAATATCTGTTTAAGCTGGCCAACTGTGTCAAAGTAATCCCTCTTTTACCAGTCCTACTCTGCCACTGCAAATGCCACTGTGGGCACAATGCCTATATGGGGCAAACAGACACAAGATGGGGGAGAGCTACAAGGTTTAGGTCTGACCACTAACCTGCAATACAACAGAAACAAGATATATCTGTGCTCAGAGCCCAATAGATTGTGCATGCATATAAAGTACCTATTTTTTATTGCAAAGTTTGCTAGAAAGGGTATAACAGTGTGCAGAAGGTTTATCCAGTATTTTTTGTGTTTTTTTTGTAAATTGTATATTTATTACATTTTCACAAAGATACAGAAGAGTAGACAAACAAGTGTACAAATAATGAATCATATATATGTATTAAAAAAACACAATTCAATCAATGATATAGCACGAGTCACATGCATAGAACATAAAAAGAAGCAAAAATACAATACAACCTGAGTTGTAGTTGCATGATACTGCAACCTGGCTGGATGGGGAGGGAAGGGGAACGAGAGAGCAGGCGCCACACATGGTATATCACTCAAAAGGTGCTCTCTAGTTCAAATGTTAGTGGAACCCCCAGGGTGCCCGAACGAAAAAAGAGGACACTCTACAGGGTTCCCACCTTGGGAATAGGATGGCAAGAGGGAGGGGAGGGGGAAACACTATGGATCTATAAAATGAGGGGGTTAATGGGTCAGGGGGGGCTTGAATCAATATTCAGCCTAAATATTTAGTGAGGAACAGATCATTTAGGGTGTGATGGTGTGACACCAGGGTTGAGCTCCGCATGATCCCGCAAGTCCCATATTTTTGTGAATTGAGGGAGGGTATCATGGACTATCGCGGTGAGGTGTTCCATCCTACGGGGTACGGCAGGCCTAGCAGGTAATGAATCGGGTCTGGGGGAATGTTGATTTCAAGAAGGTCCTGTAGGAAAGCCTTAATGGAGGCCCAGAATGGGGATGGGAATAATGGGGCAATCCCAGAATATGTGGAAATATGAGCCTATGTCACCCAGACATCTCCAGCACACCCGTGAAACCTTAGGGTCATAGCTATGTAGGACCTCCGGGGTTCTATACCAGAAAAATAGTATCTTATAAGCCACTCTCTCTGCTCCACACACCTTGATGATTTGGAAACAGCTTCCCATATCTTCTGCCATTGAGGAAAGAGTATGGGCTGCTGGGTGACCTGAGACTATTTATGCATATATGAGTGTTGTGTTTCAGTAAGCTGGTGGACATTGTCTAGGTATTTATAAGTGTCTGAAATAAGGTGGGTTTGATGTGGCCCTTGAGCACATAAAAGTTCAAATGGGGTGGGTTTGTCCAAAGTAAGGTTAGGGGACTTAGAGGAAAAGTAGTGTTTGAATTGGAGGTAGGAATAAAATAGTTGTTTGGGAATCTGATGTTTTTGTTGTATGTCCACAAAAGGCAACAGGGTATTGGTGAATGGGTGTACTATGTTCTGAAAAATGCCAGCCTGGGTAGCATTCATGTGTAGGATAAACTGTCTGGAATATCGGGGTTAAAGAGCACGTTTAATAAGGGCAGGCATGAAGAGGAGAGCGAGAGAAGTGTCTGGAACATTTTTGCCATATCGAGAGAAGGCATAGGCCACGTAGTTGAGTCATAGAGGTTTCCAGGCTCGACCAAATCATGGAGCAAGGGTAGACTGGACTTGTCATGCTCATTTCTATCTCAGACCAGATGCTGGTCACCATCCTGGTGGACCATGCAATAATTGGCTTAAGATGAGTGGCAAAATAATACGTGATAAGGTCTGGGGCTCCCATGCCACCTCTAAGGCAGGGGGCTAACAGTACTGAACTGGCTATTCGATGGGCTTTGTTATGCCATATGAAATTAAGAAATGATATTTGTGTAGCTTTAAGTTGCGACATAGGGATGGGGACTGGTAGGGTTTCAAACAGATAAAGTAGTCTCAGAAGGATAGACATCTTCAGGACATTAACTCGACAAGAGAGAGAGGGGGAAAGCATCCCATTGCCGCAAGAGTCAATCAATGTTGCGGAAGAGTGGGGGGAAGTTGGTTGTAAACCCTTACAAACCACTTTGACCTACAGGTAAGCCTAGATTAAGGCTGGCTTCACACTGGGGCGGTGCGGGCGGTGACGGTAAAGCAGCGCTATATTTAGCGCTGCTTTACCATCGTTTTAGCCGCGGTATGCGGCCGCTAGCGGGGTGGTTTTAACCCCCGCTAGCGGCCGCAAAAGGGTTAAAAACCTCCGCAAAGCGGCGCTGCAGCGGCGCTTTGCCGGCGGTACCCCCGCGGTGTCCCATTGATTTCAATGGGTAGGAGCGGTATAGGAGCGGTGTATTCACCGCTCCTTCACCGCTCCAAAGATGCTGCTAGCAGGACTTTTTTACCATCCTGCTAGCGCACCGCTCCAGTGTGAAATCCCTCAGGGCTTTCACACTGGAGACACAGCAGCAGCTGTTTCGGGTCGGTTTGCAGGCGCTATTTTTAGCGCAATAGCGCCTGCAAACCGCCCCAATGTGAAAGCAGCCTAAGGCTTACCTGTAGGTCCAAGAAATATCTCCTAAACCTAAACAGTTTAGGAGATATTTGCCAAAAGACAGGCACCGCTGTCTATGGTGCATGCGCTTTAGACAGTGGCGCCGCTGTTCACGGCGATATGCCACAAGTAGCGGCTTCCGTGCACATGTGGGAGTGACGTCATTGTGGCTCTGTCGAATGACAGCGCCGGAGCAGCGAGACCCACCAAGAAGATGGAGGCTCCGTACACAAGGGGACAGCGGTGACTTTGCTGGATCCTGTGTCAGGTAAGTGACACATAATGGACTACTATGCAATGCATAGTAGTCCATTATGCTTTACCTTTGCAGGGAAACAAAGAGGAAGTAAACCCATCAGAGTTTACTTCCTCTTTAGGCAACGAGGTGTATAGTGATATCAGATGTGGGCTTAAAATTGGAAGAAAAGTTTTGTAATAGGAGTAAGGCAGACCATCTGGGCAAGGAGACTTATGGGTCGGGAGTTTTTGGTTACTTCAGCTAGTTCCTTGGGGGTAATCACAGAGTTTAAGGAACAAAGATGATCTGGAGAAAGTTAAGGAAGGTGTAGGGATTCAAAAAAGGACTCAAATTTTTGCTGTGTAAATTGGCAGTTGGCGTCTGTTTGTAGGCAGTTGTATAGTTTATAATAGAAATCTCCAAATACTTTGGACATAGTGGTTCCAAAGTACCATTGGTCTGTATGAGAGAATCTGGGATGGAGTGGAAGGGGTGTGGCTTTCATTTATTTACCAACATTCTATGTGTTTTTTTGGAGAATTCATAGATTTTCTGTTTGGACCAGAGAAAAGATTTATTGATTTTTTTTTTTTCATATCTAGGGATCTAATTTGGTTACGTAAAAAGATAACGGCTTTGCGAAGCTTAGACAGGAGGGAGAAACGTTGCAATGCTGCGTCTCTTTTCAAGCGTGACCCCGCAGAGATACAGTGTCCCCTGAATACAGCTTTATGTGCCTCCCACAAGGTGGAGGCCCCGGAGACCGGGTTAGCGTTAAGTTGGAAGTAGTCAGGCAAACTATTGAATAGGTGGTCCCTAGTTTCTGGGATATGAAGTAGGGACTCGTTGAGTCGCCAATGACATGTTCTGGGGGAAGCCGAGGACAGAGTGATATCTAAGTGTACAGAGGAGTGATCTGACCATGAGATAGGATTTATTTCTGAGGACACCGTGGAAGTTAGAAGGGGGGAGGAGATAAAAAAAGTGGTATAGTCTGGTATAAAGCTTATGAGGATGAGAATAGAACATTATTTCCTGGGTGTTTAATCCTCCAGATATCCAGGAGATTATGTGCTCTAATGAGTTTACAGAAGGATTTTGAGAGTCAATCAACTTTGGTAGGTGTTGTAGGAGGTAATAGAATACGTTTGTCTTTGTTAGGAGACATGGTCATGTTGAAATCCCCACCTACAACCATAAAGGGTTAGGAAAATTTGTCTAAGGTATCTAACACTGTGGACAAAAACTGAACCTGGTCTGAGTTATGAGCATAGACATTCACTATGGTAAGAGAATGGGTAAGGAATGCACAATCAAGGATAATAAATCTGCCATGGGGGTCCAGGTGTGAGGATTTAATACGTAAGGGGCATGAGCGATTAATCAAGATTGCCACACCTGCCTTCCCAGATGGGTCGGAGGCCACGAAGGTAGTCAGGAAATTTTTGTTGGCAAATTTAAAGGAGCCCCCAGGGCGGAAGTGTGTCTCCAGGATCAAAATGATGTCAACCTTAGACGATTTAAACTCTTTCAAAGCCAGCCATCTCTTCTGAACAGAGTTTAAACCTTTGAAATTAGTAAGAAATTTTAACGCCATAATAATACGGTTTGTCGAAATGGCACATGATAAACTATATAGTAAACATCATATTCTCTATATGATTTATTATTTTTTATTTTATTTTATTTTATTATTTATTTTATTATATAGTTTATCATGTGCCATTTTGACAAACCATATTATTATAGCGTTAAAATGTCCAGGGTGTGTAAGACATAGAAAAAATATAAAATAGCATAATGAAACTGTAAAGGTCGATAGCATGAATATATTAGATATGGAATGTAGCAACCACAGGTCAAAAAAAAGACCTGAAAAAAACATAGAAAAGTAGAGAACAAATACAAAACAAAACAAAATAAAAAAACAGCAGGTTGTACAAAATGAAACCTGGAAGGCGGGAGTGCCTACAGGAAGCCCAGGTCATAGCCTTGGGCTAGGTAGGGACACATGAGTGTTTCCAAAATTGGGGAGTGAGAGTTCTCCATCCTCCTCCAGAGTAGAAAGCCTGGAACGAAAAACTGTAAACATATGGAAGAACAAAACCTCAAACCAGGGTGAGGTAAGTGCAACAGTCAACGCACCCCATGAGCATGGATCTGGAGGCGTAATGTCACCGGGAGAAGATTTCTCCTTTTTGCCAGCGTTATAGGGGAAGTACTTTTAGTGTTAACATGTGGTCCCTTTGGCACCTGGTAGTTTACATGCATGCACAAGCTATTAGGATCTGAGCACAGGTATATCTTGTTTCTCTTATCCATCTAAGCATCTTATCCACAGTAGAGAAAGCACTTATTTCATATGTATAAAAGAATGTTTAGTCATTTATCTATTTGATAAATAAGCGTGAGTGCCTGTGTAGATTATTCAAAATTAGAACTACCAATGAGCTCATAACGATCCTTCTGCTGCATTTACCATCCAGTGAATCGATCCAAATGAGAGCATGAGGAAAGATTTATGACCTGATTGATTCCTATTGGTAAATGTATTGTCTATTCACGTTAACATCATTTTACTTTATGATTAGTCCAGCAGCCTTAACTGCATGAATACTGTGCCAATAAAGACTTGTAACCGGTGTAATTTCTTTTCTAGACTATTGTATTACCTAGTCATTTTATCCTTCTATCTTTCTATCTTATACCCACTTTCTATTCATTTTGACTTTCTTTTTTTTAATTGTAATTTTTTATTGAGATTGGAAAGATAACAATAATACATAAACAGAAGTACGTAAATAAACATTTTGTTTTGCATACACTTACACAACGTAATTGGAAAAAAGAGTATGAGAAAAATAAAAAAAATTATCAAAACAGTCACAGCGCTACCAACACAGCAAAGACTTGAATCGTAACTTATATTTCACTACGAAAATATAGGCAAAAGAAGGTGTGTGTCTAATAAGAGGACAGCGGGTAAAGGCATTAAAAGCAAATAAAGGGATTTCTGGCAGACAGATAGAAAGCTTTAGGTATGTGATATTTCATTGGAAGAGATGAAGCAGGTACCAGGATTAAGATCTGAAAGATCCCATAGGTCCCAGATTTTGGAAAATTGTGAAAGGGTATCATGTATTATCGCAGTGAGACGTTCCATTCGACATATTTGTTCCAGCGCCTGTAGGACTTGAGAGAGGGAGGGTGGGGTAGAAGAGAGCCACCGCAAGGGAATAGCCCTTTTGGCAGCAAGTAGAATAAAAGTAGCAAGTTTTTGGGCGTGTTTGGAGAGTCCAGGGATCGGCAGGCTTAATAGAAAATGCATGGGGTCTAATGGGAGGGAAATATTGAACAGATCTTGGATAAAGGTCTGAATAGTCGACCAGAATGGGCGTATCAAGGGGCATTCCCAAAAAATGTGAACGTGGGAGCCTATGTCTCCCTGGCATCTCCAGCACACCTTAGGGATCTTAGGATCGTATTTGTGTATGATTTCAGGGGTTTTATACCAGAAGAACAATATCTTATAGGCCGTCTCTTTTCGTTCTACACACTGCGATGATCTGGAGATAGCTTCCCAAATCTTCTGCCAATGGGGAAGTGGGAAGGAGTGGTTTATCATCTGGGACCATTTCCGCATATAAGAATGAGATGTGTCGGTAATAGGTGTAGTGTCGTGAAGGAATCTGTATATGTCGGTAATCATGTGGGTCTGGTATGGTCCCTGAGCACATAGAAGTTCAAATGGGGTAGGCTTGTCAAGGCTTAAGGTAAGGGATTTAGAGGCAAAATAGTGTCTAATTTGCAAATATGAATAGAATAGCTGTTTAGGGATCTGGTGTTTCTTTTGCAGTTCTTCAAATGATAGGAGCGTTCTGGTAAGGGGTGTACAATGTTTTGAAGCTGGAATATACCTGCTTGTGTCCATGGAAGCATTCTTTCATATGTCAAACTGTCAGGGATATCGGGGTTAAACAGTACATTTAACAGTGGAGGACATGGAGAAGCAAGGGAAAATTGTTGCAAGCATTTCTTTCATAGGTCAAGGGAGAATAGCATTGGGCCTAGGCATATGCTTCTGAGTTGGCACATAGAAGAGCTTAAATCTGTCCAAATCATGGCACAAATGTGTACCATTTTGACTTTCTTTAAAACAAAAATAATGTCTTTAATTTATTGTAAGTTTAAGCAAAAAGGCCAAAACATTTAAAAATAAATCCCTACAAACTCATCGGAGCCCTTTCTATGAATTGCGTATTGAGCTTGTGTTGATGCTGCAATGATTGCTTCGGTCAATAGTTTCTGCCTGAGAGTGTTACAGTTTCACTTTATTTCCTTTTTCCATAAACTCAAGAGGCTTGTTAGCACCTATTGCTTATATGTACTTAATATAAAGCAGCCCATTTGCAGATGTTTCACATTATTCATTTGGCAATGGTTTCACTTTACTGCCATCGACTGCTACTAAAAGCTCCAGGCTTTGAATTACCATCAGAATCATTCTATTTTTTGGTATATGTGAGTAGGCATCTTGCAAAAGAAGCCCAATCTAGTAAGAAAATATTGGTGGATTATGCTGTAAGGTTGTTTTTCAATAAACTCATACTTTTCCCTTAAAAACAAAAAATTGTAGCACCAAAATATATTGCTTTGCCAATTCCATCTTTTTTTTTTTACACTTTTAAGTATATAAATTATTCACAAACAGAATTATTATAGGCACGTATTTGCTATGTTTTCCTGAAATCAGATTAAGGCCCTTTTCACACTTGTGCAACTTGTGCGACTTGTGCAAGTTGCACAATTTTCCCGCGATATTGCCACTTCTCGCGTCTGCCTGTGTAAGTGGCATCAAAATCGGACCAAAGTAGTGCAGGGACTACTTTGAAGTACTAATATGAATGTCTGTCATTGGAAATCATGGGGAATGACTTGTCATGCTCCTTTGCAGTCCCAAATCGTGGGACAAGTCATATAAGTGTGAAATAGGCCTAAATATATATATATAAAAATATATATATATATATATATATATATATATACTCGAGTATAAGCCGAGTTTTTCAGCACATTTTTTTGTGCTGAAAGTGCCCCCCTCGGCTTATACTGGAATCAAGCACTTTTCTGCAGCAATCAATTAAATTTTCCGACCCGACTTTGCGGCCCCGTATCTCGGGGTCCACTTGGCGCTAAGAACCCCAAATATGGGTATGGATATGTTGTAGTGTTGGTTCCACTGGGTTTGCACACCAAATTTGGGGTTCCTAGCACCAAGTGGCCCCGAGATACGGGGCCGCAAAGTCGGGTTGGAAAATTTCATTTTTTGCTGCAGAAAAGTGCTTGACATTTTCCGACCCGACTTTGGGGCCTCGTATCTCGGGGGCCACTTGGGGTTCCTAGCACCAAGTGGCCCCGAGAAACAGGGCCCCAAAGTCGGTCAACTGTGTCCATTTGCAGCAATGTCATTTCGGGACCCTTTGGGTCCAGAGACCCCAAATTATGGCTGCAGCTAGGGGGCATCTAGGAACCATTAACTACCAAGTTTGAAGTTCAGGGGACCCATGGCTGCAAATAGGCACAGTGAGGCATGCAAATGGGCACAGTGCATCATGTTATATAGTATATATATATATTATATATAATTAGTATCTCACAAAAGTGAGTACACCCCTCACATTTTTGTAAATATTTTATTATATCTTTTCATGTGACAACACTAAATAAATTACACTTTGCTACAATGTAACATAGTGAGTGTACAGCTTGTATAATAGTGTAAATTTGCTGTCCCCTCAAAATAACTCAACACACAGCCATTAATGTCTAAACCCCTGGAAAATGTACAAATTGGGCCCAAAGTGTCAATATTTTGTGTGGCCACCATTATTTTTCAGCACTGGCTTAACCCTCTTGGCATGGAGTTCACCAGAGCTTCACAGGTTGCCATTGGAGTTCTCTTCCACTCCTCCATGATGACATCACAGAGCTGGTGGATGTTAGAGACCCTGCGCTCCTCCACCTTCCTTTTGAGGATGCCCACAGATGCTCAATAGGGTTTAGGTCTGAAGACATGTTTGGCCAGTCCATTACCTTTACCCTCAGCTTCTTTAACAAGGCAGTGGTCGTCTTAGAGGTGTGCTTGGGGTCGTTATCTTGTTGTAATACTGTCCTGCAGCCCAGTCTCTGAAGGGAGGGGATCATGCTCTGCTTCAGTATGTTACAGTACATGTTGGCATTCATGGTTCCCTCAATGAACTGTAGATCCCCAGTGCGGGCAGCACTCATGCAGCCCCAGACCATGACACTCCCACTACCAGCTTGACCGTACACTTGTCTTTGTACTCCTCACCTGGTTGCCGCCACACACGCTTGATACCATCTGAACCAAATACGTTTTTCTTGGTCTCATCATACCACAGGACATGGTTACAGTAATCCATGTCCTTAGTCTGCTTGTCTTCAGCAAACTGTTTGCAGGCTTTCTTGTGCATCATCTTTAGAAGAGTCTTCCTTCTGGGACGACAGCCATGCAGATCAATTTGATGCAGTGTATGTTCTGAGCACGGACAGGCTGACCCCCCCCTCCCCTTTAACCTCTGGCAGCACTCATATGTCAATTTCCCAAAGCCAATCTCTGGATATGACGCTGAGCATGTGCACTCAACTTCTTTGGTCGACCATGGCGAGGCCTGTTCTGGAACCTTTCCTTTTAAACTATTGTATGGTCTTGGCCACCATGCTGCAGCTCAGTTTCAGGGTCCTGACAATCTTCTTATAGCCTAGGTCATCTTTATGTAGAGCAACAATTCTTTTTTTCAGATCCTCAGAGTTATTTGCCCTGAGGTGCCATGTTGAACTTCCAGTGACCAGTATGAGCGAGTGAGAGCAATAACACTAAATTTAACACACCTGCTCCCCATTCACACATGATACCTTGTAACACTAACGAGTCACATGACACCAGGGAGGGAAAATGACTAATTGGGCTTAATTTGGACATTTTCACTTAGGGGTGTACTTACTTTTGTTGCCAGCAGTTTAAACATTAATGGCTGTGTGTTGAGTTATTTTGAGGGGACAGCAAATTTGCACTGTTATACAAGCTGTACACTCACTACTTTACATTGTAGCAAAGTGTAATTTCTTCAGTGTTGTCACATGAAAAAGGTATAATAAAATATTTCCAAAATGTTTACTAACTACCCATCAAAGTTTATTATAATTAAAGGGGTTGTAAAGGTTCATTTTTTATTTTCTAAATAGGTTCCTTTAAGCTAGTGCATTGCTGGTTCACTTACCTTTGCCTTCGATTTCCCTTCTAAATGTTTTTTTTCTTTGTCTGAATTTCTCACTTCCTGTTCCTCCTCAGTAAAATGTTCAGTAAGCTGTTCTGGCTGACTAAACACCGCTTGGATGTTGGCGTGAAGTTTACTGAGGAGAAACAGGAAGTGAGAAATTCAGACAAAGAGAAAAAACATTTAGAAGGGAAATCGAAGGCAAAGGTAAGTGAACCAACAATGCACTAGCTTAAAGGAACCTATTTAGAAAATAAAAAACAAACCTTTACAACCCCTTTAAGATGCCCTTTGAGTACTTCAGTGGCAGTTCCAGATTAGGTTGTAGAAGAGGCTTTTGAAATAACCCCTGGAGTTATTAGAAGTTTGTGAAAAATAGATGTAGTTATAGGGATCATGAAATAAGAGACTCAATAAGCTAAAGCTCGCACTGGTATTTTCATCTTACCTTGCTAATGTCACTATGAATAAATCAGGCACAGCTAGCATTTAATAAGCATTGAGCAGCCTTGTTTGAGCCCTCAAAGAGCCCTTGGGATCCAATCTGGAAACATTGACTACAAGTGTGCTAATAGTAGCTTTAATAAGTATTTAGCAGGCTTCAGCATGTGTGTATAGTAAACTCAGGGAGCCTATTGAGCTGAGTGCTTAGTAAATTCCCAACATTCGGTTCATTCACATTCAGATATAAAAATATATATTAAAGAATATAGAATGTGATGTACTTAGCATATTTGACATCCAGGGCGGCTGATAAAAATATATTTTCAGTAATAATAATAAATTACAACAAATAATAAAAAGAACACAGTAAACACTGCAGTCCTCCGTCACAGTGACAAGTGCTTTTTTAAATTGTTGGTCAATCAAATTATGCCTTTTATTGATGATCTTAGGGAGAAAGGCCCTTTTAGACTGTTTATCACTGGGAGAGGGACCCCCATCAATTAATAGTCAATGGGAGAAGGCACCCCTTGGACTGAGGGATCAGTGGGAAAAAACCCTTTAGATTAGCAGTAGGTATCAAAACGACCCTATTAGATTGGTGGTCAATGGCAGAAGGACACCCTTAGCTTGATGGTTAATGAGAGAAGGACCCTCTTAATTTAATGGTCAGTGGGAGAGGGACATCCTAACATTGGTGGCCACTTTTGACACTAATGGACACAGGTACAGTAGAATACCCATACACGAACCCCCTTACAGGAACCCCCTTACAATCATAATCAGTGGGAGAAAGTACTCATTACACTGGTGAGCAGTAGATGGAATGCTACTTATATTGGTGGGAAGGAAGGAAAATGCCCTTACAATGGGGCCAGTGGAAAACTGTTCTTTCATTGGTGGTCAGTGGGAAGCATATACTTACTTACATTAGGGTCGGTGGAAAGAATGCTCATTACATTGGTATCCGGTGATAAGAATGTTTTTACATTAGTGGTCGGGAAAAGAATGCCTCCCCCACCTGTGAAAGGCATACAACAGTTATAAACTCCCCACCAAAAACCTGATAATTGAAACAATGATGAAGCAGCAAAACACTGATTTGTCATAAATCCAGCTCACTCTGCATTCCTGTCATCATGCTCCCTGTGCATGCTGCAAAGGCTTGATTAGCTCATAGTGCTACGTTCTCTCTTCTAATACAGTTTCAGTCCAGCCCCCCCCCCCCCAATATTCAAATCTTCAAATAAAAACTTTCTGTACTCTTCTCAGGAGCCCTCAGCCCTGAATCAAGCACTATACTATTGCTTGGGAGGAGTCATGAAACCATCCAAATGTCTTCATGAGTGAGTGTCAGTCTAAAGGAGTGGGCAACACAAGGCTAACTGCATTAGCATGCAGGCTGCCCTAAGTAATGCCCACATATAATACTAAGCATACATGATTGAAAGAACTGATATCCAGTGAGCAACATTCATGTACATTAGTAAATTGTCACTGACATTCCTCAAAACTGACAATAACTAAACCCTCTGTAACCCTAACTTTCACGTTCCTACTAAAATACAACACCCGCAACACATAAGAGGGCTGTCATGGTAGGTTCAGACACATTCTTGTTACTACATACAAACAATGAGAAGACTAAAACATGACACAAACATTTTAGATACAAATGTGGGGGAGATATTTCATAGTTCCCAAAACAAAAATTAAAATAACAAAACAACCAGATGGAAAGCTACCTTCACTCTTTTAGTAATAGAAAAAAAATACAATGGGAAAAACTCTAGAGCATCTCGACATCTTTGCATGGACCAGCCACACAAAGTTCAAAAACAGGCCTGAGAATTTTTTAATCACACAAATGTGATAGCCTACTCTGCTTTGCTCTGTTTACCTTTTACCACTATTATTATTATTATTATTATTATTATTAAACAGTGTGATTTTTTACTGCACTTCTGTCTCAGTCTGATTCATGGTTCCTGACAAGGGTACAATGTGGGAGTATAGTCTGTTTAAACCATGCTGTCCTTGTCCTCTCTGTAATGTGTGTGTATGTGTGTGTGTGTGTGTGTATTGTAATGTTTGGGTGTGAGTAGAGTGAGTATAGTCCACACCAGTTATGCTGTTTAAGGGCTTGGTAGCCCACTTTTAAAAAAGAAAGAAAATGTCCAGCAAAACAAAACATTATCCATGCAGGGGTTTCCAGTAACAACGCAAACTATCATAAGTCCGAGTCAGCCTCCTGGATGTTCCATCAGACTACACCATGCAGAAATGCAGACACTTGTGGCTGCTCCCTTGCACCCACATGGACTCCTCAGTAAGGTGGAGCCCAAAACCTGGCCCTGACTCTGCAAAAAGCCCAGCATACACCTGCATAATCAGTGTGCTGGCTGCTCCAAAAACCTGGTCCCAGGACGGGAAATTGAATCCCAACCGAATCACTGCGAAATCTCCAGGCCCCACACTGGATTTTACCAACAACGAAGGTCCACAATCACTCTTTCCATAGCCTCACCATCATGCATGGAGGAGTCCCCATAATTATTCGACTACAGTGTCGGGTACATGCTGCTGGAGGATGCACAGCATTTTGAAGGCTCTGATGTTGGTTCCCAGGTTGGGGAAGGGAGTAACGTAAGCCTAGAGAGAATGAGTGCCACAGAAGGATAAGAAACTGGCAGTCATGTTCCCCCAGCTGCAGCATACTGCCAAGTTTTCTCCAGTGACGAGGAGGGAAGGGATGATGAGGTCACTGACTGTACTTGGGTGCCTGAGAGAAGAGAGGAGGAAGCACAACTTCAACGAGGCAGGATGTCCTCTAGGGGACAGCTTAAGGGCAGCCACCCTATTGCATCACACCGCAGAACTCCACAGGTGCAGGGCACTGCTGACTCCCCGCTGACTTTTAAAAGTTCCTTGGTGTGGGCCTTTTTCGACATGTGTGCAGCAGATCGCACCGTTGCTGTTTGCAACCTATGTCTGAAGCAGATCAAGCGTGGCCAGAAGATTAGTTGCTTGGGCACCACATGCTTGACCAGGCATATGACGTCTTGCCATTCAGTTCGTTGGCAACAGCACTTTTAAGACCCACATCAATGAAAAATTTCCCTACCCCACTTACTGAACCGTAAAAATCAATTCGGTCCCAGCCATCCACATGCTCAGCGTCTAAATTCTAGCTTGGCCAAACTGCACTGCACTGCAACTGCTGCCTTTTCAGCTGGTAGACTCTACCCCTCATGAATTTGTGGAATGTGCTGTACCTCAGAGGCAGGTTCCAAAATGCCATTTCTTTTCACGGAAGGCCATTCTGGCTCTCTACCGGCATGTAGAAGGCAATGTTTTGGCCTCGTTGGACAGGGCGGTCAGCAGTAAGGTTCATATTACTGCTGACTCATGGTCCAGCAGGCATGGGCAGGGACATTACCTTTCCTTCACTGAGCACTGGATAACTATACTGGCAGCTGGGAATGATGCAGGACAAGGTTCAGTGTTGTTGGAGCTTGTTCCACCAACACGCCTCCAAAATGCTAGTGGTGATTCTGCCACAGCTCTCTCCTCCACCCCCTCCTCTTCTTCTACCTCTATGGCCACCAGGGGTGCTCCGTAAGCGTTCAAGGGCTACGCAAACAGACAGGGTAAAATATGCCATGCAGTGCTTGAGTTGGTCTGCCTAGGGGACAGGAGCCACACTGGGGCAGAGATTCTGTGAGCTCTGCAGGGGCAGGCTCAGAGGTGGTTGATGCCACGCCAGCTTCATTTAGGTATGCGACAATGGCACCAACCATCTCTCTGCCCATGTTTGGAACACATTCTGAATTTGGTGGTGCAGCAGTTCTTGAGCAGGTACCCATGCTTACAGGATCTCCTGAGGCAGACCAGAAAAGTCTGTGGCATTTCCGCCAGTCATACAATGCCAGTGCTCAGCTGGCTGACATTCAAAGGGAATGCAACCTACCCACCAATTGCCTCCTTTGTGACATGCCCAACAGGTGGAACGCAATGTTGGCAATGCTGCAGCGACTGCACACACAGCAGGGGGCCATCAATGAGTACCTGTGTGAGTATGGCACCAGGACAGGGTCAGGGGAGCTAGTGGCTACTGATCAATGATGCATGCACTGTTCTGTCACCATTTGAGGAGGAAGAGGAGGACTCTCTTTCCTCTCAAGACCCCCTTTATCTAGATAGCATTCCTGCGGGCCTGCCAAACACACAGGAAGAATAGGAGGAGGAGGATTGTGTCAGCATTAATGTAGAGGATAACACTCAGCAGCAGTCTTCAAAGGATGGTTTTCAGTCCCCAGAAACCCAAGGAGTTGTACATGGCTGGGAGGAGGTAGTTACGGATCATGTGATCCTTAGTGACCCAGAGGACTCACAATTAAATGCCTCTGAAAACTTACGCTGCATGCCCCCCTGAATCTGCAAAGCCTGCGAAAGGACCCTAGGATTCTTGGTATCAAGGGGATCATTACTGGCTGGCAACCCTTCTTGATCCACGTTACAAGGGTAAGGTTTCAGAACTCATCCTGCCTTCACAGAGGGAGCAGAGGATGAAACATCTTCAGGAGGCCTTGAAGAAAGGTTTGTGCAATGCATTTCCAGAGCCTGGAAGGTTACCATTTCCTGGTGCTGGACAACCTGTTGCTAATGCTTTGCTCAGTCAGAGGAAGAGCGGTGGAGAAGGTGGCCGTCTGACTGATGCCTTTAAACAATTTTTCAGTCCTCAGCGCCAAGGTCTGATCGGTTAAAGCAACCATCGCCAGCATCTGCATTATATGGTGCAGGAATATCTAGGGGCAAGAGCAGACTTGGAGACCTTTCCAACAGAGAATCCACTGGGTTACTGGGTCTTGAGGATGGACCACTGGCCAGAACTTACTCAATATGCAATTGAGCTACTGGCCTGTCCTGCATCCAGCATGCTTTCTGAATGCACATTCAGTGCTGCTGGAGGGTTTGTAATGGAACAAAGAGTGCGCCTGTCCACAGACTCCGTTGATAGGCTCAAATTCATAAAAATGAATCAGTCTTGAATCAGCAGCTATCAAACACCTGATGCTGATGTAACTGATTGAATGTGCTATGGATGTGGGATCCCTTGAAGACTGCTTATGCTGACCATCCTATTCCTCCTCAATCTTGATGATGCTAGCTTCCAACAATATTTTTGGTTTAGGGCACCGCCACCACCACCCAAGGCCCAATTTTTATGCCCCTGTTTAATAGGGGCATGTAATTACAATTATTGATATAATATTGCAACGCAGGGCCCATTCCTGTGCCCAACAAGAGTATCTGTGAGAAGTTACAGTGTTGTGGCATCACTACCACCACCCAAGGCCCAATTTGTCTGCCCCTGTTTAACAGGTGCATGTAATTACAATTCTTGATATAATATTTCACAGCAGGGCCCATTCCTGCACCCAACAAGGGTAACTGTGAGGGCTTACAGTGTTCTGGCAGCACCAAAACCAAAGGCACAATTTTTCTGCAGAGTATATAGGGCAGGCCGTATAGTGTATATATACTGCTGTTCAGAGTATATAGTGCCTGGGGGATTCCCATGCCATTTTTTAAAACATTTGAGTGTGGGGTTCCCCTTAATATCCATACCAGACCTGAAGTGACTGGTATGGATTTTTTTTTTTTGGGGGGGGGGGGGGCATCCACGCAATTTTTTTTTTTGGTATTTTTGGTATTTTATCTATATTGCCGGAATCCGACAATACATTACAGCCGCAAGTAGTTTTAAATTACATATTTTCCTTTAGAAATTAAATTTTGCTGTGGCACTGTTATAAACATGGGGAAGATGCTCTACTTTATAGGCATACTAAGGACACCCCCAGGCACGATATTTAAAGGAATATTTCATTTTTATTGTTTCACTTTAAGCAATATTAAAACCACTGCTCCCAAAAAAACGGCTGTTTTTAAAACATTGCATTGCATTGATAAATGTTGATAAATGTCCCCTGGGGCTGGACCTAGGTCCCCAAATAAAAAGCTAGACAGTGGACGCAACACACTGACACTACACTTTCTTCAATACTCCCAGTTGAGTAGAGCAATATTATAGTGCAGAAAGTATAACATTTCACCATATTCACCTGGTTCTGTTTTTTTTCATATATTGCTGACACTTCACTGAAAACACGCTCACTTGGTACAGATGGAGGAGCAGAGAGGTATCTTCTAGCATAAGAGGCAAGTCTTTTGTACAGTGCCTTATTTTCTTTCTACCACTGAAGAGGATCACCACTTTTTCTGTCAATTACTTGTTCCTTCAAATAGAGATGAAGTTCATCATCCAGGCTGATTATTGATGCACATTCAGAAGAATCCTCCTCATGAGGCTCCAATAACATGCTGAACATGGCATAAATTCGGCCACGATGAAGATTGTCTTTTTTGACTTTTGTCTGTTTTTGCAGCATCCTGCTCTTCCACATTAGTAACATGCTCTTCCAAACTTGACCTTTCTGTAGGAACCTCCAGAAGCCCGTGTTGATATTCTGTCAGCCATTGTTTTGCCTTGGCTAATACATTATCAGAAGAGAAAGCATGTATCTTGTATCGAGGATCCAAAAGACACGCCAGCACAACATTTTTATTCTCTTCATGCTTTTAAAAGTGTTTGGTGAGGCTCTCCCTCATGAACTGCCTTAATGTTTTAATGCCACGTGTGTTGGGTCCTTCATTCTCTTGAAGAAGCATCTTCAGCACTCTCACACATGGGATGGCAGATGACACCGATGAGTCGTAATGACTAACCTCTAGTGTCACTTCCTCTATGGGGAGGAGGGTCTCAATGACATTGGCTACAATGTCCCACTGATCAGCAGTAGGACAACTATATCCTCCATATCCTGTTCGCCTGAATAGATGCTCAGAGCTCTCTTCTGTTCCAGCAGTCTTTGCAGCATGCCAGGTGTGGAGAGATGAGTCGGATTTGTGTCTACAGCGCAG
The DNA here is from genome assembly GCA_028564925.1 of Lithobates sylvaticus. Classification (NCBI taxonomy): domain Eukaryota; kingdom Metazoa; phylum Chordata; class Amphibia; order Anura; family Ranidae; genus Lithobates; species Lithobates sylvaticus. The sequence continues at coordinate 422,707,120 of CM053028.1, read as the reverse complement.
CCAGGTGTGGAGCACTGTGATCCAGAGCAGATTTGTGTACTGTGTGTCCCCCACTCAGAATGATATGGCGCCACCTCAAGAGTCAGCAGCAGGTAGTCATAGGTACAGCTGAAGTGGCCCAGATTTTTAACCTCCATGTGGGTAGTGTGGGTCAGCGCACAGCAGGCCTCCCTTTTCACAGTGCCCGTGGGCTTTTCACATGCTGCACATATGAATGATAAACAACTGGGTTGCAGTTGTGCAAGACTGAAGGTAAGACTGGAGTTCAGCTTTAAGCTTTTACTGAAAAGATGACCGTTTAGGAATACTTGAATGACAATGAGAAACAATCCTCTGAAGAATGTCCTAGTAGTTTGTGTTGTGTGAAGTCTAAAGGAGGCTTTTGACAAGCGGGAGATAAGCAAGATGGAATGATATGCTACCCCGCATCTTATTGCCTCCCTTCTTTGATGCACCATGTGTGGGAGATATTGACAAGTCCTCTTTAATAAAGCTGTAGCGATTTTATCTTTTAATGTTATGAAATCAGTAGCTGCTTACACAATAGGATGTAATCCATTTTAACATCGCTTTGGCACAGTGGACAATGGATGGGGTTGCTTACCTTTGAACATCTAATTATCACCATGCCATTTGCAAAGTAGACAAGCCATCAGTGTCACATACTCAGAAAAGGAAAAGAAAATGGACTTGACAATTTTGTCGGAACAATTACAGCAACAATTTGATACATTTTAGTTTCCGTGTTTGATTTAATTTGGATTACTCAAAGTTCTTCCACTGATGGAGAGATGAATGAATAGCTCAGCATTGGATTTCTCTGCCTTTGTTCCATTTGTGTTTTAATAGACTTACAAACATTATTTCCTAGTGAAAATAACACAGACAGACTAGCAGAATAGCTGTGCTCTGTGAATAGAGCTTTCTGAATGTCAGCTAAGAAAAAGAAAAGCTGAAATTATACACAAAGACTCACATAATATGGAGACAAGTTTCTTTCCATTTTTAAAAGTAGTCACAAGGAGAACAAAAATATACTATGTGGGAGTTACCCACTGCTGACAAAATTAAGAAATTTGTCACACGATGCTTATTACAGAAGGCGTCATATGAGGTTGACTTAACATATTTCACTTGTGAACTAGATAATAAGAGGGTTCTATAAAAGATAACCTTGATCCTAGTCATTCAGACACCCCCTTCATAATAACATGTAAGGATTTCACCTACACTAGCTGCTGTTATCAGCCTGTCATTATTTCTGATCACATAGAATGGATTTTGCCTAGGCTGAGATGATGCTATCAGTCTACTACAGGCAGGAGGAAGCATTTTCTCAGTTTCTTACAGTGTCCTACACAGTTTAGAACTCAACAAGCACCAAGATTTACATGACTATGAGATCTTTAAGCCAGCATTTTAGTCTAGGCAGAATATTCCGACACTAGATAATTCCTGAAGAAAACTGGCTTTATCCCCATGGAGAGAATAGCAGATGAAAGTATTGCAAGATAGTACTGTGAGCACTATGAGAAGTAATGAATACTTGTATTTGCTACTCTTACACATTACCAATCATGCAAGCACTTAAAGTGGAAAATATATTTGATTGTAGGTTTAATTTATGCGTGGCTCTTTTGTTAAGTGTTCAGAGCCAGCTCCTGCATCATAGAAATGGTATACTGTGTGCCTTTATGCTTCCAAGGCCACCAAGATCTTTGCCCCAGGTCTCTTGTTTTAGGTAGATGTTGCCCCTATCCAACATACACTGGCATGTGAAGAGAATCCAGAAAAGACTGCATGGAGCTGGCCAGTTCTCAGCTGTGGAGGACATTTGCCTTGTTGTCCCGGTTGATGACTGTTGAAAATTGTGGCGTTTATGCAGTGATGTCTCCGGACCTGAAAATGTAATACCCCTGAGGAGCACTCATTGGGAGAATAAAGCACCCAGTCATCCTTGGGTCTTAAGCCAGCAAAGTACACTGCTGAAAGTATATAGTATCAATGGGAAAAACTGCGATGTGTCACTAACCATCAGTTTAAGCAAATCTCTGTCCATCTTCAGAAATTGGGTAAAAATTTCCCACATACACAATATTGTCAAAGGTAATGGGACACCTGCTTTTACACTCACATGAACTTAAATGGCATCCCAGTCTTAGTCCGTAGGGTTTAATATTGGGTCGATCCATCCTTTGCAGCTATAATAGCTTCAACTCTTCTGGGAAGGCTGTCCACAAGGTTTAAGAGTGTGTCTATGGGATTTTTTTGACAATTCTTCCAGAAGCGCATTTGTGAGGTCAGGGACTGATGTTGGATGAGAAGACACAGCAAAACCTGGTTAGAACACCAGGAAAAGGGTTACTATGGTAACAAATGGATCATAGAGTAAATCTTTAAAATATAATTTTAATAAGGCAAGAAATTGCAAAAATAGAAGTGTCGGCCAAAAGGATATTATATACAAGGCTGTCACTGCTGAAACATTCCGCGACACATGTGTGCAACACCAAAATACATTAGACATAAACATGACATACAACATTGTGATCCGTTTGGATGCCATGTAACAACACATGGAAGAGATGCCTGGCTTAATTACACCTTATTGTTAACAATACGGATATAGTTCTCAGTAGGAAAAAGGCATACCGTCCGTGTGTGGCCCCAGGGACAAGGTGGGGGGGGGGAGGGGAAGGGAAAAGGGGAAAGGGGAAAGGGAAAGGAAAGGAAGCAGGCTGGTGTGGACTGGTATAGCCAGGGCCGGACTGGGAATGAAAACCAGCCCTGGAAAAAATTTCATACCAGCCCCATAGCATTATTATACCAGCCCAACAGCATAATGGGCACGGTGGCTGCGTTTAATGGGCACAGTGGCTGCGTTTGATGGGCACAGTGGTGGCAAATTATGGGCACAGTGGCATGCGTTTGAGGGCACAGTGGCTGCATTTGAGGGCACAGTGGCTGCGTTTGAGGGCACAGTGGCCTGCATTTTAGGGCACAGTGGCATGCGTTTGAGGGCACAGTGGCATGCGTTTGAGGGCACAGTGGCTGCGTTTGAGGGCACAGTGGCATGCGTTTGAGGGCACAGTGGCTGCGTTTGAGGGCACAGTGGCATGCGTTTGAGGGCACAGTGGCATGCGTTTGAGGGCACAGTGGCTGCGTTTGAGGGCACAGTGGCATGCGTTTGAGGGCACAGTGGCTGCGTTTAAGGGGAAGAGTGGCATGCGTTTGAGGGCACAGTGGCTGCGTTTGAGGGCACAGTGGCATGCGTTTGAGGGCACAGTGGCTGCGTTTGAGGGCACAGTGGCATGCGTTTGAGGGCACAGTGGCATGCGTTTGAGGGCACAGTGGCTGCATTTAAGGGCACAGTGGCATGCGTTTGAGGGCACAGTGGCTGCGTTTGAGGGCACAGTGGCATGCGTTTGAGGGCACAGTGGCTGCGTTTGAGGGCACAGTGGCATGCGTTTGAGGGCACAGTGGCTGCGTTTGAGGGCACAGTGGCATGCGTTTGAGGGCACAGTGATGCAATTGATGTTTTATTTTCAGTTTGCGCCCCCCCCCCAAGAAACTGCAACGCTCTACAAAAAATGCACTATTTTTTGAGAGAGAGAGAGGGGGAGAGAGAAAGTGAGAGAGAGAGAGAGAGAGAGAGGTGGGGGGGGGGGAGAGAGGGGGGGAGAGAGAGGGGGAGAGAGAGGGGGGAGAGAGAGAGAGAGAGAGAGAGGGGGCGAGAGAGGGGACGGGGGGAGGGGGGGGGGGGGGAGAGGGAGAGGGCAGGCACCTTAATTCGTCTTTCTCCATGAGCGGCCGTCCACTTCAAGTTCTCCTATTCTCCTCGTGCAGGTGCAGACTGCAGACTAGTGGGCGGGCCGATGGGAGGAGAAATCAGCGTTGCTGCACTGCCGTGAATGCGCCGCACGGGCCGAATGAAGGAATCAGCCTTCTCATGCTCCTCCCCTCACAGACAGGCATAGGATAGCAGTGGGGGCGGCGCGGAGATACAGGCAAGCGCGCCGCCCGCACACATAGCCCAGAGCCAGGCATCAATCATTGCAAAGAGCGGCGGCCGCCGCTGCTGTTTTTTTTTTTTCCTGACACTGGCGCTGACACTGCCAGACCAAAACGGCCCCAGGGCACTGAGAGCAGGCGGCCTACCGGGGAATTTCCCGGTATCCCGGTAGGCCAGTCCAGCACTGGGTATAGCTGAGGCTGGATTGCTCAATGGAATGGATAATGAAGCAGGAATGTTAAAACTAGATTATATAGCAAGGGAAACAATGAAACCTGTTGCGCTGAAGACAGTACATGAGATAGATCTTCATACTCGGCCTAAGGCTCATGGTAGTATTTAAAGTCCTGTTATTCAACGATGATGTACTCAATGACTGTGTTTAATAACAGCAGGAAAAGTTCCTCTAGAAAAGCGGTGCACCTGAGTAGTTGCTGTAGTATTGACCTCATAGGGTCAGCAAGTGCTGGCAAGATGTAGTTAAAGTGGAGGGCCGAAGAGTAAAGTATCTGTTTGGGACTTTATATGAGGTAACGACCATTAAAGTCATATAGCTCCATCCCTGGGACTTTATATGAGGTAACGACCATTAAAGTCATATAGCTCCATCCCTATCTAGTGAGAGTATCATGGGAAAGAAAGGGGCGGGGGAAAAAGTTGGGACTTTATATGAGGCATGCAGTCTCGGGGAACAACCAATTATCAATAGTGTAGTTGCTTAACTGAGTACATTAGGCCCATGATCAATAAAGTAACATAGGTAGGGGATAGTGGTATTGTAAACTCTGAGTGAAATATAAAGTACACCTAAGTATATATGTAGTACATAGTTTCAGAGAAGACCAACTATCAATATTACCATATAGTTCTAGTAATTAAGATACAGTAGGACCATTATAGAAAGAGTAAAAACAATTTTTAATAATGGTAATATAGCCCATAGTTTCATCTATATACACAGACATGTTGATTATTAACATATCATTAAAATATCAAACTCATATAAAGTCCCAACTTTTTCCCCCGCCCCTTTCTTTCCCATGATACTCTCACTAAAGTGGAGGGCCACCCTGAAAAAAAAAACTTCATAAAAATTTTAATAAAAATTTAAAAGGAAAAAAAATAAAAAATTATTATTTTTTTACTTACCAGAAATGGCTGTTGCTAGGCAGATCGTTCTAATCTGCCTCTTCTTGTTCCGCGGAGTTGTTCGGTCTTCTGCTCCTAGCGTCATCTTCTAGTGAATGGGGCACGGTGTGTTATGGGAAATGTGTGTCCCACAACACAACGCGTTCCCCATTCACAAAGCGCTGCGCGACTCGCGCATGCGCAGTAGGAAACGGGCAGTGAAGCCAGCAAGGCTACGCTGCCTGTTTCCCTTAGTTGGAATGGCGACATCGCAGGCACCCAGGACAGGTAAGTCTGCTTATTAAAAGTCAGCAGCTACAGTGTTTGTAGCTGCTGACTTTTAATTTTTTTTTTCCCGGCTGGCCCTCCCCTTTAAACAGGTGTTTGCATATGCGGCATCAGAGAAACATGGAGATGCATAGAAGGCATATTGTGTGTGACCAGATCACTATAGCAAGCTTCCTATGGTTGGCTTATATATTACGTGCATATAGGGGTACATTACCATTCCCATGCTGTAGTCCACTAGGAAAGATCTTTCTGGTGACCGGTCCACATGTATCCTGTAGTGCTGTCTACTGTGGTGTGCCTGATGGAGATAAAAAAAAGCCACCAGCGCCAATACATTGTGCGGCTGTACAGTGTGTCTCATCTGCTTTTCCTGTCTCCTTCTCGTGGCCAGCTAACCCAGCAGGATGGGGCTTGCGTGAGTGGCATCACGTGACGCTCGTAATATCAAAAGCGTTTTGCTATGGCAAATAGCGTAGATTCATCTGGACAATGATAGGATGGCAAACACCTCTCCCTTATAACTGTTTTCTCTGTGATGGTGCCGCCCATCCAAGGGAAGTATTTAAAGGGACTTTCATCATGCTTTAATTTCTAATGTTGGTGATCTTCATCCAGCCAGTAAAATAAACGATATTCAGTTAAACAAATAGTTAGTTTTCTGGTCCAATAATTTACCATTTTTATGAGGGAGAAAAAGAGAAAGAAAAAGAGAAGTACTACAGCAACTACACACAACTTTTCCTGCTGTTATTAAACACAGTCATTGAGTACATCATCTTTGAATAACAGGACTTTAATTACTACCCTGAGCCTTAGGCCCAGTATGGAGATCTATCTCATGTACTGTAATGTCTTCAGCGCAACAGGATTCATTGTTTCCCTTGCTATACAATCTAGTTTGAACATACCTGCTTCATTATACTTTCTTTTGAGCAATCCAGCCTCAGCTATACCAGTCCACACCAGCCAGCTTCCCTTCCTTTCCCTTTCCCCTTTTCCCTTCCCCAGCCCCCCCCCACCTTGTCCCTGGGGCCACACATGGAATGTATGCCTTTTTCCTATTGAGAATTATATCCGTATTGTTACCAATAAGGCGGAATTTCTCCAGGTATCCCTTCCATGTGTTGTTACATGGCATCCGGACGGATCACAATGTTGTATGTCATGTTTATGTCTAACGTATTTTGGTGTTTCACACGTGTTTTATGGAATGTTGCAGTGACAGCCTTGTATATATGTGAAGCTGTGTTAATCTTTTGTCCGACACTTCTATTTTTGCCATTTCTTGCATTATTAAAATTATATTTGAAAGATATTTTCTACTGTGATCCATCTGTAACCATAGCAACCCTTTTCCTAGTGTTCTATACCAGGTTTTGCTATGTTTATATGTATTTGGTTATGGCAACTACACCTTAAACAGTGAGTGATCTATGAGTGACCACCCCATTTGAGTGAACCATTTTTAGCCACACCCGTTCCTTTTTTGTTTAGCTGTTGGATGAGAAGGCCTGGCTCGCAGTCTCCACTCTAATTCATCCCAAAGGTGTTCTATAGGGTTGAGATCAGGACTCTGTGCAGGCCAGTCAAGTTTCCCCACCCAAAACTCGCTCATCCATGTCTTTCATTGCGCACTGGTGTGCTGTCATGTTGGAACAGTAAGGGGCCATCCCCAAACTGTTCCCACAAAGTTGGGAGCATGACATTTTTAAAAATGTCTTGGTATGCTGACGCTTTCAGAGTTCCCTTCACTGGAACTAAGGGTCCAAGCCCAACCCCTTAAATAACAACCCCACATCATAATCCCCAGCTCCACCAAATGATTTGACCAGTGCACGGTCCATAAAGACATGGATGAGTGAGTACAAGCTACAAGCTTTAACCAGGCACTGATAGAAGTCACAAGACTGCTATATACTGCTGATGAGAAAAGGTATTTAGCAGTTTATATTAACTAAAATGATTGCATTTCCATGTTCTGTGTACTGTGGGAGACCAGATATGGTGAATGCAGGGTCCTGGGTTTAGTAACATTTTAAGGGGGGCTTGGTCCAAAATCTGCATCAGGGCCTCTATATATGTAGCTACAACACTGGTTGAGTTTTGTGAGCAATATACAACATACAACATATAAATTGACTAGTTAGCATGCACTCTTTGAAACAATGGTTTAATCCAGAAAATTGCAACATATAGTAGCTGGCAAGCAATCTATAAATGGAAACTTATCACCAGTTTATGAAGGACATTACTGTATAATGGCTACAACTTATGATGTAGATATCAGGGAATTCCTATGAATTAAATAAATGTGTTGCACATCTCTTTAAACTCTTAATTATGAAAAATCATGTCTGCATAACAATCAGAAATTGATAATAAAAATATAAGAAATTACATCTGCAGTGTCATAAAAACACACAAAACATACAGTTTATAGTGCTTTAACTCAGTGACATAAAGTCCATAGGTGGCAACACACCATGTTTCAAAACATGTAACTTGTCTTTAGAGAATAATTCTCCAGGTGCTCCTTCGCTATCCCATCAAACTGCTTACTAAGACTAGTGGACCCCACAAATCAAGAGGTCTCTGTCACTTTCCGGGTATGGCGGGAAACAGGAGGTGGATCCCCTATGTCAATGAGGCGATAGCACGGGTTGTATTGGAGGACCGGTTCTAATGTTGCTACTGGTTTTCACCAGAGCCCGCCGCAAGGCGGGATGGACTTGCAGCGGCGGTAGCAACCAGGTCGTGTCTTCCAATAGCAACTCGACCCCACTGACAGCTGAGACAGGCGCGGTACACAAGGATTAAGCAGAGGCGAGGTCAAACGTAGCAAAAGGTCAAGGCAGGTGGCAATGGTTCGTAGTCAGGGGTAACAGCAGAGATCGGGATACACTAGTAGGAGCAAAACACAAAACGCTTTCACTGGGCACTAACGGCAACTCAAGATCTGGCCAGGACAGGAAGGGGAAGTGGGTTTATGAAGGTTCTTGGGGAACGGTAATTGGACCAGGCACTAATTGATTGTGCGCTGGCCCTTTAAATGAAGGCAGAGTCGCGCGCGCCTGGGGAGCGGGGGCGCGCGCGCGCGCCGGAAGAAGCCGGCGGGGAAGGTGAGGGGAGCGGGATGCGATCCCCGGGCGGGCCGTGGATCGCATCCCGGGGACAGAGCAGCGCCTGCGGTCAGGGGAGCTGACCGAGGCGCTGCAGGGCAGAGGACGCCGTGAGCGCTCCGGGATGGATGGGGCACCCGGAGCGCTCTGCATTACAGTACCCCCCCTTGGGTCTCCCCCTCTTCTTGGGCCTCCCCCTCCTCCTGGAACCCAAGAACCTGAAGATGAGATCCTTGTCAATGATGTTACCCTCAGGTTCCCAGGACCTCTCCTCAGGACCACAATTCTCCCAGTCAACAAGATAGAAGCGTTTACCTCGGACGGTTCTAGAAGCGAGGATCTCTTTAACGGAGAAGATGTCGGAGGAGCCGGTGACCGGAGCAGGAGCGGTGACCTTGGGGGAAAAGTGATTAAGAACAAAGGGTTTGAGGAGGGAAACATGGAAAGAGTTGGGGATCCGGAGGGAAGGAGGAAGATGCAGTTTATAGGACACGGAATTGATCCGAGCCTTGATCTTGAATGGACCGAGATAGCGGGGACCCAACTTGTAACTGGGGATGCGGAACCTGATGTACCTGGAGGAGACCCACACCTTATCACCAGGGGAGAATACAGGAGGAGGTCTTCTTTTACTGTCAGCATGTTTCTTCATGCAAGAAGAGGCAAGGGCAAGCGACTTTTGGGTCTCTTTCCAGATGGACGACAGCTCTTGGGTGACTTCGTCTACAGCGGGGACTCCGGAAGAAGTGGGGATGGGTAGGGGGGGGGGAAGAGGATGACGACCGTAAACCACAAAGAAGGGTGATTTAGAGGAGGACTCAGATTCTTTCAGGTTGTAAGAAAATTCGACCCAGGGCAGGAGGTCAGCCCAGTCGTCTTGACGAGCCAAGACAAAGTGTCGCAGGTAGGCCCCAAGGGTTTGGTTGACTCTCTCCACTTGTCCATTGGACTGTGGATGGTAGGCAGAGGAGAAGTCCAGTTTGATTTTCAATTGACTGCAGAGAGCTCTCCAGAACTTAGACACAAACTGGACGCCTCTATCTGAGACGATGTGAGATGGGAGTCCATGAAGATGAAAAATCTGGAGGAAGAAATGTTTTGCAAGTATAGGTGCAGAAGGGAGACCTGGAAGCGGGACAAAATGTGCCATTTTGGAGAAACGATCCACGACCACCCATATGGTAGTGTGGCCGTGGGAAGGAGGAAGGTCCGTGATGAAGTCCATAGCTATGTGGACCCAAGGTCGTTCAGGCACGGGCAGAGGGTGAAGAAGACCAGCAGGCTTTTGGTGAGGGGTCTTGTCTCGAGCACATATAGTACAGGCCTGTACGAAGTCCGTCACATCCTTTTTTAAGGAGGGCCACCAGTAATACCTGGAAATCAGTTGGGAGGATTTCTTAACTCCAGGATGACCAGCCAGATGAGAGGAGTGACCCCATTTGAGGATCTAGGGACCAAGGTTTTCCCAGGAGGGACCTGCCGCAAGGAGGCAGGAGCAGAAGAGATCAGACACTCAGGAGGTACAATGTGTTGTACAGGAGACAGAAATGGATCTCGAAGTAGAAGCGGGCAAAAAACAACGATCACCTAGCTTGGCGTGGGTTTAATCGCTGGGCGGACTGGAGATAAGAGAGATTTTTGTGATCCGTGAAGATCGTGATGAGGTGAACGGATCCCTCAAGGAGATGTCTCCATTCCTCAAGTGCTAGCTTAATGGCCAGTAATTCACGGTCTCCGATGGAATAGTTCTTTTCAGGGGGAGAGAAAGTCTTAGAAAAGAAACCACAGGTGATGTTCTTGCCCTTGGAGTCTTTCTGGAGAAGCACGGCTCCAGCTCCCACAGAGGAGGCATCGACTTCCAGAAAAAATGGTTTGAGAGGATCAGGCCTGGATAAAACGGGTGCAGAGGCAAAGGCGGACTTGAGGTGGTTAAATGCCTCATCAGCTTGAGGAGGCCAGGACCTCGGATTCGCATCTTTTTTGGTTAGTGCCACAATAGGCGCGACAATGGTGGAGAAGTGAGGAATGAACTGGCGATAATAGTTGGCGAATCTGAGGAAACGCTGGATGGCCCGTAACCCGGTAGGACGTGGCCAGTTCAGGACGGCAGAAAGTTTCTCAGGGTCCATTTGGAGACCTTGCCCAGAGACTAAGTAACCCAGGAAGGGAAGACTGCAGCGTTCAAAGAGACATTTCTCTAGTTTGACGTAAAGATGGTTATCACAGAGCCGTTGGAGCACTTGACGGACATGAAGACGGTGCTCCTCTAAGATAGAGGAGAAAATCAGGATATCATCCAGATAGACAACAACACAGGAGTACAGCAAATCTCTGAAAATCTCATTCACAAAGTCTTGGAAGACCGCGGGAGCATTGCATAAACCAAAGGGCATGACACGGTATTCAAAGTGTCCGTCACGGGTATTAAAGGCGGTTTTCCATTCATCGCCTTTACGGATACGGATGAGATTATATGCGCCCCGGAGGTCCAGTTTGGTGAAAATGCTTGCCCCGCGCAAACGGTCAAAAAGTTTTGAGATACGAGGCAGTGGGTAGCGATTCTTTACAGTGATCTTATTAAGACTACGATAGTCAATGCAGGGACGTAAGGACCCGTCCTTTTTGGCAACAAAGAAGAATCCTACTCCAGCAGGGGAAGAAGACTTGCGGATGAAACCTCTCTTGAGGTTCTCCTGGATGTACTCTGTCATAGCTTGTGTCTCCGGGATGGAGAGAGGGTAGATCCTGCCACGGGACGGAGTGGTCCCGGGAAGAAGATCAATAGGGCAATCAAAGGGTCTATGTGGCGGCAAGACCTCAGCTTGTTTTTTGCAAAAATACATCAGTGAAGTCCTGTTAAGGCTTGGGGAGACTAGGCAGAGAGGTAGCGATGGAAACTCGTTTAGTGGGCACCGCTTTGAGGCAATGCTTGTGGCAGGAAGGACCCCAACTTTTGATGTCCCCCGAGGCCCAGTCGAGGGTAGGAGAATGTAGCTGGAGCCAGGGTAGGCCCAAAAGGATCTCAGAGGTACAGTTGGGTAACACAAAAAAGTCAATCTTCTCATGATGGAGAACTCCAATTTTCATGAGGAGAAGTTCGGTGCGATAGCGCACGATACAGTTCAAATTTTGACCATTTACAGAGGTGATGAAAAATGGCTTGACAAGACGGATGACTGGAATATTAAATTTGTTGATGAGTGAGGCTTCAATGAAATTTCCTGCAGAACCAGAATCCAGAAAGGCCACAGCGGAGAAAGAGGACTTCTTGGGTAAAGAAATCCTCACTGGAACAGTCAGACGTGGAGAGGAAGAATCCACACCTAGCAACGCCTCTCCCACGTTAGCTAGGTGCGAGCGTTTCCCTGACGCTGAGGGCGGATAGAGCAATCCTTTAAGAAATGGTCAGGACTGGCGCAATACAGGCACAGATTATGGTCTCGGCGGCGAGTCCTCTCTTGTGTGGTCAGGCGTGACCGATCCACTTGCATAGCCTCCTCAGCGGGAGGTTCAGGAACGGGTTGCAGAGGATTCTGGAAGAGAGGTGCCAGGCGAGGAAACAGCCTGACGCGAACAAAGTCCTTTTCTTGGCGTAGCTCTAGGCGCCTTTAGGTATAACGCATGTCAATGCGGGTGGCCAGCTGGATGAGTTCAGACAGGGTAGCAGGAATCTCACAGGCGGCCAGCACATCTTTGACGTGACTGGATAGGCCTTTTTTGAAGGTCGCGCGGAGGGCCTCATTGTTCCAAGAGAGTTCAGATGCCAGGGTGCGGAACTGAATGGCGTAATCGCCCCCTGAAGAATTCCCCTGGACAAAGTTCAGGAGAGCCGTCTCCGCAGAGGAGGCCCGGGCTGGCTCCTCGAAGACACTGCGAACTTCAGAAAAGAAGGCTGGAATTGAAGCTGTGGCCGGATCGCCACGGTCCCAAAGTGGTGTAGCCCAGGCTAGGGCCTTATCAGATAGTAGGCTAACCACGAACGCCACCTTTGACCGTTCTGTGGGGAACTGGTCCGACAACATCTCCAGATGGAGGGAACACTGGGATAGGAACCCTCGGCACAGCTCGGGATCCCCATTGAATTTGTCAGGAAGGGACAGGCGGACTCTAGCAGCAGCAACTCGTGGTGGAGGATATGCCGGAGCTGGCGGTGGAGATGGCAGAAGCTGCTGTAGCATAGCAGTCAACTGCGCCAATTGCTGTCCCTGTTGAGCGACCACCGTGGTCAGATCCGAGAGGCTTGGCAGCGGGACCTCAGCGGGATCCATGGCCGGATCTACTGTCACGTTCCGGGTATGGCGGGAAACAGGAGGTGGATCCCCTATGTCAATGAGGCGATAGCACGGGTTGTATTGGAGGACCGGTTCTAATGTTGCTACTGGTTTTCACCAGAGCCCGCCGCAAGGCGGGATGGACTTGCAGCGGCGGTAGCAACCAGGTCGTGTCTTCCAATAGCAACTCGACCCCACTGACAGCTGAGACAGGCGCGGTACACAAGGATTAAGCAGAGGCGAGGTCAAACGTAGCAAAAGGTCAAGGCAGGTGGCAATGGTTCGTAGTCAGGGGCAACAGCAGAGATCTGGATACACTAGTAGGAGCAAAACACAAAACGCTTTCACTGGGCACTAACGGCAACTCAAGATCCGGCCAGGACAGGAAGAGGAAGTGGGTTTATGAAGGTTCTTGGGGAACGGTAATTGGACCAGGCTCTAATTGATTGTGCGCTGGCCCTTTAAATGAAGGCAGAATCGCGCGCGCGCGCCTGGGGAGCGGGGGCGTGAGCGCGCCGGAAGAAGCCGGCGGGGAAGGTGAGGGGAGCGGGATGCGATCCCCGGGCGGGCCGTGGATCGCATCCCGGAGACAGTGCAGCGCCTGTGGTCAGGGGAGCTGATCGAGGTGCTGCAGGGCAGAGTTACAGTCTCACAGCACTTCAATATGTGATCCAAAGCACAGCCACGATCCATACACTCTCATCACAAACAGCAGCATTTGAAGCATTTATTAAAAAGAAAATTGGTACTCTCAAAACTTCAGTGTACAGCAAGGTGTTCAAACAAGCATTGCATGAAAACACTCCACCTCTCATTGCGAACGTGATGATGTCACCGCTACATGGGATCGCAGGCGCCAGGCAAATGTCAAGCAAACATGCATAGAATAAAAGACAATCAACACCCATGTATTGGATTAAAATTGGCCATGGCCTGGTTCATTGGTTTAAACAAAATATTTAATTAAAACATCAACTTTATTCACATCAAATAATATTTTTGCCAAAATTACTCAGAAATAAATCATACTCAGCCCAGCCACTCAGACTCGAGCTGACTCAGCATTCATCTTTAACCATTTCCTTACATCTCCCACCTGACAGGATGGTTGTCAACTGCAATCCTCCTATCAACACATCCCCAAACCACGGCCGACTCTATGCATATTTGCATGTCCAGGTTAAATATATCCAAACTGACGTCTGACAGGTGGATTCCATCATGTCTATACAAACCTTGTAATCCTCCTTCAAGCTCGTGATGACGATATGAGATTCCCAAATTCGGAACAAGAAATCTTTCCAATGCTTTTATTCACTCTTTTACGTACCTTCTCAAGTGGCTTGAATATAACAGACTCTAACCATCTTAATCTTGGTATAATTTCTGAAAACACTAAAACTGTATTTGGAGAAGCTACTCTAAGGAACTTAAACGCCTCCTTCATATTGGTAATTAACTCAAATGTCTTAATTTTCCCAATATCATTTCCATCAAGGTTAAACTATAAGTATATCTGGAGTAGGAAAAATTACATAAAGTCTGCCCAACTCAAAAATGAACTCTTCCCAAACCATACCCCTACTTCCATGCCAATAAATGTGAAAAGAAGAAGGATCCAGGCCCAAATTCTCTAAATAAATTCTAGCGGCTGCTCTTTTCTGCGCCCAAAAAATATAAGAATGGCCTAAAATCCACACTGTACAATGATTATCTTAAATAGAACAGTGAATTAATAAGGACAAATATACATTTTAAATGAGTTTGAACTCCATCTACCTATTTTTTTAATGGCTTTTTCTTCTAAACCAATCCGATCAGCTTCAGTAGCTGCACCGAATCAAAAAGAATGAGATGACTTAATTCAAGATGTGTCAAACATTTTTTTAAAACAACTGAAAATTGATAAATAGTCAACGGCGAACTGTCACTGTCAATAAACAATAAATTTGAAATCTTCAGCCTTAAGCAAATATAGGATCGTAAAGCTTTAACTGGGCAAATGTTTTCATCCTGACTCTTCTGTAACGTTATTCAGGATCCCATACCTAAAGCATCAGTCTTACTAAATTGTAGAAAAATCCTTAAACTGTCCTCAAGTAATATAATATTTGATAATAAGATACCCGACAGCCTTTGACGGAGGTAAAATTTCAGAAACTCTAAATGCAGCATAAAGTGAAAAAGCTGAATTAAAAAAAATGGCATTCATACCTAGATGAGCAAATAGCAAGTAGCAACACAAAGTTGTGCTAAAATAGCTGGAGTAATTGGAAATCTAATATCCTTTCTCAAGTTTGCCTTTCTATATCCCTAGAGCCTATCTTACTGAGAACAAACTAGGAAATGTAGGCAGGCTATAAAGGTGTAGGGAAAAGGAAACGGCAGATACATTTTTACTAATATGCGACCGTGAATATTTACTTTTCCATTGAATATTGAAGAAATAAAAGCACGAGATGCTCTGAATATGTATTATCTTGAAAGGAGGCCAAAAGTTGCCCACAGTAGTCATGCCTAAGTGTAATTTTTCCAAGTAGAATCAGCCACAGATTGTTTAATGTTCTGAAAGATTAAATCAGATCCCATAAATGAGAAGGGCAAGACGCCCCAACTAGATCCGCCTATGGCACTAATGAGAAAAAAACATTCCATCTGCAGGCAAGAGAGAGCATCAGCTATTACGTTAGTTACCTGGAATATACTTAGCCTTTATCCAGATGTTCATCTTCAAGCACAGAAAGACCAAATAACGTAAACATGAAACCACCTGAGGAGTCTTGGATGAAAGACAATTGACTGCGAATGCCATTTCTTTATTATCTGTACTAACTAATAAAGTCTTAGAAAAATAAGAACCCCAGACCTCTATAGCAACAATAATAGGAAACAATTCCAGTAGTACTATATTTTTGCAAAAACCGTTAGATACCCACCTAGATGGCCAAGTGGATGCGCACCAATGGTTCCTCCAAACTGACCCAAACCCAACCGAGCCAGCTGCATCAGTTGCTAGGCATAATTCTCTCTCAGTAACAAAATCTTGCTGCCACAAAGCTTTCCCATTAAAATGTTCTAAGAAATTAAACCAAACCAATAGATCTTCCTTCATGTCAGATGTAATTCTAATAGGTGTTGATGGATCCTTTAATCCAGAAATTGCCACATATAAACTCCTTGGAAAAATTCTTCCCATTGGAAGAACCCTGTATGCAAAGGTAAATTGGCCTAAAAGAGATTCTTTTAAAGTTACCTTCCTTTGTCTGATAAATTGTAATAATAACCGAGTAAGCCTATAGATTTTCATATAAAAAAACTCCATCCAATGAGGTAATCTTGATGAAAGCAAGACTTGGCCTTGTTGTAAAAAACTGCAATGATATGCACCTGTCAAACTGGTGCAGAAAAATTGGTCTTTGGGTGTCGGTGGCGCCTTCCCACCGTAACCCTATAGAGGTAATCTTGATGAAAGCAAGAATTGACCTTGCTGTAAAAAATTGCAATGATATGCACCTGTCAAACAGGTGTTTGACAGGTGCATATCATTAACGTCCCCAAATCTACATACATACATACATAATCACCACTCCAAATTCTCTCTTTTGAAGCAGTGTTTATATGGAAACCAAAAGAAGAAAGTACACAAGGCATGCATTCTTTTGCCCCCTTATTTTGTTCATTCTTATCTGGCATTGTATTCAGAAGACTGTAAACTAGACCCCTGCAGTGCCACTATCATTCCCTTCAGCAATATTAGGTGGCAACCTAGATTGTTCACGCAACATACAAATAAGTAGTTATTTATTTATTTATTTTTGTTTACATTTTTTTTATTACATACAAAATAATGGTACAAAACTTAATATCATATAGCAAGAGAAATACAGTATATATGTTTTACTAATATGGAAAAATATGGACATATATAGTGAATGATATAATTATACAAAGCTAGGATTGTCCAACATACAATCAAGTTGCTAATGAAATATATAAACATCATTAATTCTTGAGTGACTTTTGAAAGAGAATATTGTTTTTTCGGGGTTTAAAAGGTGTTCCGAGTTGGTGAACCATGGGTCCCATTTCTTGTCAAATAAATGTTTTGTATTGTATAAAGTGTGAAATATTTTTTCCATGAGCTTGATATTGTTAATTCTTATTAATTCTTGTTTTATGTTGGGTTAAAGGTACCAATGGAGATTTTCAGTGGTATGCAATAAGCCAGTGTATAGAAACACAAATTGTGTGTACCAGTCTCATGTGATGGATGGTTAGTCCTATGATAGGGGTGAATAATAAACAGTTGGAGAGGGTGAGTTTTATATTATTTTCTGAAATTCTGGAAGCACATTTTTCAAGTTGCATATTTGTGATACCTTCTTACATTCCCCAAAAATGTGTGAAAATGATCCTGTAGAAATGCAACCTCTAAAACATGTCTGAGGGACTAAAGGAAAATGGAGTGGAGTTTTTAAGGTGTATAATACCATCTTGTGAAGAACTCTCACAAAAATTAGAACACCCCTCACATTTTTGTAAATATTTTTATTATATCTTTTCATGTGAGTGTACAGCTTGTTTAACAGTTTAAATTTTCTGTCCCCTCAAAATAACCCAACACACAGCCATTAATGACTAAACCGCTGGCAACAAAAGTGAGTACACCCCAAAGTGAAAATATCCAAATTGGGCCCAAAGTGTCAATATTTTGTGTGGCCGCCATTATTTGCCATCACTGCTGTAACTCTCTTGGGCATGGAGTTCATCAGAGCTTCACAGGTTGCCACTAGAATACTCTTCCACTCGTCCATTACGACATCACGGAGCTGGTGGAAGTTAGAGCCCTTGTGCTCCTCTACCTTCAGTTTGAGGATGCTCCACAGATGCTCAAGAATTGCTTCTTATTTCCTGTAGCCCCAGCCGATTGCCAGGCATTCTACATTGCCTAGACAACGATCCGATTCCTGGTGATGCCATCCGCTGGCTCCTCATACTTTTCACAGCGCTCGATGATGCTGCGCATTCGCGCCATCTTCCCACTGACGATGACTCTCTCGATCTGCTTTTTCTGTTCACGGTAGGCGGAGCCGGGCTAAAGCTCCACCTCTGTTGACTCCTCCTCTTGTTGGCTCGCTGTCCCTCCTCCTCTATCCGGGTGATGCCTTCCTGTCCAATGACCTCCTCAACTTCTTCCTCCGGAAAACTCTTCCTCTTCTTCAGCCTGACATGGCCGCTGATGTGTTCCCTCCACGCCACTTCTCCATGATGATGGCTCCAAACCACCGCCGCGCTCCTCTGGATCATCCCCGTCTTGACTCGTAGGTAAGGCAATGCATTGCCGGATCCAGTCCTCTCCTCCTGCCGCCTCCGCTCATTCAAAGAGCTGCCTCACCAGCATCTTCATGCCACCAGAGAGGACCACAAGAGCCAGCAGTATTATAGCTCTTTTGCCTGGAGCTCCTTGCGCTGTCTCTTCTCTGGCAACTGGCAGAAAACCCTGGTAAGCAACTCCTTAAATAGGCCTAAAAGGCCTTCTGAAAGGTTATGAAAGGTCATCTGACCTCAGCTGACCAATACCTACCTGACCTAATAACCTTTCAGAACCTTCTTTGTCACATGACCCTGACTAACCAATTAGCATTGGTCAGTTAAAGTGACGCAGTGTCATATCACAAAAAATTATCTGGTTTCTGAACCCCGGAGATGTGAGGTGGCTATAGAAGGGCTCAGAATGGGAGATCACAGTGCTGCAGGTCTGCAGGACTGGGGGCGGGGGGTTGGATTTTTCTGTAAAGGTGAACTTACCCTTTAATGACCAGTATTCAAGGGCTTTTGTTTGGGTGTTGCACTCCCATACAAGTCTATAGTAATGGAAAATCCACTTGAAGCAAGTCAAATGCAGGTGAGAAGAAGGTCTACTGCAAATCAAATTCACCACTGAATCAAATTGATCCTAGAAGCATCTCAAACTGATGTCAAACTGATGTTGTTGACACAAACCCAAAGCACATCAAGCCAGGACTTAAAAGAGAAGTATGGGCTTCCTTTTTGTTGCTTACATCTATTCTATGGGAGCTGCTGATATCTAAAAATCATTCCAGCCCTCTCATAATTGCCCCCATTCTGTTAAAATCAAGCTAAATACCTGTGGTAGGGGCTCAAGACTTTCATACAGTGTAATACTGACAATGGTCTGGCTCTGGAGTCTGGTTCCACCCACTTTCCTGTCATTTTGCTTGATTGATTGATGTCGGCTCTGCACGTTCCCGAGACTTCACAGAGTGTAGCTGCTCCCTTCTCTCTCCTCTCTCCTCCTCCCCCCTCCCTTCTCCCTCCGCTAACATTGTGAATGAATCCTTTTATTGAGCGGTGGGCTTTCACACTGGAGCGGTGCGCTGGCAGGATGCTAAAAAATTTCCTGCTAGCAGCATCTTTGGAGCGGTGAAGGAGCGGTGTGTATACCGCTCCTCCACCGCTCCTGCCCATTGAAATCAATGGACAGTGTGGCTATACTTTACTGCTTTACGGGTGGTTTTAACCCTTTCGTGGCTGCTAGTGGGGGTAAAAGTGAATAGCGCGGCAAAATTGACGGTAAAGCGCGGCTAAAAATAGCGGCGCTTTATCGCCGACGTACCCACCGCCCCACTGTAAAAGGGGCCTAATAGACCTGAACAGGCTCGGGAGTAGGCAGATATACACTATATTGTCAAAGTATTGGGTCGCCTGCCTTTACATGCACATGAACTTTAATGGCATCCCAGTCTTAGTCCGTAGAGTTCAATATTGAGTTGGCCCATCCATTGCAGCTATAACAGCTTCAACTCTTCTGGGAAGGCTGTCCACAAGGTTTAGGAGTGTGTATATGGGGATATTTGACCATTCTTTCAGAAGCGCATTTGTGAGGTCAGTCACTGATGTTGGACGAGAAGGCCTGGCTCGCAGTCTTCACTCTAATTCATCCCAAAGGTGTTCTATCATGTTGAGATCAGAATTCTGTGCAGGCCAGTCAAGTTCCTCCACCCCAAACTGGCTCATCCATGTCTTTATGGAACTTGCTTTGTGCACTGGTCAAAATCATTTGGTGGAAGGGGGATTATGGTGTGGGGTTGTATTTCAGGGGTTGGGCTTGGCCCCTTAGTTCCAGTGAAGAGAACTCTAAAGACGTCAGCATACCAAGACATTGTGGACAATTTTTTTGCTTCCAACTTTGTGGGAACAGTTTGGGGATGGACCCTTTCTGTTTCAACATGACTGCGCACCAGCCTTCCCAGAAGAGTTGAAGCTGTTATAGCTGCAAAGGGTGGGCCAACTCAATATTGAATCTTACGGACTAAGACCGTGATGCCATTAAAGTTCATGTGTGTGTAAAGTTCATGTGCGTGTAAAGGCAGTTTAACACTAATTTGGTACAATGCCTGTAGCCTGACCTTCGGTAGAGTAACTGGACAATGCCTGTAGCCTGACCTTCGGTAGAGTAACTGGACATTTTAATGCCATGGCAACTAACTGACTGGTTAGTAGTTGTTTCAGTATCTCTTGCACAGCTGAGCCAGTTCACACTGGGATCACTCAGGAATGCATGGCACATTTCCATGCGGTTCCAGTGCGTTCCTGTGCAGCGCGGTTTTGCAGCCCATTCATTTGAAAGGGCTAAAATAGCTTTAGGATGCAGAGAAAGTAGTTCATGCTCTACTTTTCAAAAATGTCCTGCTGAAAATTACATGGTACTGTGGTACCATGTGATTTGGTTCCTACAAGTGCACTGCATTTGTGATCTTCATTTGGGGTGCTGTGAACAATGCATTGGCACCAGATTGGCAGCAGATTACAAAGGCAGTGAGTTTCCAGTGTGGTGCTGGAAACATGAATGAAATGTACCTTTCTCCTATCGTGAACTGTTGTGAACTGGCCCTAAGAGTTATATATGCAGAAACACAACGGCTGAGCCAACTACTGAGGGCAACAGCATTTGCAGTGGATTTTCTAGTCAGGAAGGAAATGGGCAGAGTGCTTCTGAGTTTATGAATCAGGGATGGCAGGGAGTGGAGGCAATAGAACAATAGAAGAATATGAAGATTTATAGCTGTCAGGGATGATGTGATATTTGGCAACAGTAGGCAATGTTTTTTGTAGAGAAACCATCACATCTTGGATAAAGAACATATAGATTTGCAGATGCAATGTGCTACTGAACCAGGGATGGAGATCCAGCAATATTTCCAGGGACACTATTGTGCTGATCTAGGGAGGTACCAATAGTTGCAGTAAGATCGCAGAGTTGTAGGGATATTTCCAAGGACACATTGGTGCAAAAGGGGGAATAATGTAAAAATTGAAATTGCAAAAAATTCTGTGTAGGTATGTTGATTTTTTTTTTATTTTTTACACACAAGCATATTTTTATTACTAGTCTTCCTTTTTATTTTCAAAACACCAACACATTCTTGCTAGTCACATTAATCCCAGATTGTATACACTTATCTTTTCATTCTATGTCCTTGAAAGTGCATTTAACATTAAAGTCACTGTAGATATGGTTTACACTGTAGTTTGCAATTTTGGCATATTCTCTCACAATGTAATGACATTTCCCTATAAGAATGCCTGTTGCTAAGCCACAAGCAGCAGTAGGTCATTTTTGCTTTTTGAATGCGTGAACAGTGATTTTATCGAGACCATATATCTAGTACAGGAGCCTTATCACCAAAGCTGTTTGATTAACGGTAAAGCAGGCATTTGTCCCAGCTAGAGATGAGCAGATTAGGTGATAAATTTTTCCATAAAATATATGGGTTTGGAGGAGAGAATCTTGTAAGGTGATATCAGATGAGCAGTTTGACATGCTGCATGTCTCTTTGCCAAGCTGGATCAACTCACATCAAGTTTGTGGTAGGGAACTATCCGTTCCCATAACCGCTTCATGAAACATTTTTCAAACTGGATTGCCTTCCTAACGAACGTGCAGAATCTGAAAACTGAAAGATCCGACATAAACTAATGCTTTATTTTCGTTTTCGTTGTGACAACAGTTCGATATAGATAGGAGATTCGATATGACGCTGACAATATGATCTGTGTCCATCGAACCTGTGGTTGAATGTGCCTAACCTTAGCTCTATTAGTCCAAGATTATTCTACATAGAGAGAAAAGATTTGACCTAGAGAGAAAAGATTCGACATAGAGAGAAAAGATTCAGAAGAAGGTCGAATGTGCCTAATCTAACTATATTAGTCCAAGATTATTCGACAGAGGGAAAAGATTTGACACAAAGATTTGACGAAGCAGTGGCCATTTATGGTCAAATGCTCCGCCCATAGGCTATAGAAGAATTCTAATGTTGGTTTACTAGTAATAATAATTAATAAATATAATTATTACTAGTGTCATACAACATTAGAATTCTACTATAGCTTGTAGGTGGAACATTTGACCGGAAATGTACGATTGCGGCATCGTACTGACACCATAAGCCTTCAATGACAGATTTGACCTTAATTATTTCGGATTTTCGGACGAATGCATTTTTTAACAAAACAAAATAATAAATATAAAATAAAATAGTGAGCAATGTACGTTTATCAAGCTTCCATTGCCAGAGGCAAGATTTACGCTGTAAAGTCTAGTCCTGTCTTTTTAACATTCAGTAAATAAGCCTGGCTGTAGCATCACAGTAAAATGCAGGAGTTTTGCCAAAATAAATTCACCAAACAAAGTCTGAATATGCACAGGCAATTGATTAGGTACACCTTAGGTACACCCAGTATCGGGTTGGACCCCCTTTTGCCTTCAGAACTGCCTTAATTCTTGGTGACATAGATTCAAGATGTTGGAAACATTCCTCAGAGATTTTGGTCAATATTTATATGATACCAACACGGAGTTGCTGCAAATTTATCAGCAGCACATCCCTGATGCGAATCTCCCATTCAAGAAACCAGTGGTGAGAGGATTTGAGCTTTGTGACATGGAGCATTCTCCTGCTGTAAGGAAGCCATCAGAAGATGGGTACAATGTAGTCATATAGTGATGGACATGGTCAGCAATAATACTCAGGTAGGCCGTGGCATTTAAACGATGCTAAATTGATACTAAGGAGCCCAAAGGGTGCCATGAAATATCCCCCACACCATTACACCACCAGCCTGACATTTTGATACAAGGCAGGATGGATTCATTCTTTCATGTTGTTTATGCCAAATTCTGACCATAACATCCGAATGTCGCAGCTGAAATCGAGACTGATCTGACCAGGCAACCTTTTTCCAATCTTCTATTGTCCAACTTTGGTGAGCCTGTGTGAATTGTAGCCTCAGTTTCCTGTTCTTAGCTGACAGGAGTGTCACTCAGTGTGGTCTGCTGCTGTAGCCCATCCGCTTCAAGGTTTGATGTGTTGAATTTTCAAAGATGGTATTCTGCATACCTTGGTTGTACGAGTGGTTACTGCCTTTCTTTACAATATTTTTACAGAATTTCCAAAAAACAAGATTACGTGTTAAGTGCATCATCGTATAAGGTGATCAGGTATAAGTAAAAACACATTAATGTATATGCAACAAACAACTTTCATATCGGGAATGGTAGCATTGGTAAGACATCCACCTAACCCAGTGTGCCTCATACATTTCGAAATAACAGATTAAATAACCTAGTGCTCTCAGGCTGTCCAGTCAAGAACTGAGAAAAGTTTACACACGATTATCGCCCAAATGGGTAGGGAGCAACACACCTGTATGGGGACGAGGGCCAATCCCGCCACCCCAATGAGAACTCACTGTGGATGGAACGACTCCGGTCGTCCGCACTGGCTAAGATAGGGAGTAGGCCGAACAGACCAGTGAGTCTAATCCCAGCTATTGTGACGACTGGGATATGCCAGCCAGGTGGACCAATAACTGGAAGCCTTCCTCACGTCTCCTTAATGTAGACCAATGAGATCTCCTGCTACCCAAACAGCTAGAAGAAAATCTGACACAGTGAAGGCGCTAGCCTGAGTTCTGACTCTACAATCTATTAGAAGTGAGAAGATAATGGGACATCAGTGCTGTTCACCGATACCACCCTCCTCTTCAGTTATGAGTCAAGTGGGGTCATGGAGGCCAGACTCTCCAGGCGACCAGGGTGACAGAATGCCCTGGTCACCTAGACATCTCTGGACTGAACTCTAATGCCCCGCACTAAGACATAAAAAAACTGTAACTACAAGAGCAATCCGTAGATCACCAGCGAGGGTCAACCGAAATGGAGGCAAGCCAAAAGGAGACGACTAGTCTCCGAGAGAAAAGGAAAAGTAGAGGAGTGAGTGATGACAGGAAAGAAAAGGGGGAGGAAGGACACCTAGAGTTAACACGGTAGCGGTGTAACGGTGCATTAGTGAAAGTGACCCAGGGTTCCCAGATCAGATCAAACTTATGGGTTTTATCTTGGAGAATGCATACTATCTTCTACTAGGCATGATCCAGGAGACCTTAAGTTTTATTGTAGAAAGTGCAACCGAAGGCCTCTTCCAATTTCTGGTTATGGTGCTTTTGGCCCCTAGGAGCACTTAGAAGATTAGTGTTTGGGTATTTTTGGGTATTTTCTCTACCTTTGTTGAGGTGGTTGTGGTTGAGGAGGTCTATTTCAGGGATCTGTGGGAGCGAGACCTCTGTGACCTTGCGTTACATATGGAAGAACCTATTCCAAATGCTCTGTATTCGTGGGCAAGACCACCTTATGTGGAATAATGATCCCAAATGATTGACACAGGGGAAGCGTTAGGATATATTTTAGCAAGGGTAGAGGGGACTCAGTACCAGTGTGTGAGACTGTTTATGTTGGCTTCCATCAAAGAGAAATAAAGTATGCCCTTGACTGAGTGGTGGAAGCAGTGGTACCATTTATCTAGGTACTACTCTTCCGCCAAATCCTGTTTTCAGAGTCTGGCATAGAGAGGTTTGTTCGTGGCCTTGGCAAGCAAGGAATAGATGATGGATATACCCCCCCCCCCTGATCCTTGTTGGAGCACCATGTCTCATATTCAGTCAGTTATTGGGGATTCAGGTTTGTTGGGCCATATGGATTGCAGAGTGGGAAATTTGGGATAGCCTATACCCCCCCGAGTTTGGCATTTCTAGTTTGCTGATACAGTATCCGACTGAGAGGGGTCCCATTGAATTGAAAAAGTGTCCTATCCTGAATAAGCCCTTATTGAGTCACCATTTCAAAGCTAATATGTTTTGGCCAGGGGGGAAGTCTGGATTGTGGAATAAGTGAGCAAGTGGACGGTAGTTAGAGGTCAATGCTGAGTGTTTCTGTAGTCGGTCCCAGAGTGCTAATGAATGGGAGAGGGTGGGGGCAAGTATCACCGGTCTGAAGTGGGAAGTGGACCAGAGTAGATAATCTATTGTATATTGAAGTACTGACTGTCTCTCCTATAGAAGACAATCTGGTTTGGGACTGTGCA
The DNA here is from genome assembly GCA_028564925.1 of Lithobates sylvaticus. Lineage (NCBI taxonomy): Eukaryota > Metazoa > Chordata > Amphibia > Anura > Ranidae > Lithobates > Lithobates sylvaticus. Next base: position 422,681,853 of record CM053028.1, on the reverse strand, counting down.
AGTATGCAATGGAGACAAAACCAACCATATATTAGGGAGGGATAGGCCTCCCTGGGATTTGAGTCTGAAGAGTATGTCTTTGGAGCAGCGCCTACCTTTGGACCCCCATTTAAATTTCAGAATTGAAGACCGGAGTTGTAGTAGTTGTGTTTTCCTAATTGGGATCAGAAGGGATCTAAGGAGGTACAGGAGACGAGGCAGAAGCGTAATTTTGATAGAGTTCACCTGACCCAGCCAGGACAAATCATGTTTGGACCATATAAACATGTATGTTAACAGTTTTTTAAACATGGGAGGGTAGTTACAGGAATACAAGAGGTCAAAATTTGAAGCCAAGTTGACCCCCAAGTATGGGATATACATCGCACTCCAGGTAAATGGAAAATGTACCCGCATACGTTCCAACAAGTTAGGGGGGACTGAGACATTCAGAGCCAAGGATTTAGAAACATTGACCTGAAGACCAGAGGCAGCACCAAACTGGTGTAGGAGGCAAAAAATATTGGGGGTTGAGATAAGGGGTGATGTAACAAAGAAAAGCAGATCATCCACAAATAGGGCGCATTTATGCTCTTGGAGACCACACACAACTCCCCTATTATCAGGATGGTTTTGGATAGTTTCAATGGCTAAGGGGAAAATTAGGGGCAAGAGTGGGCAGCCTTGTCTGGTTCCTTTCTCTATTACAAAAGGAGCTGAGTATTTGCCCTGAATTCGCACTTGAGCAGTCGGGTTAGAATAAAGGGAATGCAGAATGCCTAAGAAGTTGGGGCCCAGGCCCCATCTCTCCAGAACCCTGAAAATATAAGGCCATGTGACTGTGTCGAAGGCTCTCTGGAGGTCTATAGAAAGCAAAAATCCCTCTTGAGGGGCCCCCCCATGCCAGTGTGATCGAAGTATGGTGATAACGTCTATGGCTCTTCTTATCTGGTCCGGTCCCTGCCTCCCTGGGATAAATCCTGCTTAGTCCTTATGAACATACTGAGCTATGAAGGACAAAAGTCTGTTTGCTAGTATTTTCGTCAAAAGCTTGAGATCATTATTGATCAAATATATTGGGCGATAGTTGCCAATCACGCTTGGATCTTTGAGTGTACTGCCTTTCTAACATTTTGAACCAGTCTGCCCATTCTGCCCATTCTCCTCTGACCTCTGAAGGTATTTTTGTCCACACAACTGCTGCTCACTGGATATTTTTCTCTTTTTCGGTCCACTCCCTGTAAACCCTAGAGATGGTTGTGCATAAAAATCCCAGTTTTTTAAATGCTCAGACCAGCCCGTCTGGCACCAAAATCATGCCATGTTCAAAGTCACTTAAATCCCCTTTCTTCCTCATTCTGATGCTCGGTTTGAACTTCAGCGAGTTGTCTTGACCATGTGTAGATGCCTATATGCATTGAGTTGCTGCCATGTGATTGGCTGATTAGCAATTTTTGTTAGCAAGCAATTGAACAGATGTACCTTATAAAGTGGACAGTGAGTGTATATATTATTCATTCATTTTTTTTGTAGAACAAAAGTGAAAGCAATAATAACACATTTTTATATAAAATGAGTAGTATAGTTAAAAATACAAGACTTGAGTGGTTGCAGTGGGGTTCAAAATTCAATCTCCTCTGTTCCACTTTCTCATTATTGCTAATGTTTCATACCAGTAATGTATTTTGGTTTTGTGCTGCCTAGGCAAGACTAAAAACAGGCACCCCCCAAATTTGTCCCACCCCAGCTGCTTTAAAATATTGCATGCCCGCAAAACGACAACAAACAATGTATATTTTACTATAAAAGCCTTTACAGGTTACCATTTTAGATTTACAGAGGAGGTCTAGTGCTAGAATTCCTGCCCATGATCTGACGTTCATGGTGGGACGATCGATGTTTGCATGTGTGTAAGAGCGAAGCGTGCGTTTGCCTTTGCGTGCGAGCATGGGAGGACGGGGGCACTTTAAATGTTTTTTTTTTTTTTAATTATCAATTTGTTTTATTTTTACTGTTACAAACAGCTGAGCAAAGCAGATCCTGTTTTTTCTTGGTTGTCTGCCCAGCTGGTAAATGCTCTGGCTGGTCGCTCGGGTTTCCCGGTGGGACAGGAGAGCCCAGGAGAGCCAGGGAAGGTGCCAGGAGGGGGTGGTCCTCTCCTGCTGTTGTAATAGCAATCAAGTGGCTAGTAAGCTGATCCGATTGCTTTAACAAGAGAGCCAACCGCCGGCTCTAAAAAATAGTACAGATGCCGCCCCCATAAAAAATGCTGCCCTTGGCAAATGCCTTGTTTGCCTCGCGGTAAACACACCCCTGTTTCATACACTGTCTCTTTTATGAAGCTCATTGTATCCTTCCTCTTCATATATTAATATGAACTTTACTGTAACAAAAACAATGCCCACAAGAAAGCATACATCGGGCCATGCGTTTCCTGGGATGCACAAAAGAAGCTGCAGAAACCCTCTCTGTCTTAATAAAAAAGTTTGAGTGTTCAGTTTAGAACTGTTACTATGGCCACGTCCATAGGAATCAAAGGGAGAACTACAGTGTATCATTAAAAGTTTTTGAGTCAACATATCAGTTTATCTTTGACATTTCCACTTCCAATAATACAATAAGCCAATTGCTTCAGACACTCTGACAAACTAATTGTTTAGCCTTGAGAAATGCTTTAGGAGTATATAAGTAAGTAAAGCTGCACTTATCTGTTCTGGACAGAATCCTGCGAAAAATGTATTATAAAAAAACATTAGATTGTATTATTTCTTTTTTTTAAATAGTGTTATCCTTATGTGTAGAGAAGAAACTTGAATGCTTGACTTGAGATTAGCCTTTCAGTCGTAAATCAGTGCTGATTCATAACAGACTGGAAACATTTTACTCCAACAGAAATCACCAGACAATGTGTATAGTTAAAATTCTGCTTCTTGATAGGGCTGTATGCACAGTGCCTTGAAAAAGTATTCACACCCCTTGAAGTTTTCCACATTTCGTCATGTTACAACCAAAAACGTAAATGTATTTTATTGGGATTTTATGTGATAGACCAACACAAAGTGGTACACAATTGTGAAGTGGAAGGAAAATGTCAAATAGTTTTCAAAATGTTTTACAAATAATTATCTGAAAAGTGTGGTGTGCATTTGTATTCAGCCCCCCTGAGTCAATACTCACTAAAGAGGATTTGGTCTGACAAGTTGGCTGCTTCTGATGACTGCTTCTTTATGATATCTCCTGACCAATTGGACCATCTTCCATTCTGATCTGCAGCCTAGATGTGGAGGTCCCATACATTGGTGTTAGCACCACATGACTTGTTGACTCATTGAGCATATGCCCATTTGAATCTTCTTACTCTGGTAAGCCTCCCCACTAACCGGTGGTGGTTTCATTGTCTGTGTTTTCACTCCAACACTGACAGCACGCAGACTCCCCTTTTCTAGCTATATCATTTTTTTCACTGTTTATTTATGGACTGGTATTTACGGTTTAAAAACCTCTATATGATGGACCACTGACTTAAGTTAGGATGTGAATTTCACATCACTTTTGACTGTTTTTTTATTTAATTGTGTGGTCATTTCACATTATATATTAGATTTTATATATGAATTTGTATCATTATTTTATTTAGAGCAGAATATGCTCCCATCTGGAGGATGTCTTTTTCAGGGAAGGCCTTGCATATTTCAGCAGGACAATGCTAAACTGCTTACTACATCTATAGCTATAGCATAGCTTCACAGTAGAAGACTCTATGTGCTTAACTGGCCTGCCTACAGTTCAGAAATGTTTGGTGGATCTTGATATTAAAAATACAACGTTTAAATCCTAGATCAGGCAAGAATGGAACAAGTTTCCTCTTCCAAAATTTCAAAATCTCCTTAGTTCCCAGATGTTTACAGAGTGGAAGGGGATGCTACATCATGGTAACATGACCCTACCTCAACTTTTTTGAGACATGTTGCTGCCATCAATTTCAAAATTACCTTTTGTAAATTGTCTCAGTTTAAACATTTAATGTTTTCGATTTTCTATTGTGAACAAAGTAGGGGTTTATGAGATTTTCAAATCATTGCATTCTGTGTTTATGTATTGTAGGTACTACTCAACATAGTCTCCAGCACAAGTGAAGTAAGGACTGGAATATAATGCACAGCAGGGAAATGTCATGCAGGTCCGCCCATGACAGTGTGTCAGGTGACACAGCAGGCTAGAGTGAGTTAACAACTTAGGGGTGGGTATCTTGGAGAGCTGGGAGGAGCGGCCATATAAAAGGGAGGGGCGGAGTCGGGAGTCAGTGCGGGAAAGCCAGAGCACGAGGAGGCAGGTTTTTCCCCACCCACCCTCCCCTTTTTTATAGGTATGTGATGGCATGTATTAATGTTTTCATTGTCGTTTCAGGTCTTTGGAAGAATTTTCGTCATGACAGCTGGGGGGGTTGGCGTTGGTTGTTTTGTTGGTCAGTGACGGCAGCAGTTATACTGGTGGTAAGTGGGTGGGGGGCTCATCAATAGATGGCCCCTCCTTGTTACATCAAACGTTGTTGATGTATAATGGTATTGTGCACTGCGGGAATGTTGGTTATCGGGCGGTACGGTAGAGACCCATGGGTTTCTTTATCTCCCGCAGTGCCCCCTTGTGTTGATATCAGTTGATATCAGGTTGTGTTATAAGCACTTAGCTCCGTCACTGACCAACATATATAGGGGTTTAACCTGTTTTGTTTTATTTTCAGCAAGGGGTCTGAAATTGTTTATTGTTATTGTTATTTATGTTTTATTGTTTTAATAAGAAACTGGAGTTCTTATTATTGGTATTTTAAATAAATAGCTGTTATGGCCATTTAACTCCATAACCGGTGTGGTCTCTCATTTATTGATTAAGTTAAGTTTATGGGGTTTTATGGTTACAGCTAAGGGGTCTCATCGGGACTACACTAGTCATGCATTTGTGCTATCGTTGATCCCATCTCTCGAATACTCTTTGAAAAAAAATGCAGGTTTGCACAGATGTACCCACTTCTTCACAGCCACTTTCACTTTGTCTGTGCCATCAAATCATTGTCCTTGAAGATTGTGCTTCATTGGACCAAAAGGGTGGACGTTAGAGGGCACTAAATATGGGCTGTACGGTGAATGTGGGAACAGTGAGCAGCCGAACTTGCTGATGATCGCCTGATTTGTTGCCACAGATGTGTGTGGTCATGCATTGTCATGATGCCCTAAGCCTTCCATCATTTTCTGTATAGTATTGTGACCAAAGTCCAATTGTGCAGAAAGCTAACAAATTGTAAATCGTCTGCCCTCACTAATCAATTTGTCCACTTGCTGATGATACATGGGAGTGATCACAGGTGATGGTTTCCCACTGCATGGTTTGTCTTCAGTGCTGGAGTGCTGGTTTTCCCTTCTTTAAACTTCTTCATCCATCAGTGCACATTACTCTTGTCAATGGTGTCAACTCTGTAAATATTCTGTAGGCTTCTGTAAATGTCAGACATCCTGTTCCCCTCCTTCGTCAAGAACTCAATGATGTCAAATTGTTTCTTCTTGAAATCCATTATTCACCGTACCTACAATGAAAACATAAAATAAGAGTTTCTATAGAGGAAGAGTTACTCTACCAACGAGTGAAATTTGAATGACCTATGTAAGGTAATAAAAAAGTTTTGCCCACTTTTGCTTTTTGTAAGTTTTGTTGAGTGTTTAGGCATTAGAGCAGATGTCACACAATGTCAATTCTGTGAGGATTGCAAACAATAAGTAGCAAAGATACTCACAGGTGGCTTTAGAGCTTGCTGGAATATCCGGGCACCATCTTCTAGCTCATGGTTTCCCAACCTGTGCTATGCTTGCAGAGTTGCAGCGGTATGAATGTGCTCCTGCATCCATTGAACAAAGTCACTTCCCTCTCCACTTGGCCTGACAGGAGCTTCCTAGGCCCCACCCGGTATGACGTCATTCAGAGGCCGGGAGCCAGGATGGAAGAGGAGCAGTGTGGCTGCTCTAATCTGCAGCAAATCCACTACCTACAGCAAGTGAGTGAGCACAGAGGCTGGGATTATACTGTATGTGTGTCTGCCAGTGTGTTAATTTGGGATTCTTTGTGTGAGTCTGCAAGTGTGTTAATTGTGGAATTCTGTGTATGTCTGCAAGTGAGTTAATTTGGGATTATATATGTGTCTGCCAGTGTGTTCATTTGGGACTCTTTGTGTGTGTGTGTCTGCCAGCAGGCATGTACTGGCCATCAGGACTACTGGGAGTTTCCCGGTGGGCTGATGGCTCAGTGGGCCGGTCAGGGGCAGTCCTGGAGCCGCTCCTCTCTGGCAGTGAGTTATCGCGATTTCACTCCTGTCCCCAAGGAGCAGCTGCCAAAACGTGCTGGAGAGAGGATTAGACTTTCTGCTCCCTCCAGCCTGCAGGGGGAGATAGACAGCCGGCAGACTTTCCTTCCTCTCTCCCCTTATCACTTATCACATGACTGGAAAAAGGAACGAGATGCTGCCTTAAGAACTGAGTGAGTACACGTGGGAGGGGGAGGAGAGGGAGAACACGCTGATGTGAAGGGGGCTGCTAGATGGGGACACACTGATGTGAAGGGAGCTGCTGATGGGGACATTCTGATGTGAAGAGGGCTGCTGATGGGGACAAACTGATGTGAAGGGGGCTGCTTATAGGAACACACTGATGTGAAGGGGGTTGCTGATGGGGACACTCTGATGTGAAGGGGGCTGCTGATGGGGACACTCTGATGTGAAGGGGGCTGCTGATGGAGACACTCTGATGTGAAGGGGGCTGCTGATGGGGACACACTGATGTGAAGGGGGCTGCTGATGGGGACACACTGATGTGAAGGGGGCTGCTGATGGGGACATTCTGATGGGAAGAGGGCTGCTTATGGGGACACTCTGATGTGAAGGGGGCTGCTGATGGGGACACTCTGATGTTAGGGGACTGCTGATGGAGACACTGATGTAAGGGGGCTGCTGATGGGGACACTGATGTAAGGGGGCTGCTGATGGGGACACTGATGTGAAGGGGGCTGCTGATAGGGACACTGATGTAAGGGGGCTGCTGATGGGGGACACTGATGTAAGTAGACTGCTGATGGGGACACTGATGTAAGGGGGTGCTGTTGGGTAAACTCTGATGTAAGGGGGGGCTGTTGGGTAAACTCTGATGTAAGGGGGTCCTGTTGGGGACACTCTTATAAAGGGGGTGCTGTTTGGGACACTCTAAAGTAAGGGGGATGCTGTTGGGGACACTCTGATGTAAGGAGGTGCTGATGGGGACACTCAAAATTAAAGTGGGCCAGTCTGGATGAAGTCCAGGGACAATTTTTTGTCCCACTCCAGCACTGTCTGCCAGTGTGTTAATTTTGGGATTATGTGTGTGTCTGCAAGTGTGTTTTTTTTTTTTTTTTTTCTCACAAAGATTTTATTTGAATATTTCAACACAAAAGAAAAAAGTACAGCATAGTGAAACAGAATCACAATGTAACAAAATGGGCGACCGGTTCCATTACAGAGTATTTCAAGCAAAAATTCACATGTCCTGAGCATCATAATTATTTAGTAAAACACTCCAGATCTAAGTATATTTTATTTCTCCCTTAATGAGAGAATTGGGTTAATATTCTAGGGTGTATGTATTCTTCAGAACCTAATAACTCCTTTCCAGGTAGTTGGGTACTTTTTAACAGTTTTCCGGAACCATCTGGTAGGGCATTAAAAGTATATTGGGTCAGATTTACCCACTTGTCCTCTTCTAAAATCAGGGACATGGGGCCCGGTGTCAGGTAGTAGCACCTTAACTGAGCGCCCTGTCCCTCTGTTAATGGGTGCATATTGTAGCTAGTAAGAGAAAAGAAGAAAGGAAAAAAAAAAAGAAATAGAAGGGGGAATGGGTGGGGAGGGGGGATAAGGAGTGCGGGTGGGGTGTAAGGAGAGGGGGGGGGGGGGTTGGGACCCATCTGCTATCCTCTCCGTCTACTGTTCATCAGCTGCAAACATTGGACCCTCGGAGTCCCGGAAGGTCCAACCTCAATGAATTTGTTTAGGAGTACTTAATTATATGGTTTGTTGTAATAATCTCGGTAGGATTGGGACGATTTGTATGCAAGCCATGCCTCCCAGGTAGCTGAGAAACTAGTGATTTTGTCTTGTGCAGCGAGGATTAGTTCCTCCATTGTTGCTATGCGGTCTACCCGGAGGACCCACTCCTTCAACGAAGGTGGTTGAACGGACCTCCAATGTACCGGTATGCAAAGCCTAGCGGCATTTATTAGGTGTATGGCTATTGATTTAAGGTATTTTTTCTGGGGAATTTTGGACAAGTGTAGCAGGTATTGTCCTGGTGTGAACTCCAATGGGAGGGAGGAAATCGCTGTAGTCACTTCATGTATTTTGTGCCAGTATGGCTGGATCCGAGGGCAAGACCACCAGACATGTATAAGGGAGCCCACCTCTGTTCCACATCGCCAGCAGAGGTCTGGCACCGTCGGGAAAATCTTATGAAGTACCTGTGGGGTTTTGTACCATCTAGTTTTGAGTTTGTACCCATTCTCCTGTGTGTGAACATTAAGAGAGCCCTTATGTATGTATAGATGGATACGATCCCAGTGGGCATCTGTTATTTCCCTGTTTAAGGCTGATTCCCAATATGCGTGGTCTGAGTGTAGGGATGAGTAAGGTTCCTTAAACATGGAGGTATATAAGGCTGAAATCACATGACTCTGGGGTGAGGAGCTTGAGCATAAGGATTCGAAAATCGTGGGGGGACTTGTAAATTTTGGGGTTTTTGCTGGCACATCTAAGAAGTGTTTGAGTTGCATATAAGTCCAAGAGGGGAATGATTTAGTATTGGACAATGCTGCAAGATCTTGTATAAAAATGTTTGGCCTGAATCCGCGTGTAAGGCCATTCCTTCAAAAGAAAGGATTTCGGCAGGCCTGGGGGGAAATCTGGGTTGCCTCTAATAGGGGTGATTGGGCATTCTTTTGCTGACATTGCGTGGGTCTTGCATGCCTTCTCACAGGCTTGTAGCGTTGCTCCTATAAGAGGATGTGTGTGCAATCTAGGTGGTGTCAATGACCTGGATACCCAAGGCATCAAGTTCAATTCCACCTCCGCCATTCGTCTTTCAAGATTCACCCAACTTTTGCATCGGTCGTGAATATTCCAGTCCACTACCCTGGTCATGTGTACTGCCCAGGAATAGCGTTGTATGTCAGGCAGGCCAATTCCACCTTTTGCTTTGGGTAGCACCAGCTTTGCCCAACTTATACGCGCAGGTTTTGCACCCCACAGAAAGGCCCTACACATCCTCTTATAGCTTGTGAAAAAGGTGGGGGGCAAGTGTATTGGGATAGTCTGCATTTTGTACAGTAAGCGAGGCAGTACCGTCATCTTTAGGACCGCAGCTCTACCGAACCATGAAAGGGTAGGTACGTTCCACTTCAGAAGGTCTTGTTGTATAAGTTTTAGCTCTGATAGAAAGTTCATGGCGTATAGTGATTTCAGATTAGTTGGTAGTTGGATGCCTAAGTATGTGATGGCCTCTTTTTCCCACTTAAACGGGAAGTTTGATTGGCATTGACTTACTAGATTGTTTCGTAACGTAATGTTAAGTGCATAGGATTTAGATAAATTGATTTTCAGATTTGAGATAGTTTGAAAGAGGTCTAGGGTTGGCATAAGGTTAGGCAGGGACGTCAGAGGTGAGGAAAGGAAGAGGAGAATGTCATCTGCAAACGCTGCAGTCTTGTATTCTTTTTGGTGGACTGTGATACCCTTTATGTTTGGGTTTTCCCTGATGCAGCGTAGCAGAGGTTCTAGGGTCAAAATGTACAGCAGGGGTGAAAGAGGACACCCTTGTCTAGTGCCATTATGGATGGGGAAGGCGTTCGATAGGTGGCCATTACCTCGGACTCTAGCTCTCGGGTTCACATAGAGTGATCCTATAAATGCTCGCATCCCGCTCCCTAAACCTAGAGCAATTAGCGTCTCTTCCATATAGTCCCAGGCCACTCTATCGAACGCCTTCTCCGCATCCATTGCCAGGAAAAAACCCTCTTGTCGGGAGGAGGTGAGCCAGTGGTGCAAATTCAAGGCTTTGATGGTGTTGTCCCTGGCCTCCCTGCCAGGGACAAAACCCACCTGATCTAAGCCTATCCAGGTTGGTATGTGGTAGACAAGTCGGTTGGCTAGAATTTTCGCGAAGAGTTTGATATCCACATTTAAGAGGGAGATCGGCCTATAATTGGCTACATTAGTCGGGTCCTTATTGTCTTTGTGAATAACAGAAATGTAAGCATCTCATAAGGTCTCTGAGGGGCATGAAGAGGTAGCTAATGTATTAAAGGCCCTAAGGAAGCGTGGGGCTAAAAGGTCTGCAAAACTTTTATAGTATTGCGCCGAGAAGCCATCCGGTCCCGGGCATTTGCCAGGTTTTGTGGCTTTCAGCGCCTCTGTCCACTCTTCAGAGGTTAAGGGGGCTTCTAGCTCAGTTCTGTCAGTCTCTGAAAGGGCTTTCGGGCTATATCTGCCGAGAAAATCCCTTATCATCTGCGTTCGTGCTTCAGCATTGGTAGGGTCCTGGTTGTGATTTTCCCCTTTAAGATTATATAGTTCACTATAGAAGCGGCAGAACTGTTTTGCAATGTCCTCGCTTTTGGAGTGCATTGTTCCTGACGAGTCGGTCACATGGTGTATTGTGTGGGTCTGAGTGCGTTTCTGTGTAAGTCTGGCTAGAAGTTTGCCTGGCTTATTGCCTTGTTCATAGAACAGTTTGTGGGACAGAACCAGTCCCTTTCGTGCTCTCTTAAACAGTTCCTCTACTAACTGCGTCCTTGTGTCTGTCAGTTCCTTAGCTACTTGAAGGGCCTGAGAATGTTTATGTTGAGCCTCCAGCTTGGCTATCTTCTCGGAAAGAGCTACAATTAACGCTTGGTGTGCTTTCTTCTTCCTAGCGGCTATAGCAAGCAGGTGTCCTCTTATGACGCACTTGTGTGCCTCCCATTGAACCATGGGAGACACCCCAGGTGTGTCATTTAGGTGGAAATAATCTGAGAGGGCCTGCTTAATATTTGCAAGATCTGCCGGGTCTGCAAGAATGGAGGCATCCAATCTCCACGTCTTGGTGGACACAGCCTTTTGTGGGAATTTCAAAGAGAGAGTGATCGGGTGGTGGTCTGAAAGAGCCATACTTTCAATGGTTGCGTCTGCTAGATATGTTAGGTCGGATTGTCGGATAAAGAGATAGTCCAGCCTCGAGTACCGATTATGTGGGGATGAGAAGAATGTATAGTCCCTTTCTCCGGGGTTTAGGGTGCGCCAAGTATCGTGTAACGCTAGGGAAGTTAATTGCAGTTTCACTTGTTTTAGGGCTGAATAAGGGAGGGAAGAGGTGCCTGTCGAGGTGTCCAATAGGGGGTCTAGAGCCATATTAAAATCGCCCCCCAGTATTAATAGGCCTGTTTGGAAGGAGGTGAGTTTTAGAAATGTCTCCTTTAGGAAGGCCACCCTCTTGGAGTTGGGACAGTAAATGTTAGCAAGTGTCATCGGTTTTCCCTTCCAGGTGCCCTTCAGGAAGAGAAACCTGCCCTCCGGATCCAGCATTTAGTCTGTCAGATGGAACATGAGTGACTTAGCCAGCAGGATGGAAACTCCTTTTGTTTTGGAGTCTGCACATGTCGCGTGATATACTTCGGGGTAGCGTTTGTTAGCTAGGCGGGGAATCGACCCTGACTTAAAGTGGGTCTCTTGTAGGAAGATCACTTTTGCCCTACAGCGGTGGGCTTCTGCTAGGACACTGCTACGCTTCTCCGGAACATTGAGGCCCTTGGCGTTTAACGAATAAATTTTTAGCGTTAACGGAATTGATGTTTGGGCCGTGGAAGACATGGGTAAGTACTATCAGCGTGCTTAGGCACGACTTGTAGACGTAGACGGAGAGGGGTCGCGATGGGGGGGGGGGGGGGGAGAACAGAAGATGAAAGGGGATAGAAGAAGGTAGAATATATCTAGAGTTACTAGGTGATCTTTAGGTTTTACAGGTGGTGGATAGAAGGATGTATTACCTGCTGGTATGCAGGTCGTAAGTAGAATATACCGGAGGTGGATTTAGTCCCGCTTATCCACCTAATTGAACAAGGAATACAGGGTAGATGGAGTATATACCGGTGATTGTCAAAGGGGAACCTGCCTCTTTGGGTTGGGAAGGTAGTCTAACACCAGGAAGGAATTCCATTATATCCACCACCCAGCGCTTACTATAGCGATATTTAACTTTCTGTGGGACAATCTTAGATTACGGGCCTCGGCGGGTGTTCTATATGTAACTACATAGGTTCTAGCCTGGGGTATGGGATAAATCCAGGGACTTGGAGGTTGTGGTAGATTTAAAGGTTTGTACTCTCTGTTGCCAAGACTTCAGCATATAGGTTGCATGTGGACCGCCCACCTAAGATGAAGGGGGCTTTAAGGAACACGGCTCGTCTTAACCAATATTTAACCAAGGATTACATCCAGCTCTATAGGAGGAGAGAGGGACATCACCTTCTAAACCCTTAAAACTGGGCAAACATTTCAAACAACATCAACATTCAGAGCATTAAAAGAGTTACCAATCCGTATCAGAGATGCGGAATAGATCAGGCACATTGAGGATTATGCAAGGTTTGAGATCTAAGCCTAATCCATCTTCAAGACTCCAGCATTCCGGCTGCAAGCAAACTGCATATCCAGCATACTGAGGACTCCAAGGGACACGCTCCACCATAACTAACATTGTTCAAGGAGTACGTCCAGCTCCACAGGGAGAGAGAAGAACGTCGCCTCTTGTATCATTGTGACTAAACAAGTATTGCAAACAGCTATATTAAACAAAGCCTAGTCAAAAGTGCAGCTCAGACATCTTTGGAATTAGTTTGGCGGGGGCAAGGAGATAAAAAAATAAAAATAAATAAATAAATAAAATAAAATACAAAAAAAAAAAATAAAAAAATAAAGAGAAAAAAAAAAGGGGGGGTGACCCCCTCAGCAGAGTTGCCAGATCTACAGTCTCCTAGCATGCGCATGTCTTTACAAGATAGACACATTAGACCCTATGAGGGAGTGTCAGCAACTCCCTTATTGACGTCAGTATGGGTGACCCCTATGTTGTCCTTCCAAACTCAATATACCTGGCCTTAGCAGTCTATATGTCATGGGATTGTCCTGATACCGAGCAACCAGTTTGTGCCCGGGGGTACAGGGTACAGCCAGATGCTAACATTTTGTATAGCAACAGCCAGTAAAAAAAAAATAAAAAAAATAAATAAAAAAAAAAATTCAAAAATCTAAAATATGAAAAATTTGCTTCTGGCGAAAATACCTGAGGTCCCCATCAGATCTGAGCTTGGGAGTAAGACTCGAGTAGCACACACCGTACCTTTGGTCCTGCTGCTCAGTAACTAGGATCGGTGTATATGGGTAGTGGTGTACCCCCCAAGAAAGAAAAAAATAAAAATAAAAAAAAAAACAACCCCATCTGATGCCCCGTGATGATAGTCGCATAGGGGAAAGTTGCTCTGAAGTTTTGAACAGTCTCACCTACTCCTTGAGTATATGACTAGCGGTCCATCTTGCGTCTCACAGATGATGGTGACGCTCGAGGGCTCTCTTCAGTTTCCATATCTCCTCGCATCCTCGGTGGGGAGTTGGCTGATGATCTGCGTCTTCTCTGTCTGTGTCTTTGTGAGCGTGGGGTGTCTTCGGGTAGCGTGGGGATCCATGGGTCGGGTTGCATGAATGCGCTGTACCAGTCAGGCACTTCGGTCACTGGAATGCCTAATGTTTCACAGAAGGGTTGAAGGTCAGCCGGGGTTCTCAATTGTGCCGTGCGATTTCCTGATGTCGCTTGCAGACAAAATGGAAATTTCCCTCTATAGGCTATGTGCCGTTCACGCAGGGTCTGCAAAAGGGGGCGTAGGTCTCTCCTATTTTGCAGGGTAATTGTAGAGAGGTCCTGGAACAGTTGTATGCGTGCACCATTGTGTTCCAGTCGCTCATGGTTGCGTGCCAGGTGCAGTATCTCCTCTTTTTGTGTAAAATCCACCAGGCAGCAGACGGCGTCTCTTGGGGGGTCAGTGTCCCTGCCTCTCGGTCTCAGTGCCCTGTGACACCTTTCCATCTCTACAGGGGCGTCAGGCGGTCTTCCTAGCAGCGTGTTAAAGATGGCCCACACTACTGGTTGCAATTGGGGTCCTTCCACTGTCTCTGGAATACCTCTCACCCTCATCTCGATCAAGTGCTGTGCATGTACAGTGACTACTCTCTGAACTTGGTGTATGGTCGTCCCATGTGTCATGGCGGCCGTCTCCACATGTTCTAGCCTGGTAGCAACAGCTCTAATGTCTGTCTTTAGGTCTGCTATGGCCGCAAATAGGGTGTTTTTTATGTCCATCGCGACCTGCTGGAGGTCTGAGAGGCAGAGTAGGGGAGAGGTATGTGGGGCTGAGGTACCTTGTGTGGAGGCCGCCGCTCCTATGGAATCCGCGGTGATCGTGGGGGTCGCGGGGGTCACTGTACGCCTCTCCGAGGCCTGGGATGCGGCCTGTGATTCCCCCTGCTGTTGCGAGCGGAACATCGCGGGAATGTTCCGGCTCAGTTGTGTTGCCGGGTCTTGCTGTGATCGGGGGCCTGAGGAGCTTCTCCCTGTCATCACTGCGGGTCTGCTGAGGGATTGTCCCGCTAAAGGAAGCCGAAATGAAGCGATGGGTGGCGGAGCTCTCCGATCAAGCTGCCATCTTCGGCCGGTGCCAGGCTACGCCCCCTGCAAGTGTGTTAATTTGGGATTATACAGTATGTGTGTCTGCCAGGGTATTAATTTGGGATTATTTGTGTGTGTCTGCCAGTGTGTTCTTTTGGGATTTTGTGTGTGTGCTTCCAAGTGTGTTAATTTTGGATTGTGTCTGTCTGCCAGTGTGTATATTTTGGAATTATGCTTGTGTGTCTGCCACTGTGCTAATTTGGGATTATGAATATGTGTATCTCCATCTATTTGGGATTGTGTGGGTGTTTGTGTGTCTGCAAGTGTGTTAGTTTGGGATTGTGTGGGTGTCAATGTGTTAATTTGTGATTGTATGCGCGGGTGTCATTGTGTGTATTTGTGATTGTGTGTGTGTTTATCTATCAGTATATGTGTGTGTATCTGTCATTGCAGCATGCACACATACAATGATATTGCACACAAACATAAACCATCACAAACACACACAGAAATCATCACAAATACATGCTGACAGTACACACACACAGAAACCATGAGACCCAAACAATAGAAATTACTTTATCGAGACAGAGGTACTTAGGAAAATGTTTTATACCTGCAGGGGTACTTCACAGTAAAGGTTGAAAAACACTGCTCTAGTTGACGGGAACACTGCAGAAAGTAAGTTGCCAGCAAATGAAAAATGCCTCATTGATCCAGCCAGCAAGATAGCAAAAAGTGCAAATGGGCAAGCATTTCTCTGCTCTAGAAGTTTAATTTTTTTTTAAATATATCCTTTGTCTTGGCTCAATAACTAAGGTGTATTTTGTGAGTAGTTTACACAGCAAATAGGCCCAGGTTCTATTTAACTATGAGTCATGTCAGGGGTCAGGCTCAGAGACCAGTAGCTATAGCAGTAGGGAGACTACCACCGACCAACAGGATTGGTGTACAAGAAGATCACCCTGGCAAATAAAACAGGCTTACCTGAGGTGCTGAGTCTAAGTACTAACCAGTGTTCACCAGAGCTCCTAATGGTGGAGATGGGTTTATCTGCGTGTTAGTACCAGGTCTCAGTGCTCAGGATTGCCCCACCAGGAGATGAGCAAACCGGGTTCCATTAGCAGATATAGCAGTTTAGGATCAAATAGTAAATAAGCCAAAGGTCGTTAACAAGTAGTTGCAGGTTGGGATCAAGCTGAAGCGTAGTTGAGGAACAAACCAAGAGTCAGTAACGAGTGGTAGTAAAGATACAGATGGCAACAGGAAAGAAAAAGAGGAATGCTGGCTGGAGAGGGCACAAACATCTGGCAAACAGGAAATGCAGAGACATGAATTAAATCAGGAAGTTTGTGGGAGGAGCAAAAGGTTCAAGGTTCAGGACTAACAAGGTTTAAGCCGGGATCATTCAAGGAATTGTCCAGGTAACTGTCCAGCATTCCAGGTAGCTCAGCAAGAAGAGATATTGCCTGACACAGCAGAGGTTAAAATCCAGGCCCTGACATTATGCCTCTTTGGGATGCACCCTCTGCACAGAGGGGTATACACAACATTCACCACAGTACACTATATGCCCCATTCTCTCTCCACTGTGTCCAAGTGGTTTCTTATTATTTAATATTCATTTTTGTATTTTGTGTTGCTGCTTCCTATACAAAGTCATTTTCTGACGTATTATTTCACATTATGGTATGTTTGCTTTTATTACAACATTCAGTTGTAAGTCAGGTCTGCGGGCAGGGGGCTTATCGGAATCTGGAAGCCCCCTTTAACAAGGGGACCCCCAGATCCCGGCCTCCCCCCCTATGTGAAATAGTAAGGGGGTACAAAAGTACCCCTACCATTTCACCAAAAAAGTGACAAAAATTTTTAAAATGACAGGAGACGGTCTTTGACAATTCCTTTATTAAATTCTTCTTTAATCTTCTTTCTTCTGGTCTTCTTCCTTTCTTCATCCTTCTGTTTCTTCATCTTCTTCTTCCATCTTCTTCCATCTTCTTCTTCCATCCTCTTCCATCTTCTTCTTCCTCCGATCCACTTCTTCTTGCTCTGGTCTTCTCGTCCGGCATATTCTTCCACGGCATCGGCGTCTCTTCTTCTGTGTCAGGCCGCTCCACGCAATGGGCGGCTCCTGCTGTGTGAGGCTTCGCTCCGCCTGACAGGTCTTTTATAACGAAGGGCGGGGCCACCTGGTGACCCCGCCCCCCTCTGACGCACGGGGACTTAATGGGGACTTCCCTATGGCTTTCCCCATGACGTCAGAGGGGGCGGGGGCGTCCCCGCCCCCCTCTGACGTCATGCAGAAAGCCATAGGGAAGTCCCCATGACGTCCCCATCCGTCAGAGGGGGCGGGGTAACCAGGTGGCCCCGCCCTCCGTTATAAAAGACCTGTCAGACGGAGCATTACGGGAGCCGGCAATTCATTATGCCGCAAGTGATTTTAAATAGCTTTTTTTTCCTGCAAAAATGACACTTTGTGCAGGGACAGTTCTAAGAAC
This sequence comes from Lithobates sylvaticus, assembly GCA_028564925.1. Lineage (NCBI taxonomy): Eukaryota > Metazoa > Chordata > Amphibia > Anura > Ranidae > Lithobates > Lithobates sylvaticus. The sequence goes on along the minus strand of CM053028.1, from coordinate 422,664,620 downwards.
GGGGAAACATGCGCCCCTTTACATGCATACTATACACACCCCCCAGGTACGAAATTTAAAGGAATATTACACTTTTATTGTTTCACTTTAAGTATTTATTAAAATCACTGCTCCTGAAAAAACGTCAGTTTTTAAAACTTTTTTTTGCATTGATACATGTCCCCTGGGGCAGGACCCAGGTCCCCAAACACTTTTTATGACAATAACTTGCATATAGGCTTTTAAAATTAGCACTTGAGATTTCTCCCATAAACTTTTACAGGGTGCTTGCGGCTTTTCAAATTTGCCGCAAGCACCCCAAATTGTTCGCTGTCCGTTGAACAGGCGAACAGGCAATGTTTGAGTCGAACATGAGTTTGACTCAAACTCGAAGCTCATCCCTATTTGTAACCAATACATGGTGCCAATATGTCAATGAAGTTCTCCTGCACAATGTAGTCTGTCAGTCCCAATGCTCTGCATTCAGTGAATCAGTAAGTGGTTCTTTTGGGCAACATTTTTCTAATTCACCAAAGAAAATAATGGAGTCAATTATGTTGAGTTGTTGAAAGAGTGGATTTCCATTATTCTGTGATCCAGTTTTGTTAAACAATTCAGACATAATGACAGGTCATGTGTCAGAATAATTACATATACTAAGTCTTCCTTTTATATACATGTGTGTGAAATTGATATTGACTTTGGTATATTTTTACTATTGCCAAGGATATATTTATAATCATATTTGCTGCTTCCTCGGCGTGCAGGTGTTAATTATGTTTCCAATAATATTCATCTTTTAATATTACAAGATATTTCTTTATTTGATGCAAACATTGATTTTGTTCTTTGTCTCTGAATTAGAGATTGAGTAGATTTGCAATTACTTGACACTGAAGTACTAAGATGAACAGAAAAGTACATTAATACATAGAAATATTAGCATATAGATGAAAGGAAATGAAAATGCTATCTTAATACAATGATTTACTAGCCATAATAGCTTGCACTGTTTTAAAGATAATGGCAAAAAGTACTGCATAAATGCACATTGGTACTTATTTTCTTCTACATACTGGTCCAATTTTTATACTAAGTGACACGGATACTTTTCAATGTGCCCATTTTGTTTTCTGTTTCCAAAGCTGCTTTAAAAATATAAGTATGCCTAGAGCTAAGGACACTATAATAGACCTTTTAGCCGTTTCAAAATGAGATCTAATCTTAACATTTCAAAGAATTTAAAATTTGTGACATTTGTACTCTGACCATGTACTCTGACCATAGCAAATTAAGAAAATACTGTATGTGGAATACAACTTTACTTATAGTCACTTTAAGTGTATTTCTCTTGCATGGAGCATTAAGAAGCTTAAGCATGAGGGAAGTTAGTTATTCACTGTCTTCTTTTGCAGGTATACTGTCTGGAATTCTTAGTTTACTTGAAGTGGATGTAAACCTGATTTTTTTATTTTTTGATGTTATAATGTAGAGTATAAGATTTCCTATCATTTGAGCCCAGTCTTGCCACAAAGACTTAATCCAGCTCTGAGCAATCCTCTTTTATTGTTCAGTGAGATAAATCTTGACAAACAGAGAAAAACGTTGTCAAATCCTCCCCCTTGCTGTGAGTGACAGGTGATTTACATATCTCGTGCACTAGCCTAAGAGACATGCATTATTTTTTAATACCCTTGCACTCCTTTCTTCTGCTGCTCTGCCAGGATTGGATGTTGCACACCTCAGCATAATTGGGCATGCTGAAGTCATGTGGTTACTTTCCTGTGTTTTCACTGGATGTTAGAGATCATAGCAGAAGTTCAGTGAAAGAAATACACAGGAGAAAATGCACATTGACAAGGGAGTGTAGAGGTGGGCGGGGAGTCTACTGACATCACGACTCCACCCACAGAGCTCCAGACAACAGACCCACCCACAGAATCTGCAGTTTTTCGGGTCTCATAACAGCGAGAGGGGAGACATTTGACAGGTAAAGATAAATGCAGGAGGCATGTATATCCTTATAGATAACCCCTATGGCAGTAGTTTAGAAAGGATGACATTGGGTTTACATCCACTTTAAAGCTCCTCTCCTGTACTTAAATTAAAGTTGTGAGGATGAGATGTAGGGAGATTTTTACCTTGTTCCTGTGGTTGGCAGACATCTATAGCCCCCCTCCTTCTCACTAACGTATATGTACGGGAACCACACTGATTCCCTTGGCCTGGTAAACCATATGCCCCTTTACCAACTGGAATCCTGGTATCCTGAGTTTTTTTTACCCAGAGTACCAGTCTGATAACGGTTTTACTTTTTGGCTAAATGTAATAGGTGCCCCCTCTGTACTGAACTGATACCTGTGTTCACAAGTGGGGGAGACCTGTTCTGTAGTTCTCGTCCTACAGCGGTGTCCAGCTTGGGGTCGGGTATACTCTACATATTGTAACTCTTCCTTTCGTCTTCTGAGGGAGTAGGCTATAATTCCTGCAAAAAAATATAGATAGAGACACCTCTTGCAAACTTGTGTTACCTTTAATCTATCACTTTGAGTATACTGGTGGTAACTATTGATCAATGATTGTATGATATTTTAAATTACCTATACTCTTAGTTACTTGGGAGACATGAATGTGCAAAGGATTTTATGAAAGATTTTTCATTTTTTTTTCCCCTTTTATTTATTTTTTTATTGTTTTTCTTAAAGCGGAGTATCAGTCCTTTTTGTTTATTAAAAGTCAGCAGCTACAAAAAGTGTAGCTGTTGACTTAAACACACACTCACCTGTCCCAGGATCAAGCGATATGGCAGCCCAAACCTTCGGTTCTCTCCCTCTCCCTCTCTCGCACTGCACATAAGTGGATCGCGCTGCGTCTCCTCAATGGTTGGGCAATCTTTTGGGACACGTATAGAATGCATGAAGGTAGGAAACCTTTAGCCTTTACAACTACTTTATTTACAGCTTATTAGGGTAAACTAAGAAATAATATTAGGTTAAACAGGGACAAATATTATTTAAATAATCAGTTTGTTTAAACCATTTAGTTAAAGAGATGAGCTTTGATCTTCAGATCAATGAAGCAGAGTTGACACGAATGTTAGTCTAATTCATGTTTGAACAAACACTGTAATAAGCACTGTGTCAGATGACCTTTTTTGAAAGCAGAAGCTGCAATAGCTGCTGTATTTACACAGCAACTATTGGTCTGCATCTGGGATTTGCTGGAAACTGGAAGGGGGAGCACGGTAGTGGGGTCAGAAGGACAGTATGTGCTACACATGTCTTGTGAACTTGTGTAGAGATTTGTATAGAGAGTTTTTGGGGGATGCCCCCCGGGAAGGCAAAATATAAGCAAATTAATCTTCAGTTCTAAGGAAATGTTTAGAATTTTTTAGATGTTTTTACATTTTAGATATACAGTATGGTATGTATAACAGATGAAACAGTGGGTGTGATTTTCATGTTTAACCCTTTTGCTGCCACTGTCATATGTCTTAAGGGCGATGGCAGTGTGGGGGGGGGGACGACATACACTGCAGCTACCAGGAGTGTGTGCATCCTCTACAAGCTGACTTTCGTCTTTCTAATAAAAGTTAACAGGCAGCTGTAAAGGGGTCCCATCACTTTCTGTGACATCTGCAGTGGCTGCCCCATTATGCTTCCCTGGGCGTTACTTGTGAACCAGGGACCCATATGGCAGGTGTCACTGGGTGGATGGGAGATTGCTCCTAGCTAGAATGAACCTGGAAGCAACGTGTAAAATGTCACTTACAGTTTCTGTTGTTGCTTTCCCTAGATTTTGCAGCCAGAGAAGAAGTTTATGGAGTGTGTACTTGCTCCATTAGCTTCAAAGGAAGACAGGCGAGACATCAAGGGTCTAAAAAAACCCTGATGTCTCATTAGAGAGAACCTGTCCATAAAGAATTATACAGGGGGTCCCCGGGTTACAAACGAGATAGGGACTGTAGGTTTGTTCTTAAGTTGAATCTGTTTGTAAGTCGGAACAGGCACATTTTTTAAGTGTAGCTCCAGCCAAAAAATCTATTTTTAAGTTTTTTAGATAACATAGAGAAGGGTTATCACCCCTGTAACATTTGTTTTGCTGTCTGTGCCCCTGTTCAGAAGATTTCACCTCACCTTCTGTCCCAATGACAATTGGATTTTGAAAATTTTGGGTTGATAGGCAAACATGGACTGGTGATAAAGCATCAGTGGAGACACCTTTTTCCCATATTAACTCTTAAAGGAGTGAATTTCCCTTCCTAGGGGTGGATTTCCTCTCACTTCCTGTTGTCTCCCTCCGTTTGTAAGTAGGAGTCGTTTGTAAGTCGGATGTTTGTAAGTAGGGGACCCCCTGTATATCATATAGGGTATTTTTGTTGTGTATATATTTACACAGCACAACCTCATCTTTTATATTAAATAATTGGGTAATATATTGTATTTCAGTGCACTAAAATTAACTTTAGTGTATTTTTTACTGGAATGTTATGCTTTATAAATCATTGCGCTAATATCACATGGCATAAAAAAATTAGAATCCTATTGTGAAGGGCATGATACATAAAAAATGAGTATGGCATTTACTTGCTTTTATTGTAGCGCAAATGATGTTCATTCTTTCTGTTCATCTTGCTAAACCTCAATAAAGTATTGAACCAGAAAAAATGAGTATGGCTGAAAAAGACAGCACCACATCACTAAATGATAAAGAAAAAAGATGCACAATGGGGGACTTTAAAAGTGCTAAACCCCCTCTCAGAATGAATATCGATACATAAGTTCAGTTAAAAAAGTTTTTATTACAAAAGATAAAAAAAGCTGTGTGGGAACCATTACCCATACATTTAGGGGTTTATGCCCCACATTTGTCCTTGTTCCTCTTTTGTAATAAAAACTTTTTTATCTGAACTTATGTATCGATATTCATTTTGAAAGGGGGTTTCGGCACCCTTAAAGTCCCACTCTGTGCATCTTTTTTCTCTATTGTGAAGGGCGCCAACCATAAGTACCCACACGTGTATGTGACAGCTGCCCCTTTAAGTGTATATCACACTATATTTGAATAGACAATATAAAGTAAGGTGCTATTCATGTATATAAAATTAATGTGAACTATACTATATTTTACTGAAAACCCATTATTCAAACCATGCTCACATTTTCAATACTCATGATAACCTGTATGTATTACAATCTAAATTGAAATTTGCATGCAAAAAAATTATGTATATATCAAATACTGCACAGTATATAATGCTATACAGCTGAAAAACTTTAAAAAAAAAAAAAATTGTGATAAGTCCCAAAAAAAACAACTCAAAAATAAAGTTCAATGTGATATTAAATCAATCTTTAAAGCCCATCCACCATTCTGTGCTTGTAGAATTCTTGAAAAAAAAATATAATGCTCTTCTCGCCAACAAACAGGTGCTCCACTACGTGTGACAATGCAGATGCACTCACCAGAACCCCTCGGTCTCAAGGACCATTTAGCCTTTGGTTTTACCAACTAGATCAGATGGTATGGTCATATTTCCTCCAACAATATCCACACACTTCTCCAATAATAGCAATCACGGTTGGTACCAGATACGATAAAAGATAAATGACAGGAAGATCATGCAATATCGTTTATTAAAATTAGGTTGCTAAAATTCCCTAATGAAATACGTTTACCTAAAAAGGTGCCCAAACTGGCACCAGCTCGACCAGCCCACACAATAATCTCTGACAGGTAGAATTCCACTTGCTCGCCCTGCCGTTACCTCCTGGAACCCGGTGTGCGTTCCACCAAAACCTGGATGTGGTTACCCACAGCAACAAGCAGCAACTCCACCTCTATGCATTTTGCTATATAGGCATCACAAGTAGTCTTGTATATTTTCTATTCATAAAAAAAAAAAAGAAGAACTACCAGCATTTTATTCTCCAGGGTTGCTGGAGGGTTTTAACTAATCTTCAGGCCTAATTTTTTTTTTAAAAGCTTTGAAGATGCTTTGTCAGTTGAGTATTGTTTGTGATACCGGATGCGTTGCCGTACAGTTCCATGCGATTTGGTGAGGTTCCATGTGATTTGCTATCGTGCATTTTATCATGGGACCTAGGCTGCTTTGCAGTGTGAATAGGACACATAGGATACAATTGTTTCCTGTGTGTCTTTGGGCCAACAGACCTTTTACAATGCAGTAAAATGTCTGTCACCACACATAGCGTGAATTCACCCTGAGACTGATCATCACTGGGGTCACACTAACTAACCTAGAGTCTAAAATATGGTAATGCTCTTCAAAGAGCAAGAATTCTTTAAGTTCTGGTTTAGAACTCTTAGAAATAAAGGAGTTGTAAACCCTCACAGTTTTTCACCTTAATGTATTAAGTTGAAAAACCTTCTGTACTGCAGCTGCCCTCCAGAGCCCCCCTTATTCTTACCTGAGCTCAATCGTTCCAGGGACGAGCACGAGCACAGCAGCTCCAGCTGCTGTCTTGGGTCCTCATTGGATAGAGTGAAAGCAGCAGGAGCCATTGGCTGCTGCTGCTGTCAATCGAATCCAGTGACATGGAAACTGGGGGGGGGGAGTCCTGCTGTCTGTGTCAATGGACGCAGCAGGAGGACTTGGGAGCGTGCCCCCACGAGTGCCCCCATGGAAAGCGGCTCTCCGTGGGGGCACTCAATGAAGAGGAGGCGCCAGGAGTGCTGCAGGGGAACCAAAGAAAATGAGGATCGGGGCCACTCAGTTCAAAACCCTTGCTCAGAGCAGGTAAGGATGACATGTTTGTTATTTAAAAAAAAAAAAAAAAAAAACATTACAATCACTTTAACAATTTTAGATATTATTTGATAAAAAGACAAGAAAAAGTTGCAAGAAAAATATTTACAGTAAAGGTATTACAAAATAGATAGACAAGAGCAACAGTAAAATAAATGGGCCCTGAACCTCCTCTTCTCGGGTCACCCACCGGCGCTGCTGGCTCCACATGTGGACCCCTGTGCATGCACACTCTCAAGCCCCGCCGCTGCGTCCATTGACAGACAGCGAGACTCGCCCCTGCCCCCACTCCCTCGTCACTGGCTTTGATTGACAGCACTGGCGGCCAATGACTCCCGGTGCCCCAGCAAAGTCAATGAGACACAGAAGTGAAGGGAGAGAAGAGCTTCAGACGTTCATAGTGCTGGATCGAATGAGGACGCAGGTAACTATAATGGGTGAGGGAAAAAAATCAATGTCTAAACATTTTTTACCCTAATGTAAGCAATGCATTAAGGTAAAAAATGTTTAGGCTTTAGGACCACTTTAACAAGGTTTACTTTGTCTTTGTTTCTGGCAGAGTCCAATACACTGCAGCATAAGACCAATCTGGTGTATCCGAGTCATTGGCCCTCTGGATGACTCTTGAGGGTGTATTTATAAAAATAAAAAAATTCAGTGCCATTTAGCCTGTCAGACTTCATGTACAATTGTTCTGAGAAAATGGGGAAAAATGTATGTTATTAGAATGTTTTTTTTTCCAGGTTGAATGTTCTGTCTTCATATGGAGTGAATCAGGAATATACCACATTATGGCCATTAGAAGATCATAAAAAAAAATAATTATGATCACCAGCTCCATTCTGTAAGAATACCATTCAATTAGGAAAGAAAATAGCCTAATAATATTTGGCGCAAAATTACATGCAGTTTCAGAGATCCAATAGCCCTGCAATTTTATAAATACATCCCTTAGTGTTCATATATATTTTTGATGGAAGATTAAGCAATCCAGATGTCAATTGCAGCAGCTTTTTGGAAGCTTCTAAAGGGTATCTTTGAGCCAACCCCCACCCAAACAAATGAACATAGGGGGTGTAACATGGGAGGGCTAAATTGTTTATGATATTTTCAGCACATCTTCCCGCAATGTCAGTGTTTCTGACTCTATTTTTAAATGACCACATAGCACAGTCAGATAACCAATATAAAACGTACAGTATATTATTGCGCATCACAAAATCCCAATTTGAAATCCAATATGATTTGAAGGCAATTCTCCTTAGGAGATGCAATGGGGTTGATTTACTAAAGGCAAATCCACTTTGCACTAGAAGTGCACTGAAAGTGTGCAGTCGCTGGAGATCTGAGGGGAAGATCTGAAATGAGGGAAGCTCTGCTGAGTTTATCATCCAATCATATGCAAGCAAAAATGCTGATTTTTATTTTCCTTGCATGTCCCCTCCAGATCTACTGCGACAGCACTTCCAAGTGTACTTCCAAGTGCACTTGCAGTGCACTTGTAGTGCAAAGTGGATCTGCCATTAGTAATTAAACCCAAATGTGTCTAATCTGCCTTCTGCACCTTGTAACATAGAAGCATTTGCTCTTCAATTGATGGTAATTCTCTTATACTTTTCAAGGAAACTCACTATTAATGTATATAGTAAATACTCAAGCGCTGATATATAAAAATATATATATATAAACCTCAATGTATAAATAGATAAGATAACTAAATGATATGCTGCACCATTAGAAGTGTGACCTACACTTAAAATCCTATAAAAATTATATACACAAATAGTATAAAATAGTGCGCAAATCAACCTTGATCTATTAGGATCTTGAATTAAAATTCGTGATTATTAATAATAAAATTACAATCCGTTATTAATAATAATAAAGTGGGTAAATAATTAAATAACGTGCTCATATAAACCAATTAATTGATGCAGCTGCTCAATTAATCAAACCCCAGCTTGATCCATAGACAATTAGCCTTAATCCAATAAGGTCTTAAATAGATAAAAATTCAGTGAATAAAATCCAATGTGTGTACATAAATAATTAAATGCCAATAAATAAATGTATTCCGTGCTATGGTGAACAATTAGCGCAGTGTGAAAAACGCTGCTACTCTGTGGCACTCAGGAATGTAGCTAATCAGAGTGAATAATATATAAATAATAAATCCACAGTTTGAGTGTACTAAATTATGTGCTTAATAAAAAATGATGCAGATTCTGACATCCATTTTTTTCACTATTAATGTAAATGTATAAGATCAGGATTTATGAACTGTGACTGGTTTTGGAGGGCTGAGTTGTGTGAAAAGGGCACTTTCCGGTCAGATGAAACCAGACTTACAAATAGGGTTTGATTCTAACTGGCTTTACAGCAGCCATTTACAGCAATTTATGAAAACATCATGCAGCGACCTCTTAGAATAGGCTGTTAGAGAGGTTCAGGCAAGTTTGGTTTTTGACTCCCCACAGTGGAGCAGTGTTTGATTTTAGTTTTGTGTTATTTTTGGGATTAGTTTTGACTACTTTGGGTCTTACAGGCTGCAGGCTCAGCTACTTCTCCTTGCCTTCTAGTAGGTTCTAGAATATAGTGGGCTGGAAGAGGCTGACCCTGGGCCTGAATATTTGAGTTCTCAGCCGATCCCTGGAGGTGTATGTCTAGTAGGTGGTTGAGAGGTGTTAAAAAGTCTGAGGCAGAGAGCAGCAGCATTGTTGGTAAGTCCTCCTTCTGGAGGAGGTGATCCCAGACTGGAAGGGCTCCTTCCCTTCTAGGCAAGTCAGCAGAAGGCTGCAGAGAGAGATCACTGAGGTCCTAGCTATGCTAGAGCTGGGGAGCCTATTTTCCTGGAAACAGTTCAGAGCCAATAAAAGGGGGTGCACTGAGGATCCAGCCTGAATATTGATTACCGTGAAAAAGACTTTTCAAGTGTTGTGTGCCTGGCTGCCTGGGGGCCCAGAAGGGAATAGAACCTAGGACAAATTAGTGGGATCACTTGGGGGGTTTGTGCTACAATCATAACAGGGAATGTTTTAGCAAAGTTGCGTAAAATAAAGCTCTTCCTGTGGTCCTGATATCTTAGCTTAACAGGTAAGCAGTTTTGTATATTTATTGTAGTAGGTTCTCTACCTGGTGTCCAGAAGCTAATCTACGAGTTCTAAATAACAATAATACGGAAAAAAAAGCATTTGAAACCGTGCAGTCATATCAAAATTACTTTAAAAGGTAGATAATGTAAAAGTAACTAGAATTGTGTGCTTACTAGAAAAAATATATTTTCCTTCAATTCATGGAAACTGGTATTTATTAATAAAGACAATTGCTTGAAGCTGAAAATGTCTTTCACTTTTTTCTTAAATTTTAAATTACTTCCCTGACAATTTAATGGTGAAATGTATAATGTTTGCTGGTTTTTGGGCTTACGTTTAGAGATAAGATGAGCATTTCAGTGGATTTATATCACTTTTAATAGAACTGATGAAAATTCAGTCCCTGAAGCTCAGCTCTCCTTCTGTGCTATGGAATTATTACAAACACATGCCAGTAGCTGTTTAAATTAAATAAAAATACTGTCAAAATGATCAAATTTAAAACATATACATACTGAAGCTGTACCTTCAAATATGTACAATGGCCTTATACCAGAAGAAAGGTTTATTGAAATGTTTATTACAACCATTCCATATGCTATTTTCTTCTACAGGCTACTGTGAGCAACACATCTGCCTTTCTCTGAGCTTATGATTTAACACCAGAATGCATGAAAATAGAAAATGTGCCCCATTGGAACTACACATGACCCACTCTCACACTCTTTTTTTTGGTTTCCTAATCTGCCTTTTTTAAGGAGGTATTTTTCATGATAAAAAACTCTTTTAACCATCTTTCCCTCAAAATATACCAGTCAGCCACAGCAAGCATACAGGTTGTTATTTTTACAACAAGGGTGCTAAACAGAGCAGGACCCCTGGTATATCGATACCAGCCTTTGTACTCTTTAGCGTTATGCGAGGGGAGAAATTGCAAGGGCTTGATTAGATTGAAATTTTAGATACCATGGATGCCTATTAACATGCCTATAATGCTAAGATGCATTATTTTCACATTTTGCACACATTTTTACCTGTTTGCATTGCATTTAATAATGCTTTTCAGATGCCTTCTCTGTGTTGGTTTTCTATTATATCATTTCTTGTACATCTCGGCTAGTAATGCTCTCTAAAGACATCTCAAACGAGCTGTAAATACCATTGGTGTGTTTGTAAGGCCTTTGTGGTGCATTCGCAGTGCAGTTAAATTAATTTTTTTTATTATTCATCTATTGTAAACAATTAAAAAAGCCGCGCTATATATTGAATATAGATCTAAATACCCAAAACGTGAAAAACTAAGACAATATTAATCAATACAGTCCATGTGAAGAATCAGATGACTAATGAAAAATAATGATAATTGATCTTAAAGTCCATGTGAAACTTAGAGTGACCAGTGAAAAAAAAAAATATATATAACAATGTGAAGTCCAAAACAGTGACTGTGAAAAAATCCACCAGAAAACCGTGATCCACCACGCTCTAATGATATGCTTACCAGAAGGCAAGCTTGGATAAGCCTGTAACTCAATAATATCAGGATATGACCTGGACCATCGTCAGACCTCAGCATCGAATCCAAATCTCCACGGATATGACTGACCAAGGACCCGGATATGAGCAGTGTTTCCCTTTCAATTTGCCTTAATATGGGATTTCTCCAGAGATGTGAAAACCAGGAAACCATTCAGCCTCAGCATGAAATTATATAAAGACAAGGGATGCTCCCATAGTGTGAAACCATACTACAATTTATTAAACCAAGATTAAAAGTTCTACTTACACAAGAACAATATGCCCTCGCAGAATATAAACCAAATACGCTGGCCGGCTAGCAGAACACCCGCTCTCAATGCGGAACGTGATGACGTCAGTGCGTCAGCCTCCCTCGTCCGTTTCGTCTATTGACGCCTTCTGGGGAACGGCCCGTTGTGCATTAGTTTTTTTTTTCCACTTAAATTTAAATGAATACAGGAGTTTTGAAAGCAGTAAAAAGAGAAAAGGAAAAGAGAAAAAAGTGCCACCAATTCTTTATTGCAATTTATTACCTCTCATAAGTAAAAATAAGTATGCAATCACATTATATGTGATACCAGGACAGCATATAATTCATATCCAGTTGATGGCAGCCTCTTCTCATCCCAGCCAGCATACAAGCAGCCTATTTCCAGAAACCCAGGGAGCCACTCTTTGCCCCGCAAGAAATTCACCAGGAAGAAGCAGGGTGATCATGATTATGTCAGAAGGGATGTGGCAATGCGTTTTTGGGTAGAACTACCCTTTTATCAAGGCTTTACTGCAGTTCCACCCTGTAATGTGTTGCCACACCCCCTCTGACATCATCGGGTCATCATGATTGCCCTTGCTCCTTCCTGGTGGTCCACAGCGTCTCCCTGGCTTTTTAAAAAGAGACTGTATGCTTGGAGTGACTGCCATCTATTGACTATGAATTATATGCTTTCCTGGTATTACATATAATCTTAGTGCATACTTGTTTTACTGGTAAGAGGTAATAAACCGGTACACTGAATCGTGGTGCTATTTCTCTTTTCACATGGTTTGACAATGGGAGTCATCCCAATCCCGCCATGTGAAGGGAGATTACAGGCACTGACAGTGTTAACCCTTTGTGTCCCTGGAAGAATTTGGCATTTTCATTTATGGACTTTTAAATGTTCTTTTATGTTTTATTTATTACAGGTACTTACACAGCCCCATCAATTTACGCAGTGCTTTACACATATATTGTACATTGACATCAGTCCCTGCCCTTAAGGCACTTACAATCTAAGGTCCCTAACTCACATTCATATGTACACATAATAGGGCCAATTTAGACAATATACCCTACCAGCATGTCGTTGGAGTGTGGGAGGAAAACCACGCAGGCCCGGGGAGAGCACGCAAACTCCAGGCTGGTATTGCCATGGTTGGAATTTGAACTGATGACCCTAGTGCTGTCATGGGGAAGTGCTAACCACTTAGCCACTGCGCTGCCCACAAATCTTTTTTCATCATGGGCCGTGTCTACTTTTATCCAAGCTAAGAAGATAAGGCATTGGTTGCGTCTGTATGTGCATGTGCATTTGTGCATGCTTATGTAGAACTTACCCCTGAAGGAGCTGCTGGTATTTGATTGGGCTTACCGTTCCTTCACTGTTCCACCATGACCGTCATAGGGGTCCCATTAAAGATTTATTTTTATAGATTTCAGCTCCAACACATGAAGGTTATTTCCGAAAGGCTAATTCATTTTGCACTACAAGTGCAAACTACAAGTGCAAAGTGCACTTGAAATTGCACTGCAAGTGCACTTGGAAGTGCAGTCGCTGTAAATCTGAGGGGTAGATCTGAAATGAGGGAAAGCTCTGCTGATTTTATCATCCAATCTTGTGCAAGCTAAAATGCTTTTTTTAATTTTCCTTGCATGTCCCCCCCGAATCCACAGTGACTGCACTTCCAAGTGCACTTTCAGTGCAATTTCAAGTGCACTTTCCACTTGTAGTTTGCACTTGTAGTGCAAAATGAATTTGCCTTTCGTAAGTAACCCCCATAGTCTCTTTTTCCAATGCTTTATTTAAGAAAAGAGATTCCAATAGAGGAATGGAGGGTTTAGGGGAATTCAGGTACCTTTTCAATTGCAAGTCAGGGATACTTTCTTTGATCCAGAGGATAACAGCTCCACAACTGTATTCAGCAACCACCGGATAGGCCTCTCTCACTGACCTAGCAGCCAATGCGATGCTCGGTCATAGTCTCTGCCACAGACTTTAAGATTCAGTAGAACTATTACACAATCCTCTGCCACAGGATTGGGTAATTAGCGACTTTTTTGCAATGTCAAGGCTTAATCACATAGTACCAGTTTCCTTTTTCTCCGAACCAGCGGTACTGTGTGGTAGGTGATCTGGGAGGCATCCTCCAACTGAGTCTCCAGGCTCTTCTAGAGGCACCGGCCTTGTTGCTCGGTCCTATCTCTGAAAAGTCCTCCCCTGGATCCTCCAGTCGCTTGGCTTCTTCCCGCAGGCAAGACAGCACAGGACCACCCCTGGATCGGTAGGCTTCTGGGCCTACCTCTTCAGTAACGAAGCCTCAGGCCAGCCGGCCCCGACATAACTTAGCAGGCAGCAATACACCTTAGGCCACGAGGGCCATTAGGTCGGAGCCACACCCGATCGCGGGGTCTGTCCCTTAAGTACCCTCTCCCAGAATTCACAGCGGGCAGACCACACCCACTGACTGTTTCTGGGCAAAGAGGCACTCAATACACCCAGCCCGTTGCAATTTCCAACCTTGGCCGAATAATAGAGCGACATCCCTAGGCCATGGGGAAAACCACACAACCAGCCAAGCTGAAACAGAACCAGAATTTACAACAATATAAGTCTGAGCTATACTACAGCTTCAGACAAACTAAATTTCTATTTATAGCGTCTGTATTAAAAATACCAGCGCTACACTTATATCTTCTATATAATTTGGGAAGCAGTAGAGCCAACTGAATGCTACATGTCAGATACATTTTTGCACAATGCAACACGAAGCAATGCAAATTCAACCATGTCAACAACACTGTCAGCTGCAATGAGTGCAATTGTAAGGATTAAAAAACACAAATGAAATGCCTGTTTTTTATGCTAGTGTAAACAAAATGGCCCTTTTCTCAGATTTGCTTCGTTCTGATGGACTTTGAGTGTGCTAACTTTCTCTGCCCAGGAGTAAGTGGGCTATGCACATATCTGCTTTTATTCTGTATAAAAATAATTTCTCTGGTTTGGTTATACTAATCACCTAACATGTGCTAAAGGAGTAAGGACTGTTCACTTAGCAAAGACACTGCTAGTAAAAAAAAGTCAACCTGTGTTCAATTTAAATACACAATCATATGTAAACGAAATAGGCATTTTTCCAAGCACACAATTAGGCATTCAAATTGAACAGATTGTCCATATTTACCAACATCTGCAAAGTGAACAGCCTCTCCTCCTTTAGTCAGTCAACCTCTTTTAAAGAATACTAGATACTCAAGTTAGTAACTTGAACATGAGAATATGAGTCTTTATTAGTGTTTACTTACCATTAGCTGATCTGGTTATGAATTTATTAATTCAGTGAAAGAAAAAAATGTAATAACTCACCTTTCTCATCTTTTTAGCCCCTCCATGATGGAGGGTAAAACAAACCTTAACATCTAAACCCAGTTTTGCAACTTTAGAAGTTACTAAAACTGTACATATCATCGCAACTACTTGGTCCTTTAACCGGTTCCCGCCCGGCTCCTGCACATATACGTCGGCAGAATGGCATGGCTGGGCAAAGTAACGTACCGGTATGTTACTTTGAAAAAGGACATCAATTTTGTTTGGGAGCCGCGTCGCACGACTGCGCAATTGTCAGTTAAAGCGATGCAGTGCCGAATCACAAAAAACGCTCTAGTCAGGAAGGGGGTAAATCCTTCCGGGGCTGAAGTGGTTAACCGCTGCAGCCCCGGAAGATTTTACCCCCTTCCTGACCAGAGCGATCCTGTACCCAAACAAAATTGATGTCCTTTTTTTTTAAATCACAAATAGAGCTTTCTTTTGGTGGTATTTAATCACCTCTGCGTTTTGCTATAAACAAAAAAGGAGTGACAATTTTTTGACAAAAACACAATATTTTTAACTTTTTGCTATAATAAATATCCCCCAAAAATATATAAAAAAATAATTTTTTCCCTCAGTTTAGGCCGATATGTATTCTTCTACATATTTTTGGTAAAAAAAATCGCAATAAGCGTATATTGATTGGTTTGCACAAAAGTTATAGCGTCTACAAAATAGGGGATAGATTTATGGCATTTTTATTATTATTTTTTTACTAGTAATGGCTACGATCTGCGATTTTTATCGGGACTGCGACATTATGGCGGACACGTCGGATAATTTTGACACATTTTTGGGACCATTGGCATTTATACTGCGATTAGCTCTATAAAAATGCATAGATTACTGTAAAAATGTCACTGGCAGGGAAGGGGTTAACACTAAGGGGTGATCAAGGGGTTAATTGTGTTCCCTAGTGTGTGTTCTAACTGAAGGGGGAGGGGACTGTGTAGGGGAGAGGACAGATCGCTTTTCATGCTCTGTATAAACAGACGATCTGTCTCTTCTCCTCTCAGGATACCGGAAACTGTGTGTTTACGCACACAGATCCCGGTTCTCGGTGTGCCCCGAGCGATTGCGGGACCCCGGCGGTGATCGCATCGGCTCTGTGGATGACCAGGGGGTGCGCGTGTGCCCCTAGTGGCCAAAAAAGGAAGCAACATAAGATAACGCCGATTCGCGCAGCCGAGCCATGTTATACAACTGTGGCGGCTGGTCGGCAAGCGGTTAATGGGTGAGAAATAATAATCTCCTCATTTTTTTTTTTTTACATCAAAGGAAAAGATCAGTGCACATTTTGCTTTTTTTTACCCTACTTAAACATACTGTAACATTACCATAAATACTAAATAAAAACATTTTAAACCTTTTTTTTTTTTTTTTAAACCTACTTGGTACTATCCTAGATGACGCCCTTATCTATTTTACGTAATTGTATTTTTTAGCTATTTGTTTTTATGTGAATACTTTTTTGGGTTTCCATCCTTCTCTGGCTAGAAGAAAAGATACAATATATTATTTTTTTTCCATTCAGAGGACAAAGCGATTACAGGGGCACGTTATCACTATGATAGCCAATCACAGGCTGTTACAGTATTCATATGATTGGGGGGCTCCTGGTCGATGTTGTAAAATTGTCAGTGACAGTTTTGTCTCTGTGCTGGAAGTGTTCTAAGTAGTGTGCTTCCATCACAAACATAGAAGCACATATATGCTGCCCTTGAAAGAAGGCCTACCTTTGTGAAGCCACATATGGTATATGTTTGAGCTTGAAAACTCTAGTCTAAGAAATTCTTCTTATATCTAAAGATGACCAGACAAGACATCTACACACATCACAACATAACCACTCCCTCACAACCAATAGGACCTCCACTCCAAGTGCACAAATATAATTATCTTTATGGAAAATTTCTGTTAATTAGACAATTTTATTGCTTAATTAGAAAAGAAAGTATTTTAGCAGTATCTATTCTTAAGTTTCTTTTGTACTTTACCCTTGCTGTAATTCTCAATGAATGTAGGCAGATATTTTTTCCTTTCTTGGATTGTGAATTTTTACCAGACAACTTATATCTGCATGAATTCTATTCATTTACTGTTGCGCTTTGCTGTTTTTTTGAAAAAAAAAAAAAAAAGATTTAATTGTCAGTTTTTGTTTTACACGAATAGTACATTTTGTTATTTGACTGTGTGGATCAATTTTTATGTTACTGGCATGCTGGTCTTGAGAATAGCATCTTTAATGTTTCAAGAACATCGAGCACAAGATGACATTGCTGGCTTTGGATACAATTCAGATGTTTTTCTTATTTGTTGGTGTTAAGGTAGATGTAAACCCTAAGGTCGGGTTTGCTCTGTTGAGCTGTGATGACATGCTAGATGCTTTGGTGCCATTCATTTTTAATGGCACCCCAACCGACTATGAAAACATCAGCTCTGCAATACATAGCAGTGTAAAGCAATGCATTGAGTTGCAGTGAGTTGTGTTTCTAAAAAAAAGAGTTGGGTGGTTTTGGCTGTGATTAGGTATGTTGGCAGCCCACTCAAAATAAATAGACTGCCTTATGACATTTAGTTTAATAAAGCATTGTGAGCCATAAATAGGCTCATAAATTACTTTTTATTTTTATTGGTTTTGTAATCCTTTTTTGCATATTATTGCTGTCAATGTCCATTTTGAGTGATTTCCTGTCTACATGCACTCACTCCAGGGTTGGCTGTACATCATTGCTTTGGACTGGCTTTCTGATAGTGACAAGGGTGTACCATACATACATAATGGGGCAGATTTACTAAAACTGGAGCACTCAGAATTTGGTGCAGGTGTGCATGGTAGCCAATCAGCTTCTAACTTCAGATTGTTCTTTTAAGCATTGGCAATAAAACCTGAAAGCTGCACTAGATTTTGCACACTGATGTTTTAATAAATAACCCCCAATTTGGGTTAGTACAGCCAATGGTAATCTCAATCAGGGATGACAGGGTGACAACAAAAGAGCACCCCATAACCAGAAAGCCTGAACAAGGACAATCATGGCAGGATTACCAGGAAATAGTTGTAATGAAGGTTGTAGATTAAAAAAGGATAAAATTACATCGACATGTTAAAGTTTTACAACCCCATTTCCAAAACAGTTGGGGCACTGTGTACAATCGACAATCGAAACTAAATATAATGGTTTGCAAATCTCATAAACCCATATTTTATTCACAATAGAAAACATATCAAATGTTTAAAATGAGAAAACATACTATTTTAGGAAAAAATAAGGTAATTTTGAAATTAATGGCAGCAACACATCTTAAAAAAAAGTTGGGACAGGGCAACAAAAAGCTGGCAAAGTAAGTGGTACTAAGAAGGAAGAGCTGAAAGAACATTTTGAAACAAATTAGGTTAATTATCAACAGGTCAGTAAGGTGAAAATATGTCACCATTTACAGTACATAATATCACCAAAAGATTCAGAAAATCTGAAGAAATTTCTGTGTGCAAGGGACAAAGCCAAAACGCAATATTAAATACTTCTGATTTTCTGGCCCTCAGATGGCACTGCAATAAAGCAGGCATTATTCTACGATGGATATAACTGCGTACACAGTTCTCTGTTCCATCCAAAAATGAAAAGTAAAGCTCTATCCTAGAGCCGTAAAAAGGAAGCCAGATGTGAACATGATCCAGAAACGACCCTGACTTCTCTGGGCCAATGCTCATTTAAAATGGTCTGTTGCAAAGTGAAAAACTGCTCTGTGGTCAAATTGAAATTTTACATTCTTTTTTGGTAACTAGTCTCCTCAGGTCCCAGACATTTACAGAGGGGGTTATTTACTAAAGGCAAATCCACTTTGCACTACAAGTGCACTGTAAGTACACTTAGAAGTGCACTGCATGTGCACATGGAAGTGCAGTCGCTGTAGATCTGGAGGGGGGGGGCATGCAAGGAAAATAAAACACAGCATTTTTGCTTGCTTATGATTGGATGATAAAATCAACAAAGCTTCCCCTCATTTCAGAGCTTCCCCTCAAATCTACAGCGATCTACAGTAACTACACTTCCAAGTTCACTTTCAAGTGCACTTGCAGTACACTTGTAGTGCAGAGTGGATTTGCCTTTAGTAAATCAACCCCAGAGTGTTGTTAAAAGAAGAGGGTATGCTACATCGTAGTAAACATGGTTCTGTTCCAACTTTTTCGAGACTTGTTGCTGCCATCAATTTCAAAATGACCTTATTTTTTTCCTAAAATGGTTCATTTTCTCAGTTTAAATATTTGGTATGTTTTCTATTTTCTATTCAGGATAAAATATATGCTTTTGAGATCTGCAAATCATTGCTTCTGTTTTTATGTAGATTTTACACAACATCCCAACTTTTTTTGGAATTGAGGTTGTATGATGTTTTAGTGATTGAATTAGATCTACCTTAACCACCAATGCACAGTTCAACTGGTAAAAACGGTTAAATGGTTCTTTTGCATGCATGTCAATCCCTTTTGAGAGGATGAATCTGTCATCCTTTTTAATTACAGTATACATCAGTTCCTGCACTTTAAGGAATTTACAGCTTTGTGTCCCTAAAGATTCATACATATAAAATTTGGTTAGTTTGAGTGGGAGCGAAGCAAACTACCAGTACGTTTTTGCATTGTGGGAGGGACCTGATAAAAGCATACACATTCCATACAAAGGCAGGTGGGAAGTGAAACCAGGGCAAAAGACAAAGGGAAGAACTCAAACGATTTATCAATATCTGGCAATGTGCACAAAGGAAGAAGCCCTTAGCTATATAACAATCCCAAATTCTCCTCAGCATTTAGTGTGTACACAAGACCCCCGGAAACAACAAAGTCTTTTACAAATGTTTTATTGAAAATATACATAACAGGTGAGTACAAGCATGTAACAGATACATTGAAACACAACGAGAGAGGAGGGGGGTCCCAATAATGGGACATTGCAAACATAACATAGCATTCAGTGGAATAAAAAAAACAAAAGAAAAAGGACAATATACAGCGACTATCTGCAGTACAGCTCAATTAAGAGTCCATCAAAGATCTAGTGATAAACAACAAAGTCAATACTGATATACACTTGCAGCCACTATTCTGAAAGAATTGCCAAATATGAAACAAGAAAAAATTGAAAACATAAAATGGAAGAATTCTTTGAAAATGAAGATACGAAAAGTGAAGGCAGTAGAAAATTGTAATCTGACAAATCCTACTTAAGATAGACCTGTACAAAGTGAATTACAAATGCCCTTGTATATATGATTCTTTTCACTTCTGTACATTCTGAAAATTATTCACTAAGAGTCTGAAATTATTTTTCTATAAAATAAAAAGTCAGAGGATGTGGTTTATTTAAAACGCAACATCTGTTGTATTATTTAGTCTAAAATAAGAGGTTTATAGAGTCCAGATTATCTATGGGTAAGACGTTTGTAACCTAGAAAAATACATACACATTTGGAATTGTTTTGTGATGCTTGATAGATCAGTCTAGATTTTATATCAAATCTATTCCTCTGAAAGGGTTTGGATGCATATTCCATTGTATACCACGCAGACAATTCAAGATGTAAAAATTATACTTCCCAGTGAGTTAGGTTTAGTGATAAATTAATCTGGTCAAATCTGTTCAGCAAAGTGGACCCCTAGACTTGCTTCGATAGGTAAACATTTGCATTCTGCCCAAGGTATAGCGGACTAGTACAAGGAGTCTATTGTATCTGAGTGCAGACTGGAAGACCTCAAGCCCATGAACATACATGATGCAATAGCAATCACACTTTTACTAAAAGAGGTGCAGGAGATTACAAAATTCGATTTTCTTGCTACTTTGTCTAACGGCTTGTACACACGATACGAAAATCGGACAAAAAATACTGCTTTTGACGCAATCATTCGATAATCGGATCGTTAGTACAGAGCTTTCGAGAGCGGATCACGACAATTCATCCGATATTATTCGACGGGACAAGCACGAAAATTTTCCTTGTGCGATACTAGATCGTACGATTTTCATTTACAATACAAATGCATTACAACACATGACATCACTTCCGATTTTTATTTTCTGTCATACGAGAATTTTCGTGAATTTAGTAACCTATTCAATTTCTACTTTGCCAATAATAAGAGTAAAAAGTCGTATGATCTGTCGTACAATATTCGGATCGTGTGTACGGGCCATTATACCCAATAAAAATACTTTCTGTCTTTTTAGGGGAAACCCTTCTCTGGTTTTCCAATAAAGAAGGTCACCAAGTGCCTAGGGTTTTCTCATGCGTTCTCTGTTGGAGAGAACGATCCTTCATACTCTTCCAGGAAAAATCACATGACCAAACAATTTAGTATTTATCCACACGACTAGCTGCTGTGGGGTCTCGCAGTAGCAGTTTCTCAAAAACAGGTATTTCAGAACATATGAGTGTAATTCCAGTTTTGTTTAGAAACATACAATCCACTCTAGGTAACCTATATTAATTTACAAAATGCTAGCAAACTTCATGGCAGTTTTATACCTTTCTCTTTTCTGAAGAAATAGTTAGTTTTTTACCATGTACTTTTCAGTCTGATTTCTGAATGGGAGTGTAAGCCTTCATTAAAACCACCTGATCAAATCTAAATGTTGTAATGAGGAAAAACAGTGTCTGCATCCCTTTAGGCCTTGTGCCTAAATAGTTTATTTTTTTTTTCAATGCCTGTGAAGTCCAGGTCCTGCGTTCAGCTGTTCATAGGCATGAATTGTTGTGCATAGCATTTGGTAGGTATACGCTCATACCATGTATGGATGTATTCTCTGCACACAGAATTTTTGTCTGCAAGTACTAGCATATATCCACGTAAAGCTGTGCACAACCATTCATGTCAAGGGGTGGTTGTATGCAGCACCCAGGCTTCCTGAGAGTGGACAAAAAGGTAGAATCTGTACACTAATAATGCTCCCATGTACATGTGGTCTTGAAGAGCAGAGCCCTTAGGGAGTACCTCATCAAAAAATAGAACTCTTATTGCAAGGGGTATCTAAAATGTGACTTGCATCTCAGTGCAGGCTTTCTCCCCCTTTGAATTAATTTACATTTAATTTAATTAATTTACACACCATCATATAAGGACTAATAAAAAAGGTTGTTAAACAGTTTTTTTATTTTTTATCTTTCTTTGCAAAATGTGAGATATTCAGTTCAATCATATATACAAGATTATGCGCTGTCTATGTACTAATCTTCATTTTAATATCTATTCATCTTTAATATAACAGTCTATAGCAATGCCTAAAACCTCTTGGGAAAAGGGTGGAGATGATTTTAAAAATGCCCTCAGTGTTTGTTTTAGCCAATTTCCTTATAATAGCTTTCCTTCAATCCCCATCAATTTTTTCCACAGCAGGGATCTTGAAAGCCCTAGAGTCTATATTATGAACCTTTATAAAATGTTCAGAAATTCAATGGGTAGTTATTTTTTTTCTGTTTAGCACAAGCTCTGCTATACAGGGTTTTAGTGTTCTTCCCTTTCTGCCCAAATATTGGAGTCTACACTCATATACAACCTTTAAAATTGAACAGTAGTTTTTATTAACATTAAAGTGGTTCTAAAGCAGAATTTTTTTTACATGAATGCATTCCCTGCATTAAAGTGTGACTTTTACCTATAGGTAAGCCTATATTAAGGTTTACCTATGTAGCGCCGGCACTTTTTCAAAGTACGCGCTATGCATGTAAATTTAGTTTTTGCCCAGAACTGTAGTTGAGTTTTGGGGTTAATTATTCTAGGCTGTGCTTTGGCATCAGTTTGGCTGGACTGTATTGAAGTTATGCCTGCTCATAGGTGAGGTGAGTACCTGTGACAGGCTTAGAACGCAGTCTGGTTGGACACATTGGGTACCAATCTCTCCCTGGAGCCAATCAGTGGGCGCGTTGTCCCACTGTGTATTCCGAGTACTTAAGGTGCTGAGGTCACGTGGTTTGTGGTTACAATCTGGCCTGGGCTTTAAGCCTGGCTATGTTCTGGGCCAGGGTCCGTCAGGGCCTGGGTGCCTGGGTGCTGTTCCGGCCAAGGAGTGTTTGCTGACTCCGTGGTCCTGGCCCTCCTGACCAGCCCCAGATGCCCTCATGGTCTGGGGTGGGGATCCATCCGTTTCCGAGCCTCGGAACTGGCTAGTTCGAGGCACAGTAACTGAAGGAGGATTCTGAAGTGTTCCGGTGCCGTCTTAGGATTGGAGAGGCCCAGCAACTCTACATGCGACCAGGGGAGGACTCTTCGGAGGAGGGCCACACACGAGGCTGGCTGCTTGGTAAGAGCCTGGGAGCTAAGCTGTATGGACACTAGTTGAATCCGCATTTCTTACGGTATCGCCGGATCGGCTGAGAGATACTGGTACTGTAAGAAAAGTTCCTAACCTATTCTTCAGTTGCAACTAAGTTCCTGAGAGACTTTTGTGTGTTCATTTAAAGTTTCACAACCAAGTCTGTGGCAGAGACTTTGCTAAGCCGAAATCACTTGTTGGCTGCTAGATCTACGAACAAGGATTTATCCAACAGTTGAGTTATCCAGTTGCGAGTGGCTACTCCCTGGATCAGATAAAGAGAGACATTTATTTGAGTGTCAGCAAGTTCCAAGTGCCTGAGCTTCTATATCCTTACCCTCTATTCCCAATTGAGAGACTGTGTTTTGTTCAACGTTTCATGCAAATAAAAATCCTAAACAGGAATTCAAGTGTCAGTCTCCACAGTTACTGGGTACTTACCCTGGGAACCCCTAGACAAGAACAATGAGCTGCAAGGCGGAGGAGGTAATCGGTAAGCCCAGAAAAATATAGCTGCCCCTAGGGGTTATGGCGCTACACCTATAAGTACAGTAAATATCTCCTAATTGTGCACTGTTTAGGAGATATTTATTTTTGATGCAGCCGGTGACGTCACCAGCGCATGCACTCTGAAGGAACAGCACACTGTGCCATTTTTTCAGATTCCTGTGTTGTGGACGGCAGCTCCCACGCACATTTGTGAAAGTGATGTCATCGCGGCTCTGGCCACTCACACAGCCAGGGTGGGCGAACCCGGAAGGAAGACTGGGTGAAGATAGTGGTGACAGCACGCCAGTGGATGGCTTTGTTCTAAGGTAAGTTTCACATAATGTGCTAGTATGAGATGACAGCATGATAAGCACATTATGACTTTACCTTGCAGGATTTAAAGGAAAAAAAAAACTGAGGTTTTCTACCTCTTTAACCCCCTTGGCGATATTCCCGAGTGTGGCTCTGGGTTAAATTTCAGTACCATTAGCGGTAACCCCGAGCCACAATTGGGATTGCATTGTAGGATCCAGGAAGAGGTTACTTACCTTGTCCCCAGGATCCTGCAATGTACTCCCGCTGTGTCGGGCAGTCGGATCCTCCGCCCGATGCTCTGTGTTCCGGGTTCCATTCCCTGCGAGCATCACGATGCATGGGGGCGAAACCCAGAGGCAATTTCAAAAAGTATAAAACCCAACATATACACAATACATTGTAATTTTATTTGACTACATTACTGTATCAAATCATTGGACCTCAGTTTGTCCCCAGTGCTTTGTTCAGTGCCCTGCCTGCAGTTTTTTTTGTTCTTTCTGACATATTTTTTCTGCCTGAAAACTTGTGAACATCCATGGCATCCAAAAAGAGTGCCTCTACATCAAAAGCACTTTATGACCAGCTTGAAAACAGTGATAGCAAATTAGAATCAATTACAGAATTGAGCGATAGTGATTCATGGGGAAATACGTCATCACGGAAAGTGATGACAGCAACGATTCTGCGACTGAGCTCAGTGATGTGCGAACTTGGTGCTCTATTGACTGTGGTACAGATCACGCAGCTCCCCCAAGATTCCCATTTACTGGAGCACGTGGTATGAAAGTGGACGTTAAGGATGACAACCCCTTGGCATACCTACAACTATTTCTGACAATGAGCTTATTGAAAAAATTATTACGGAGACAAACCGGTACCAAGAGCAACAAGCTACTACGCATCGGAAGTTTTCAAGAAGTAGAAAGTGGGAACCAGTGACCAAAGATGACATTTGGAAATTTCTGGGCCTAATAATACTTCAGGTAGTGGTGGGGAAACAGAAGTGGTATTGGACAACTAACAAATTCTTTGGCACGGTCATCTCCGAGTAAAGACTTTCCCTGATAATGAAATACTTACACTTCGAAAACAACAAAGAATTTGATGAAACTACTCATCCTGCACTAAAACTCAAGAAAATTTGGGAAGTATCTCAAATGATTCTAAAAAATGTCCAATGGAGCTATGTGCCAGAAAGAGACATTAACATAGATGAAAGTTTAACCACCTCAATACAGGGCACTTACAATTTTCAGCTCTCTCACACTTTGAATGACAATTACTCAGTCATGCAACACTGTACCTATATGGAATTTGCATCCTTCTTTTCACACAAATAGAGCTTCCTTTTGGTGGTATTTAATCACTAGTGTTTTTTATTTTTTTTTGTGCTTTTTGTATAAATAAAAAAAGATTGTCAATTTTGTGAAAAAAAACACCTTTTTCTTTGTTTCTGTCATAAAATTTTGCAAATTAGTAATTTTTCTTCATAAATTGTGGCCAAAAATTATACTGCTACATAGCTTTGGTAAAAATAACCCAAATTAGTGTATAGTATTTTGTCTTTGTGAAAGTTATAGAGTCTACAAACTATGGTGCCAATAACTGAAAATTGATTACATCTGATCAGGCCTTCAGTACATCAGGTGTATCTCATTTCTTGACACACTAACAAGTCAGGAAAGTACAAATACCCCCCAAATGACCCCTTTTTAGAAAGTAGACATTCCAAGGTATTAACCTCCCTGACGGTATTCCCGAGTCTGGCTCGGGGTGGAATTCCAGTAGCATTAGCGGTAACCCCGAGCCAGACTCTGGGATCACATCGCAGTATCCAGGGAAAGTACAGGGAAAGTTACTTACATTGTCCCCTGGATCCTGCAATGTCTCCCCGCTGTGTGTGCGAGCTGTCTCCTCGCTCGATTCACACAGTGTCAAGTGCAGCCGAGCTCCGTTCCCTGCGACGTTGCGACACACAGGAGCGGAGAACAGTGCCAAATTCAAAAAAGTAAAAACACACAATACATATACAGAATAAAAAAATTACACATCCCCTTTGTCCCTAATGGTCTGTCCAGTGCCCTGCATGCACTTTTTTATTATAAATACATTTTTTTCTGCCTGGAATTTGGAGATTCTCCATAGCAACCAAAAAGTGTCCCTTTATGTCAAAAGTGGTTTTATAATAAATTAGAATCACTTGCAGAATTGAGCGATAGCGATTAGTGGAGAAATTCGTCATCAAACACTAAATCTAATGACAGCGACAATTCTGCAACTGAGCAAATTTCAGTGTTTTTGATTTGATTACATTATTGAATAATTTGTATTATTATTATATTATTATTTGTTATAATTATTTATAGTTATTTATTATATTATAATTTATGATTTTGTGTTTTGAACTTTATCATACCCGGGATGTCTACTAGACTCTGGTTTAGACAGATTTAAGTGAGTTATTCCTAAGAATTACAGGCCTACAATATAAAACACCAAATTTCCATGCAAAATAATTGTACCGCTTTCAGCACCTAAAATCAGAAATAATCATACTACCAGGGAGGTTAAGTAAGTAGCATGGTGAGTTTTTTTAAGTTGTCATTTTTTCCCACAATTCTTATGCCACGTACACACGACCAGACTTTTTGACAGCAAAGATCAGACGGAACGAATCCGTCGGAAATTCCGATTGTGTGTGGCTCCAACGGACCTTTGCATGGCAAAAATCCGACGGACTTTAGAAATTTTCCCGCCGGAACTCCGCCAGAGCGAGTTTCTAGCTGGAAAACCGTTCGTCTGTATGATGGCCCGACGGAAGGGCCGCTAGAGCACCTGCCCGCGAGAAGACGGCGACAGCGGCAAGAACAGAAGAGACCCCGAAAGACCCCCGAAGACCCCGAAGGCGGAACGAGACCCCCAGACGACAGTGGTGACGACGAAGAAGAAAGCCGACGGAGAAGACCCCCCAAGACGGAAGAAGACCCCCGGAGCAGTGCAATAAAATATTTTAAAAAATTGTGTGTTTTTTTTTAGTTACACTTTTACACCTTAGGTGAATGGGTAGGGGTACATCGTACCCCATACTCATGCACATAGGGTGGGGGGCCGGGATCTGGGGGCCCCCTTATTAAAGGGGGCTCCCGGATTCC
Organism: Lithobates sylvaticus; assembly: GCA_028564925.1. Taxonomy (NCBI): domain Eukaryota; kingdom Metazoa; phylum Chordata; class Amphibia; order Anura; family Ranidae; genus Lithobates; species Lithobates sylvaticus. Next base: position 422,637,368 of record CM053028.1, on the reverse strand, counting down.
GATAAGCCCCCCGCCCGCAGACCCCGACAACCAATGGCCAGGGTTGTCGGGAAGAGGCCCTTGTCCTCATCAACATGGGGACAAGGTGCTTTAAGGTGGGGGGGCCGCAGGGCCCCCTTTCCACAAAGCACCCCCCAATGTTGAGGGCATGCGGCCTGGTACAGCTCAGGAGGGGTGGGGCGCTTGCTCGTCCCCACCCCCTTTCCTGACCAGCCGGGCTGCGTGCTCGGATAAGGGTCTGGTATCGGTTTTGGGGGGACCCCCACGCCGTTTTTTTCGGCGTAGGGGCTTCCCCTTAAAATCCATACCATGCGACGGGGCTCGCAAGGTGTCAATCTCGCCAATAAAAGCAGCGAGATTGACTTCCTTTTCTAGTCCCGTCGTAACTCATCACGTTTTAATGAACGGACTTTGATCCGTGTGTGGGGCAAGTCCGTTCATTTGGAAGTCCGTCGGACCTAGTCTGCTGGAAAGTCCGGTCGTGTGTACAGGGCATTAGCAAAATTTAAGATTTTATTTTTTTTACAAAATTGTCACTTTATCAGGTTATTTCTCACACAGCATATTCATACCATAAATTACACCCCAAAATACATTCTGCTACTCGCACACATCTCATTTCTCAACCACCTACTACACTTTTGAAGGCCCTGGAGCACCAGGACAATGGAATTGCCCACAAAATGTCCCCATTTTGGAAAGCAAACACCCCAACGTATATTCTATGAGGCATGGGCTGCAGATAGATACCCGGGTACTCTGATGGGCTGCAGATAGGTACTCGGGTAACTTGATGAGCTTCAGACAGGTACTCGGGTACTCTGATGGGCTGGTGACAGGTACTTGGGTACTCTGATGGCCTGGTGACAGGTACTCGGGTACTCTGATGGCCTGGTGACAGGTACTCGGGTACTCTGATGGCCTGGTGACAGGTACTCGGGTACTCTTATGGGCTACAGATAGGTACTCGGGGACTCTGATGGGCTGGTGACAGGTACTCAGGTACTCTGAAGGGTGGTGGCAGGTACTCATATGAACTGTGACAGGTACTCAAGTACTCATATGGACTGTGACAGGTATTCAGGTACTCAGGTGAACTGTGACAGGTACTCAGGTACTCAGGTACTCAAATGGACTGTGACAGGTACTCGGGTACTCATATGAACTGTGACAGGTACTCAGGTACTCAGATGAACTGTGACAGGTACTTGGGTACTCATATGAACTGTGACGGGTACTCAGATGAACTGTGACAGGTAATCGGGTACTCAGATGAACTGTGACAGGTACTCGGGTACTCAGATGGACTGTGACAGGTACTCGGGTGCTCGGATGAACTGTGACAGGTACTTTATGGGTGGTGACAGGTATTTTGATGGGTGGTGACATGTCCTCTTTATTGGGGGGGGGGGGCAATCAGTGTGTGTTGGTGTACACTGTTAGTGCTAACGAGAAGTTACCACAATCTCCTACTCACACACAATCGGTGTGTGAGGAGGAGAACCTGGTAACATCTCTTTACCGCTCTATGTTTACATTTAGTGATCGGCTATGAGACGATCACAGCCAATCACGTGGTAAACAGCCACCGGACCAATGGCTGTGTACCAGCGTTGGTGATGAGCAGTGTTCCCGGGAACACGCCGCCACCGACATGCACGCGCAGCTCGATCATGCGCATGCTCTGTGCAAAGTGGGGCGGTACTATCTGTGATCAGCCGTGATTTAATCACGGCCGATTACGTGGTAAACAGCCATGCCCAATGGCTGTTCACCCCCCTCGGTGGCGAGCAGTGTCTCTGTGACACGCCACCACCAAAGGTACAGGGCTGTGAGCACACGATCATGCGCATGCCCTGTTTAAATGGACGGACGTCATATGACGCCCGCCCAGAACAAGACCCACACCGGCCGGCCCGTCATATGATGGCCGGCGGGCAGCAAACGGTTAATGACTTACAGGGGAAGGCTAAGCTGGATACTATACATGGCATCAAAGATAGCACGATTTTGGGTAAAAACCTTTATGCGAATCGTCAACTGGCTACAATTGGAATTCAGTCCTATACACTGGGAAAGGAACAAAATTCAACCCAAAATACAGCAACTATGGAATGACAACATCTTCCGTTCTTTCACTCATTGAGCCATTGCTAAATCAGGGCTATTGCGTAACAACCAACATCTTTTACACATCTCCTGAAATTTATGAGTTTCTTCTGCAGAACAAAATGGATGCCTATGGAACCGTTAGGGCTAACCGGCACGACATGCCGCCCATGTTTGGCAATAAGAAGCTGAAGACTGGAGAAATGGTTGCCTGGCAGAAAGGCAAAATGATGGCACTGCGATGGCGGCGTAACAAGAAAGATGTGTGCCTAATGAGTACAGTCCATAATATCATGGTACGCACGAAAGGTGGGAAAGAAATCATGAAGCCACAAGTAGTGATAGACTACAATAACACCATGGGAGGTGTTGACAGAGCTGACCAAGCAATGACATTCTATCCAGCAATGAGGGAACAGCAAAAAAAGTACTAAAAGAAGATCTTCAGGCATCTTCTTGAGCAATTCTTGTGGAATGCCTACATTCTGCTCAAAAAAAGAGTGACAAGCCTGTGATTCATTCTGACTTTATTTGGAAATTTGCCGAACTGATCTTTGTGAACCGCCAAACACCAATGGCTGTAAATAGAACTCGATGTCGTGCTGCTGGCATTGTCAACTCAGAACGCCTGCCTGGTCATCACTTCATGGACTACATCCAACCAACTGAGAAAAAGTCAGCACCTACATGGTTTGTTGCTCGAAGCGAGATGACAGTGGATAGAAAACCTGAAAGGAAACCAGGTTCCATTGTCCTGATTGTGACGGCCCAGCCTGGGATCAAGCCCACACATGCACCTCTATAGCAAGTGGCTTGCTTTATTGGCACACACAGAAGAGAAGGAGCCTAGAATGCTGGGCAGGGGGCTGCAGAAGAGAAGGTTTGGGGCTGCTCTGTGCAATGGTAAGTATAGACCCCTTCCCCTTCCTTATTTCAGGAAAAAAAGTATAGCCTTTACAATGACTTTTAAGGGCAAGTTCACACTATAGCAGAGAGCTGTGTTTTTCTGTAGAAGGAAAATGCGGCTCTCCAGAAGGGCACACAGAAAACAATAGTTTTCTTTGTGCCCTATGTGCACACTGCGGAGAATAGCTGGGAAGAAAAATGCAGACATGATGCACTTTTCCGCACGTCTGTGTGTCCTTCTGTTTCTATCCACGACAGCTTCCATTAAAGTTTAGGAAAAAAAGTGGAAACAGTCCATTGCTTTGTAAAATCAAGGCACCACTCACCAGCTGCGATCACTACCCACAGAGAAAAAAGGAAGGATAGTATGAACCCAGCTTAAATTAGATATAAATCCAGAACTGATTCTCATTTAGTTTGGTAACACGCTATATCATACTGTATATTTTTTAATAAAATACTGTTTTCATCTGGTTTTCATGATTTTTGCTGCTGATCTCCTGCAGCCTCTTTGAAGCCCTTTTCTATCTTCATACACCTGCTCCAGAAATGGTTTATGGCATTACTCAGGAAAAATTTGCTGATGCTGACAACAGTGAAACATGTTTTCAAGATGTGTGAAGAGACAGCCACATGTAATCTATATTGGAATCCCACCTGACAGGGTGACAATGTAGAAGCACTAATTGGAGACAGGGGCAAAACTTACACTAGGAAATGCGTGAGCATTAGCAAGGACCTTCACCATATATTATTGAAAGCTGCAGATTTAAAAATATTGAAAATTACATTTAAAATTGCATTAACATGGTAAAGCCTATAAGAAATTTTAGTGCATATTGGGTACAAATACTTTAACCAACTCAATACCGGACACTTTTACCCCCTTTCTGCCCAGGCCCATTTTCAGCTTTCATATTTTGAATGCTAATTGCACGGTCATGCAACACTGTGCCCTTATGAAATTGTTACAATTTTGTTGAGAAAGATAGAGCTTTCTTTTGGTGGTATTTAATCGCCACTGGTTTTTTGTTTTTTTTGTACACAAATGAAAAAAGACCGAAAATTTGTATCTATAAAAAAAAAATTTGGAAATGGGTATTTTTTTTTCCTTCACTAATGTACACTGGTGAGGCTGCACTGATGGACATCGATGAGTCTACACTAATGAGGTGGCACTGATGGGCACTGTTGGCCACTGATGAGGTGGCACTGATGGTCACTGATAAGCTGCACTGATTAAGAGGCACTGATGGGCATTGATATGTGTCACTGTTGGGCACTGATATTCTGCACTGATGGACACTGATTGGCATTGATGAGGCTGCACTGATAAGCAGGGCACTGATGAGGCTGTACTGATGAGGCTGCACTGATGGGCACTAATAAGGCTGCACTGATGAGACTACACTGATGAAGCGGTACTGCTGGGCACTGTTGGCCACTGATGAGGTGGCACTGATGGGCACTGAAAAGCTGCACTGATGTGTACTGATGAAGAGGCACTGATGAGGCGGCATTGTTGTGCACTTATAGGAGGCATTGTTGGGCACTAATATGCTCCACTAATGGGCACTGATATGCTGCACTGACGGACATTGATTGGCACTGATGGGGCTGCATTGATAATCAGGGCACTGATGAAGTGTAAATGTGCTCTGTCACAGGAAAGCCAGTTATCGGCTTTCCTTTCCTCAGACAATGACAGTGCTGAGGAAAAGAAATGCTGATAACCAGCATTTGTTTACATGTTTGGACACAGCTAATCACGTAGTAAAGAGTCTCTCTTTTCCCTGATCTGTGACGCGCTGTGTCCAAGCGAAACAGCTCACCACTGATCGCTACGCTGTGTGCCCCGAATTGGTGTACGTCATATGACGTCCTTCCAGAACAAGAGCGCTCCCACCCAACTTTTATTGTACAATGGGCTGGGTGAGAATCGGTTAAGTTACAAAATGACTGAGGTATCAATTATATATGTCTGTTTGTTTGTTTGTTTTTTTTTAACAAAACCAGAGTTTTAAAGACATTGTACATTTTTAAGTGTTTTCTCTGTGCTGTTTGTTTGCCTTACTTTGTAATGAGGGGCTGTTGTGGATGCAGTTTGTCATGCCATCTGATCAATTACCTTATGTCCCTGTATTCATTCGCCTAGTTTGTCCTTATTTGCCAAGAGGACAAGACAACTTTCCATTCCGGATCAGTGTCGAATGCATGAATTTCCACCCACAAATGTAAGAATGCTAAAGTAATAAAAAACATCTTCTAGCTGCATGAAAATCTCTCAGTGTGTCTGTGAAGGCTCTGCCTGCTTATGTCTGTGTCAGATCTCATCAGTTCTCACCTGCAGAGCACTAGACTGAGAGACCCAGAGATTGTTGGATATGTAATTTCTTCACAGGAAATGTCAGCTTTCACACTACAGACCTGGGGCAACCCGTCCATTAAGGGCGCACGGACAACGCCCTGTCCATCGCCGCCTCCCCTATCCACACGTCCAGCCCCTTTCAGGACACCGGCGCATGGATTTCAATGCAGAGGGGCTATTTTTTTGAAGCACAGATTAGAGCCAAAGGCTCCAATAGGCTTCAATATAGAGTGGGCTCGAGCCCACCCAGGTGTGTTACAACAGCAAATCAATATTCGCTATTGTAACACTGATCCTCCTCCCGGCCAATCAGAAAGCGGGTTTTGACACCGGTCACCCGGTCGGCTGAAAGGACAGGCGATGGTATTGGTCGTCTAGGATGAGGAGCTGGAAGCCGTCATGGAGGAGAGGACACTCGGAGCCGCTGCATGCTGCCCCCACCCACCACGATGATGTAAGTGCCGGACCGACTGGCAAACAGCGTGGGGGATGGGTGGTTGTTTGCCGCCCCCCCCCCCCCAAAATAAAAAAAACATCAGCCACCACTGCTACAGACAGAGGCAATGCATTAACCTGTGCAGTGACATGACACATGCCTCATGTTTGAACACAAATGGAAATTTCTGGCACTGGAATTTAAAGATGTACTTTCCTTTTAGACGGTATATACTGGCCAACAAATGACACCATGACACTACATGATCAGTGCACATCTTATGCAGGTGAAAAACACAGGGTGCATGTTAGAAGGTTCACAATGCCTTTAGGGTAGAGAGGCGGGCTTGCAGGCAAGTCTAGTCCAATGCAAAACATTGTTAGCAGCTCAAAAACATCCAGCAATAGCAATACTTTGACCAATTTAACCTGCAACCCAAGTGATCCTATGACAGTGATGGCGAACCTTGGCACCCCGGATGTTTTGGAACTACATTTCCCATGATGCTCATGCACTCTGCAGTGTAGTTTAGCTACATGGGAAATGTAGTTCCAAAACATCTGGGGTGCCAAGGTTCGCCATCACTGTCCTATGACAACTGACAGGAGCACAAAGAGATCACTTTTTATGTACATTCCTTCTGGCAGAATCACAGTTTTGTCTGTACTTAGCAGTTCTGATTTGTACCCAGGCACACAGGCAGTAATTCATTGAAACGCAATGATGTGTGTGGCTAAAGAAACACAGAGCCTTTTCAAGCTGTTCTGCTTTTGATGCAAAATGCTTGATAGCTGAAACTGATATCAATGTTATGGATGTTGAAAATCCAATTTGTTTGTGCTCACTGAACTCTAGGAGACATTTTTAAATTCAATTTCTGTCCATTAAAATGCATTGCTCTTTTGCCATTGTGTTATGTTTATTATACTCAGTTGCTATAGGTTTATTGTATCTTGGCCCAAAGAAACTGGGCCATTTAACCTCCGAGAACACCGGGGTGAACTACCCATTACTGAGCTTTTCAAATCGCCATTCACAGTGGAATATTACTGTAATTTGTTTTCTTTTCCTCCACACACTTTGCAATTTGCTACTTTTCTTTCTCTGGTTAAATTGTAATGGCAGCTAAAGCTAAAGCTCGCCTGCAGAGAAGATAGTGAAAGGCGTATTTGTTCTTGTGATGTTTCTGGTCTACTTTTCCTGACTGCATTATTCGTGTTAGTGGACTTGGGAAAAGGCTCCAGTCTCAAGCTGAGGCAGCACATAAAAGAAAAGAAACACTCCCAACTTTTTTTGTACTTTCCATTTCAACCAAGAACAATGGTCATAGTCTCTTTATTGCTTAGTTGCACTTTATCTAATTTGTTTGCAGGAGGTCCAACCTAAAATAAATATATCGGAGCCTTTTTACCAAGAAAGTTTGACCTTCGCATAGTGAGTGATGTGTCAGAGATGGAGTATCCATTTCTGCTTCAGCAGTATAAACTTTAGCACGTCATATTAACTACGGGAACTGCTTTGATAAAATCGCAAAAAGTGTGCATTAGACGTGGACCTACCAGAGCAGACTGGTCCAGGCCAAATAATGTAGACTTCATTTTAGCCTGCTGAAGTCGTGTCACTGTCTCAGACCTTCATGATCTTTATAAATTAATAATTTCTATTGTTTTATTCCAAACATGTTTTATTCAAATCTACATTCATTCTAAGATCCAAAAAAACATTAATATGTATTTCAAAAGCTGAAGTGGAACAAAAGTAATATATTCAACAGGAGTAGAATCATTTTATAATATTCATAGCTTAATGCTGAACTCTGGGCAAATAGATAAACACATATATGAGAGCAGTGTTTTATTTTTATTTTTTTATTATTATTCAGTGCTGATATTTACCTATATTTCTCACAAAGCACAGCCAGTTTGGCAACCTGAATGTTCTTGGCACAGTTAGGTCCTCTATCTGCCCCCAGTCGGGGAATGAGCAGCAACAAACTGACCAGGTGATCTTTCTGCTCTTTCCTCCCACCATCATGTGCCTTGTTAGCAAATATGAGTGCATCGCATATGACTGGATGAGAGTGCTGTCCTCGCCCCTTTTACACATGCGGACCGTATGTCTGTATTTCATCCATATGTTTTCGGATAAAATACGGACATACATGCATCCCTATGGGATAGCGGGTGTCAGCGGATGAACATCCGCTGACACCCGATATCGTCCGTCTCCGCTATGGTCCGATTCTGCAGATGGAGGAAAATCCTATTTTTCTATCCGTCTGCAGAGCGGATCGGATGAACACGGACAGACGGTCCGTGTTCATCCGATCCTCCATAGAGGAGAGCGGAGATCTGACAGGGCGGTCCCTGCACAGTGTGCAGGGACTGCCCTGTCATCCGCCGGCTCAGCAGGGATCAGCGGAGCGATCCCCGCTAGCAGCGGATGTTTACGGGCTTGTTCACATGTGTGTATATCTTGAACAACAAAGCAATGCTCATTAACCTCTTGCCGTCTGGCCGCCCTCATTTTACTGCGGGTGGGCAGCCCGTACGGGCACATTCACTTACGTCTTCTGGTAAACTACCGCTGTGATTGGACATAGTAGGATTTTGTCAACATGTTTCAGCCAATCATTCATGGCTGATCGGCTGTGTCCAAAGCCCTGTGTTGACAAATAACACGGGGCTCTGTACAGAGGGAACAATCTGTTTGTGTATTCTCCCTGCAAAGAAAGTAGAAATAAGGAACAGATATTTAGTATAAATTAGCACACATTACTCATTGTTAGGCACACATTGTTAGGCACACAGTTAACCCTTTGATTGCCCCTAGATGTTAACCCCTGGCGAGTGCCATTAGTACAGTGACAGTGTATAGTTGTATCACAGTTAGTCAGTTAGTGTACCTCCCAGCCAGCATCAGTTGGTGTCAGATTTCCCACCATACTATCACAGTCCCACTATAGGTCGCTAATCATCGCCATTATAAGTATAAAACAAATATATTATTAATATTTATAAATATAAATTAATATAAAATAAATCAAATTCCAGTATTCCAGTATATATGCTATTGTTTCTAGATGCTATACCTTTCACACAAACCAATCAATATATACTTATTGGGATTTTTTTTTTTTACCAAAGACATGTAGCAGAATACTGGCCTAAATTTATAAAGAAATTACATTTTATTTTTGCATATGTTATATAACAGAAAGTTTATGTAATAAATAAAAAAAGTAAAAAAACCCAGTGGTAATCAAATACCTCCAAAAGAAAGCTCTATTTGTGTGAATTTTTTTTTTATAAATGTAATTTGCATACAGTTTATTATGACCAAGCAATTACCAGTTAAAGTAGCACAGTGCTAAATAGAAAAAAATGGCCTGGTCACAAAGAGGGTAAAATCTTCTGGAGCGCAAGTGGTTAAAGTGGTTGTAACCCTAAAATAAAAAATAAAAAACATGCCCCTGTCCCTTTAAGGCCTGAGATATAGCATAGTGCTTTTGCCATGTCAATTGTCCCTCTCCATCTTGTACAATACCTGGTTGACCCTGCCTGTTCCTTGCCCTGTTTAAACTGACCACGTTTATCAGGTCTGCTGATCCCTAATACCGTGGTCAGTTTACAAGCCTCCATCATCCTGCTCTCTCCTCAGGGTCTCTACATCTCCCCCTCCCTCTCTCCCTGTCAGTTAGCCAGTGTGAGAACCCAATCTCCTCTCCTCTTCTCTCCTCTCCTATTCTGCCTGTGTAATTCTATTCCCTGCAGCTGCTTCAGTGTTTTTAAAGTAAAGAAACATGTATTATTTACTTTTATCCTCTCTGTTTTAGGTCCCTGTTCAGTACAGTGTGTGTTTTCCTAAAATTCTAATGCTAAATATCTACTTTGCAGAGCCCTGCTGTGCAGACACATGACCTCCCTCTGCTGGCTTGCATTCATCAGATGATGAATCTCAGCCCCTCCCACTGTACTCACTTTTCTAGTGAAAAGTGCTTAGAGGAGAAGTAATGTAGAGAAAAGGATCCACTTTGAGGCATGGTTAGGTTGTTGTGTAATAGCAGACATTTTTGTGAGCTCTCTGCAGGATGGATTTGTATACTTTGACATTTGAACATTGCCTCTTTCAACCATAGCTTTCCTTGAGCACCTTTGCACTTTATTACGTACAGTATTTAGGTTCATAGCGCAGGACTACCTTCACTTTATATATACTTTAACCTCTTTGACACTTGGCTTAGTCCAGCTCAACTTTGCTGACATAAAAAGCTTTGCGACTGGCAATAGTGCTTAGTGCCTCTGCTCATGCCTGGCACTGTTAGTGTTGTTGGCTGGTTGATGATTTTTCCAGTGTCCTGTCAGATACTGTCCCCCATCGGATAGTGTCCGCTGTGTACTGACTGCACATGCGCAGTACACAGCACACGCAGATTCCGAAAATAGCCGAAGATGAACGGCGCCTGCGCCATGAGTCCAGGTTCAAGCCCCACCATCCAAAAGAGCAGATTGCAGCTAGGCCGTGCCCGAAGCATGGCGAGCGAAGCGAGCCCGCGAGGGGCCCTCTAACTATTTGCAGGCCTATGTCCACTTGGATGGTGGGGCTTGCATCTGGACTCACGGCGCAGGCGCCGTTCTTCTTCGGAGATTTTACGAATCTCCTTGTGCTCCGTACTGTGCAAACGCTGCGCCTGCACAGTACGGGGCGGGCAAAATTTGATAGGCGGACACTATATGACAGAACACCTGCACACAGAAGTAAATGAAGTTACCACACGGCTGCTTTGTACAAACAAGAATTAGCTGCAACTGCTCTGTCCTAGTTCTCTATTATTTCCCAGTGCATTCTGGGATACATGGACCTTTACTGCCAGTGCCCAGTTAACACTTTTTAAATACTTCACTAACAAACCATAAATACTCCAAGTCAGTGATGGCAAACCTCGGCACCCCAGATGTTTTCAAACTACATTTCCCATGATGCTCAACTACACTGCATAGTGCATGAGCATCATGGTAAATGTAGTTCCAAAACATCTGGGGTGCCAAGGTTCGCTATCACTGATCTAGGTGCTGTTAAGGTGTTGTTACAGAGCATTACCATTGAAATAAATTGAGACGGCTGACAAACATCAATTCCTCATGAAAGGCTACCACTTCTGTGTGAACAGCACTGTGTTGTGCCCATTGTAACATTAATGGCAGACATTCAAGGGTAGTTTTGAGGCTTTAAAAATGCTTAATAAAAGTCACATAAACACAGGGTATTGACACTCATGTGATTGAGCCCTAAGAGCTTTTTTACAGGCGATGCTAAAGCCCCATACACACGGTCGGACAATCCGCGGACCAGGTCGGTCGGATCCTGTCCGTCATACTTTGTCTGATGTTGGTTTTGCGTACACACAGTCGGACAAAGTTGTCGGAAAATCCGATCATTCTGAACGTGGTGACGTTTGTTGCCTACGACGGGACTACGTAGAGGCTAGTAGCCAATAGCTTTGGTCTTGTAATGTGATCTGAGCATGCGTAGCACTTTGTCCGGTCGGACAACCGTACACACGATCGGATTTGGTGTGATCGGACCGTGTTGTCGGCAAATCTTTCCAGCAGGAGATAAGACTTTGTCCGTCGGACAATCCGACGTACACTGTCCGATGGTGCATACACACGGTCTGATTTTTCAACAACATTGTCCGATCGGACAGAATCCATGAAAAAGTCCGACCGTGTGTATGGGGCTTTAGATGCTGAATTCAAGTCATATTTAGGGGTATTTATTGCATTTGAAATACAGTGGTGTGAAAAAGTGTTTGCCCCCTTCCTCATTTCCTGTTCCTTTGCATGTTTGTCACACTTAAGTGTTTCGGAACATCAAACCAATTTAAACAATAGTCAAGGACAACACAAGTAAACACAAAATGCAATTTGTAAATGAAGGTGTTTATTATTAAAGGTGAAAAAAAATCCAAACCATCATGGCCCTGTGTGAAAAAGTGATTGCCCCCTAAACCTAATAACTGGTTGGGCCACCCTTAGCAGCAACAACTACAACCAAGCGTTTGCGATAACGTGCAATGAGGCTTTTACAGCGTCCTGGAGGAATTTTGGCCCACTCATCTTTGCAGAATTGTCCTAATTCAGTTACATTAGAGGGTTTTCGAGCATGAACGGCCTTTTTAAGGTCATACCACAACATCTCAATAGGATTCAGGTCAGGACTTTGGCTAAGCCACTCCAAAGTCTTCATTTTGTTTTTCTTCAGCCATTCGGTGGTGGACTTGCTGGTGTGTTTAGGATCATTGTCCTGCTGCAGAACCCAAGTTCGTTTCAGCTTGAGTACACGAACAGATGGTCGGACATTCTCCTTCAGGATCTCTTGGTAGACAGCAGAATTCATAGTTCCTTTTATCACGGCAAGTCTTCCAGGTCCTGAAGCAGCAAAACAGCCCCAGACCATCACACTACCACCACCATATTTTACTGTTGGTATAATGTTCTTTTTCTGAAATGCAGTGTTCCTTCTACGCCAGATATACTTGGACACACACCTTCCAAAGTGTTCCACTTTTGTCTCATCGGTCCACAGAATGTTGTCCCAAAAGTCTTGGGGATCATCAAGATGTGTTGTGGAGAAATTGAGACGAGCTTTGATGTTCTTTTTGCTCAGCAGTGGTTTTCTCCTTGGAACTCTGCCATGCAGGCCATTTTTGCCCAGTCTTTTCCTGATGGTGGAGGCATGAACGCTGACCTTAACTGAGGCAAGTGAGGCCTGCAGTTCCTTGGACGTTGTTGTGGGGTCTTTTGTGACCTCTTGGATGAGTCGTCGCTGCGCTCTTGGGGTAATTTTGGGCGGCCGGACACTCCTGGGAAGGTTCACCACTGTTCCATGTCTTCACCATTTGTGGATAATGGCTCTCACTGTGGTTCGCTGGATTCCCAAAGCTTTGGAAATGGCTTTATAACCCTTTCCAGACTGATAGATCTCAATTACTTTCTTTCTCAATTGTTCCTGAATTTCTTTGGGTCTCGGCATGATGTGTAGCTTTTAAGGATCTTCTGGTGGACCTTACTGTGTCAAGCAGCTCCTATTTAAGTGATGCCTTGATTGTGAACAGGTGTGGCAATAATCAGGCCTGGGTGTGGCTAGAGAAATTGAACTCAGGTGTGGACAACCACAGTTATAGTATGTTTTAACAAGGGGGGCAATCACTTTTTCACACAGGGCCATGATGGTTTGGATTTTTTTTCACCTTTAATAATAAACACCTTCATTTACAAATTGCATTTTGTGTTTACTTGTGTTGTCCTTGACTATTGTTTAAATTGGTTTGATGTTCCGAAACACTTAAGTGTGACAAACATGCAAAGGAACAGGAAATGAGGAAGGGGGCAAACACTTTTTCACACCACTGTACATCTAGTGATTTTTAACCACACCCGGGCCAATTCTGACATTTCTCTTCTACATGTAAAATTCATAATTTTTTTGCTAGAAAGTTACATAGAACCCCCAAACATTATATGTTTTTTTTAGCAAAGACCCTAGAGAATACAATAGCGGTCGTTGCAACTTTTTATCTTGCACGGTATTTGCGCAGCAATTTTTCGAATGTTTCATGCTTAAAAAAACAAAACAGTAAAGTTAGCCCAATTTTTTTGAAGATACGCAGAGTAAATAAATACCCAACATGTCACCCTTCAAAATTGCACGCGCTCGGGGAATGGCGCCAAACTTTGGTATTTAAAAATCCCCATAGGCGACGCTTTAATTTTTTTTACTGGTTACATGTTTTGAGTTACAGAGGAGGTCTAGGGCTAGAATTCTTGCTCTCGCTCTAACGTTCACGGCGATACCTCACATGTGTGGTTTGAACACCGTTTTCATATGTGGGCGGGGCTTACTTATGCGTTCACTTCTGCGTACGAGCCCACGGGGACACTGCGCTTTTTTTTTATTGTTTTACTTTTATTTTTTTAGTTTGACACTTTAAAAAAAAAAAAATGTGATTACTTTTATTCCTATTACAAGGAATGTAAACATCCCTTGTAATAGGAATATGACATGATCGGACCCATTAACAGTGAGATATGGGGTCAATAAGACCCCACATCTCACTTCTAGGCTTGGAAGCCTAAAATAAAAGAAAAACAAAAAACGATCTCTGATTCCCAGCCGAGGCGGCACCGTTATTTGAATGCAGAGTCCGGGCGTGACGTCATAACATCGTGCCCGGCCTCCGAACGATCATAGAGACTCCGGCGACCATCTGGTCTGCCGGAAATCTCTATGATCACCATCCGGGGGCCAGCGGATCTGTTCTCCGACTCACCGATGGAAGCGGTGAGTCGGAAGAAGCATCGGAGGGCGGCAGGAGGGGGAACGTCCCCTCCTGCCGCCCGTAAGAACGATTAAGCGGCGGAACAGCCGCTATGATCATTTTTATGGTGTAGGGAATCGTCGGCTGAAAAAGCAGATAGCTGAATGATGTCTGTAGCTGCAGGCATCATTCAGATATACACCTGGAAAGTCAAGGATGTCCCTGGACGCCCTACGGGAGCGAAGTGGTTAAATAAACACATAACTGCATCTACCTGGAGTTAATTACAGGCCTACCCCACTTTTAAGTACACAATGGGGTTTATTTACTAAAGCTGGAAAGTGCAAAATCAGGCTCACTTCTGCATAGAAATCAATGAGCTTCTAACCCCAGCTTGTTCAATTAAGCTTTGGTAATTCAACCTGGAAGCTGATTGGTTTCTATGCAGAAGGGAGCCTGATTTTGCACTTTCCAGCTTTAGTAAATAAACCCCGTTGTGTACTTAACCACTTGCCGACCGGTGCACTACGATATACGTCGGCAGAATGGCACGGACAGGCAGGAGGGCGTATATATAAGTCCCTCCTTTAAGCCTGTCCGTGCCATCGGGAGCGCGCCGGGAGCTGCGCGCTCCCGCGCCGGTCGGGACCCCCGTGAGTCCGGTCGCGGTCCCTGCGGACTCGATCGCTGCGGGGACCCCCGCGATCGTCTCACGGGAAGGCTGAACGGGGAGATGCCGAGATAAACAGCATCTCCCAGTTCTGCCTAGCAACTAGTGACGCCGATCTCTGCTCCCTGTGATTGGAGCAGAGATCAGCATTCACTAGCTGACAGCCACGCCCCCCCACAGTAAGAAACACACCCCTAGGCATACTTAACCCTTACACTGCCCCCTTGTGGTTAACCCCTTCACTGCCAGTGTCATTTATACAGGAATCAATGCATTTAAATAGCATTGATTGCTGTATAAATGACAATGGTCCCAAAAATGTGTCAAAAATGTCCGATGTGTCCGCCATAATGTCGCAGTCACAAAAAAAATTGCAGATCGCCGCCATTACTAATAAAAAAAAAATTATTAATAAAAATGCTATAAAACTATCCCCTTTCTTGTAAACGCTATAACTTCTGCGCAAACCGATCAATAATCCATTATTGCGATTTTTTTTACCAAAAATATGTAGAAGAATACGTATCGGCCTAAACTGAGGAAAAAAAATGTTTTTTTTTATATATTTTTTGGGGATATTTATTATAGCAAAAAGTAAAAAATAATGCCTTTTTTTTTTTTAAATTGTCGCTCTATTTTTGTTTACAGCGCAAAAAATAAAAACCGCAGGGGCGATCAAATACCACCAAAAGAAAGCTCTATTTGTGGGAAAAAAAGGACGCCAATTTTGTTTGGGAGCAACGTCGCACGACCGCACAATTGTCAGTTAAAGCGACGCAGTGCCGAATCGCAAAAAGGGGCCTGGTCCTTTGGCTGCAAATTGGTCCGGTCTGAAAGTGGTTAAAAGTGTGGTAGGCCTGTATTATCTTACAAACTCCTTACAAACCTACATCATAAGGTACCATGCCTGTTACCTACAGTATATTATCTCCAGAACCATTTTCAAGGTGCTGGTGGAATCCTCTGCAACACTTTCACACAAATTCTATACTACCCATACCTCCCAACTGTCCCTTATTCTGTGGGACTGTCCCTGATTTGGAGCAATGTCCCTCTGTCCCTCTTTCCTCTTCATTTGTCCCTCATTTTGGTCTGATTTATATAGTTTTATATAAAATGCACTATTTATCTTTTAAAAAGTGTTTCACAGTACTAAACCTTTCATCCAATTTCTAAATTATAGTGGTAAAAAAGACACTTGTGGGTTTAACTAATCTTTTTTTTTGTATAATTCTCCTTTAAGGGGGCGTTACAGGAGGGGTGTCCTATGATTACATATTTTTTCTAATAGGTGTCACTCCTTCCCATCTCAAAAAGTTGGGAGGTATTATCCCATCCCAATCCAACTATCCAGTAAGACAGCTTCAGCAGACAACAAAGACTATCATTGGATAGTGAGATGAAATTTATCTTCAAAGATGGGGATAGTAAAGGTTTAGTCAGGGTTTTTGATCTGGTTCCATACAGAAGAGGGTTCAAGTTCACAAAGGTAATTAAAAAAAAAAAGGTAACTCACAGATATGTTTATCTCCATTTATATAACAAAAATCTTTAGTTTGCTTCAGGGGGCAGACTGACAACTCATGGGGCCCCCGGCAATCAGAGATTATGGGGCCCCCAGGCAATCAGAGATTATGGGGCCACACAGTATACACACACACACACAGTATACAATCACACAGTATACACATAAATGTACACACAGTATACACAGACATGTTTCTATTGGCTGAGAAGGTACTGGAGAGGTGGGGCAGCTATAATCTCTGGATTTTTAGACCAAAAGGATATCGGTAAGGGACATTTCAGAAACAGATGTAAAAAAAAAACTGATTTTTACATACTGTCGCTGGTTTTACTGAGGCTGGCAACCCTGATGGGGCCCCTAGTGGCCCGGGGCCCTCGGGAATTGCCCGAGTGGCCGAATGGTTAGTCCGCCCCTGGTTTGCTTATGTATTTCACTAGGAATAATGACATCCTTTTTAAATCAATTGTATTACATAAAATTAGTGTGATTCAGAAGCTGAGGTTAATTATTATTCATGCTTTATAGTACACCAAGCAGAAAGCATGAGGTACAACACTTTACTGTCAGTTGCTTCATTATGTATCTGTAGGTACACATACCTGTAGACCATTTGCCCCCTACCTTAGAATGTATCGACATTTAGGGACAGCAGTGGTTGCACATACAAACAGTCGTAGATCCAATAAAATTTAGCTTTTTGATAGAGGTATTGTAAATTTAAGTCATACAATGAGCGTATATTAAAAGCTAAAGCCCAGGCAGACATAAAAACATGGTAATGCAGACAGATAATTAGTATTAACTAAATAATGTACTGTATATTGTAAATGCAACTAATGTAAGCACCTGACTTTGGGTTAGAATGACCCTTCTTTAGACTCAGTACTCAGGTCACAATGGTAGAACATGCCTGAGGTGGCACAATTAGTGATACTTCAAGATAATATTCCAGTTCTACTAAATTGAGAATCGCCACTGCTTTGTTCATAGGAAATAATTGTGCAAAGAGGAAAATGGCACTCTAAAAGATAATACAATTTCACTTAAATGACGTGTTGCAAATTGATGTACAATCCCTCTTTTTGCCATATATACACTATTGTGCAAAATGTGTTTAAAAATACTTTAAAATAAAGAGTATGTAAACCCAACATGTAATATTTGTTATACTGTATGTGCCTATATCCTGTTCTCTTTGTATTTCTTCCTTTTTGTGTAAAGTCCCTGGCGTTCCTGTCAGTCTCTCTGCTTTCCTATTCAAAGCTGGCCGCAGTCGGTACTCTAGCTGTACTGGGAACTCAGCCTGCTCTCCTCCAATGATAAGACTTGTTCTGACATGCCTCCCCTGTATAGCCATTCACTGGGAAGGCCAGTGTATGTGTGTTACTTCTCCTCTTCAGTTGAGAACAGAGGGAATGTGATCACTTCTAAAAAGAAAAAAGGGGAAAAAATGTACACAAATGTTTTGCCTTTAATTTATGTTTTAAACTTTTTTTTTTTTTTTGCAAGGTTAGGGTTTACATATACAAAGTCTGCTTATCTTCAGCACAAAACAAAGTCAAGGAAAAAGCACATACAGTTTTTGTAGCTGGGTCTTCACCCCAGAGTTTAAAGTCCTTGCTGAATCTTTAGCAGCCTCCAAACAGCAACACAGCTCATCAGACAGGTCTAATCACCTACTCCTCCTCACCACCAACTCTTCACTACTTCCTGCCTTATGAGCTGTTTCCTGGAGGCCCTTAACCTCCTTGGAGGTAATCCCGAGTCTGGCTCGGGTTGAGTTTTTTCTGCCAGGAGCGGTAACCCCGAGCCAGACTCGGGCTGCATTGCAGGATGCAGGGGGGAAGTTACTTACCTTTTCCCCTGGATCCTGCGATGTCTCCCCGCTGTGTGAGCGAGCCGTCCGCTCGCTCGATTCACACAGTGCCGAGTGCCGCTGATCTCCGTTCCCTGCGACGTTCCGATGCACGGGAGCGGAGATCGGCGCCAAATTTAAAAAAGTTTAAAAACACAACACACATACAGTACTGTAATCTTACAGAGTACAGTACTGTATACCAAAAATACACATCCCCTTTGTCCCTAGTGGTCTGCCCAGTGCCCTGCATGTCATTTTATATAATAAAAAGATTTTTTTTTCTGCCTGGAAACTGGAGATTGTCCATAGCAACCAAAAAGTGTCCCTTTATGTCAAAAGTGGTTTTAGACCAGCTAGAAAACACTGATAAAAAATTAGAATCACAATTTATCATCAAACAATAAATTTAATGACAGCGACTATTCTGCAACTGAGCAAATTTCAGTGTTTTTGATTTGATTACATTATTGAATCATTTTTATATATATTTTTATTATATTATAATTTATGATTTTGTGTTTCAAACTTTATCATACCCGGGATGTCTACTAGACTCAGGTTCGGACAGATTTAAGTGAGTTATTCATAAGAATTGCGTGCCTACAATATAAAAACGCCAAATTTCCATGCAAAATAATTGTACCGCTTTCAGCACTAAATTCCGGACAGAATCATACCACCAGGGAGGTTAACCCTCTGTTTGCTGAATCTCTGTGGTCAGGGAGGGAGGCGCTTTCCCACCCAAATATCACTTCAGAGCCTCCCAAATTCCAGGTCCCAAATAACTCTCTATTTAATATAGAGAGGACTGCGAGTCAGTCCTCTCCTGCTTGACTAACCCCGGAATCCCTCACCCATTTTGGATGACCCCCTGAACAATACTGCGATCCCCTTAAAGGGACCATAACCCAAATACTGGTGCTATATAGCACCCGTCCAGGACCCAACCTTGGCATCCTGTACACTACATATGAAATTGACTATCATTAGCACCTGCTTGGTATGATTAGTTAATCATAAACCTGGCTCTATTCCTACAAAATCCCTGGCTGTGTAAGATCACATGCTTGTTTAGGTTGTAGGTTATGTACTGACTACACAGCTTATGGTCATAACTGTGGAGCAAAAAAAATTGTATTTTTATAATTACTGGACTGCAGAGTTACCTGTCATTTAATATTGCATAATATCATCTTTCTGTTGAGTTTTAAAGGGCCAGATGTTCATTTAGTTTTGGTGTACACACTATTGGAAAGAAAACATCTGTTACTAAAGGATAATTGAACCCAACTGGCATTTTTAGGAAAGCTTTGATACTAAGGCCCTTGGCATATTGTGAGCAGAGACTTCTATCAGCATATTTCCAACAAACATCTTAGGCCATGATTCTGTTTTACAATTATATTGGCATAATAGTTATCAGATCAATTGCAAACACCATATGCAAATACTGTATGCGATTCCTTATTAAATAAAAAGTTATCACTATCACTGATATTCCTAGATAGTTATCTTAATTTTAGTCTGCAATAAGTAATTTAAATAATGAAATATTGGACAGTTTATCTGCAACCAATACATTGTATGCTTCTTATCCATGTGTGTATAATCAGCTGTAGCTCTGAATATGATGACAGATGGGCAGTGGAAGAAAGCTAGATCACGCTCAAGATCAGTATAAAGTATGCTCACACACGGAACAGCCACAATGACCAATGTAGTCATATCATGGTGTGAAGTTATTGATTTTATTGTCCTACAGTCAGGAAGTTTGGTTTTGGACCATCCAAGCCAAGTCAGATTGGTTTGTACATGTATGGGCACACCAAGTCTGAAAGTAGGATACATGGAAAATGTTGAATCTTGAAGAAAGTATGCTACAATATGTATTGCATAGGAAATACGCAACATCTACTGCTATTATATATTTTATAGCAATACATTTTTTATTCAAAGTTTTAAAATACCATGTGAGCAAAACATGCATATGCAGATGCCAATTCTGTGGATATCTATGCCCAGAAGTGGGTGCCAATACCTGTATTATACAGGTATCTGCACCCCCTCCCCCTGAAAGGTGCCAAATGTGACACTGA
The DNA here is from genome assembly GCA_028564925.1 of Lithobates sylvaticus. Lineage (NCBI taxonomy): Eukaryota > Metazoa > Chordata > Amphibia > Anura > Ranidae > Lithobates > Lithobates sylvaticus. The sequence continues at coordinate 422,617,077 of CM053028.1, read as the reverse complement.
GGGGGGGGGGAGGGTTGCGAAAAGCGGAGGTTCCTTTTTTGCGTGAACTTCCGCTTTAAGGTTAAGTACTGCACAAACAAATAGGGCATATAGTCATCTTTGTACTAGTAAAGTATGTCACCGATTATACCATACAACTATAATATTTGGAAAAGTAAAAGATAAAACAAATGTTGCAGCCAAGATGAAGCTCCATAAGCTTACCAGGCTAACGTAAAATGTAAAACTCTTTAAGATTACGCTGCCTGAATTTCTATCGCAAGGTGTGGAAAATGAATTAAAATCCAAGAAATAAACAGACAAGTACAAAAGAAACATTGTCTGGCCGTATTTACACATTGTCTTCTTAGAAATACAATTTGCACACTGCTTTAGCCTTTGTTGGGTTTGCTGCTTTTCCCATTCTGAAAAAGGAGACACATAGAAAACTTTTGTTCTTTGTCTACGTATAAAGGAGTGAGAAAATAGTTTAAAAGGAATAAGACTGATAATAGGCTAATTAAAAAAATAACATAAAACCTCAGGAAAGCAACAAGCAATCATACATCTAATAAAGTAGATCTAAGTTCAATCACTAAAATTGCATGTCATTTTCCCCATGGTAATGTAATTTCAAAACGTGTTTTCAATCTTTTACATTCGGCAGCTTTCATTAAAATAGCTTCTAGTCTTTGTTCAGACACTTGTTTTTATGAGGTGACAACTGTCTCCAAGTTGTGCTCCTGCATTGCCACTGTTTGTTGTGTATGGGTGTGTTCCCTTATGCCTGCTTAAAGTGATATTAAAGGCAAAAAAAAATAAAAAAATATATAACAAACATGTTATTCTTACCTGCTCTGTGCAATGGTTTTGCACAGAGCAGCCCCGATCCTTCTCTTCTTGAGTCCCCCGCCGGTGCTCTTGGCCCCTCCCTCTATTCAAGTGCCCCCAGAGCAAGCAGCTTTCAATGGGGGCACCAAAGCAGGCTTGCTCCCAAGCCACTGCTCTGTGTGTCAGTACAGTCACTAAGCTACGCCTCGGCCCCACACCCTCTTTCTCCTGTCTCATCTCCTGTCCTCTCCTCCTGATAGGCGTCCGATAGCTGCACCTGTCGTTTCTCTAATCGTTTAGTAAACTGATTAGAGAGACATGCAAAAGTGTATATTAAATGCTCTACTCATGCACACTTGCCTGAGACAACAAGCGAACATACCATCACATTGGAACAGTTACTATGTCAGTATTATATCACTATTATGCCCCGTACACACGGTCGAAAAATCCGACCACAAAATCCATCGGATTTTTTCCGACGGATTTAGTCCGACACTGGTGTTGCATACACACGGTCGGACAAAGTTGTCGGAAAATCCGATCATTCTGAACGTGGTGACGTTTGTTGCCTACGACGGGACTACGTAGAGGCTAGTAGCCAATAGCTTTGGTCTTGTAATGTGATCTGAGCATGCGTGGCACTTTGTCCGTCGAAATTCGCTACACACGATCGGAAAAAGTCCGATAGGACTTTGTTGTCGGGAAATTTGAGAGCAGGAGATAAAACTTTGTCCGTCGGAAAATCCGATGGAATATGTCCGATGGAGCCTACACACGGTCGGAATTTCCGACAACATTGTCCGATAGGACATTTTCCGTCGGAAAATCCGACCGTGTTTATGGGGCTTTAGTAAACCGATCCTGGGCAAAGGTGTTCAGCTGCTGCTAAAGCAAATTAATATAGTCAAAACGAATCTTAAAAAGGCTGGTGGACATCAGTAGTGCTAAATTGCAAGAAGAAAAACAAAAAAAAACCTCAAATTTAGTAGAAAAATAAATTAAAAAAAGCATGGCAATTGTTTACAGTGCAACCTCAGAAAACAAAATGTCATCCAGTTAGAGCTTGGCACTACTATGAATACATAAACTACCAGTGATTCCAACAACTAATCTAGCTGAGCTGTGTAATGTTTTATAGCCAGTTTGCACAGGTGAAATTAAGGGGCAAAGATCCATGGGTTCTGTCTGCTGCCATCTTACTCACATTTCTAAAACTGCATTGCTTGTCATTTTAAAATTTCGATAGTCTGCTTTTTTTTTCTAGCTTTGTAGTAATGTGAAACGTGGTGTCTTTTATATATCAGCCACTTTTCATTGTGTTTTATATTTTGTGATAATTTACTTAGTAATAATGCTGTATTTAAGGCGGAGCTCCCCCCGATTTTTAATCACTAGCTCCCAATTATTATTTATCTCGATTAGATATAAATATGACAATTTTAAACATGTACCTTTTTTTTTTTTCTTCTTATCCTTCCCATTTCCAGGTTCGGGGGATTGCAGGTATGGGCGGGGTTGGTGTGGCTATTACGCCACTTCCTTTGTGCCGCACTGTCTCCTGGGATCCTTTTTTCTTGTTCCCAGGAGTCTGTGCGGCGGCCTGATGCCTCGACGATTGTCTGCTCTATCTGCCATCACAATGGGGCGGGACTTGCGACGACGTCGCCCACTGTGATGGCAACAGAAGCTGTTGACGGCGCTCGTATGTAACTATTACTGCGCATGCGCGAGATGCACGTCACTGAATCCCGGAAGAGAATGCCTGTGGGCTTCACATGCCCACAGGCAAGATGAAAACGATGGAGAAGAGTTTTATAAAGCGTTATTAGATTATAAAAAAAGAATGGGAAAACTTCTAAAAACGGGACATGTAAGTAACACATGTCAAAAGGAATGTATTTATAAATGTCACCAAAAAAAAAAAAAAAAAACGTCGGAGGCAGTGGAGCCCCACTTTAATTTTACATTACAAAGTGTACAAAAAACATAGATTGCTGCAGACAGACCTTTTGGTAAAATCTGAAGATCTCTCTCTCTTGGCATACTAGAATAAGTCATATAATCAATACTGTTTACAAAGTCTTACAATATCAAATGTGCCATGAAGAGTGTGACATTTTAAGTAAAAGCAATTGTAGTTACACCAAGTAACACATATTCTGTAAAAAATATTATTAGAATAGATGGATAAGAATGTATGAATAATGAGAAAAGGCTGGATGTTGGTAGCATGTCCAAACTGGAAATCTAGCATTTACAGGGGGTCCCCGAGTTACGAACTCGTTAGGGACTGCCCGCCTGTTCTGAAGTCGGAATTGTTCGTAAGTCGGCCGCGCATGCGCAGACCGACAATTACGGACAATTACGGACATTTCCGATGTTCCGTCTAATGCCGTTCTGCGCATGCACGGCAAATTACGGACATTTCCGGCATTTTCCGAGGCTCCGTATGGCCGCGCATGCGCAGAACAGCCGGAGGACAGCGGAAAATGGCGGAGGGTCCCCGCAGCGTCCCGTTCGTAAGTAGGGGATGTTCGTAGGTCGGGCGTTCGTAAGTCGGGGACCCCTTGTATGACATTTACCAGAGGGTTTTATGTTCAAGGTAATATTTGTATTAGTTTCTGGTTGTAATACAATCAAAGCCAAATTCCAGGCAAACAACAAGATACGCATATGAAACACATACATCGCTGCTGTTAGAAACCACGGGGCCCCATATGAGCACCCCCCTCGCAAATAAGCAAAGTTTATTATGCTTCAGTTATGAATGAACATAGGGAGTGATTGGTACCGATCCCTTATAGTGTTCAGTCAGCAAAGAAACGGGCAAGTCGGCAGCACTGTGTGGTTGGGGGGATCTAAAGTGGGGTTGGGCAGCAGGGAGAAATCTATGTTACACAGGGAGGGTGATCAGTGCAGTGGGGAGGGCAACTGCTGGAGCCGATCCCCTATATTTCTCTGTCTGCAGCAGCTGAAAGCCAGCAGGGGGAGAAGAGAAGAAGCCAGCTTTCAGCTGCTGCAGAAAGCTGTGTTTTTATGCCAAATTATATGTTTTACCTGACAAAATCATTACTTGTATTATATGATATGTATTATTATGTGGCAATTTGCCATTATATATCTATTGAAAGAATTGTATTGGCTATCTATGTCTGCTAACATAATTGATTTCCAATAAATTTGAATTTTTACACCTGCGTGCTTCATCTAAAGTCCCGATCCTCTGTCCCCCTTTTCGTCTTATTTAGATAGGGATGGAGGCAATTGACCTTACCAGGTCACCGCCTCATTTAAAGCCCCCATGTTCTCTTTTTCATCACATACATGACAGTTGTTTTACTAACCAAAGTATTTTTTATAGAGGAGAAGATCTGATTTCTCTCTGCTACAGTTTCACTTTCACTTACAAGTGAGGGTCAATCTTTTCAGTGGGGTCACTGAGATTTTAACTCTCACTTTTCAGATTCAAATCTACACTTTAAAAAAAAAAAAACTACTATATAACATGAATATGTATATGAAAATATAAAGATAAGCTTTGGGTGGTACCTCGTCCTAGGGAATATACAAAGAAAAAAAGGAACAAGAGGGGGTTTAGCCAACCTGACGGACTATCTCGGCACCTGAACAAACACGGATATTCCGTAATCAATATTTCATTGGTTTATTTAGAAAACATACAAAAGAATATACAAATATACATCACAAAAAGTGAAAAACAAAAAAAAAAATTATTTACAACAGTTTGGCCATCGAGTATCGGATATACACTAGGACCTAAAAGATTCCATAATTATGTTTTACTTGCTGGTCAGTTGACGGTTGACGCGTTTCGCTTTTAGCTTCATCAGAACCGTAGTACAGCAATTTTTATATCTAAATATAGTTGTAAAACAAGAAAAATTGAGAATTATTCATTATAAATAATGATACATTTTGAAATAGATATAATTCTCCCCTCCTCTTCTCCCCTGTCATTTCCCCCCTTTTTTTTTTCTTTTTTTTCCCCTTTTTTTTTTTTTTTTTTTCTCTCTCTCATTGTTCTTGTTTTTTTGTTGCCCTTTTGGCTTTTCTTCTACCATCTGCAGGTGTAAGGAAATTCCTTTCGAAACTGACGTTCACTTCTACCTTCCAGAAAATTGTTTTTAAAAATGAAAATGTGAATTGCCACAAATTGAGTATCTTATAATCAATAGGGTATACCTAGAAGGTAGGCAATCTACTTACTAATTAGATAGTGGGCTAGACTGGTGATGATCATGTTACTGATGGGACATATTGGAGCGACTATTTGCCCATTGATGAATAATTCTCAATTTTTCTTGTTTTACAACTATATTTAGATATAAAAATTGCTGTACTACGGTTCTGATGAAGCTAAAAGCGAAACGCGTCAACCGTCAACTGACCAGCAAGTAAAACATAATTATGGAATCTTTTAGGTCCTAGTGTATATCCGATACTCGATGGCCAAACTGTTGTAAATAATTTTTTTTTTTTGTTTTTCACTTTTTGTGATGTATATTTGTATATTCTTTTGTATGTTTTCTAAATAAACCAATGAAATATTGATTACGGAATATCCGTGTTTGTTCAGGTGCCGAGATAGTCCGTCAGGTTGGCTAAACCCCCTCTTGTTCCTTTTTTTCTTTGTATGTATATACTGTATGTATATTTGTACAGTATATGTATTACATAAAAAATGTAAAATTTCATCAGAAAATCACAGAGGCTGTCATTGCTGGCAACCTCTTGAGAATGCTTGTCCTCTAAATTATGATGCTCCTTTAGCTCCAGTGCTTTCTAAACTACTGACCTGGCAAAATATGTGAACCAGGGAAGTCGAAGAAAAGTCAAAAGTCCATATCTGCATACTTGTTCCTGGTCACTAACCCAATGTTTTGAAGAGCATCAGCAAGCAAGCAGGGAAACTACCATTTTCAGAGGGAGGTCAGCGATGGCAACCTCTGTGTGTGACAGGTTTCCTTTAAGGCTTTGGTCTGTGTGAGAGATGGATTGTGTAGAAGTTCTTTGTGAATCTGGTAGAGTAAATAGGTAGTGAAGCTTGACAAAGAGAAAATTGCAGTATTGTCAACATCTGTCACAGAGGTAGAAAACATCATCTAATATATACTGTGTACAATCAATCATGGTTGCTAGAATCAATGCGGATGGCAGGCATCATGTTGACTGGAAAATCGTTATACAAGTAGGGATTCCAAGGCTACTTTCCTGCAAGAAATCAAAAGTTGCACCAGCACTAAAAATAGTTAAACCAATGATATCTTCATATTGTGTGTCTTTGGGGAAGCCCATCAACCTGCAAAAGATTTATGGGGCATCAGTGTGAGGGCAATTCCTGGCTTATACAGTATGAATAAAAGATTCTTCCCTATTCTAGTCTGCCCCATATTTACATAAATCTGGTAAACTTTTTGCTTTAGAGCCTCATGACTGCACCATTAATTTCAGTGAGGATATAAAGTAATGTATTTGATGGAAACAACTGCATGAATTTGGGACAAGCCCCATATGTGGAGTCACACTGAGGTCCATACAGACACTCCATCCTCAGTACAGCTGAGCTCCCTTCCCACTGCTGCAGCTTTCACACAGACAGATGAGTTTTGAAGGTGGGTATGTGGAGCCTAATGTGTATTCTGGGACATTATTTCACCATCAGGTCAGCCTTCTATTGGCTATAGAATCATTCCGCTGCCTGCTGTCAATCACTAGGATAAAACAGATGTAATGGGGAACTACAGTAAGGCCCCTTTTACACGAATGGACCGTTCAGGTCCGCCTGTCAGTTTTTTAGGCAGACCTGAACGGACGCTCCATGCAGGTCTATGGAGCGACGGATGTCATCGGTTACCATGTCCGCTGATATCCAATCCACTAATATCAGACGTATGGCCCTACGTTCGCATCTGTACTGGTGGATCGGATGAGATCTGATGAAAATGGACATGCTGTCCTTTTTCGTCCGATCCCTCCATAGGAATCGGAGGCGCTCTGACAGGCCCCTCCCCACTCAGTAAGCAGAGACGGACCTGTCATCCGCCGTCCCAACGGAGATTAACGGAGAGATCTCCTGCTGAGCTGGCGGACAGAGCTGAGCGGATCCACCTCTTGGGAATGAGGCCTAACTGACCACTTTATTAGGTACACCTGTTCAATTGCTTGGTAACACAAATTGCTAATCAGCCAATCACATGGCAGCAACTCAATGCATTTAGGAATCTAGATGTGGTGAAGACAACTTCCTGAATTTCAAACCAAGCATCAGAATGGGGGAAAAAAGAGAATTTGAGTGACTTTGAACGTGGCATGGTTGTTGATGCCAGGTGGACTGGTCTGTTTTAAAAAAATTGCTCTACTGGGATTTTTATGCACAACCATCTCTAGGGTTTACAGAGAATGGTCTGAAAAAAAATAAATATCCAGTGAGCGGCAGTTGTGTGGAAGAAAATACCTTGTTGATGTCAGAGGAGAATGGGCAGACTGGTTCGAGATAATAGAAAGGCAACAGTAACTCAAATAACCACTTGTTACAACTGTTCTGTCTCAAGGACATTCAGCTAAACCATTGTTATCCCATAAACATGATACCATATTTCTTCGATCGCAGTTTATTGGAACAAGCTAGGTGAAACTACAAATAACAAGAATAAACCTTGATAAGTACAATATCCCATAAATTTAGCATACATTTCAAAGACAAATATACACAGTACAATGTGAGACAGTAAACACTCACTTTTTAAGTTCAATAAGGAATGATGATAAGAGATTGAAACAGGACATCTTACAGTCTTGAAAAGCATGGTGAATGTGTCTCTTCCTGTGAGACTTTACCCAGAATACTTTGCCTTCCAAGTACTTCCTAGGTTATAAACTTTATTAAAAAAATGTACACAACAGAAGCAATACCAAAAAGGGACGCTAGATGGCGCCTACGCTCTGCAAATGATTCCTATAGAAAATAACAACATTAAATGTCATTTACAACAACACAAATGCAGATAATCAGAATATATCCATCTGATGGGCAGAACACTCCCCGCCTGACGTCAAGTGACGTCACTAACAGAGTCCTCCGTAGAAAGTAACAGAACAAGTTCAGTCACTGGTCTCAAGAACACTTTGGCCTCATTCTGTTGAAAGGTCTTGACCTCGACCTTACGGACAAGATTATCTTTGCTTGGCAGTACTTTGGTGACTAGACCTAAAGGCCACATGTTCCTTAGTGTCTGGCAATCTCTCATGAGCACAACATCACCAAGTTTAAGGTTAGGTTTTTCTGAGTGCCACTTCCTCCTTAGTTGAAGAGTAGATGTGTATTGCTCCCTCCACCGACTCCAGAAGGTATTGGCAAGAGTTTGAACTTGTCTCCATTGACGTTTGTAAAGGTCCTTCTCACAAAACTCTCCAGCTGGAGTACCTACAAGACCAGTCTTTTGCGTGAGCAACATGGTAGGTGTGAGAACCATTGGATCTTCAGAGTCACTTGAAATTGAAGTTAAGGGTCTGGCGTTAATGATGGCTGTAACCTCTGCCATAAATGTCACTAAACACTCGTGAGTAAGCCTTGCAGTTCCTACTTGTAGGAAGATAGAGTCAAGAATTCTGCGGGCTATGCCTATCATCCTCTCCCACACACCTCCCATGTGAGAAGAGTGAGGTGGATTGAAGATCCACGTGCAGTCTTGCTTACTCAAATACCTTTTTACACTGGGGATGTCCAAGTTGGAAGGAATTTGCAGTTCTTTCACTGCTCCTACAAAGTTAGATCCTCTGTCAGAGCGAATGAGTTTCACTGGGCCTCGGATTGCAATGAAACGTCTAAGAGCATTAATGAAACTTGAAGTGTCCATTGACTCAATCACTTCAATGTGAACAGCTCGTATGGACATGCAAACGAATATGACTGCCCAGCGTTTACTGTTTGAGTGTCCCCCTTTTGTGTAACGGGTGGCAACAGACCAGGGACTAAAGACATCAAGTCCAACATTAGTGAAAGGTGGATCCATGCTAAGCCTGTCAGAAGGTAGATTGGCCATCTTTTGTGTCTGTAACATTCCCCGAAGCTTTCGACAGATAACGCACTTGAAGAGGAACTTACTCACACATCTTTTGGCTCCGACTATCCATAGTCCAGCAGCTCGTAAAGCACCTTCAGTAAACAGTCGGCCCTGGTGTTTAGTTTGGTCATGGTAGTGTTGAATGAGTAAATAGGCAATATGATGGTGACCAGGGATCACTAAAGGATGTTTCTCTAAGAACTCTAACTTGCCTTCTTTTAAACGGCCTCCTACTCTCAACATGCCATTTTCATCAAGGATTGGATCAAGTTTCTTTAAAACACTGTCTTTAGGAACAGGTTTGTGATTGACAATACAATCGATCTCGTTGGCAAAGACTTCTCTCTGTACAACAGATATTAACCAGTTTTTAGACTGTTCTAGGTCAGTTGCTGAGTAGACTTTCCTACAGTGGTGCCAACTCCTGCAACCGTCATGAGTTGGTGGTTGTTTTTTGTAAGACTGAGCTATGTGGATTAAGCAAGTGATAGCTCTAACTAGTGACCTCCAGGTGGAGAACCTGCTGAAACGGTGGGTTTTAAACTGGTTGAGAGATGTTGTTGTGACTGCAGTAGAAACCTGAGGGCGAATTTCCTGATCCTTGTCTGCATCTATCAGGTCAAACGTGGTGAGGTCATTATTGTTACAGTCAGGACTGCGTAGAAAGGTGGGACCTGTGAACCACGAAGTACTTTCAATGCGACTGCCCGCTACAGATCTGGTTGCTAGGTCTGCGGGATTATAGTCTGTAGGCACAAAATGCCATTGCTCTGGGCGGGTGGACCTCCTTATTCTCAACACTCTGTTATTGACATAGACGTAGAAACGCCTAGTTTCATTATGGATGTAACCCAGAACTACTTTACTGTTTGTGTAGAACTCAGCTTCCTGGATTTCTAGGTTTGTCTCTGTTGCTATTAGTTCCGCTAGCTCTGTAGCCAATACTGCAGCACAAAGTTCCAGCCTGGGTATGGTGTGTTCAGGCAGTGGTGCAAGTTTTGCTTTTCCCATTACAAACCCTATGTGGCTTTGTCCTTTAGTGTGTATGGTTTTCAGGTAAGCTACAGCAGCAATTGATTTAACAGAAGCATCCGCAAACACACAAAGTCTTTGCATCTGAACATCTGCAGATGACAGAGGAGCCAATTGGGCGTGGAATTTTAAGATTAGATAGCGCTGTTAGTGAGTCCTTCCACTCTAGCCATAGGTTCTTCCTGTCGGTGGGGAGAGGGTGGTCCCAATCTAGCGACTCACAGGTTAAGTCTCTGAGTAGTGCCTTACCCTGGATGGTGACAGGTGCTGCAAAGCCTAAAGGATCGTATAGGCTGTTTATGGTAGACAGGAAACCTCCACGGGTAAAGGGTTTTTCCTCTGTGTTTACTTGGAAAGTGAAGGTGTCAGATCTTAAGTCCCAAAGCAAACCAAGGCTGCGTTGCATGGGGAGTGAGTCTGTGCCTAGATCTAAGTCCTTTAAATCGTTGGAATGGTCTTGGACAGGAAAGGCTTCTAAAACTTCTCTACTGTTGGAAGCAATCTTGTGGAGCCTTAAGTTGGAACACGCAAGCATTGCCTGAGCTCTTTCGAGGAGACTGATGGCGGCTTCATTTGTGGGTAGTGATTTCAAGCAATCGTCTACATAGAAATCCTTGTCCACAAATTGTCTGACATCTGACCCATACTCTGACTCTCCCACTCTAGCAGAGTGTCTGAGGCCATATATAGCAACTGCAGGGGAAGGGCTGTTGCCAAATATGTGCACCTTCATGCGGTATTCTGTGATGTCTCCAGAGGGGTTGTTGTCCCTGAACCAGAGAAACCTCAGAAAGTTTCGGTGTTCTTCCTTAACAAGAAAGCAATAGAACATTTGTTGTATGTCTGCCATGAATGCGACTGAATCCTTGCGGAAGCGGAGAAGTACTCCCAATAGTCTGTTGTTGAGGTCAGGGCCAGAAAGAAGGACATCATTTAGAGAGACACCTTCATGCTTGGCGCTGGAATCAAACACCACTCTAATCTGCCCTGGCTTCTTAGGGTGATAGACCCCAAATATGGGTAAGTACCAACATTCTTCTGAGTCTTTGAGGTCTGGAGCTACCTCAGCATGGCCATTTTGGAATATTTTGCCCATGAAGGAAAAGAAATGTTCTCTCATCTCTGGTTTCCTTTGCAGATTGTGTCTTAAGGAAGTGAGGCGTTTATATGCTAGTTCCCTGTTGTTAGGCAAACGTTGTCTTTGTGGCCTAAAGGGAAGAGGTGCTACCCAGTTATTAGTCACGTCTTTCTCCATACTGCTTTCCATAACCTCTAGGAAGATTCTATCCTCAATGGACATTGCTACCTGGTTGTCTTCCTTTGTTCTCTTGAACACTGAGTGTCCTACGTCGCTTTGGTCATCGTCATAGGTATTGCTGTCACAGAGGGGACTTAGGAAAGGAAGAGGTACAGGGTTGTTGTGAGGTAGCTCCTTTATGAGGATGCGATTTTGACAGGGTTGGAAAAGAGAAGGACGACCATTCTCGAGGGTACTAGTGAGCAGATTATTAACAGATGCCGGTTTGTGTGCACCTCCCAGGCAAACATCACCTATAATGACCCACCCAAGATCCAGTTTTTGGGCATATGGAGCACTTTTAGGACCGTTGACCAGTTTCCTTACTTTGTGGACTTGCAAGATATCCCTCCCTAGGAGTAAGATTATCTGAGCCTGATCATCAAGTTCTGGTATGAGATGTGCTATGTGCTTCAAGTGAGTCTGGTGAGCTGCTGCGTCTGGTGTGGGGATCTCTGATCTGTTGTCTGGCATCTGGTTGCACTCTATTATGGTCGGTAAGGGTAGGCATGTCTTACCATCCATAGATTCAATTTGTAGGCCGTCAGCTCTTCTCCCCGCCGTTTCCACTGTACCTGCACAAGTCCTAAGGGAGTAGGGGCTGCTGGGGCCTTTAAGGTTTAGAATGTCAAAAAACACAGGTCTGGCTAGTGACTTATTACTCTGATCATCCAAAATGATGTAGAGCTTGACTGCTTTGTCTCTGCGTCCCTTTGGGTAAACTTTCACTAGACAGATTTTAGAGCAAGATCTGCCACCTGTACTTCCTTTGCAGACTTCAGTGCACTGTGAAGTGATTGCTGTGGTATCTGTACTAGAGTCTTTGGTCTCCCTGCCTTGCTCCTTGTCACCATGGACAGGTGGGAAGGTTCTCGGAGTAGGCTTTGGGTGTAAAGCTGTGTGGTGCTCTGTGCTGTCACACTCTGTGCATTTGACACTGACCTTACAGTCCTTGGCGAAGTGTGTAGACGAAGAGCAGCACTTGTAACAGATGTTGTTCTCTTTGAGGAAAGCTTTGCGTTCCTGATGTCTTTGTCCTGAAGGCTCTGCATTTCAGAAGAGGATGTGGCATCTTATGTAGAGGGCAGAACTTCGTTGGGTCATTGTCTTGATCCTCTGGCTGAGACTCTGCAAATCTGTGGGAAGAAATGTTAGTTTTGTGCACTGCTACTGGAGCCCTGAGTTGCTTAGGGCCAGCAGAAGTGATGTAAGACACTGGAAAAATGAAGCTGGGGTCATCTTTCGTTCCTGCTTGTCTGTCTACAAAGTCCACAAACTCACTAAATGGTGGAAAGGGCACATTGTGTTTCCGTTTGTAGTTACAGCCATGAGCAATCCATCTTTCGTGTAACTCATAAGGAAGTTTTTGAGCTAAGGAGTTAATACCTCTGGCAGAGTGAAGATAAGAAAGGCCAGGTAAGTCACCTTCTGCTTTAGCAACTTGTAACTCCATACATAGGTCACTGAATTCTCTGAGTCTTTGGTAACCTCTGCTAGGTATTTTTGGAAAGTCTTCTATCCTTTTAAACAGTGTACTCTCTATAGCCTCTGGTGAGCCATAACATCTATCCAGTCTGTTCCAGATGTTTGTAAGGCCTATCTCAGGGTGGTTTATATTAATGTCTCTGATCCTTTTGGCGTGTTCAGCAGAATCATTGCCAAGCCACTTTACAAGGAGTTCTATTTGTTGTCTGCAAGATAGATCTAGACCTTGGATAACACTCTGGAAAGAGGATCGCCATGCCCTGTAGTGTTGAGGGCGATCACTAAATTTGGCAAGTCCTTGGGTAACTAACTCGCGTTTGGCCAGGAACTTGGCAAAGTCTACAGTAGCCTGATTGGCATTGGGGTAGGCTGCTGGTGTATTGTGGTGCGGTGTAAAGGCATACCTGATAGAAGTCTCTTCTTTAGGCTCTCTGGGTTCTAACTTGCATACGGTTGGCAGTTCGTACCGGCTCGTTGCATACACCTTTGGGGTGAAGACAGGCGTTTGATGTTTGTATGAAGGTTGAGCACCTTTTGGAGTAGAAGGTTTGGTTGAGACTGGAACGTCTGGAACTCTGTCAGATTTTTCTTGCCTGTAGCACTGGGGTCCAAGGTCGTCTTGTTGCTGCTTGACTTGGTGTGACTCCCTGACATCATGTTTAATTTCTTGTTGTGGGATGCTGCTTGGGTCACAGTGCTGGTAGACATAATCCGACGTGCGTTGCAAGGAATCTTGGTGTTCTTCCTCTAGGCCTGGTATGCTGCTACCTGCTCTTGGCTCATCGTAGACGGCTGCTTCTAGAGCTTCTGCTTCTGCAATGGCGGCGGCAGCATCTCGTTCCACTGCCAGCTTCTCCATGTTAGCTTCTAAGATAGCTTGCTGCAGTTTCAGAGATGCCTCTTGCTGAGCTCTTTCGTCTTCCAGGCGTATTCTTTCCATCTCTCTCTCCTGTTCTTGTCTCACCCTTTCTTGCTCTCTCTCTTGTTCCATGCATACTCTTTCTTGCTCTATGCGTACTCTTTCTTGCTCTATGCGTACTCTTTCTTGCTCTATGCGTACTCTTTCTTGCTCTCTCTCTTGTTCCATGCGTACTCTATCTTGCTCTATGCGTACTCTTTCTTGCTCTCTCTCTTGTTCCTGTCTCACCCTTTCTGCTTCAAGGTGGGCCTTTTCTTTTTTCGTCTGCAGCTCTTGGTCTGCGAATGCGGCCCTGGCTCTTGCTGCTTCAGCTTTCGAACGGGCGATAGCTGCTGCATTTGCGACAGATGACCTAGATGAGCTTGCTTGTGATCGTGTTTTGTAAGAAGATGTTCTACTGTGAGACATGGCTGCGGGGAAAAAGCTGTCTTGCTGTATAGAGACCGTTCTAGTGTCGGTACTGCTTGACAGAGCGCGTCTCTGTGTAGCGTGGCTGCTTGCTTTGCCTCCCACAGGCCTGCTTCTTTAAGGCTTCTGACTGTATGGTACTGTGTAGCCCCAGGCTGTACAGACTTCCGAAGTCAGCTTATCTTCCCTTCAGAGGTCAGCTTAAAAATGTCACTGTTCTGTCTCAAGGACATTCAGCTAAACCATTCTTATCCCATAAACATGATACCATATTTCTTTGATCGCAGTTTATTGGAACAAGCTAGGTGAAACTACAAATAACAAGAATAAACCTTGATAAGTACAATATCCCATAAATTTAGCATACATTTCAAAGACAAATATACACAGTACAATATGAGACAGTAAACACTCACTTTTTAAGTTCAATAAGGAATGATGATAAGAGATTGAAACAGGACATCTTACAGTCTTGAAAAGCATGGTGAATGTGTCTCTTCCTGTGAGACTTTACCCAGAATACTTTGCCTTCCAAGTACTTCCTAGGTTATAAACTTTATTAATAAAATGTACACAACAGAAGCAATACCAAAAAGGGACGCTAGATGGCGCCTACGCTCTGCAAATGATTCCTATAGAAAATAACAACATTAAATGTCATTTACAACAACACAAATGCAGATAATCAGAATATATCCATCTGATGGGCAGAACAACAACCAAGGTATGCAGAACACTATCTCTGAATGCACAACACATCAAACCTTGAAGCAAATGGGCCACAGCAGCAGAAGACCACTCCGGGTGCCACTCCTGTCAGCTAAGAACAGGAAACTGAGGCTAGAATTCACACAGGCTCAGCAAAATTGGCAAATAGAAGATTGGAAAAATGTTGCCTGGTCTGATGAGTCTCGATTTCAGCTGTGACATTCAGATGGTATGGTCAGAATTTGGCGTAAACATGAAAGCATGGATCCATCCTGCCTTGTATCAATGGTTCAGGCTGGTGGTGGTATATTGGTGTGGGGGATATTTTTTTGGCACACTTTGGGCCCCTTAGTACCAACTGAACATCATTTACCCTACCTGAGTATTGTTGCTGACCATGTCCATCCCTTCATGACTACAGTGTACCCATCTTCTAATGGCCTCTTCCAGCAGGATAATGCACCAAACCATCACAAAGCTCAAATCATCTCAAACAGTTTTTTTGAAAATGACAATGAGTTTACTGTACCCCAATGGCCTCCACAGTCACCCGATCTCAATCTCTAAAAATACCGAAACTGGCATCAGGGATTTTTTAATCTGGTGCTGGACTTTTTAAAGGGTCCATAGAACCATAGAAATGTCTATAGTTCTTTAATACGTTCCCCCTAATCTGCCATATACATTAGTACACAATTCCCACTTCACTTCACTTCAATCAAAAGAACATGTCACTATTACCAAATCCCTTTATTATTTTGAATAGGAAGAAAAACACCACTCACTACACCAGTAGTTTTGTGCTGCCCTAGGCCTGACTAAACTCATAGACCCCCTAATTTAAATATGACCCACCCCCTTCCTCCTGTCAAGGCCACACCCGTTGCTGTTTAACCACTTCAATACAGGGCTTTTAAACACCCTTCCTTACCAGAGCACTTTTTGCGATTCGGCACTGCGTCGCTTTAACTAACAATTGCGCGGTCGTGCGACGTTACACCCAAACAAAATTGACGTCCTTTTTTCCCACAAATAGAGCTTTCTTTTGGTGGTATTTGATCACCTCTGCGGTTTTTATTTTTTGCGCTATAAACAAAAGAAGAGCGACAAGTTTGAAAAAAAAACACAATATTTTTTATTTTTTGCTATAATAAATATCCCATTTTTTTGAAAAAAAAACTATTTTTTTCCTCAGTTTAGGCCGATACGTATTCTTCTACATATTTTTGGTAAAAAAAATCGCAATAAGCGTTATAGCGTCTACAAAATAGGGGATAGATTTATTGAATTTTTTTTTTTTTTTTTTTTTTTTTTTACTAGTAATGGCGGCGATCTGCGATTTTTTTTTCGTGACTGCGACATTGCGGCGGACACTTCGGACACTTTTGACACATTTTTGGAACCATTCACATTTACACAGCGATCGTTGCTATAAAATTGCAATGATTACTGTGTAAATGTGACTGGCAGGGAAGGGGTTAACACTAGGGGGCGCTGTAGGGGTTAATGTGTTCCCTATAGAAGTGATTCTAACTGTGGGGGGAGGGGACTCAAGGGGAGGAGACCGATCATGTGTTCCTCCGTACTGGGATCACATGATTGGTCTCCTCTCCGCTGACAGGATGTCGAGCTGTGTGTTTACACACACAGCTCCACGGTCCCCCGCGGTCCCGTTGTTTTAACGGGCAATAGCGAGTGCCCGGCGGACATCGCGGCCACCGGGCACCCGCACCGGGTCCCCCCAGGCGGCCGGGAATGCAAGGACGTCATATGAGGCCCACCCAGGATGGTAGATCCACCTTGTGGGCGTCATATGAGCATAAGGCGGTATTGAAGTGGTTAAGACCTGCTCTGAGTGGGGACACTAGTTCTGAGGGCCTGGGGGGGGGGACAATGGATTCCCTTAATTTGCATAGATTTCCTCTTACTTCCTGTTTGGCTATGGGGCAGGAAGTGAAGGGAAATCTCTGCAATGGGACAGGGATGGTAAAAAATAAACTGACAGGGGCTATAACCCTCCCTTATTCTATCCAAAATGAAAACAAAAAGTGTTGCCTATAGTTCTACTTTAAGCATAAATTTCTGAAAATTTCATGGAGAGGACTAAGAAGATATAACCATGCCAATGGTGCAGCACAGTGAGGAAGGTTTGTGGTCCAGGATGATAGGACAGTCAAAATTAGAAGTCCCCCCCCCCCCACACAGTTGCGAAAGCAGTGCAGCCACTTTACGGGGGCGCTAGACTAATTTGCCTCTCAGCCCAGTCCGCCCCATAAGACTGGCGCTACACTAACAGTGTAGTACATGCCGCTGGGGACTCTGTCCGTGCTGCACCCATGCAAAGTGCTGCCCTAGGCCTGGGCCTTGTCGGCCTAGGCCAGGATACAGTGCTGCACTACACTTAGTATTTTGAATCGTGCACCATGTTACACTTACTACACCATGTGGTGCAACTCAGTAAAATCAGCATATCTCATTATTTACTAAAGGTATACTTCATTGCTACCTTTCAGGCTATCACACTGATCCTCTCACACCAATTCTTTGAAGCTGAACGCTGGCCCTATACACTGTAAAAATAAATGGATGTTAATAAAATGTGTGTGCATTGTGCGGCCATTATTGCATTATGTAATACTCTATCTTTAATTTCCCCCGTACAGTAAGTTAGTGACAGATGACTGGAGCACACAGATAACAGTGTGTTGCCCATTTTGGAGTCCATTCTTAATGTCCATGTCATGCATTTTTTTTCAACGAATGCAAGGCATTCTATGATTGGAGGAGGTGCTGATGAACGACACAATCTCCCCTCCTCCAAACACAGAATGCCTAGTAAGTTTCGTCACTAGACATTTGGTGCTGACTGTACTGCAGGAAGAGAATAAAAGTAAGAGTACTACCTAATGCAGCAACAGTCACACATTGCACATATTTCATTTGTGTTCACTTATTTTTACAGTGCAAATAGCCAAACATTGTTTTTGACTATAGCTAAGCTTTAAATCACTGACTCAAAACGCTGAACTGTTTTTTTACTGAAAGAAAAGCTAATTATATATACAGTATATATTTTTTTTTTTAAATACATTTTTTATTCGGATTTACACAGTACATCATTGTTGAGAAGAAATAGCATAACAGGCTAAGATAATTATATTTAATCAGCTTTAATACATTTTTACCATCACTTAAAGGCTCAAACCATTTTTCTTGTTTATGAACCATTTATATGTCTGTGTAATATAATATAACAATAATCTATCTCCAAGATCCATATAAATAAAGCACAAATTACCTATATCAGACAGAGATATGTCTTATGCAGATTATATTCGTTTAGGAAGAAAGAACACAATGCCGTGTTTTATGTTGTTACAGAACAGCAGGGATAATCCAGGCATATCATGAGCTGGCAGACTTCATTTTGTAAACTAATGGTTATAGCCTGTTTCCATCCAGATTTTGTGTATTTCAGCAGTAATGTTATTCATTTGGTGTTTAATTCAAGGAGTTGCCATATGTTGCTCCTTAAGTAGAGCACTGAGAAAAATGGCTGAAGCAGTGTCTTGTATATGACGTTTGTCTTATTAGCAACTACGCTCCGGCAACACCAGAAAATCCAAGGATGGCTGCGTCCTCTGAAACACAGCCAAAACCTTTTGCAAAAAGAGCTTAGATTTTCTCATATTTCTGCCTGCTGATTTATATTTTAATTATATAACACATTTGATGCTAACCATTCTACTTACATAACTCACTGAAGCGCCTGTCACTCTTTATGTACAACTGCCCTGCCCGCTCAGTTACCATTTAGCTAACAGGTGGGTCAATCAAAGAAGATGTAGTACAAAACAGGACCAGATTTTAATTATTTTCCAAAGCCATTTTTAGAGGGTTGCCATCTTTGACATCAGATCTTTGTGACTGTACAATGTTTTCAATACCTTAGAAATAAAAGTATTCTACAATGTTCATTTCTGTGGTTTTATGTTTGTCATGTGCATTTGAATAAGAATAATATAATGCAAATTTTTTAAATTAAATGTTAATTTCATATTTCAATGGACTCCCACAGCACTAAGGGTTAGCTAAGGAGACAAAACAACAAACGTAGCTCCCAAACTAGTAACTTCCATAAAATGTATGTGTAAATTTCAGCTTGAGCTACTGATTTCTTATTTCCTTAACCAACAGGCTCTTTTTTTACTGAATCCCAGTGTGCGGTGGGATTGTGTGTGTGGGGGGGGGGGGGGGGGTGTCAGGGGGTAAGCTCACTTGCTGGTTGCTGCCTGGCTTACCAGTGCCCATCAATGCTGACCACTAAACTCACCTATCTGACACACTGACCTACCTGATTCACACTGACCATTACACTGACCTACCTGACCCACACTGATCATTACACTGACCTACCTGACCCACCTGATCCACACTGACCTGTCTGACATACACTGATCTACCTGACACACACTGACCTACCTGACCCACACTGACCATTACACTGACCTACCTGACCCACACTGACATGCACCGACACACACTGACCTACCTAACATACACTGACCTACCTGAACCACACTGACACCCACTGACCTATCTGACACCCACTGACCTACCTGACCCACACGGACCTACCTGACCCACACTGACCTACCTGACATACACGGACCTACCTGACACGCACTGACCTACCTGACACGCACTGACCTACCTGACACACACTGACCTACCTGACGCACACTGACCTACCTGACGCACACTGACCTACCTGACACACACTGACATGCACTGACACACATTGACCTACCGGACATACACTGACCTACCTGACACCCACTGACCTACCTGACCCACACTGACCTACCTGACATACACGGACCTACCTGACATGCACTGACCTACCTGACACACACTGACCTACCTGACACACACTGACCTTCCTGACACACACTGACCCACATTGACACACACTGACCCACACTGACACGCACTGACCTACCTGACCAGACTTCAGGTGACCTACTCCTGCAGCTCAGCCATAGTGTGTGTGGCACACCCATCACAGTAGACAGCAGGCAGCCAGAGCCAGAAGACGAGAGACGCCCGCCCGAGCATGGAGTGGGGATCTTCTCATAGTGACGCAGCTGCATTGTAATTACCGCCTTCTGGAGCCTGCAGCGTCTATGATAGACATCACACGTCCCACGGTCCCGACATTGGACTAGTGGGACGTTGATCATAGGCGCTGCGGGCTCCAGAGGGCGGGACCTGATATGTCACTCAGCCAGGCTCAGAGTCAGATCGCTCCCTGCACGGGCTCGGGGCTAATAATAGAGTTGTGAATGCCTGAGACCTGGGGCTTTTTGGAGGCCAATGTGGGGCTCCAGCCCCCCTCAGGCCCCTCCCCTCTCACCCCACTAACTAACACAATTTTTGCCTACAATTGTGAGTGCAATACTGTTTTTTATGTGTGCAAATTTAATAGAAGTATTACTACATTATTTGGCTTTTCTGTGCCCTTTTCTGCCCTTCTCTGTTGCAGTATCCCATTGATATGAATATGTGAGGTGTTCTGAAGAAAACAAACTGGCACCCAGCAATTGGGAAATGGCTATGAAGTGTGAATCACGATCTCACCTGGAAAGAAAATATTTGCTGCCCCTGACCTGGCTAGTCACTGAAAGTCTGCAGACTATATACGTGATTATTCCCTTGTCCTCTGTTTCCTTTTTTTGGCACAGCTTGCAAAGTTCAGGTTGTTTTAAAGTGGATGTAATTCCCATTCATGAAATCTGACCCAGCAATGTATATCTGTAGTGTTTACTTATTTATCTCCAAAGCACTAAGTCCTGTGTCTTTTTGCTGCTCTGTTCCTCTGTTATCAGCGTGACAACTTCTGACAAGTTAACACAAGAGATAAAAGCAGCTGGAAATTTGTGTTGGGGAGGTAAACTTAGAGATAGATAAGCAGAGAGCTTGTCTATTCCCAGCACAGCTCTGTAAGTTTCTTCATCCTTCTGCCTATGTGGAGGGGGGAGGGGGTGCTTTTCCTCCAATCAGCTGTCACACAGTGTATGCCCAGACTCCACACCCAGTGGTGGAACAGGAAAAAAAAATTCTAACACGATGTTCACTTTCTAAAGAATGTAGAAAGCTGAAGACAGCAGATATACAAATAAAACTTATGTAGGGATATTTGTTTAATCTCTGTATATCATCTGAGGCTGTTCACTTCACTGGGTATGAGAGAGTTTACATCCACTTTAAGTGCAGCTGCAAAGAGGGTTGGCTTTAACACCCACACGCTGCACATACTGTATGTGTCCATGGGTGGGCAAGGATTCTGTGTTAAGAGTATGCTCATTTCACACTCCGATCGCAGTGACCGAGCTGTCATAGACAGCTCCCTGTCCCTAGTAATATGCCACTGTGACAGCCAATCACAGTGGTCACAGTCCTTCCCCCAGGCATAAAGACCCTGTTAAAGTGACGCTGGGGCTAGACAGGAAGAGTTTATTTTACACCTCTGTTTTCATGTCTTTTATGGTCCTGAAGGGATCCTCAAGGATGTGTTGCCCCCTCTGCTGGCAGATGAAGACACTGCTGGCATGATTAATGATATTGATGGAGAGGAGTAAGCTCTCTTCTCTTCTTAGGCTGGACTGTGCTGCAGCTAGTAGGTGGGACATTTAGAAGTAGTAGTGCTCTGCAATTGTTAAGCTGGCCATACACCTATAGATTATCTGCAGATTTTCTATGTTTAGATGGAAAAAGTTGGAGATTCCCCCATCCACACAGTTTATCGAACATGGAGAAATCGGTTGCACTTTTTCCATCTAACCATAGAAAATCTGCAGATAATCTATAGTTGTATGGCCAGCTTTAGGCAGATATTTCTTAAAAGCTTGAGTGAACAGACAGCCAGATATATTTTGAGTGCTGTTTAATTTTATGTAGAAAGTGTTTTTTTTTTTTTTTCATATGTGCCTGGCCTGGTCACACAGAGTATGTAGTTATCTTATGGCCAGGAATATTATTACAGGACACTAGTTAAATACTACAAAATATTTTCAGTAGCATTTAATATTTTTTTTTATGACATGGAGCAAATAGCTTACTGTACAGAGGTTATTTCTTTGTGCTTGTGTTCTTTTTACATTCTTTGATTTCATTCATCACTGCAGGCCAAATGGAGGTGAAAGCACAAGCACACTCATAGGCAGGGCTCTGGCTGCTTTGTAGTTTTTAAAAGCTTTTAGGAGCTTCCATGAAATATCCTTCTGGTATAGATACCACCTCCATATCACTGGAAACAACTGTGTTATGTTTAAATGGTGTCTCTTTCTCTTACGTGTGCTCCTGGTGCAGACCTGCATTCTTGGCACTTATCCCTGAATGTATTGGGCCATAAACACAAGTACCACTCCGTATACAATTCAGCTCTGTCCAGCCGCAGCTTGCCATAGACTGGGCTAAACACAGCTAAAATGCCAGGTGTGCTAAAATGCCAGGAGGGACACACAGCAGTTAGACAGTCCTGTGTGCAAGGGGCATTAACAGGTCAATGCCACATAACAGTGGAAAATATTCTGCTCCAATCTATCCACCAAGATCCACTAATTCTACATTGGGTGCCGCCAGCTTGCCTTTCACACAATATTGAGAAACTGAAGATAGGCTAACCATCACAGTCTATATATCAGAGACACCCCATCCATTCCAGGCATGTGTCACTGCTGTCTTCAGCCAAGGGAGGGGACAGTAATGGAGATGAGGGTATAGCTGTTGGCTTTCGCAAAAGTAGAAATCTGCCTGTAACAGCACCGCTTAGAATGCATATTAAGAAGAAAGGAGTGCGTTTTAGGCTGCAAGCAAATATCCTCCTTTTTTGTTCCACTAAATTCAATGTAAATGCAGAAAAAATTAACACACTATTTAATGCATTTGTTTTATTTTCAGTGGAAAGTGCATGTGCTTTAAAATGTTGAGATGTGAACAGCTGGTGGGGCAGATGATGAAGAGAGCACTACTTCACATGCTTGGGAATGGATTAGGTCTACTTTTAAAGGAGTTGTAAAGTCTCAAGTTTTGCACCTTAATGCATTCTATTCTTTAAGGTGAAAAACCTTCTGTGCTGCAGCTGCCCCCAGAGCCCCCCTTTCCCTTACCTGAACCCAATCATTTCAGTGACGAGAGCGAGCCCAGAAGCTCCAGCCATTGTCTCGGGTCCTCATTGGATAGATTGATAGCAGCGGGAGCTATTGGCTCCCGCTGCTGTCAATCAAATCCAGTGACACAGGAGCTGGAGGGCGGGGCCGAGTCCTGCTGTCTGTGTCGATGGACGCATGAGTGCCCTTATAGAAAGTGGCTCTCTGGGGGGCACTCACTGAAGAGGAGGAGTCAGAAAAGGAGAATCGGGGCCGCTCTGTTCAAAACCCTTGCACAGAGCAGGTAAGTATAACGTGTTTGCTATTTAAAAAACCTTTACAATCACTTTAAGTGTATCTAAATCCAAAACATTTTTTAAAGAAGTACAGCCAAAGCTCGCTGGGTATTGCTTCCCCTGTGGATCACAGAAGTGCAGGTCATTGTGCACTCCTGTGATCCATTTTCAGCAGACAACAGGCTGAAGCCATTGTCGCCTGACATCACAGAGCCAGGCCAGGCTTGGGAAAGATCATCACCATATGGCCCGGGATCCTCCCACATGCCTGGACCGGCACCCAGCCGCACAAGTCGCTGAGAGCCTGAACTGGCCTCTCCCATCCCATCCACAGCCCAGCGCTTCATCAAGTGCCGGGGGCAGAGCAGAGAGCTGCTAACTGACAGTCGACAGCTGTCTGCTTGGGGAGTCCTGAGAACAGAGCGATCGGCAGTGTTTGATTGCTCGGTTCCCAGTGTTAGAGCCGACGGACAGATGCCGCATTTTCTTAGGTAAGTATTATTCAGAAAAAAAAACAAACCCCATACTTCACTTTTAATGTTGGCTAGTGTAGAGAGGAGTTAGAATGTCTCTAAATATCTTAGTTATTATTACTAGGACTACATGTGGGGAAAAATCCAAAACCTTTAATTTTCACCAACAGGATAGAAGGGAAAAGTAATAGGCCACAACTGGCAAAAAAAACAACTGAGAAGGGTTTTTGAACCATTCCTCACGCTTTAACGAGCTTTAGCCATATTTAAAGCTGTTTCCAATATCAAGTCACACTATATTTTCATAAAATGAGTCCATGCTGTGAATTTAAATACGTCAACCTTTCTAAAGTGAATATTATAAATAAAATTGATCAAATTGCACATTGTAACCAGTCCACTCAAATTGCTAGTAGATCTCCACTGTAAAAACAACACACAATGCACCCGGGAATGGTGATCAGAGAAAAAGATCTGCCTTCAACCTCCACACACACTGCTGCTTATCGACTCCTGTTGATCTCTTATTATGCCCGTACACACGAGCGGATTTTCCGTCTGAAAAAACTTCAGATGGAATTCCTCTCAAGCTTGGCTTGCATACACACGGTCACACAAAAGTTCTCTGAACTTTCGACCGTCAAGAACGCGGTGGCGTACAACACTACGACGAGCCGAGAAAATTAAGTTCAATGCTTCCGAGCATGCATCAAATTGTTTCCGAGCATGCGTAGGAATTTTGCACGTCGGAATTTGTACAGACCATCGGAATTTCCGATCAGAACTTTTTCCAACTGAAAAATAGAGAACCTGCTCTCAATCTTTTGCTGGCTGGAATTCTGCCAGCAAAAGTCATCCGACTTTTGCTAACAGAATTTCTGATCGGCTTTATAGGAGATCACAAGCGAGTCTGGCTTAATACCCAGCCCGGGCCTTTTATTGCATACAACCAAGATCCCAGCGTCTTCACAAGAGTTGTAACTATTATAGGTATGTTTTGCCGGATGTTTCCCATAAAAGAGTGATAAAAACTTCCATAGTGTAAAATCATAGGGTATTTTATTTAATTAGAGTAAAAAAGTATTGCACTTACATTTATTAAAAGCATATCATGCAGTATATAACACGAGCCGGCCGGCTCTCGTTTGCAACCCGTGGTACCGGGACTTGCGGGTATCGCAGTGACGTCAGCAGGTTGCTCCTCCCTACACGTTTCGTCACACCTGCCGTCGTCCTAGGGCACGTAGTACTTCCTATACATCACAGATATGCACCACTTCACAGACAGGATTAGGACACCCCCAAGCATGTTATTTATGTTCAAATAGTCTTTATTGAATTATTGAACAGGTACAAAAAAGAGACTAAGTTATACAAGTTCACAATTATACAAAATGACACATGGCGAGTTTACAATACTTATATAGTACTTATATGACGTTAGATAGTGGACCCATGAGGGTACATAGTCTATGTCAATCTTTCATTGAGATCGTGATCCAAGCATGTTATTTAAAGGGATTGGACATTTGAATGTTTCACTATAGACTTTTAAAAAAATTACTGCTTCTGGCAAATAGATATTTTTTTTCATTGTTACCCAGAGGAAAGCCCCCTCCCCCATGCTATTTTTGACACTCCGTTGCTTATTAGCCCAGAAAATTGGCATTTTTAATTTGAGAGTTCAGGTTCAGTTTGGCTCTCATTGATTTCAATGGGGTTCAGGTTTGACATCTTCAGGGAACCCCTGCCGAACCCGAACCCAGGGCAGTTCAAGTCATCACTAATTGACAGCATTACCATCCCACTGCGACCTGTCACTTGGTCAAACATGTAAAAAAATTAAACTTGTTCTGATTATTAACAAATGATTGATTCTGTTGGCATTATATTTGGTGGACAACAAAAACATCAACAAAAGTATTCCGTTTGATTTATTTAAAGTACTGTACATGCTGACCAGTGGCTTCACAGATTTTTATGATTCATAGGTCTTCTGCAACTACAGCTATGCTTATAATTCTGTTTAGGGGTGCTTTATCTCAAAACATCCTTATAAACTTGTAATGATTAACCACTTCAGCCCCGGACCAATTGTCAGCTTAAGGACCAGAGGTCTTTTTTCAATTTCGCACTGCACTACTTTAACTGGTAATTGTGCGGTCATGCAATTTTGTAACGAAACGAAATTTGCGTCCTTTTCTTCCCACAAATAGAGCTTTCTTTTGATGGTATTTGATTGCCTCTGTGATTTTTATTTTTTGCGATATAAACGGAAAAAGAGCGAAAATTTTGAAAAAAAAAGAGATTTTCTACTTTTTGTTATAAGAAAAATCTAATAAACTCAATTTTAGTCAAACATTTGGGCCAAAATGTATTCAGCCACATGTCTTTAGTAAAAAAAATGCCAATAAGCGTATATTTATTGGTTTGCGCAAAAGTTATAGCGTCTACAAACTAGAGTACATTTTCTGGAATTTACACCGCTTTTAATTTATGACTGCCTATTTCATTTCTTGAGGTGCTAAAATGGCAGAGAAGTACAAAACCCCCCCAAATGACCCCATTTTGGAAAGTAGACACCCCAAGCTATTTGCTGAGAGGCATGTTGAGCCCATTGAATATTTTTTTTTTTAGTCCCAAGTGATTGAATAAAGACAAAAATAAAAAATAATTTTTTTTTTTTCTTCAAAAAGTTGTCACTAAATGATATATTGCTCACACATGCCATAGTTATATGTGGAATTGCACCCCAAAATACATTTTGCTGCTTCTCCTGAGTATGGGGATACCACATGTGTGGGACTTTTTGGGAGCCTAGCCGCGTACGGGGCCCCGAAACCCAAGCACCGCCTTCAGGATTTCTAAGGGTGCAAATTTTTGATTTCACTCCTCACTACCTATCACAGTTTCGAAGGCCATAAAATGCCAAAATAGCACAAAACCCCCCCAAATGACCCCATTTTGGAAAGTAGACACCCCAAGCTATTTGTTGAGAGGCATGGTGAGTATTTTACAGCTCTCATTTGTTTTTGAAAATGAAGAAAGTAAAGAAAAAAAATTTTTTTTTTTCTTTTTTCAATTTTCAAAACTTTGTGACAAAAAGCGACATCTGCAAAATACTCACAATACCTCTCAGCAAATAGCTTGGGGTGTCTACTTTCCAAAATGGGGTCATTTTGGGGGGTTTTATGCCATCTGGGCATTCCATGGCCTCCGAAACTGTGATTGGCAGTGAGAAGTGAAATAAAAAAATTACTCCCTTAGAAAGCCTGAAGGCGGTGCTTGGTTTTTGGGGTTCCGTACGCAGCTAGGCTCCCAAAAAGTCCCACACATGTGGTATCCCCGTACTCAGGAGAAGCAACAGAATGTATTTTGGGGTGTATTTCCACATATGCCCATGACATGTTTGAGCAATATATCATTTAGTGACAACTTTTTGTAAAAAAAATATATATATTTTTTTTTTTTTTCATTATTCAATCTCTTGGGACAAAAAAAAAAATATTTAATGGGCTCAACATTGCTCTCAGCAAATAGCTTGGGGTGTCTACTTTCCAAAATGGGGTCATTTGGGGGGGGTTTGAACTGTCCTGGCATTTTATGCACAACATTTAGAAGCCTATGTCACACGTCACCCACTCTTCTAACCACTTGAAGACAAAGCCCTTTCTGACACTTTTTGTTTACATGAAAACATATTTTTTTTTTGCAAGAAAATTACGTTGAACCCCCAAACACTATATATATTGTTAAAGCAAAGGCCCTACAGATTAAAATGGTGGGTGTTGCATTTTTTTTTTCCACACAGTATTTGCGCAGCGATTTTTCAAACGCATTTTTTGTGGAAAAAATACACTTTTTTTTATTTTAATGCACTAAAACACACTATATTGCTCAAATTTTTGATGAAATAAAAAATATGATCTTAGGCCGAGTACATGGATACCAAACACGACATGCTTTAAAATTGCGCACAAACACGCAGTGGCGACAAACTACATACATTTTTAAAAGCCTTTAAAAGCCTTTACATGATACCACATTAGATTCACGGAGGAGGTCTACTGCTAAAATTACTGCCCTCGATCTGACCTTCGCGGTGATACCTCACATGCATGCTGCAATTGCTGTTTACATATGACGCCAGACCAACGCTTGTGTACGCCTTTGCGCAAGAGAAGGGGGGGCCGGGGTGCTTTTTTTTTTTTTTTTTTTAGTTTTTTTTTTATTTATTTAGCTTTTTTATTCTATTTTTAAACTGTTCCTTCCATTTTTTTTCTTTGTTATGATTTTTATTGTTATCTCAGGGAATGTAAATATCCCCTATGATAGCAATAGGCAGTGACAGGTACTCTTTTTTTGAAAAAATTGGGGTCTATTAGACCCTAGATCTTTCCTCTGCCCTCAAAGCATCTGACCACACCAAGATTGGTGTGATAAAATGCTTTCCCAATTTCCCAATGGCGCGGTTTATATCCGGGAGGGGGACATTCCCTCCTACTGCTTGTAAAAGCAGTCTAGAGGCTAATTACCCGCTAGAATTGCTTTTACATGAAAGCCGATCACTGGCTGAAAAGAATGATACCAAGATGATACCTAAACCTGCAGGCATCATTCTGGTATAACCATTCAAAGTCCAGCAACATACTGGACATATATTGTAATCTTTTTTTTTTTCATGCAGCCTCTTGGCTGAACGAAAAAAAGAGATTGATTGGTGGGTATGCCCACCATTAGAATACCTCCCTTCATCCACCCACTTCTAATGATGGGCATACATGCACCATTTATATATGCCGATGCATGGGGGCATCCTCCCGCAAAAGTTATGCCGTGTACACACGGTCGGAATTTCGACCGTATGTACGTGGCATTAGGAGCCAATCGCTCCTCCCCGCCCCCTGCTGCCCCCATGCTTCGGCATATATGCTCTTTTTTTTAACTGTGGTGGTGAAATCACCTCCTACAGCGTTGGAGTCGCGGCTTTATGTATCGTGGGAGCAAACGCTGTTGCTGTCAAGATAAATAAATCCGCGCTGCAACTGAATGGCGCACCTGAAAACAAAAAAATGCTTAACACTAAAACACAGTAAACAAAATTACATACCTGAAAAGCAAGCATGATAAAACATGATAAAACATAATAAAACATTGCAGAATAGAATGGAGTAAAAAAAGAGCAACAATAGAGAGAGAGAGAGAACAATAAAACGACAACTATTTTTGTTTTTTTTATTTTTTTGAGATTCACAGGTAAAAAAGCTCCTGACTGTTAGCGACTGAATCAAAACGCTACCACAAAAAAAATGTTAGCGATCGCAGGGATCAGGCCTGACTCTGCGAACGCTGCAGTTATGTGTGCTTAGTGTTTTGTAAGTGACAGTGATCGATCGATACTGCACTTGGGTGGGCTGGGCTGGGCGGAGGGGGAAAACGCAGGTGCTAGCAGGTATCTGGGCTGATCCCGCTAACAATGCGTTTTTTTGGAACCCTAAACTGCTGGGACGCTAGTATAGATCTGATCAGATCAGATATTGATCTGTTCAGATACTGTGCCACTAAGGGAGGTGTATGCTTTGCGCGTGGGTGTTTGCGGTACTGGCACTAACCTGGGGCGACGCAGACCTTATTTGACCCTAAAACCTAATTGATATCACCCGCCGGGCGATCAGGGGGTTAAACCGTTATTGGGTAATAAATGGCGGGTGCCCTGACAGTATAAAAAACAAGCTAACTAACCAGCGTCACCCGTAACAGTAATACAAAAAAAAACTGGTTACCTAGCGACACTAATGCAGCGATCAGAAAAACGATCGCTTAGTGACACTGGCAAAAGGGGGTGAAAGGGTTAACTAGGGGCAATCAGGGGGTTAAACCTTTATTAGGTAATATATGGGGGTACCTGACGCTATATAAAAACCTGACGGGGAACCTAAATAACGAAATAACTAACTGGCTAACCAGCGTCACCAGTGACATTTTATACGGTGATCACTGGTGAAAGGGTTAACTCTAGGGGCAATCAGGGGGTTAAAACCTTTATTTAGGTTGTAATATGGGGGTACCTGACCTATAAACCTATTTATGAACCTATATAAACATGGCGGTTAACCTAAAAAAAAACTGGTTACCTAGCGACACTAATGCAGCGATCAGAAAAACGATCGCTTAGTGACACTGGCAAAAGGGGGTGAAAGGGTTAACTAGGGGCAATCAGGGGGTTAAACCTTTATTAGGTAATATATGGGGGTACCTGACGCTATATAAAAACCTGACGGGGAACCTAAATAACGAAATAACTAACTGGCTAACCAGCGTCACCAGTGACAGTTATACGGTGATTACTGGTGAAAGGGTTAACTCTAGGGGCAATCAGGGGGTTAAAACCTTTATTTAGGTTGTAATATGGGGGTACCTGACCTATAAAACTATTTATGAACCTATATAAAACATGGCGGTTAAAATAAAAAAAAAAATGGTTACCTAGCGACACAATGCAGCGATCAGAAAAACGATCGCTTAGTGACACTGGCAAAAGGGGGTGAAGGGGTTAACTAGGGGCAATCAGGGGGTTAAACCTTTATTAGGGGGGGGGGGGGGGGCTACCTAGGACCTAAAACTAACTGCCCTGACAGTTATTACAGTCACACTGACACTAAATGCAGTGATCAGTAAATAAATGATCACTGCAATTAGTGACACTGTGACTGGGGGGGGAGGGGGTGATCTGGGGGGTGATCTGGGGGTGACAGGGGGGTGGATTGTGTGCCTATGTGTACTGGTGTCAGTGTACTGTTTGTGCACTAACCTTTACATCTTCTGTGCTCGGCGTTCCGGTCACATAGACCGGCGCACCGAGCGTGACATCACTTCCGCCTTCCTGTCTATACAATAGACAGGAAGGGGAAGCTTTTCATTCGCCAGGAGCGATCGCGAGGGGGTGGCCAGAAACCACTGGCCGTCCCCTCGTCCCGGATCGCTCCTGAAGCGATGCCGACCGTCCCCGCCGGCGGAGGGGGGTCCGATCGGACCCCCCAACCGCCTGAAGAATGGCACGTACAGGTACGTGGTTCTGCCTGTACGTGCCATTCTGCCGACGTATATCTACATGGGGCGGTCGGCAAGTGGTTAAAGAGAACAATAAGAGCAGGAGTTGAGTTAAAAGCATTTGTATAACATGTTTTTATGGACTATATTGTCAAAAGTATTGAGGGGGCCTGCCTTTACACGCACACGAACTTGGTATACCAGTCTTAGTCCGTAAGGGTTCAATATTGAGTTGGCCCAGCCTTTGCAGCTATAACAGCTTCAACTCTTCTGGGAAGGCTGTCCACAAGGTTTAGGAGTGGGTCTTTGGGAATGTGTGACCATTCTTCCAGAAGCGTGGGTTTAGGTCAGGCCAGTCAAGTTCCTCCACTCCAAACTCACTAATCCATGTCTTATGGACCTTTCTTTGTTCACTGGTGCACGGTCATGTAGGAAAAGGAAGGGGCTATCCCCAAGCTGTTCCCACAAAGTTGGGAGTATGAAATTGTGCAAAATGTCTTGGTTTGCTGACGCCTTAAGAGTTCCCTTCACTGGAAATAAGGGTCAAGCCTAACCCCTGAAAAGCAATTGGACCAGTGCACAAAGCAAGGTCCAGAAAGACATTGGTGAGTGAGTTTGGGGTGGAGGAACTTGACTGGCCTGCACAGAGTCTTGACCTTATCGGGTTGAACACCTTTGGGATAAATTAGTGTGGAGACTGCAAGCCAGGCAATCTTGTCCACATCAGTGCCTGACCTCACAAATACGCTTCTGGAAGAATGGTCAACCATTCCCCTAGACACACTCCTAAACCTTGTGGACAGCCTTCCCAGAGGACTTGAAGCTGTTATAGCTGCAAAGGGTGGGCCAACTCAATATTGAACCCTACAGACTAATACTGGGATGCCATTAAAGTTTATGTGTGTGTAAAGGCAGGCATCCCAATACTTTGACAATATAGTGTATTTGTTGTAGCCAGGTGCTTGGCTAGAGACAGAGAGAGATTTACAACACTGTGCTGCAGTGCTCTCTGTGCTCCCAATAGACTTCAGCTAAATTGGTTAACACTATCTCACCTCCATCCACCAGGGGGAACTGAGCTCAAGAGACTTGATAGTTGGCAGCACTGAATCATGGGAGATGAAGTTCGGGAAAGAAACCTTACTATGGCAGTCTATGGATTGCCAGTCAGATATAAGCTGATAGAGAGCATATCGCTGCTCCTGTTGCACATCAACCTTCTATAAGCCTGCGGTTGTGCAGTAAGGTCATGTGTCTCTCCAGGCAGAAGTGAGCTGACGTTGAACAGTGGGGCCCCTATTGCTGTATTGCCGAGACTGAAAAAGGACACTGCTGCTATTAACCTGTGGCTGCTAGCAGAGATTGAGCACATAGGGGCTGGCCATCTAACTTGCAGCATTGTTTGCTGCATGCAGACTTTACTGGGACTGTACTCATGTGCACCACTGTAAAGACTGGACCTCAATGCTAGCTAGCTGAAGAACTAGGGCTAAAAACGACTCTCTCAGTAACTGCTTCACAAGAACTTGCCTATTGTTCATGGTAAGAGACAGCTCTTTAACCGCTTGCCGACTGGCTCACGCCAATGTACGTCGGCAGAAGGGCATGTACATGCAGATTAACGTACCTGTACGTTGCCCTTTAAGAAGGAGAGGAAGAACGGGGAAATGATAATGTAAACAAGCATTTCCCCATTCTGCCTAGTGACAGAACACTGATCACAGCTCCCTGTATTCTGGAGCGGTGATCATTGTCATGTCACACATAGCCCCCCCCCCCCCCCCCCACAGTTAAAATCCCTACTTAGGACACACTTAACCCCTACAGCACCACCAAGTGGTTAACCCCTTCACTGTCAGTCACATTTACACAGTAATCAATGCATTTTTAATTGCACTGATCGCTGTATAAATGTGAATGGTCCCAAAATCGCGCCAAAAATGTCCGATCTGTATGCCATAATTTCGCAGTCACGATAAAAATCGCAGATCACCATCATTACTAGTAAAAAAGAATTATTAATAAAAATGCTATAAAACTATCCCCTGTTTTGTAGACTTTTGTGCAAACTAATCAATAAATGCTTTGACCAAAAATATGTAGAAGAATACGTATCGGCCTAAACTGATAAAAAAAAAAATTATATATATATTTTTGGGGGATATTTATTATAGCAAAAAGTAAAAAAGAATGCGTTTTTTTTCAAAATTGTCGCTATTTTTTTGTTTATAGCGCAAAAAATAAAAAACGCAGAGGTGATCAAATACCACCAAAAAAATCTCTATTTGTGGGGAAAAAAAGGACGTCAATTTTGTTTGGGAGCCACGTCGCACGACCGCGCAATTGTCAGTTAAAGCGACGAAGTGCCAAATCGCAAAAAGTGCTCTGGTCTTTGGGCAGCCAAATGGTCCGGGGCTTAAGTGGTTAAGGAATCTTGCATTTCATTACTACTTATATAGAGTGCACTCTAACGTGGATATATCCTTTTGAGGAATTATCGCAGTATAGTCTATCAATGCTGTTACTGTTTTCTTAGACCATTACTTATTTGTGATTTTGTGGATTACCAGGTTTACTCTAATTTAGCCGCATAGAACTCAATTCTGTGCTGCTATAGCCTAGTGAACATAATCTCTATTGGCCTAATCCTTTACCTACTCATTTATGTGCATACTGCTATTTATTTCAGTCACTGACAATATATTTGGTTCATTTACCACTAACGAGTCTGATGTTTGCTTTTTGATATTATATCTTAGTTTTGTGCAGGGTATCTACAGTATATGTGTGCTCCCAGTACCAGTGCAGTGTACATTTGATCAACCCGGTGTGTCAGTGGGGCTGAGGTTGTTTTCAGAATCGAGACAGAAAAACCCAATCTACCAAGCAGCTCCTGAGGGGGTAGCGCTACACTATGTACTTGTCCAAATCAACAGCCATCCACTGAAACCTTATGTGCTAAATTGAGTTGGTACACCGGTGGTCACTCATACAATCTAGAATTGTAATAATAAACTAGCAGTGTGTACGAGGCTGTATTCTGAATGTATTAAATAGGCACTGCTGAGAGAACCTATGGAGTGCGTTAACTTGAATTATTCTGCCATAGATCACTGATATATTGCTCAGAGCTTTGAAAATGTTTTGTAAGCTTTGCAACATGCATACTTCAATTACATTTCTAATAATGAAGATGGCACCTTGGCAGTGGAATGTTTCTAAATCTTTTTTTTCTTCCTTTTCCTTATTTATGTACACTTTTTTTTGCCAAGAGAAAAATATATTGCTTACTGCAGCCTGCAATTCATAAGGACATGGTTATGATATAAGCAATTCTGAAATGCAGTTCATCCTGGAGATGATGGGACTAATTTAGAATTAACAAACTTATTACAATTCTAGATTGTATGAGTGACCACCGGTGTTCCAATTCAATTTAACGCATAAGGTTTCTGTGGGTGGCTGTTGATTTGGACAAATACATAGTCCAAGCAAAGTGCTTCCCTCTCAGGAGCTGCTTGGTACAAAATCTGAATGGGGTGGATTTTGGAAATTTTAAGCTACCTAAAGAAAAATAGTAGCAGCTGTCACTAACCTGGCTCTGTTATTCAAAAAAGTCATGTAACTCCCCTATTGGTGGTAATGCAGAAATTACAAATATTTAAAGTGGCTGTAAAGGTAGTTTTTTTTTTTTACCTTAACGCATGCAATGCATTAACCACTTAAGGACCGAGCATCTTTCTGAGATTTGTTGTTTACAATTTAAAAACGGTGTTTTTTTTGCTAGAAAGTTACTTAGAACCCCCAAACATTATACTTTTTTTCTAACACCTTAGAGAATAAAATGGCGGTCGTTGCAATACTTTCTGTCACACCGTATTTGCGCAGCGGTCTTACAATCGCACTTTTTTGGGAAAAAATACACTTTTTTTTTAAATTAAATAATAAGACAACAGTAAAGTTAGTCCAATTATTTTTTATATTGTGAAAGATAATGTTACGCCAAGTAAATTGATACCCAACATGTCACGCTTCAAAATTGCGCCCGCTCGTAGAATGGCGACAAACGTTTACCCTTAAAAATCTCCATAGGGGATGTTAAAAAAATTCTACAGGTTGCATATTTTGAGTTACAGAGGAGGTCTAGGGCTAGAATTATTTCTCTTGCTCTACCAATGGCGGCGATACCTCAGATGTGTGGTTTGAACACCGTTTTCATATGCAGGCACTACTCACGTATGCGTTCACTTCTACTTGCAAGCTTGGCGGGACGGGATTTAGTTTACCTTTTATTTTTTTATTTTTACACTGTTCTTTTAAAAAAAAAAAGCGTCACTTTTATTCCTATTATAAGGAGTGTAAACATCCCTTGTAATAGAAAAAAAAGCATGACAAGATCTCTTAAATATGAGATTTGGGGTCAAAAAGACCTCAGATCTCATATTTAAACTAAAATGCAATAAAAAAAAAAATTGTCATTTTGAAAAAAAAAAATTGGGTGTCGCTTCTGTGACGGACCTCGTACCCAAGATGTCCGCCGTAACTACTTCCTCTGTCCGGTACCACACAATCCAAGACCCCCCTTAGCTTACCCAGTCACCAGACAACACCAGTGTAGGGTACATCAGGAATGAATCTTTATTTGACATGTCACACTTATATACAGTTGACAGATGACTCACACCTAGCCTAATTAGCATGAGCTAATTATCTTAATCAACACTGGGCTCCATCATTCAATTGCAGGGTTAATTAGCACACACAACAATAGGTGAAATACTCTTACAAGCCAGACTATATTCATTAACACAACAGACAGGTGGCTGGAGTTCATGAGTCATGACATTAGCGTCTCTTGCTAATATGCCAAATACACATACAGATTCTATGTGTATTGGGGGGCCAGCATGGACCTGAATCCAAGTACCACCAGCTCAGGGGTCCCAGGCTTGCCGCTCAAAGAGCACTGTTCCCCCAAATGCCAGGGGCCATAATCGCAAGGCAACAGGCTCGCACTCAGTCCCCTCCAACAGCCCGTGTCCCGGCTAGGTCCGTCACATTTCTCCCCTTTCGGCAGGAGACTAACACAGGAGGAGACCCCAGACGGGTTGACTCCGAAGTTAGTCCATAGTTCCAGTCCTCTAATGCCTGTACCCACACAGTATCCCAACCAAATTGTTTCAAACAGAGCATTACTCACCCAGCCAACCTCTGCCTCTCTCATAGAACATATCTGCCGCTGGGGAGAGGCCTGGACTGGCCCTCCTCCCTGGAGTCTTTTCAGCCGCTGGAGAGAAGACAGGGTGACTGGGCTCAGTCTGTCATGCTGTTGGCCATATGGGCCTACTGCCCAGCATCCCTGGGGTATACAGGTGGAGACTGAATTCCCATCCACCTTTACAGGAAATCTGTCCTGTGTCAGTTGAGGGCAGAGGCCAGCAGCGCTCTGTTCCGTTGCCAGCAGTTCAGCTGGGCGTAGGAGCTTCCCTACATCATCTGCTCCAGCTAACTGTTGGGGAGAGAGGCCGACTGCCCCAGCTCCCTGGAACTCCGCAGCTGTTACCGGTGCTGGGCAGAGGTTGGTAGCACTCTGCCCGGTTGCCAGCACTTCTGCTGGTTTTCTGTTAGTGGAGACCACCGGCCCATCCACTGACACCAGATCAAGCTGCAGATGTGAAGTGCAGATTGCATTCTCTCCTTGGGTCCTGAGCTGCTGCTCGGGAGTGACCACCACCTCCTCACCCTGGGCCTCCAGAACTGCCACAGGTATGGGACAGAGGTCTTGGACCCTCTGTTCAGTGACCAGAGCTTCAGCTGGGGAAGTTCCTTGCAACTCCATGGATACTGCTGTAGATGCTGGGCAGAAGTTAGCAGAGCTCTGCCCTGTTGTCAGCACTTCAGCTTTGGGGATGGCAATCTCCAGATTTTCCACTGCCGATTCTCTTGCCTGCTGCTGGACAGGCATATTCCTCCATCCAACCTCGTTTTGTGCAGTAACAGGTTTGTCAAGGTCAGTCAGCACTTGCTGCATCCGCCATAAGACCTCCGCGTCCATAGCTGCGGGGGCAGGTGGGCAAAGCACTCTGTTACTATGCCCCATTGCTGACTCTTCAGCCAGGATTTCAGAGTTGTCCACTGGTATTTCCTGATAGTCCCAGGCAAAGGGAGCCCCACCCTGCTGCTGAGCAGTGTCTAGCAGCTGTATGTAGGCAATCTCCAGCTCCCATTCCTGAGCGGCCAGGAACTCCAAATCTTCCTGTGCCCAGAGCACTTCCGAGACATTCAATCTTTGCTCTCTGTGCTCCATTATTTCCTCCAAACGCCACTCCAGATCACTCCCAAAGTCGGGGTCCTCGGACAGCCTCCAGTATAACAATCCCAGGCCATTATAATCAAAGCCTTCCGTGGGCCTGTCATCCGCTGTCCACGGGCACACTTGGGCTACATACCACCGGAGGGCTCTGTAGCTCTCGTCCAAACGCATTTCTGCACGGATCAGCCTGCTTAACTCCGCTGTCCACTCCTGCTTCGGTTGTTCCCCCAATAACAGCAATCGTACTTCATACTGCGACCAGTACCTTACATGGATGGAGGGGAGAACTTTTCCCTGGTGTCGCTGCTCACAGGCTAGCGCTTCTTTCCAGAGTTGTAGGCGAACAGTATCATACCATCCCAGCAGGACCTGCACCGATACTGGTCCTCTGTGCTGTATCTGCATCTCTCGCAACCTCCTTCCGAATTCCTCTTCCATGATGTATCTGTACCTCTGCTATCCGGGCCTTGGATCCAGGTGATGGTTTGGATGTGTTCACGACAAGGAAGCACGATCCCACCGCTGCCAGCCAATTGTGACGGACCTCGTACCCAAGATGTCCGCCGTAACTACTTCCTCTGTCCGGTACCACACAATCCAAGACCCCCTTAGCTTACCCAGTCACCAGACAACACCAGTGTAGGGTACATCAGGAATGAATCTTTATTTGACATGTCACACTTATATACAGTTGACAGATGACTCACACCTAGCCTAATTAGCATGAGCTAATTATCTTAATCAACACTGGGCTCCATCATTCAATTGCAGGGTTAATTAGCACACACAACAATAGGTGAAATACTCTTACAAGCCAGACTATATTCATTAACACAACAGACAGGTGGCTGGAGTTCATGAGTCATGACATTAGCGTCTCTTGCTAATATGCCAAATACACATACAGATTCTATGTGTATTGGGGGGCCAGCATGGACCTGAATCCAAGTACCACCAGCTCAGGGGTCCCAGGCTTGCCGCTCAAAGAGCACTGTTCCCCCAAATGCCAGGGGCCATAATCGCAAGGCAACAGGCTCGCACTCAGTCCCCTCCAACAGCCCGTGTCCCGGCTAGGTCCGTCACAGCTTCCACCCTGCAATGGTATGGAGACGAGTGGGGGCCATCTTCCCCTCACTCGTCTCCATACCTAGGAAGGAGAAGCATCCGATCGCCTCCCCTGCTACCGACGGCTCCGGTAAGCGACGGGGGGCCCCTCTCCCGTCGCTGATAAAAGTGATCTTGCAGCAAATCCGCTGCAGATACCACTATTATCGGAAACCGGACCGCCCGCTGAAGAAGAGGATACCGGGGTTATGGCAGCTATCTGCTGCCATAAAAACAATATTCCTCTTCAAAGTGAGGATGTATATCGACGTGCGGTGGTCCAGGAGTGGTTAATATAAAAAAACTTTTGTGCAGCTTCCCCCCAGCCCCCCTTTTATACCTACCTGAGTCCATTCTTAATCCAGCGCTGTACTTAAAGAGGAAGTAAACCCTGATGGGTTTACTTCCTCTTTGTTTCCCTGCAAAGGTAAAGTATAATGGACTACTATGCATCACATAGTAGTCAATTATGTGTCACTTACCTGACACAGGAGCCAGCAAAGTCACCGCTGTCCCCTTGTGTACGGAGCCTTCATCTTCTTGGTGGGTCTCGCTGCTCCGGAACTGTCATTCGACGGAGCCGCGATGACGTCACTCTCGTGCTCACGCACGGGAGCCGCCACTCACGGCATATCGCCGTTAACAGCGGCGTGCACAGTGCGCCTGCGTGCCGCTGTCTACGGTGCATGTGCCGCTGTCTCTCAAGTCAGCCCTTCTCCACCTTCCCCATAGACTTCAGTGAGACTGTTCAGTTTGGGTTTTGATGAACATTGAACCTGTTTAGATTTGCCCATCCATAGTAGGTGGTAGTAGAAGTAACGTTCACTAGCTAAGCTATTGAAAGTCGCTTTAGCCCTTAGGCCCCTTTCACACTGGGGCGGGAGCCGCGGCGACGGTAAAGTATATTTAGCGCTGCTTTACCGTCGTTTTAGCAGCGGTATTCAATGGGACACCGCGGTAATACCGCGGCAATACCGCCGCAAAGTGCCGCTACAGCGGCGCTTTGCGGGGGATTTTAACCCTTTTTCGGCCGCTCGCGGGGGGTAATTGCCGCGGTATTACCGCGGTGTCCCATTGAAATCAATGGGTAGGAGTGGTATAGGAGTGGTGAATACACCACTCCTATACCGCTCCAAAGATGCTGCTAGCAGGACTTTTTTTACCGTCCTTCTAGCACACCGCTCCAGTGTGAAAGCCCGCCGGCTTTCACACTGGAGTGAATGGGGCCGTTTTTTTCCGGCGGTGTACAGGCGCTATTTTTAGCGCTGTACCGCCTGAAAAACGCCCCAATGTGAAAGGGGCCTTATAGAGTGCTGCATATTACTTTTCTTTGCACAGTGTTGCATTGTCCTTTACATTGTCCTTTACATTGTATTGTTTATTTATTCATTATAAAAATATTTACAAAAAAATAAAAAAAAAACGAATTATAAAAAGTACAAAGAATACATTTTACATTTTATTGGGTAACTTGGAAAAATAGGCATACGCTTCTTTCCAAGGGCTGAATGAGTTAACTGAAAAAACAGTGGCACATACAGGAAAAAGCAAAGTACCTAATATTTCACCAATATTTATTTGGGATTCTGCCCAAGTTGTCATGGAGTTGGATGTAATATCACATGTGTCAGCACCAGGGGATAAAATTATGAGTTCTATTAAACTTCTGCAGGAAAGATAGTGTCTCCAAGGAGAAGTCATCTAATATTGGACTGAAAAAATATGAACGATATATCAAACCTAAATATAATTCCAGATTAAATGGTCTTCTTTTTAAATAAATTAACGTTAAGAAGTGCATACAATTCACTGTAATATTCTGGCGATGGCTCAATCTTCAAACCAAAATCTATTTAAAAGTGGAGCAGAGCCTATTGGAGCTAAAACAGAAGAAGGTTTGTACGGAATGGCATCCTAGTTGTCCTTGTAACATTCATTTCTTTGTATATTTTGCATATTATAGGCTCTTTGCAAATAACCTTACAGTGGCATACAAAATGTAAAACAATAGATGTGACAGAGGTCATATTGGTCCTCAAATATGTAACAAGTCTGACAGGGAAGTTATCTGGACTGAACACGTACTTTGTAATTTTATATAAAATGGTGTTTTTCTATTACAAGAAAAATCTGTAACTGACATATTTTATTGTGTTGCCTATTCTATTTCTCTTGCTTGTAATAAGATATGTTGGACAGTATTTATAGTGTGTGAAACTGAAAATGCGTATAGCTACCTATTAGATTTTTCATGCCAAGTTTTTAATGCCATCTGAAACCTGTGATGCAAAAATAATAGTCAGGCAGTCCAGACAGTTCTTCTTTCATAAACTAGAGTCTAGAATGAGAAGATGTAGTGATCCGTGTTTTTTTTTTTTGCACATTATCATTTATGCTACTAAAGGCATTATCATGGCTGACCAATTCCCCTGTGTTTGTGTATTAGGCCCGGTTCACACTTGTGCGATGCGAGAACCCTGCGAATCAACTGCGGGTTCCTGCATCGCACCCGACACGCAAGGCAGTTCACACTGCCATATGCGAACTGCTGGGGAGTGTCATTATATGTTAACGACACCCCCATTTCAGCTCGCATATCGCACTGCGAACTGCCAGTTCGGACATGAATCAGATTGCATAGGTGTGAACACACATGCGATCCGATTCTGGTCCGAACAGAAAAAAGGGTCCTGTCCGGTTTTAGACCGAATGCGGTGCAATATCAGCCATACTATCTGTATGGCTGACATCACACTGCACAGACATTGCATGTAATGGGAACAGCAGTGCGCTGAAAATTACATGTGATGTCTGCCATCGCACAAGTGTGAACCGGGCCTTAAATATACTTGCTTGTCCCTATTCACCAAAGGGACAGGCAACTTCTTGTTTCAACTTCCAGTGCATGCCTTTTGGTTATCACTTCCAGTGAATGCCTTGTAATTTCCTTTGTATTGCATCACACATGTTGTGATCTCTCTGTTAGTTGCTCTGCATATTTGTGTCTGTTTAAGATTTAATTACTTTTTAGCTCTCACCTGCAGGGCACTAAACTGAGAAATGTACCTATTGTGAGATATGTAGTTTCTTCACAGTAAATGTCAGTCCCTAAACTACAGACAGAGGTCATGTATTAACCTGTGCTGTGCTGTGTGCCTTATGTATAAAGACAAAATGAAACTTCTGAAACAGGTATAGGAAGATGTATTCTACTATATACAAACTACACCATGAAACTACTAGACATGTGCAATTAGTTTCGTACAAATCGAAAATTCGTACGAATTTCCGTAAATTCGTACATTAGGAAGGATCCGAAATACAAATTGCTATGCTTCCGAATTTTGTACGAAATACGAAATTTTGTTTACGAATTTCGGATCCAAATTCTGTTACAACGGAAACGTGACTGGTGTTTTGTTGACCAATCAGAGGTTTTCTTCTGCTGCCTAGTGAGGGTTGGGAAAATTACCTTTTTTAATATGGGAGTGGGAGACTGGTACTGGTAGTCCATGGGAGATTCAGAATCAGACAAAATAAGAACGTTTGTTAATTATGATTATTCGTTATGATAAACCCAGGAAGTCAGCACAGCACAGGGATGGTGGGACCTCCTTAATGAGCACAGCACAGGGGTGGTGGGAGCCCCTCATAATGATAAATTCATCATAACAAATGTTCGTAATTGTTAGGAAAAGTTAATGAACCTAACGAAAATGTGTCTTTCGTACAAATTCAAATTGAATTTCGGACACAAATTACGAAATACGAATATATTCTAATACAAAACGGAACGAAACAAAACAAATTTATTGACGGCGCACATGTCTAGAAACTACATTATCAGTTTACATCTATTGCAGGTGAAAAATACAAGATGCAGGTAGGAAAGGTTAAAATACCTTTAACCACTTCAATACCCGGCAGCTTTCAGCACTGTCGCACTTTGAATGACAATTGCGAGGTCATACTACACTGTACCCAAACAGAATTGTTATCAATTTGTTCCCACAAATAGAGCTTTCTTTTGGTGGTATTTGATCCCCTCTGTGATTTTTATTTTTTGCGCAACAGATAAAAAAAGACCGAAAATTTTGAAAAAAAAATAGTTTTTCTTTGTTTCTGTTAAAATTATTTGTAAATAAGTAAGTTTTCTTCTTCAATCTCTAAAATCACAGATCACCGCCATTACTAATAGAAAAAAAATTATAATAAAAATGCAATAAAACTATCACCTATTTTGTAGCTGCTATAACTTTTGCGCAAACCAATCAGTATATGCTTATTGCAATTTTTTTACCCAATATATATAAAAGAATATATATCAGCCTAAACTGAGGAATTTTGGATATTTATTATAGCAAAAAGTAAAAAATATTGCTATTTTTTTTCAAAATTGTTGCTTTTTTTGTTTATAGCGTAAAAATAAAAAAATGCAGAGGTGATCAAATACCACCAAAAGAACGACAATTTTATTTGGGTACAGAGTTACGCAACCACGCAATTGTCAGTTAAAGCGATGCAGTGCCGAATCGCAAAAAGTGCTCTGGTCAGGAAGGGGGTAAAACCTTCTGGGGCTGAAGCGGTTAAGTAATGATAAGCTTTGGAGTAAGAGCTTGTAGGATAATGCACCTAGGGAAAAATAACCCCCCCTCCGAGAGAACAACATTGGGGGTACAGTGTTGGCCAGCACTACAGAGGAAAAAGATTTGGGGGTACTTATTTCAGATGATTGCAAAATGAGCAAACATTGTGACCAGGCAGTGGGGAAAGTGAATAGAATTCTCGGATGCATCACTATAGAGAGATCACCAGCAGGAAGAAAGAGTCCAGAGACAAAAATTGTTAAAGGTCTGAGGGATAAAACATATCGAGAGCAACTTCAGGAACTTAATATGTACAGTCTGTAGAAAAGAAGGGAAAGGGGAGACGATTAAAACCTTTAAAATACATCAAGGGGTGAATAAGGTTCAGGAGGGCAGGGCAGTTTTTTCAATATGATACCAAAATCAAAACTAATCTTAAAAAGTATTATTTTACTGAAAGGGTAGTTAATACTTGGAATTAACTTTCAGCAGAGGTAGTAAGCCAGTCAACAGTAAATGGCCCCACACATGCTTGTGAAAACATAGATATACTCAGTCAAAAAAGTTAATGAAAAAAAAAAAAAAAAGACTTGATCGACTACTGTCTTTTTTTTCTGCCATCACTTTTCTATGTTTCTAAAATATGTGATTCTCTATACCTTATTTTTCTATTTATTATAAAAGTGAATTTGTAAAGAAGAACCTAGTGCCCCTTATAGATCATCCTCTGTGCTGTACATCCTGCTGCAGGTGTTTATGGAGTACAGAACTACTTTCCAATAGGCAAATGCAATTTTTACCATGTGCATGGCCCTATGGAGTTTATTTACCAAAGCTGGAGGGTGCAAAAACAGGCTCACTTCTGCATATAAACCAATCAGCTCCCAGCTTTTATTGTCAAAGTTTAATTGAACTAGCTGAATTTAAAAGCTGATTGGCTACCATAGACAGCTGCACTGGATTCTGAGTGCAACGTTTTTAGTAAATCTAACCTTATATGTCCAAAGGGGGACTTGCTCTTATTTTCTGAAATGTAATAGTGACATGGTAAAGGGTTCAAAGAATACATTTTTCAAATAAGTAAGAAGATTGGTTTGTGCTGGTATATTCATTTGGTGATGCACAATGAACAATAGATCTCTGTGGATTGTTCTTCTGAGGACTCATTCACCACTGTTCATTAAAAATATTAAACATACATACTCACCTAGGTGGATGCAGCATCAGTGCGATGCTGCATCTGTCTCCTGCCACCTCTACACCGAGAACTGAATTATCAAAGAGCGCTTATGGCTCAGTTCTTGATTTGCATGGAGCAGAGAGCTGGTGACTGTCAGTCACCAGCTCTGTGCTCTGCCCCTCCAGTGCTCACTGGAGTGCAAGACTATGGAGGGGGCAGGAACAGCTGAGTGCTGTGTGCTGAGAGGCTGAGCCAGCTATCGCTCAGGCATCTGGGTGGATCCCACTTCAAAGTTTGGATCCCTCCAGAGCCTGGACTGGCTGAGTGACCTTGGCTAAAACTGGATTTTAGCCCACTGTTGGTTAAATCTAAGTCACAGGAATGCAGAATTAGGTGCACTCCCATGACCCACAGGAAGAGTAGGACAAAAAGATATTCTCCTTACAGACCGGAAGATTTTCCCCCTTAATGACCAGGCCATTTTTTTGCGATACGGCACTGGGTCGCTTTAACTATACCCAAAC
The DNA here is from genome assembly GCA_028564925.1 of Lithobates sylvaticus. Taxonomy (NCBI): domain Eukaryota; kingdom Metazoa; phylum Chordata; class Amphibia; order Anura; family Ranidae; genus Lithobates; species Lithobates sylvaticus. Next base: position 422,572,655 of record CM053028.1, on the reverse strand, counting down.
AAAATTGATGTCCCTTTTTTCTCACAAATACAGCTTTCTTTTGGTGGTATTTGATCACCTCTGTGGTTTTTATTTTTTGCGCTATAATCAAAAAAAGACTGACAATTTTGTAAAAAAAACTAAAAAAATGTTTTACTTTTTGCTATAATAAATATCTAAAAAAAGCTAAAAAAATAAAAATGTCTTAATCAGTTTAGGCCAATATGTATTCTACATATTTTTGGTAAAAAAAACCTGCAATAAGCACATATTGATTGGTTTGCGCAAAAGTTATAGCGTCTACAAAAATAGGGGATAGATTTATGGCATTTTTTTTTTTTTTTACTAGTAATGGTGGCGATCTGCGATTTTTAGCAGGACTGTGACATTGCGGCAGACAGATCTGACACTTTTGAATTTTTTTTTGAACCATTGACACTTATACAGTGATCAGTGCTATAAAAATCCACTGATTACTGTGTAAATATCACTGGCAGGGAAGGGGTTAACACTAGGGGGCGATCAAGGGGTTAAATGTGTTCTGAACAGCAGATCTCTCTCTCCTCCCCGGTCAGAATGGGGATCTGTCTGTTTACATTGATAGATCCATGTTCTGGCTCTTTTTCCTGCGTTCGTAGGTGGCCGGCGGACATCGTGGCCGCTGGCCACACGCATTGGTTCCCCCACCGCACAGCGGGTGTGTGCACGTGCCTACAGCGCCACGCGCACGCCTGCTATGGCTCTTAAAGGGGCCGATGCACACCTACGGTGATTTGCGGGGACGAGGCGACCTGCCTTAGTAATGATAATGATAATAATTAATGACGGCGGCTGGTCGGAAAGTGGTTAAACACTATGATACAATGTTCATTTGCACATAATTCCCCACCATCAGGACTAATTGCACTCAACTGCGGTTATATCTCTGTAGTTATCAGTCTCCAGGTTGCTAGTTCTGTTTAACCTCTTTCTGACCGCGCACTGTCATATGATGGTGGCAAGAAACATCTGTTGTTCCGGGCCGCCGTCATATGGCGGCACTTCCTTTGCAGCCACTAGGGGGCGTGCTGCCGTGTCGCTGGGGACCAGATGCGCGTGCCCGGCGGCCGCAATGTCCGCCGGGCACCCGCGATTGCCCGGTAACTGAGCAGGACGTGGATCTGTGTGTGTAAACACACAGATACACGTGCTGTCAGAGGAGAGGAGACCGATGGTGTGTCCCTTATACATAGGGACACCGATCGGTCCCCTCCCCCCACAGTTAAAATCACTCCCATAGGGAACATATTAACCCCTTGATCACCCCCTAGTGTTAACCCCTTCCCTGCAAGTCACATTTAAACAGTAATCAATGCATTTTTATAGCACGGATCCCTGTATAAATGTGAATGGTCCCAAAAATGTGTCAAAAGTGTTCGATATGTCTGCCGCAATATCGCAGTCATGATAAAAATTACAGATCGCCGCCATTACTAGTAAAAAAAAAAAAAATGCTATAAATCTATCCCCTATTTTTTAGACGCTATAACTTTTGCGCAAACCAATCAATATACGCTTATATACGCTTATTGCGATTTTTTTTTTTACCAAAAATATGTAGAAGAATACATATCGGCCTAAACTGAGGAAAAAATTTGTTTTAAAAAAAATAAAATTGGATATTTATTATAGCAAAAAGTAAAAAATAACTTGTCCCTCTTCTTTTGTTTATAGTGCAAGAAATAAAAACTGCAGAGGTGATCAAATACCACCAAATACCACCAAAATAAAGCTCTATTTGTGGGGAAAAAATTATAAAAATTTTATTTGGGTACATCGATGCATGACCGCGCAATTGTCATTCAAAATGTGCGACAGCGCTGAAAGCTGAAAAATGGCTTGGTCAGGAAGGCGGTGTTCGTGCCTGGTAGGCAAGTGGTTAAGTACTAATTCAATTGAGAGTTATTTTAAAATTGCATAAACATATATATTGAGAACATCACCGGCATGATTCATTTTAGTGCAATAAATAAAGGATGACTGTTAAGTTCTGTATCTGTATCTGTTATATCTCAAATCTCATTGTGTAGTACAGTATCCAGGATCCTAATAAAAATGTTAACTATAAATGGAGAATTTACCCAACACCCCCACATCTACTGACTGATCTTCCACCATGACAATTCTAGCCAGTGCAAACAATACATTGACTGTTTATATTGTCACCTTTTTAGGTGCTTGGCTGACTTAAAGAGTAACTCAACATTTGTTGCAGATTCCCACCTGTTTTTGTTCTTAAAGCGGTTCTGCACTCTGTATATATATTTTTTTTTTTGGGGGGTATACAAAGGATGCTTACCTTTATTGGGGGACTCACCTGTTCCATCTTCCATCTCGATCGCCGCCGGTTTTCGTCCGATGAAGTTCCTCATCTTCTTCTTTTGTGCTGGGGGCCATCTTGCCTGTGGGCATGTGAAACCCCCACAGGCAATTTAGATGGCCCAGCATGCACCGCCGTTACTCGCGCGTGCGCAGTAACGGCACATCTGCCGACATCTCACGAGATTTCGGAAGATGTGTCCGAAATCTCGCGAGATTTCGGAAGATGTGGCCGAAATCTCGCGAGATTTCGGAAGATGTCCGCACTGACTCCTGGGAACAATGACACCAGATCCCAGGAGACAGTGCGGCCTGACGACGATCGACGCAGAGACCCCGCCCACCGCCGAAGAGAGAGAAGACCGGAAGTCATCAATTACAAGGTAAGTAAAAAAAAAAAAAAAAAAAACAAATTTCATTTAGTACTCTTTGCCTGATTTGGAAGGCAAAGAGATTTACTAAATGAAATGGGTGCAGAACCACTTTAAGAAATGGCTCTTTGTTAGATCACGTCTTGTGCAAGGCTGATTCTGAATATGAGTGACTAATTCATAATTCATTACAAGCAGCTGATGCACTTTCATTGTTCTGGTGAGAAAAGTTGCAGTGTCTGCATCCCTTTAGGCCGGGTTCAGACTGCTGCGATTCGGGAGATCGGATATGATTCGCACCGCACTGCAGTGCAAATCATATGCGATCTCTGTGCGATGCAATTTTAGCCATACAGATAGTATGGCTGAATTCGCATCGCATTCGGCCCAAACTCGCACAGGACCCTTTTTTTGGTCCGCAGCAGAATCGGATCGCATGGGTGATCTCACCATGCGTTCCGATTCCTGTCCGAGTTTGCAGATCGCACTGCGATATGCAAACTGATATGGGGGTGTCATTAACATTTCACTGACACTCCCAGCAGCTCGCATAGGGCAGTGTGAACTGCCGGCGAGAGACATGCGATGCGGGAACCCGCAGTAGATTTGCAGCGTTCCCGCATTGCAGCAGTCTGAACCCGGCCTTAGACATGACCCTTAGGGAGTATCTCACCAAAAATGAGTTGCAGAGGATGTCTAAAACCTGACTTGTATCTCAGTGCAGAGTTCCTCACCCAAGCAGGAAATTACATTTGTCTGTGCACAGAAGGGATCTAGGTTACCATATTAAATTTAATTTATTAAAAATTATAGAAGCTGCAGATTGAAAAGGTATATTTGATTTAAATTAAATTAAAATATGGCTTCTGTAGCAATTGTATATGCTACTTTTTTTTTTTGTGGGGGGGGGGGGGATTATCAAGCCAAAACCTGCAGTAACATCATCTGAGTCTTTATCACGGGAGGTTCCCTTCCTTGCCTGTTGAACCTTGTGAGTCAGTCTAATACCCAGACTTGATTCTGGACATAATAGCCAAAATGAAATTAAAGAATCATTGGTTGACATACAACAAACTGAAAAGTAGCTTAAGATTCTTATATTTTGATTTTTCCATACGTAAATTGTTCTGTTTAAGAGATGACAGCAAAACCTAAGCTGTTCACAGGATCTGACACACCATATTTGCTTTACATCCTTCTGTTATTTAAATTTCCACATTGATTATGCAGTTGGTAGAGCTTCTAACACCCTTGCACTGAATGTGAAAACTTGACATTAACTGTGAATTTGTTTCACTATGTAATAGAAATGAATCCATTCTTGTCAGCATATCTTAGTTGTGTGGCAATGAGATTGTAGCAGGACACTGTGATCCTAGTATGAGGGCAGATAGCTACAGAATAACTTTGTAACCAATGTTTTTAATCACATGAAAGATTCCAATATAGAATTCAGAAGAAAATAATACAAAAGCTCTTTAATTATAACAAACTGAACAATTAAAAATACTGACAGATTTGTTAACATAAAATAGCTCTGCATGCTAATGTCAGGTCACGGCCTTCAGGATTGCCCCAGCAGGAAGAGAGCAAGAAGGAGAAGGAGAAAGGTAGCAGATGAAGCAGTCAAGGAACAAGCAGATTGATGAACAAGTCGAGGTGGACAACAAGTGGTAGTGAAGATAAGGACAGCTACAGGTATATAAAAGAGCAATATAAATATCGGCAGGAGAGAGCATCATAATCTAGCAAACAGGAAATGCAGAAACATGGCTTAGATCAGAAAGTTCACGGGAGGAGCAAAAAGCTCAAGGTTCACCAAAACAAGATACAAGACTAGGTTGTCCAAGAAATCAGGCCAAGAGCTGCCCAGCATCTTAGCTGGCACAGCAAGAAGAACTACAGCCAGATACTGCAGAGGTTCCAGGATCAGATCTGAACCCTGACATTAGCGTTGCCTACTAAGTAGTGTAGTCCTGCACACTGCTTTCTGAATTGACAGCAGGGATGAGCCAAGAGTTCACTCCAAACCTAGGTTCAGACCAAAATTTAGCTGTTCAGACAAACTCTCAAACTTTAACCATTTGGCCTCCTGTTTGTTGGTGGCCGTGTATCCCCCAAAGGGGGGACCTCGTGGTACATGTTGGACCTTGTGTATTTTTTTTTTTCCAGTGCGGTATCCACTTAAAATCCATTCCAGACTCAAAGGGTCAATTAACATTTAGTGCCAGCTTCTTAAAAAAAAAAGAAAAAAACAAGGCAGCTGTCAATGGCAGCTGTCAAAGTATTGTGCCTCAATTTTAAACCTTTTCCCTTTGTAAATGTCAGTGCTGCTACAGTACTTTCTGTCCATAAAAATGCACTCCACCACAAGCAGGATTTGGACACCCTCCAGACATGATATTTAAAAGAATTGTCCCACTTTGAGCATTTAAAAAATCAATGCTCCTGGCCGAATGGATTTTTTTTTTTTTACAATTGGTACATGTTCCCCAGGGCAGTGCCCCCCCCCCTCCATGCTATTTTTTGACACTCTCTTGCCTAATAGCCCAGAAAATGAAATTAAATTGATCTCAATAGGGTTCGCCATCTGAATTTCTTTCAAGCTTGCAGAATGCCTGCTTAACCGAACCCAAGGCAGTTCAGCTCATCACTAATGACAGCATTGCCGCAAATCGCTGAAACTTTCTCACTGTGAGCTGTAGTGTCTGGGAGGAGGAGAATGTCAGACACAAATGAAAGAGGATTTGGCTCAATTAGGAAGACAAAGGAAGTCTTTTGTTGACTTTTTGAGTCACATAGTAACTGGATTTGGTTAGAAATCAAAAGGAAGAACTCCGGACAGCCGCACACCGGGAAAATAAAATCCAAAGGGTTTATTTAAAAGCAAAAAGACACTACAATCCAAACACGGCAAAAAGGGGGGTACAGAGCTGACGCGTTTCGCACTGTATTTCAGTGCTTACTCATAGCTGATATACTCTCAAATGGACATCAAATATATATGGTTACAACGTATAGGTCACATAATTACATGATCGAAAAAAGCTGTGGCAAACAAGCAGAGTCTGATGTTGATTGGATTTCAAGATGTGCAGCTGAAATGGACCATGAGACCGAGTATAACCAATTAAAAAGACAAGCAAATTAAAAACTTATAGTGAAGAAACCGGGAAATTTGAAATATCGTATGAAACAATTCTATTTTGTGTAAATAAATAAACCACAATTCTTTTTTATGTGAATAAATAAATAAGCCAGAATGCATGGGTGAGTGCGTTGAATTGCTTCAAAAACTCAAAGACTATAGTGGAGTCTTGAAAAGTATGTGCATTTTGCAGGTGCATTTTGCAATTCTTTTTTATGTGAAAAAATAAATAAGCCAGAATGCATGGGTGAGTGCGTTAAATTGCTTCAGAAACTCAAAGACTATAGTGGAGTCTTGAAAAGTATGTGCATTTTGCAGGTGTATTTTGCAATTCTTTTTTATGTGAATAAATAAATAAATAAAGCCAGAATGCATGGGTGAGTGCGTTAAATTGCTTCAGAAACTCAAAGACTATAGTGGAGTCTTGGAAGGTATGTGCATTTTGCAGGTGTATTTTGCAATTCTGTTTTGTGTGAATAAATAAAATAAAAGAGCCAGAATGCATGGGTGAGTGCGTTAAATTGCTTCAGAAACTCAAAGATTATGGTGGAGTCTTGAAAAGTATGTGCATTTTGCAGGTGCATTTTGCAATTCTTTTTTATGTGAAAAAATAAATAAGCCAGAATGCATGGGTGAGTGCGTTTAAATTTCTTCAGAAACTCAAACAGAATTGCAAAATACACCTGCAAAATGCACATACCTTCCAAGACTCCACTATAGTCTTTGAGTTTCTGAAGCAATTTAACGCACTCACCCATGCATTCTGGCTTTATTTATTTATTTATTCACATAAAAAAGAATTGCAAAATACACCTGCAAAATGCACATACTTTTCAAGACTCCACTATAGTCTTTGAGTTTCTGAAGCAATTTAACGCACTCACCCATGCATTCTGGCTTATTTATTTTTTCACATAAAAAAGAATTGCAAAATGCACCTGCAAAATGCACATACTTTTCAAGACTCCACTATAGTCTTTGAGTTTTTGAAGCAATTCAACGCACTCACCCATGCATTCTGGCTTATTTATTTATTCACATAAAAAAGAATTGTGGTTTATTTATTTACACAAAATAGAATTGTTTCATACGATATTTCAAATTTCCCGGTTTCTTCACTATAAGTTTTTAATTTGCTTGTCTTTTTAATTGGTTATACTCGGTCTCATGGTCCATTTCAGCTGCACATCTTGAAATCCAATCAACATCAGACTCTGCTTGTTTGCCACAGCTTTTTTCGATCATGTAATTATGTGACCTATACGTTGTAACCATATATATTTGATGTCCATTTGAGAGTATATCAGCTATGAGTAAGCACTGAAATACAGTGCGAAACGCGTCAGCTCTGTACCCCCCTTTTTTGCCGTGTTTGGATTGTAGTGTCTTTTTGCTTTTAAATAAACCCTTTGGATTTTATTTTCCCGGTGTGCGGCTGTCCGGAGTTCTTCCTTTTGATTTCTAATCATTGTGCTATTAGCCAGCACCTGGGGCTCCCACACAGGAGCAGGAGCATTCGCTTGTAAGGAGAGTCTTGGAGCGGTGGTTGTTTGTTTTTCATCTACACAAAAATAACTGGATTTGGTATTGTTTAGATCCTTATACAAGAGCCATTAGATGTACAGTAGGTGCCGCCAATATTGTGTTTCCAGCGCGATCCCGTCACGCTGGTTCTCGGCGACAGGGTTCTCGAACCAGCGCGATGCGGTCACGCTGGTTCTCACACTGGCTGCAATAGGAAAATATCACATTTTCCTATAGCAGCGAGAAATAAGCAACAATGTCGCCTCTCTAATAAGTGTGACATGTGACATCACCCGGTGACCCCGCCCCATGCCTATATAAGTCACAGCGCACCTCACACACAGCATTTCAGTGGGAGAGAGCATCGTGTCAACATCGGAAGAAGAGAGAAGAGGGAAGAAGAGGTCACTAAGCTTACAAGTATGTAGTAGACAATGAAATCACACATTCAAAAGAATGAACTCTCGTCTTAAATAAACCCATCTATCAGGTTATAGGGAGTGCTGTGAAAAAAGGTAAAAATCAGCATTAAGGGGCTTAAATGACACGCTCCCATAAGACCAAAAAAAAAAAAAGAGACCAACCCCCCCCGCCAAAAAAAAAAAAACATTGGAGTAGAGCATAATGTGTCATAAAGTGCTGGTCTCATAATCACAAAGTACCCCGACTAGGTAAACTTGAGGTGACTTGACTTGACTTGATATCTTCCTTTTACCATTATACCATTGTACACTCGGCAAAGATACAGGTTTGCTTGACAGCATGCTATAATATATCTTCCTACTCATGTTCCGTGCTGCCCTGATTAACTGCTTCAGCATGTGAAATTTTAAACTGTCACAAAGTCAAAACATGCACAGCACTGTGTAAGCATTCCGCTGTCCCCAAAGGATAGCACTGGAGCTTTGCAACTAAATTATCAAGCAATAAGCACCACACTGTGAGACACAGGGGGGAGTATCATGTGTTTCCATATAACCAGTAGTTTTTGACAAGTTAGTTATTCATGTACTTTGGGGTACCAATGCAGAACGGGGAGGTGTTAGCTTCTGTTGCAAGCTGTCAAGTGAATCTAATAAGTGTATGAGTGGTAGGTACAGCATATTAAAAAAAAAAAAAAAAAACAAGCATCTGGTGTTCAGAAATACAGCTTGAAAACCCTCTACTTACCAAAAAAATAAAACATGCTATTTTTGCTATGTAAAACTACTACTAAATATGATTGTAATGCTTATGGTTAACAATCTCTTTCATAAAAAAATATGATTATGTGCAGTAACAGTAACCAGTTCCTTAATTATACTACACATTAACCACTTCAGCTTTTGAACCTGTATACTTTTCTAAATTTTCAGATTTCTGACATAGTTCTGAAAATAACTTTGTCATCAATCAAGATAACAAAAAAAAAATACTTCATCCTAACAACAAATGACATCAGCAGTTAATAAGGAGAATGTCGGACGTTTGCACAGCATCCTTATTTGCCTTTCCCCATGCACCTCTCTGCTAGCATGGGGGTAACATTAGCGGAGTGAGGGTGAGAAACTGCGTGAGAAGAGAAACATTGGAATACTTGTCTGTACCAGTGTGCAAATGTATTTGCTTTGGAAGAATAAATAATCTCTAACATGAGTGTCCTACGTGTGTACATGCTGCTGCAGAATGTAAAACTATTAGTTTTGTTTTTTACATTTTAGGATGGGGTGCCTTGAGATTGTGCAGAATTGTCAAGGGTGCCTTGACAAAAAGGTTGAGAAACACTAAATGTTCTTTTGATGATATTGTTTTGATAAAAATACTTTATTTTCAATACAATCTATAGCTAAAAAGATATAAAAAGAAAAACTTAGAGACAAACAGTTTTCTACTTTGATCAGTGTTAGTTTTTGAAAAAAATGTATTACTGTAGTAATTTGCCACATTTTAAATGACGCTAATATTATTATTCTGCTACCAAGCTTCACAATTATTTACAAATATAAAGGTGTTTTATTTTTATTTTTATTCATTTTTGTGACACAAAAAAAATTAGGAACCATTAATAAAAAATGGAAAAAAGTTTAAATATTAATGGTTTAAAAAAATAGAAGTAAAAAGACTAAAATCAACATTATAACTGAGGGGAATACTACAGTGCCAGTGGTGTATTGACTATTTTACCAAGACATCCCTAACTTACTTGCACAATATCAATACTTGAAGAATAAACAACGGTGGGAATTTTTAGATGGATAATCTCTCAAACAAATGTCATAACACACACATCTGCTAAAATACAATCCTTTATTCACACTTAGCTATTAAGCAAACAATGGCTATTGTAAGAATGACAATGTTAGCTTCATCATCATTAAAACCAAAACCAAAAAATATACATGAAATGCAAAACATAATCCCACCAAACTCATCCCTTAAAACCCATCCACAGCATCATAGTGTACCAAAATTCAACTAGGGGTCAACAATTGTTCTGATACCCCCCAAGAGTAAGAATGGAGCTGTGACATCCACAGATATGATGATCACAGAAATGCACTTAATGGGCAACAAGCATGTTATTTATGTTATGTCATGGCTTTCAGTGTTAAACTACAGGGGGGTCCTTTCTTAAGTCCCTATCTGAAAGCTTAGGTAGGTCGTCTATCCCAGACCTGGGACAAATCACAATAGTATTTGGGGATACTTGCCACTGAGACTCTGATGGCTTCTGCCCAGTTGTTCCTCTGGCCTGATGTTCCGCTCAATGACACAAAGCTTGTATCTCTTCTGGATTCAGTTGAGTCCACTTTTCAGAGGAAATCCCTAAGGGCATCCGCATCTCTGTTCCCAATTCCTGGGCGGAATCCAAAGAGTAGTAATCCAAAGAGTAGTAATAATACAAGTAGCAGTAGTTATAATATTAATAGCAGTAAATCAATTTGATATTCGGATTTAGGTAAATTTACCACAAATAAACTGTATCCACAGCAAATATGGACATTGTTGACCACTGGCTAGATTTTGGTACACTATTATGCTGGGGAGTTTTTAAGGGATGCATACAGTGGGATTATATGTTTTGCATTTCATGTAAAGTATATTTTTTGTTTTGGTCTTAATGTTGATGAGGCTAACATTGCTATTTTAACAATAGTCATTGTTTACTTAATGTGAATAAAGGATTGGATTTTAGCAGATTTGTGTGTAATGACATTCCTTTGAGAGATCATCCATCTCTAAAGACCCACCATTATTTGCTTATCTCCTCGATTTTGAAGAAGTATTGGTATAAAGGGAGAAAGGTAGAAAGTAAGGCCTATAGGGTTTAAATAAAGGGTTAAATAGGAACACATTTTCATTTTTTTTTTTTTTTTTTACTGGTAAGGTTGCTTTTTCTGACATCAAATGCAACTCAAAGGTCAATCCTATTAATCTTCCTATACATTAAACAAAGTAAATAATAATAATTTTACATGTACATGCTTACACTGTTCAAAAGGTCAGTATTTAACAGCAGTTGCACCTAAGGTCCAAGACTGGTTAAAAAAAATTCAACCAAACTGCTTTGAAGAATATGAAAAATATAGATGTTCTTTAGATATTAAGCTCTCAGCATGTCAGTGCAGCGTCACATGGAGTTGTTTTGACCAAAATGTCCACAATAATGGAACTGAATATATTTAGCTGCTTTGCACATTTGAAAGTTGCAGATATAAAAAATATTGAAAATTTCTTTTTAAATGGCATTCAATTTTAGTTATTGGGTTTAGCAATAAAAACATTGACAGATGTCCTAACACTCTCTCACTCTACTAAACGTGTGTTTTTTCTATGTGCCTCTTGTAAGTAACCTGTAAGTCTTCCATGTTCCAGAGGTGTACTTAGTATATTTGACACTTAGGGCAGATTATTATTTACCCCCAAATACCATCCTCTATTTATCCAAATGATTTTCAATAAACCACTCGAGTCAGGCTCCAGACTCAGAAAGTCAATACACACTAATTCCAGTGGTCCTTGACTTTGAAGATGACCCATTGGGGCAGCTCTGTGGGGCAAAGTGTTCCTCTGTATACACCGTATGCAGGAGTGACAGTATCCCTCAACTTCAGCCCGCATACAGGGCCAATAGAACAGGTCTCGCACCAGTTTGAATGTCCTCTCAGAACCTAGGTGTCCACGATTGTCATGTAAGGCAGTCAGCACCGTTCCCCTATGCTTTCTCTGTAAGAATAGCTGCCACTTATCTTCAGGATCGACTTCGGTAGACCACCCCATTGTCTAACTGCAGTCAATCCCATTCCTTGGGCACTAGTCGTGATTCTGTTGGAGAGTCTGTTAGCAGTAGATCTGGGCGTTGGCCCTCCAGGGCTTTCAGTGTTAAACTACGGAGGGGATCTTCCATCTGCTACTTTATTAAGTCTCTATCTGAAAGCTTAGGTAGGCTGCTATCCCTGACCTGGGACAAATCACAATAGTATTTGGGGATACTTGCCACTGAGACTCCATGGCTTCTGCCCCAGTTGTTCCTCTGGCCTGATGTTCCACTCCCTGACACAAGGCTTGTTGAGTCCACAAGTCCACTCTTCAGAGGAAACCCCCAAGGGCATCAGCATCTCTGTTCCCAATTCCTGGGTGGTATTCTAAGCTGAAGCGGAACCCTGCTAGGGCAGCCAACCACCTGTGCCCAGTGGCATACAGTTTTGCTGTGGTGAGTATATACATGAGTGGGTTGTTGTCAGTTTTGACCACGAAGTCTGCACCATACAAGTAGTCTTTCAACTTGTCCACCACTGCCCACTTCAGAGCCAAGAATTCCAACTTGTGAGTAGGGTTGTTTTTCTCAACAGGTGCAATACTTCGGCTCACATAAGCAACAGGGCACAGGTGTCCATCGTGCTCCTGATACAATACCCCACCTAGCCTATCTCTACTGGCATCAACATGCAGCTCATATGGCTTGGCTGGATTGGCATAGGCCAGAACAGGAGCAGTTGTTAGACTCCACTTCACCTGCCGAAAGGCTTGCTCACACTGGTCGGTCCATTGGTCTATGATCGACTCTCGAGGCTTCCTGGGTCCTCTGATTTGCTCGATGGGTTTTGTTGAATCGGGATCATCATCACCCTCATTCTTCAACAACTCATTAAGGGGCTGAGCTATCTTAGCAAATCCTTTGACAAACCTTCTATAGTATGAGCGAAATCCCAGGAACGATCTAAACTCAGTTACATTGGCCAAGAGGTGACAGCTTCCAGCTTCTGGGGGTCAGTAGCTATTCCTTCAGCAGATACAACATGGCTGAGGTAATTAACTGAAGGCTGGCAAAACTGACAATTTTCCAGGGACAGCTTCAATCCCTTGGCCAAAAATTAAAAACACCTATAAACGAAATGCGGGTTGTCGCGTTTTAGACGGAAACTTCAGCATCTGAACCCATTTTTTTGCTTTCGAAGAAACGCTGTTAAACACAACTGCCTAAAAACAGCAATAAACAAGACTGTGTACATGGTCACATAGGATAACATTGAATGAGTTAAGGGGCAGTTCAAAAAAGCGTCCAACTGCCTCTGAACGTACGTTTAGCAGCGTCCCATGTACATGGGGCCTAAAACTGTTCTATGGAGATTTCTTCCTTCTCTCCCTTCCCCAAATCAGATAGTGAGACTGGGGCCGTAACATTCCGGATGCTGACAGGGATCTTCCCACGACTCCGTTGCAGAGCCCTAATTGATATGACTTCTGGCATTACCTCCACTCCCGTGTCCTCTCCCTGGCGTTAAGCTTCAAGGACAACAAAAGGGGCATGGTTGTTCCAAATTGAGATTGACTGAAGCTTGTAGACACACCATTTGTCCAGGTTATAGTATCTTTTCACTTCTGTCCCATCACCAAATCTTCCCCACTCCTTCAGCTGGGGCTCTCTGTTCTTTGACTAGGTGCTGATACACTTGTCTCAGCATAGGGTATATGCTTTTGGTTAGGGTGGCAGACTTTAATACAACAGTGAGCAGGTCAGTGTTTGTTCCTATTTTCGGAGAACTCTTGCTGGCTCCTGATGGGCGATAGCATACAACGGCTAATGTATCAAACGTTTCTGATGGTTCGTCACAGAGGGGTCAAAAGTCAACTTGATCGGTAAGTATCCATCATATGGGAAATTTTGGGTTCCAATACCCCATATCTGCAGTTCTTCCAATTTCTGCAGGGGTAAGTGTTTGAGGTGCCGGTCGTAAAAGTCTCTGTATAGCAGGGTAACTTGTGCCCCCGTGTCCAGAAGGGCCTTTGTATAGATGCCTTCAACTTGAATTGACACAATGGAAGAAGGTCCCACTAGTTTGTCAGGGAATCTACCCGAAGTAGGGTAGTTAGTTTGTCCTGTCATCTGTATTCGCGCCCCCTTCTTGATGGGCTTCGGGTTTTGCTGAAATATACAAGGAAAAGAGAACGCACAGCTGCCCTAGTGTAATTCCATTTTTATGATACAAATGCAAAATCAAACAATAGAGGATTGCACTCACAAACATGGGACTTAGATCACATGTACAGCAGGATGTATATCTCTCTTCCTGGCCTGTATAACTGGGTTGGCTCCCAAGAATGAGTGGTGATGGTATGAGAAGTCACTGCGGACTCTGTTTCCTCATCTTGTCAAGCTGTGTCTGCTGTAGGGCACGCACACGGTCCAGCCGGCGCTGCGTGACCTCACTCGTGGCCGGCGAGGAAGGACAATTTGAGTCAGATGTCTCCTATTTAGCTAACAAAAAACGGTTGCCAAGACTACATGTTTCAGAGGCTCCTTCAGGTCACGCCCGTACCACCTCTAGCCTGTCTTTATATGAACCCTCCAGCCCCTCCGCCAGGACAGCCAATACCGTTCGACAGACCAGGAGCAAAGAGTTCACAACAGGAAACACATTAGCAATAACGTCCTAAGAAAAGTTTTGAACAGGTGTATATGCATTTGTAGCCATGCTTTGCTAAAATAGGCTTAGTTTGGGAACTACTAAACCCACAGTGCCAAGTCACAGATCCACAAGGCTAAGTTACTGCACTGCATGCTGGGAGCGGTGATAAAAGGGACAGTGTGGCCATATTTCGGCCTCTTGGGATGTCATTCGATACCTGCCTGCAGTGAGGTCTGTGTGAGTGACCGGGAGATTGCGGCCTGTGAGGCGTGGAGAGGAATCAATCGGCCTCTGAGGTGTTCCAGAGCACAGCCAGCTGGACCAGTATGTGGATGGATCGGAGGACCCAAGATTTCCGGAGGTCTCCAGCATTACAATCATCAGCCATCGGACGGTTCGGTGTGACGGCGCCAGTTTTGGATCGGACTGAGATTTCAGGAAAGGAGCCTTACAAACATCTGGGCCTGTTGTGGTGAGCGGGCACGTACCCAGATCAATATAGCGTACTGTTGCTGTGTGATATAGTTACAGACTGCTGGTGAGACTTGTAGTCCTACAGAGTAATCTCACTTATTCATAGGCTGCCTACAGTGGAACTTCAGGGTTTACCTTCCCTGTGTCATAAAGTTAATGCTGAGTTGTACCCGCTGCTAAGGAGAAAGTATTACAAGTGCCTTATATGTGCAAGTACATGATCACTAGCGCATCATTTATTCTACCATTTGCTCTCTACTTGTTTCCCTGTTTGGATTTACAAATACTGCAGTCTAAATAACATAAGCTAGCTGAAGATCCCAAGAAGACAAGGGACTTTTTACCATCTTCTACAAATCGTCACAGTTCCCTTTGCATTTGGAACATTGCATCACAACAAAGGGGAGCCCTTGAGTACAGGATATATATATATATATATATTGTATTGTACTGTTGCATGTTCATAACGTTATAATGCAGATTTGGTGTGTGTGTATGCTTTGAGGTTGAAGTGGGAAGACGCTTAATATAAGTGTTGCAGTATATTGGGCGTTTATCCCATTATGCACATGTCTGCATACATTCATGACGGTTTAAAATATAAAATGTGATATATTAAAATGATATATATGTATATAAATATATATATATATATTTATATATATTATATTATATATATATAAATATAGGTATCTGGCACTGCTATGGGTGCACATTTTGCACCCTGCTATGCCAACCTGTTTATGGGGTTTTTGGAGAAATGTCACATTTGGTCCCAGAATCCATTCGCCAAACATCTGGTATACCATGGGAGGTATATAGATGATGTTATTATCATTTGGAATGGACCCCCTGATAACGTGGACCAATTTGTTTCATATTGTAACACCAATGAGTTTTGCATTCACTTTACTTAAGTAGTGGACCCAAGTGTTTTGGTCTTCTTGGATCTTGAACTGGGTATTGATGTTGATGGTAACATCACATCTAGAACCCATTTTAAAGAATCAGCTGGCAACTCTTATCTCCATCAAAAGAGTTGCCATCATCCCAAATGGAAAGAGAACATACCTTACAGCCAGTTTTGCCGTTTACGCGGAAACTGCAGCAATATTAAGGATTATGAGGATCAGGCAATTATATTAACTACAAAATTCCTAGAAAAAGGATACAAACCCCAACATATCCAGAGGGCAGTGGACTGATATAGAGAAGGTACTACTATTAGGGATACGCCTACACCTGTTAAAGATCAGTATAGCACCCTTTTTATTACAAGATTCAATGACCAACATTGGGCCATCAAAAAAGCGATTCAAAACCATTGGCCAATCCTGGAGCAAGATAAAGCTCTTGGGAGAGTTCTCCCAAATAAACCCCAGGTGGTCTTTCAATGTGCAACAAAAATCAAAAGCCTTATTGCCCACAGTCAACTTAAAGAAAAGCAGAGTTCTAGGATGGCAAACATCCCCCAATGTTTTTAATATCACAGGATGCTACAAGTGTAAAGGTATCAAGTGTAAAGCCTGTGGTTTTATCTCACATGGTAAAAAATATTTTTGTAGTAAAGATGGACGCACCTTTTGCATCAAACAGTTCATCTGCTGTAGCACCCATGGCTGGACCGTGTGCGTGCCCTACAGCAGAGACAGCTTGACGAGATGAGGAAACTTGGGAGCCAACCTGGTTATACAGGCCAGGAAGGGAGACATACATCCTGCTGTACATGCGATCTACGTTTTGTAAGTGCAATCCTCTATTGTTTGATTTTGCATTTGTATCATTAAAATGGAATTACACTAGGGCAGCCGTGCACTCTCTTTTCCTTGTATATATTAGATACGGTCCGCCACCCAGTGGATCTTTGAGAGAGCTGCAGCACCTAAAGCAAGAGACATTTTTCTATATAGACTGTGAACATTTGAGAGTTGGTTGTGGGATCAGCACTGACTTTGTTTTTTTGTGTTCGGGTTTTGCTAGCGTCTCTGTTGGGCTCCAGAGGGCTGGTATGCACCGACTCTCCGTGACTAGGCACTTGAGGTCGATGGAAGCGTTTTCAACTGGATCATAATAGGATCTGAGCCCCCTTAAAACCTGTTGTGCCCGGACCCTGTCAACTGACCTGGGATCTATACCCCCCTCATCTTGGTAGGTATGCTCAAACTGGTACACAAGGTTCGAGGCCTTTTCTGTTCTCCCAAACACATCTTGCAAGATATTAAAGTAGTCATGAGCAGTACAGTCCTGTTTGCTAAGTTTCAGGTTGCAAAGCTTCTGAGGCTGCCCCCCTCAAACTCTCATTGATTCTCTGCTTTTTCTGAGCCTCAGAGAAGTCCCACTCATCTAAGGCTTACATAGCTGGCTGCAGCCATTCCTCAAAACCCTGTTCACTGACAGGAACTGGCTGTTTTCCAGAAAAGGTTCCCAGCTTTTGGTATTTGGACCCAGTGTATAGTGGACTACTCTTCTGACACTTTGCCACAAACTCTTTCAAGGCGGCAATGAATTCCGACCCTATCATGGCTACAGGCAGGTGTCGGTAAGGTAGCTTCTTCCGATGCGGCTACTTGGCCTAAACTTTCTGGGCTTTCATCGACAGGATCCATCTTGATGCTTTCAAAGGTGTTGTCTTGGTGGTTTGTCAGCAGAACAGGGAATCCCAGATGAGCCCCCACGTGAAGCACCACCCCTGAAGGAGCCACTTGGTGAATTTGGGTTCTCTGATCTCTGCCTCAACCCCAAGAATGACTTCAGCCCTTCTGGCACACATGGCTAAATAAAATTACTGCAAACACATTGAAACATACATGTGGAAAATACTGTTATTCTGGCTGTGGATTATCACCAAAAACAGAGACACACCTGGTACTGATAAACAAATTGAATATATTATCACGGTTTAAAGAATGAGAATTAATACGTTGGAAAAGACAACCTTCAATACTTAACAACTGTAAATTTATAAAAGGACAGTAATCTATATGCCCATAACACAGACGTTGAGAGGGAGGAGAAAAGATGTGTCAACTTCTCAGCTCTTTCTGGGCCACAAGCACCATTGAAAGTAACAACACAAAAAGAAGAAATGGGTTAACAGGTACAGTAAGCACAATTCTGTAAGTGGAGTCCTGAGTTGAAGAATACTAGTATCTTCTGCTAGCAAACGTTAAGGCCCTTTGAAAAGAAAGTAGGTTTAATCAAGCAAGGTGAGACAGTAATCCTCTAGGAAATCCCGTTAGGTAGTGGTTGGTTAGAAAAGAATGGCTAAATGTGGTAGCTCCAAACAAGCATCCTCTGACACTAGAAAAAGGGAAAAGGTGTCTGCATCCAGTGTCTGTACTGTGTTAAGAAGGAGGTTTTGGGTTTTCACCCGCTCACCAATCCTCTGTGCGATGACACGATGGAAATTCCAAATGCTGGTTCAGGCTCCTAGCAATGTTATAAGGCATCGGATCACCTCCTGTCGGCCGATCAGGGTGGCTGCTAGCTAAACTGGCAAGGTGACCGGACAGTGGCCGACTGAACACCTGGATGGATATTGCGATCCCTGAAGCGGTATGGATTGTCTCTGCTGGGCGGCACTGGGTTGTTGAGCAGGGTGCCTGAGTTGAACGGTGGCAAACGGTGTAGTTGTCACTGTTCCTGACTTCCCTCAGCCTTCTGTCAGCACTCTCACAGTCTCGGGAAAAGCGTGGCTAGCAGGGGCCACTATACAGTGTGGCTCTTTCTTCTTCTTTCAGATGGAGTTTCCCCACACAGTCTTGTCACCTCTCTTCAGTCTCCTGTCAGCACTCTATCTGTAGTGCTGTGTGTAAAAATCTGTCTCTCTCCCTCTCTCCTCATGCTGGTACCTCAGACAGCTCTCCTCAGATGCTGGTACCTCAGACAGCTCTCCTCACTCTCCTCAGATGCTGGTATCTCCTCACACCTGTCACCTCACCACACTCTCTCTCTCTCTCCTCAGAGCGCTCTCCTTATTCTCCTCACAGACTCTTTTTCCCGGGCTTCAGGATATCCCTCCTCCTCTGTTGGGGCACACAGTCCCTGGTGTCAGTGTGTGTCTCTCTCCTCACTCAGGCACCTCAGTTCCTTCGCCTCTCCTCACTGTTAAGTGTAACTGTGTCCCAGCAAAGGACTTTTTGAGCCTTGGGATCTCCCTCTCTTTTAAGCAATCTCCTCCCTCTATCTCCTGTCAGCACTACCTCTCTCCTTTACCTCAGTACTTCCCTGTCTTCTGTCCTCTCGGCACCTGCTGAAACTCCCCTTTATCCCAGTGTTTCCCAGTGTTCTCTGTCTCTCTCAGTTTTTATGGAAGGACCCATCAGCATCTCTCTGTCTCCATCTTGTGGCCAAAATGAGAAATTGCATTACAACATGCCTGCTACAGTTGTATATAGTCATGTTGGCAAAAAATAAATAAATAACTTACAGTGTGCTGAATGACTCAGTAGTGGTGCACTTAGAGCTGCCCTCCACTGAGAAAGAGTCTAATGGAGGTTCCTTCAGCTCTGTTCTGCAGGGCACATTACTATCAAGCAAGCAACGCACTTTATGGTTTTGCTGTGATCCCTGCAAATCTGTTATGTGTGAGACAGGTAGGATTGTGCTACCAGACCACCTTCGGACTGCACCTCACCCCCTATGGGTATGACTCTGCCCCAATCATATCCAAAACAAAATATAAAAGCTGCAGGTAGGTTTTAATTTGTAAAACGTTTTTTTTTCTACAAAAAAATATTGGGGCTTCTATTGCTGTCCTCCTTTTGAAAACACAATTTCATTGGCTATCTCTGGCCTCAGTATTTTTGAAGTCATGACCTAGAACAAGCATGCAGCTGCTGAAGGTAGAGGAGAATGAAAACCTCCTTATCTGCAAAATGGTTCCTTAAAATGATTAATTAGTTATAATTGTCAGTGACCCAGAAAGTGCTGAATCCTTTGGATCAGTATAACAACTAGGCAACCACCATTTTTTCGTTTTCTATTCTTCAAATAATGCTTTCTATATGAGATGGTGGGGAATGAGCCTAAAGTGGTATGTTTGGGAATTCTATTCTGCATGACAACCAGGGGCTCCCAAATCTCTAGATTACTGACGACAGGGAGAGGAATGGAGAAAATCAGTACAGAAAAGTACTGAGCAGGTAGGCTGTCCTTACTGTATGCATCTCAATGTGTAATTTTTCCATTTTCACAGGAGGGGTCCTTTAAATATTTGGACTCAAAAACAAAATTATTTCTATTTTCTAGAAAGCTGTAAATGGAAATCATAAGGTACCTTGAATAATAAACATGTATTGATGGCTGATAAACTAGCCCAGAACAGTCCACACACTCAAGGTGTTTAACATGAGCTTTGGCTTAAAGGATTGTGTAAATTCTGTCGAATATTCTACTCACAACCCGTAATGAAGCTGTAAAGTAAGTTTTCCCTTGAGTGGCTCTGAAGTATTGCGCAAGCAAAAAAATAATATGTTTCAAATTAAGTACAGAATATCAATTTGTCAAACCTGCTGAATCAGCCAATTTCTATTTGCAAAGTAAAACACAATATTCTTTAATTCAGCCATGCTTGTCCTCCATATCAATAGCTGTGTGATTCTGGATTAAGCCTCTGGTGAGGAGGGACGGTTGTATTTTTTTTTTTTTATTCTCCAAAGAAAGAGTTTTAATCGAAAGGAAGGAACTGCCAGACATTCTTCATAAACTATAGATCTTTTATTCGCTAATTAAATGTTTGAAGCCTCTAATTTTGTTCATTTTGTGTGATTTATAGAAGCTTTTTATGTGTGCCAATAAGCTACAGGGAGCTTAAGAGAATAAGCAAGCTATTTAAGCCAATGTCATGCACGTCTATGGCATATTGCCTGACTGTGGAGATGTCACCCTGCATTTGTCATTCTTTTTCTGGGTTCTGTATCAGGTTTTGAAGGCAGTTTATGTCTTCTTACACCCAAAACTGATATTTATATTTTTGGTTGTGCTGGAACATTAACCTTTTCCTGCAAACAATCTGAAGATTAGCATTTCCCTGCACACCGCCCAGTGCTGAAGATGCATTTATATATGAACTCAGAAAGTAGTACCAAAGGGCCACTAGAAGCGACTGCCAATGCCTGGATGGACAACAGTAGTGAAAGCCAGAAGAGGTGGGTGGTGTTGGAGGAGGAGGTGTCTGGTCTTAGTCCTGGGAAAGAGAGCACTTCTACTTACTTCCCAAGGCACTGGACCTCCGAAAAAGCAAAGTTCAGGCTGAAGATGGGTTCAGGTCAAACCAGCAGCTCATACCTTCTTCTGTTCTAAGATGGTAGAACATCTGTGATAATATTTAATGGAAAGGTTTCTTTTGAACATCAGAAAGAAAAAAAAAACTTTATTTTTGGATTGCTATCTATTATCTTTAGTCATGTCTGAGGTATCTGCAGTGGGGACAGAGGCAGCAATAAAAAAAAATTGGATTTTTAGACCTTCCATAAGCTACTATAAAATGATGTTCCTGTTGGAAATTGTTCCTAACATTCTATCATGGTGACAACATTGTCCCCAATACAAGAAGAATTTTAGGCAATGGACCCTTGGGCAGCAGTGAAAGCTGGCAGAGGTTCTTCCCCATTCTACTTCTAGCTAAAAATATTTTATTAAGGGGGCGTGGCCTGGACGGAGACCTAGATGGCCGCATAACTTCTGAGCTCCTGCGATCCGGGGACAGAAATCGGCTTTACCGGGAAAACTACACCCTCCTCTGGCTATGCACAGGTCCACCAGGAGCTCCTCTACCCCTCGTGCTCCCAAGGATCCCCACGCACATCTGGGCAGAAACATACCGGAGATTTTCCGGTCTCAGAAGCTGCAAGCCCACGCGGCGGCACAGGCCCAAGCCTCGGCATTGACTGACGAACCCCCGCCTGCAAGGATGCCCGGCCTCCCATCGCCTTCCCAAAGCGGGACCACACCGCCCAGCCTCTTCGACCTGGAGAAGATTGCCACGGACATCAAGAGCACTGTCACAGCCGCTATTGCTGATCTAAAATCCGACCTCCAGGCGGTGGCCCATCGCATCGATGGCGTGGAGCAAACTACCCAAACCCACGCGGCGGCCATCCGCCAAGTGCAGTCGGCTTATGATGTGCAACTCTCCCAGGTCTTTGAACTCCATCGTCACGTGGAGGACTTGGACAACAGGGGGAGAAGGCACAATATCAGGGTGCGGGGAGTCCCTGAAACCATCGACCCGGGTGCTATCCAACAAGCGCTATGCACCATCTTTAACGACCTACTTGATCGCCCGGCTGACTCCCCCATCGACATGGAACGAGCCCATCGCGCCCTTCGCCCCCCCCCACGGGACAACGAGCCACCCAGGGACATCATATGCTGCATTGTCAGCTTCCCACTGAAGGAGGAAATTCTGAGGAAGGCTAGAGCCAAGGGACGCATTATTTTTAATGGGACTGAAGTGAAACTCTTCCAAGACCTCTCCCAAATAACCCTCCAGAACAGGAGGGCCCTGAAGCCACTTCTCGACACACTCCGTGCCAGAAACATCCAATATAGATGGAAATTTCCCTTTGGCCTGTCGGCTTCCGCTAGAGGGCGCTCGGCCCTCCTCCGCACCCCTGAAGACCTTCGCGACTTCTGCGCCCAGCTCGATCTCCCCACCGTCGAGCTTCCGGAGTGGTACGCCATGTACTTTCCCTCGGAACCATGGCTCCCTGTCTCCCTCAACCCTTCCCCGAAGGCTGCCCGACAGAGGTCCCGCAGACGCAGACCCGGACCCACGTCGCCGAATGCCCGCTCACGCCGAGACATTCACCAGGGGAGCCCGGACTACTCACCTCCTCCGTTGGCCAGAAGGGACGCGATGGAAGATTGAACTGACTCTTCCCCGAACACAGTGCGCAACCCGTGAGTAAACTTTCTCCCTACCCATGACTAACCCATCTCTGAAGGAACGCCAGTGATTGCCCCCAGCCCCCGTCCCCAGCTCACCCGAGCCCGCCCTCGCCACGATATACCCGCGGGGATCCCTATACCTATCCAGCCTCCACACCGCGCTCGCCCGCTGTGGCTACGAGCAGCACCTCACACTATGCCGCGCTACAAGGCGCCTAACCCACCCTTGCATCCTGTGTTTTAGCGCTCCTGCCATGGACTCCTCTCCTGCCGCCACCATGACCTGCCACAGGATCAGGGACCTGCTCCATCCCAGCCGCCACCGAGGCCGTGGGCCTCTACCTCGTCCCAGCTCCGGAACTCCTCCAACCATGCCGCCCAGGACACCTACACTGTGCTCCCCTGGGGCAACACCGAGTGGTTCCTGCCCGCTTCTGGTCCCTGTCGGTCCTTGAGCGGCGCTCTCCGTTTGCCCCCTCACCTCAAACGGAGACCCCCCATCACCCGAAGACGTGAACGCTCACACCTGCCTCCCCCCGACTGGACTGTGCCCGGTGAAGCCTAATCTCCATCCACCCTGATGACATGCTTCTCCGCAGGAACATGGATCCAGAGTCCTGCTGCTGGAACCCTTACCTCACCAGGCGCTCTATAGCTGGTCAACAGATCTCCCCGAATAACCCTGTTGCTCGGCACCGAGTCCGTATTAACGCCCCTTTCTTTCCTATGCAGGTACCTGACTTTGTTTCCCTATGGGCCCCATGTTCCAAACCTGGGTTAGCCCACTGTGGTGTGTTTTTTTTTTTTTTTTTTTTTTTTTTTTTTTTTTTTTTTTTTTTTGCTACCCTGGGTTACCTTATGCGGACCACTTGGAGATCACCCATCTGTATGGTTACCTAAAGATGTTTTATATGATGATGCTGCTCTTTTGTTTTTTCTTTTTTTTTTTTTTTTCTCCTCCTCTCCCCTTTTCTTTTTTCCTTCCTTTCTCCATGCAAGTGACAAGCTAACGTATTTTGGGCTCCTGATAGACGCGCACTGGCCGCCATACGCAGGCTTCATCTCCCAAGGTAACCCGGTATACCCGGACATTTCATTTACTCCCTGTCTAGACACCCCAAACCAATACTCTCGCTACCCAGGATCCCCCCCTCAGGTCCCCCCTCCCCCCCTGCCTCCCCTCCATCCCCCCCACCCCCCCCCCTCCATTCCCTTCATCCACCCCCCTCAACCCCCTCACCTCTCCCTCCCCCTCCCCCCTCCTCGCCTCTCTCCCCCTCCCCCCTCCCCACCCTCTCTCCCCCTCCCCCCCCTCCTCACCTTTCCCCCCCTCCTCACCTTTCTCCCCCCACCCTCCTCACCTCTCTCCCCCCTCCCCCCCTCCTCACCCTTCTCCCCCCTCCTCACCTCTCCCCCCCTCCTCACCTCTCTTTTTCCTCCTCTCCTCTCCCTTCCCCTTCCCCTCCTTTCCCTTCCCCTCCTCCTCCTCCCTTTTTCCCCCTTCTTAACCCCCCCCTCCCCCCCACTCACCCCCCCTTTTTCCTTCCTTACCCCCCTACCCTCCCCCCCCCCCCTTTTTTCCCCTCTGCTTCTCCCTCTCCCCCCCCCCCCCCCCCTCCTCTCCTCCCTCTCCCCCCCCCCTCCTCCACTCCTCCCCCCCCCCTCCCCCCTCCGCTCTTCTCCCCCCCTCCCCCTCCCATATCATACTGTCGAATGGCCCTTGGGGGACCCGACCCCTCCGACCCCTGACGGGAGTTAGGTAATCCCTCCAATCCTTGTACCCAAGTTCGCTTGCTCACGGGTTGTACTTGTACTTGTCTATGAAAAACGATGTCAATTTCTATGGTACTGATTGTTAGTAACCTATGTTCAACATGCCAAGTTTTGTTCCTTAAGAATCCAGTTGGGTCTGAATTTAATTGTTTATTTTTGCACTATGTGATAGTCGTGACCTGAGAGATCTCTCTACCCCGATCTATGGCAGGCTTCTTGCCACTCCAGGGGAGATCCTCACGGTTGGAGAGATCCCCCTTCCTCACCCTCTTTCCTCATGATTTACATTCCCACCATAATCTATCTTCGCAGTTCCCCGGATCGCAGCCACTATGTGGTACCCGTCCTTCTTACTTCCCCCACACAGCAGTCTCTGTGAGACCTTGCTGACCTTCCAGGCTTTCTCTTTCCTCCCCCTGCAGGTGATTAGCTGAGCTACCCTCACCTCTGGTTTGCAACCCCCTCTACACCCTCTTTCACACCTCCCCCTCCCCCCACCCCCCCTACCCCGCCTTTTGTCTCTGCTCTCACCCCCTCCCTTCTCCCCCTCTCTCCCCCCCTTGCTCTCTTCCCACCCTTCCCCCCCCCTACCCTTCCCTTGAGGCGCCCCTCGCCCCTACATCACCTAACACGCGCACACTCCCCAGTGTGATTCCCGACGTAGCTCCCCCTGTAACTATGGCACCCAACCCTTCAATTAAAACCCCAGTAACCCTGAAATGTGTCTCGCTGAACGTGAAGGGCCTCAATGTGCCTGAAAAAAGGTCCCAAGTGTTGGCCTCTCTTACTAAACTCAAGGCACATTTCCTTTTCCTCCAAGAAACCCATTTCAGAACGGACTCCACTCCAAAACTCTCCAATCATCTCTATCGTTCCGCCTTCCATGCCACTAACCCTACTGCCAAGACGAAAGGAGTTTCTATCCTCATTTCAAGACACGCCGACTTCCAACTAACCGACTCCCTGCTAGATCCTGAGGGGAGGTTTGTCTTCCTCAAGGGGATATACGCATCCAAGCCAATAACTTTGGCGAATATCTATTGCCCTAATATACACCAAGTCTCATTTTTTCGCAAAACATGCTCACTCCTATCCACATTCCGTGAGGGCCTGATCCTCCTGGGAGGCGACTTTAATGTCCCGTTAAACCCCTTGTTAGACACCTCCACTGGGACGTCTTCCTTGCCCTACAGAGCTCTACGCCAGATTAAGGCACAGCTCCAAGAACTGGCCCTCCACGACACGTGGCGCACCTTATTCCCCTCGACCAAGGATTACACTTTCTTTTCTACCCCCCACCAAAAGTACTCTCGAATCGACTTTTTCTTCCTCACACAGACGGACCTCTCCCTACTTAGACAGGCCACCATCGAGCCGATGTTCTTGTCGGACCATCATCCCATCTCAGTTACTCTGACCTTCCCCGAGACTCTCGCCAAAACCAAGATTTGGCGCTTCAATCCCTCCCTGACTAAAGACCCAGTGGCCCTAGAGCGTATACGCACCTGCATCCAGCTGTACTTCCAAGAAAATGCTGACCCTGACATGTCCCCCATTTCTATCTGGGAAGCCCACAAGTGCGTTATTCGAGGGGAACTGCTGACCCTGAATGCACAAGCCAAAAAACTCCACCAACAGCAGATCAAGGACCTGCTGGACCAAATTAGTAGACTTGAAAAAGCCCACAAACAGACCCAAGCACAACTCACCCTCCAGGAACTTGTTCAAGCTCGCTCTCTCCTAGCGGAGGAACTGGGTAGACGCACCAAAAGACGATACATTCTTGGCCAGAGGATCTTCTACGAATACGGCAACAAGTGCGGTCGCATTCTTGCTCGCTCAGTGCAAGCCGCCAAACTTTCCTCCACAATTCACAACATTCGTAACACTGAGGGATCCTTGCTGGCCAAGAATGAAGACATAGCTAAGGAATTTGAAGACTTCTATTCCAAACTCTACAATCTTTACCCTGACCGCTCCGCCCAGACCCCCAACAGAGCCCGCCAAACGGCCATTGCAGACTTCCTAGCTCAATATAGTCCCACGCCCATTTCCCCCCAACAAACCTCCCTCCTAGAAGAACAATTCTCCCTAGCGGAACTAGACACGGCCGTGAAACAAATGAAGGTAGGTAAAAGCCCTGGCCCGGATGGTTACTCCCTCCAATACTACAAATCCTTCTCAGAAGTCCTTTCCCCGCACTTAATCCGCACTTTTAACGCCTTGTCGAATCCCCAAGCAGACCCAAGTCGAATGCTTTCAGCCCATATATCAGTGATCCCTAAAGATAATAAAGACCCCCTTTTAGTAGCTAATTACAGGCCAATCTCCCTTCTTAATGTGGATATTAAGCTCTATGCTAAAATTCTGGCCAACAGATTCATACCCCTTATCCCCAACCTGATTAACCCGGACCAGGTGGGCTTTGTACCGGGCAGGGAGGCCAGGGACAATACCATACGCACCCTCAACCTACATCACTGGCTTACTACGTCAAATTCCCAGGGCTTCTTTCTCTCTCTTGATGCGGAGAAGGCGTTTGACAGAGTGGCCTGGGACTACATGAGGGCAGTCCTGGAGGCCCTTGGCCTACAAGAACGCATGCTGTCTGCTATAATGGCACTATACTCTAGCCCCTCTGCAGCGGTCCGTGTTAATGGCCACCTGTCAAACGCCTTCCCCATCAGTAATGGCACACGCCAAGGCTGCCCCCTCTCCCCCTTGATCTATATCCTCACATTAGAACCTCTTCTTAATAAACTCAGGAGCAACCAAGATATCCGTGGCCTTACAATACAAGGTAGGCAATTTAAAGTTGCAGCTTTTGCGGACGATGTCCTGCTGTCTTTAACATCCCCACGCACCTCCTTGCCATCCCTTCTTAGGGATCTACACACCTTTGGAGAGCTTTCAAACCTTAAAATCAATTACTCCAAATCACAAGCCCTGAACGTCTCGCTCCCCCAGCAAGAAGTTGCCCACTGCCAAGACTCTTTCCCTTTTCATTGGGAAAAGACAGCCATCACATACCTAGGTGTGCGGATTACACCCCGCTTCTCAGATCTATATCCAGCTAACTTCCAAACAGCCTTGCTTAAAGCCCAAGCTTATCTTAAGGACTGGATGACTCTCAATGTCTCATGGTTTGGTCGAGCAGCTTTAATTAAGATGATTATTCTGCCCCGTCTGCTTTACCTGATTCAAACCATCCCTATCGCCCTGCCCCGGGACTTTTTCTCGACATATCGGAAAATTTGCTCCTCCTTCATTTGGAAGGATGCCCCCCCACGGATCAGGTATACCCTCCTCACCCGAGCCAAGCCCAAAGGAGGTATAGCTCTCCCTGACCTGCAAAAGTACCACTCTGCCTGCCACTTAACAAGAATCGCGGATTGGAACATCCACGCCACACAAAAAGTGTGGGTTGCACTCGAGAACACTTTCTCGCCGATCCCCCTGCATCTCATTCCGTGGCTCCCTCCGAAATGCTGGCCGCACAGGCTGGATTCACACCCCCTTATACACACGTCTCTATCGACATTTAAGAAGATACCCGCCGACAGGTCTCTTGCCCCAACTCCAGGCCCACTGACGCCCCTAAGATGCAACCCTGACTTCCCCCCCGGGGACTCCCCCAACTTCCTCAAACAGGAATGGCCATCCGACGACGTCCTCGCTTCCCAATTCTTCCCAGGAGGTAAATTGATCTCATTGAATGACCTACGCACTTATACTAATAATCCCACCTTCTCCTTCTGGACATACAGACAAATCTGTAGCTTTTTGACCACCTACACTACCCGAGCTAACTGGTCTAGGCCTCTCACCCCCTTTGAAACTCTATGTAGTCGCAAGATCCCACAGAGGCACCTAATTTCGCTCTTCTACGCCCTACTACAGGACTCACCCGATTTGACCCTCCCACCCTCACAAACCTCTTGGAACAGAGACCTTCAAACTCCCCTGTCACCTGCTGACTGGACTAGAATTCATGAATATGCCCACGGGGGGTCGGTGAATGTCGCCATCCAGGAAAATGGGTACAAAATAATAACACGGTGGTACAGAACTCCCTCCCGCTTGCACAAATTTTCTCCCACAATCCCCAATGTCTGCTGGAGGTGTAACACGGCAGCAGGGACTATGATACATATATGGTGGGATTGCCCCAACATCCAACCTTTCTGGAAGAAAGTCCATGACCTTATCTCTTCGATCACCACCTACACGCTAGACTTCACACCTGAACAATATCTTTTGCATCACACCTCCCTCTCTAGGAAAAACTACTTTAGATCCCTTGCCATGCATATGGTAAATGCAGCCAGACTCTGCATTCCTCGGCACTGGCGCTCGAACCTCCCCCCGACAATTCGAGAATGGTTTAGTGGCATCTCTAGGATTAGAGACATGGAAGAGCTGATACACATCGCTCAGGAGAGGATGGAGAAGTTCACAACCACCTGGGCTTGCTGGAATCACTTTACAACCACCCGAGAGTACGAACATCATATCCGCTAAATGTCTTACAAAGGTTAACGTTTCCTGGAATGATTCTCTACCTAGGCAACCAAGACCCGCTACTCTGCTTCCCCACCTATCCTCTGTGTGAGGTCTGGGCGAGGGACGCCTCAACCGCCTCAACCTCCCCCTCTATACCCTCCCTCCTCCCTCCTCTCCCAGTCTTTTCCCTCTCTCTATGCCTCCCCCTCTCGCTCCTCCCTCGTTTCCCCCCACCTTCTATCCCTCCCCCCCTCCTTTTTTTTTTTTTTTTTTTTTTTCTCCTATTTTTCTTTTTTTTTTTTTTTTCTCTCTTTCCCCTTCTCCTTTTTTCTCTCTCTTTCTCACTCCCTCCCTCTCGCCCCCTCTTGGCCTCCCGCCATCCCCTAAGCATCTTTTGGGCGACAGGTGTCCACTGGTATACACCTGTCGTACCCGTCATACCGTACCCCACTGGTCCACTATGGGATGGCACGGACTAAATCCCACCAACCTCTTTCTATCCCCATGTCCTCCAGGGCACACGCTAGACTCATCAAATTCATGCTCCGATGGTTTACACATTTTGTTCTTTGTTCTATACCTGTACTGACAGACGATCTGTTTTGCAATTTATGTGTGTTCCCTTGCCTGTTCTGTATGACTTATTCTTAATAAAATCTTTATGGAAAAAAAAAAAAAAAATATTTTATTAAACCACTTCAGCTCTGGAAGGTTTACCCCACTTCCTGACCAGGCCATTTTTTGCGTTACTGTATTGCGTTGCTTTAACTGACAATTGTGTGGTCATGTGATACTGTACCCAAATAAAATTGATGTCCTTTTTTCTCCCATAAAAAGAGATTTCTTTTGGTGGTATTTGATCACTTCTGCGTTTTTTATTTTTTGTGCTATAAAACAAAGACCAACAATTTTGAAAAATAGTTTTTTTTACTTTCTGTTATAAAACACATCCAATAAAAATTCCAATAAGCATATATTGATTGGTTTGCATAAAAGTTATAGCGTCTACAATGGGATATATTTATGGACTTTTTTTTTACTAGTAATCAGCAATCAGCGATTTTTTGTTGGACTGCAACATTGCGGCAGACAGATCAGACTCTAATGTCCCGTACACATGATCAGACTTTTTCAGACGGAAAAAGACCGCCCGGGGCTATGTAATAAAGTATTTTAAAACTTGTGTTGTGATTTTTATTTACACTTTTTTCACCCGGTGAATGGGTAGGGGTACATCGTACCCCATACTCATTCACATAGGGTGGTGGGCCGGAATCTGGGGGCCTCCTTATTAAAGGGGGCTCCCGGATTCTGATAAGCCCCCCGCCCGCAGACCCCGACAACCAATGGCCATGGTTGTCAGGAAGAGGCCCTTTTCCTCATCAACATGGGGACAAGGTGCTTTGGGGTGGGGGGCCCCCCTTTCTCCAAGGCACTTCCCCATGTTGAGGGCACGCGGCCTGGTACGGCTCAGGAAGGGGGGGGCGCTCGCTCGTCCCCACCCCCTTTCCTGACCGGCCGGGCTGCGTGCTCAGATAAGGGTCTGATATGGATTTGGGGGGACCCCCACGCTGTTTTTTCAGCGTAGGGATTCCCCTTTAAATCCATACCAGGTGACAGGGCTAGCGAGGTGTCAATCTCGCCGATCGAAGCGGCGGCATTGACTTCCTTCGCTAGTTCCGTCTACCTGGAGTTACATTCTAAATGAACGGACTTTACTCCGTGTAAAAGTCCGGCGGACCTCCGCCAAAAAATTACGGGCGTGTGTGGGCAAGTCCGCACGTTCGGAAAGTCCGGCCGAAAAAGTCAGATCGTGTGTACGTGGCATAACTAAGTCCGCCAGACTTTTGGGAAGAAAAAGTCTGCCGGAGCCCACACACGGTCGGAGAGTCCGGCGGACAAACCCGCCGGATAGTCCAACCGTGTGTACGGGGCATTACTAGAACAACGGTGATCTGCCTTGTTTACATAGGAAGACCGCCGTTCTGCCTCTCTCTGATCGCTGGATTTATCTTACATTTATCTTCGCATATCGTGTGTGATTAAGAGCAAAAATAAATTAATTGAAAATACATCAAGCTTGTGTTACTTAATATATGTGTTCTTAGATGTGAACATGACATAACATAATTAAACCATTGAGCTTCTGCCTTTTAAATAAATTGGGTCTTATATTTAATAATTCTGTGCATAGATGCTGGAGCCATGGGAATCTCATTAGATCTTTGTTTTCACATAAAGGGTTACAACTACACAGGATGGTAATACAGTGTGATCTGTAGCAAGCTATTATACTGCAGCTTTCATTTATCAAAACTAGATATGACTAAAGTGTTATCGGACTACTTTCAAATGTTAAAGGCTTTCAATTGGTTTCTCTTGGTTACAATTTACGACTGCTTTTTGTACCATTTTGATATTAGAGATTTTGTTTGCTATGCGGTACTGTGATTTATTGCATTGATTCTTTGCAGCATGGACTGGTTTCAATGAGTTTCTATGCTCCCTTGTGTTGGCAGGGTCCTCTTCTACATATCCCACAGTCAATAAACAAACAAGACTTACTGCTAAGGCAAAGCGTAAAAAGACACGCCGCCCCAGCACCAGGCTTCGCAAAATCAAAGAAACAGAATTGCATATTGCAGCTAATAAGATTAGTAAGATTTCCAAATGCTAAATGTAAAAAGTTAAGAATAGAAGTCCTATAAAGATGGCATCAAGTGTATATTAATGACATTTACGGGTACTTTAATATATTTGACACTTTGTACAGGATACATGGGGAGAATTACTAAAACAGCTCTGCATAGTAACCAATCAGCTTCCAGGTCATTGTCAAAGCTTAATTGAACACGCTGAAGTTAGAGTTAGAAATTAGTATATTTGGGAGGGAAAGGGGAAAAGCTTAAAGAGTAACTCCTCTGGGTGACATACCTCCCAACCATTCCTGATTCGCTGGGACTGTCCGGAAAACGGATGTATGTCCCACAGTCCCGGCGAATCAAGGCTGAGTCCAGGAACACTGGGCTCCAGGGACTTGCCTAGCAGGGGCGCACTAACGCGAGGACCAATCACAACCTACTCGCTCGCCGCAAGGAAAGCTTTCCACAACAACCGGCATTTCTCTCCACCAGCTGCATCTGAATTTTTTTTAGCCAGGCACAGCACTGTTTTTGTTGGATGGAGGCTTGTACAATTAAGAAGAAGTACAGCCAAAGCTTGCTTGGCAGCACTTGTCCTATGGATCACAGGCTGACTTCATAGAGCCGGTCCTGGGATTCACCCAGGAGCCTGGATTGGTAGCTGGTTCAGCCTCTCAGTGAGCTGCTGAGAGCCTGAGCCGGCCACTCCCGCCCCCTCCATAACCCAGCACTCCAGTGAGCGAGGAGGGAACAAAGCAGAGAGTTGGTGACTGACAGTCATGCAGCTCAGAGAACCGAGCGATCAGCAGTCTTTGATCACTCGGTTCTCAGTGTTAGAGTCAGCAGGGGACCAGTGCTGCATCCACCTAAGTATGGTTAAAAAGAAAAAAAAAACAAGCATACTTTAAAGAGTGCGGACACTAAAAGTAAAGCATTTGCACATTAATTATATATATATATATATATATATATAAAATATAATATAATATATTTTAGAATTGTGCATTGTGGTTATGCACAGTAACACACTTAGCATGATTTGATGATTTGAGTGTGTGTTGCAGTGCAGTTTATTTTAAGTGACACCCCTACGCACCCCTTCACACAGTACTATGTTATGTTAAAGCCTAACTTCAGCTTACTGTTAGTTTAAATTAGTTTATTTGGACCAAGCTGGTCCAAATTAGATTTGCCCTTTAATAATAGATGTGCCTGCTGCCAGCGTTGTATAAACCATATCATCTACATACAGTTTACAGCACTGTGTTTCTGATAGTGGGATGGAGATTTCCCAATTCCCATCTCAGAACAAGATCAAGTCAGACTTAGAGCCGTTCAACCATTCATAGGAAGCTTTGTATTTTATAATTTAATACAAGGCTTTCTATGATTGGCTGAGGTGGAGATCGGGACATCATTCATAAAATACAAAGCTTCCAGTGAATGGTTGAGCAGCTCTCAGTCCAACTGATTTTCTGGATATTTTGGTGCATTGAGCTGGCTCTATAAAATGCCTTAGGGCCCATTTAAATGTTTACATTCTGTGCATTATGTACCCCTGGACTATGCTCTCTGTGTGTCATGTACTGCTAAACTCAGTACTGACTACAGCCCTTATCCTTGAACACGTTGTATTACACACCCTGGACCCCTGTTCATTATCTCAACAGTTGCTGGTTGCTATGCAGTCCCTGACTTTCAATGAAGTTCTTCTTTAAAGTAGACTCAGGCAAAGCAATCAAAGCATATTGTATAGGTACAAGGATGCCTGTTTTTTGTTTAACAACATCCCTTAAACCCCTCCCACTGTAAATAGTTTGACCACACCCTCATTTTATTGTGACATGCTTATCACTTTTCCTTCCTCCAGTGTCCCTCATTCTGAAGTTCAAAAGTTGGGAGGTATAGGGTGATCCCTGTATATTACAAGGATTTTAACAAACTTTGTTGCAGATTCCTCCTTTTTGTTATTCTGAAGAAATAGGTGTTTGTTTGTCTATGCCCATGTGCATCTAATGGGAGTGACTTTATTATTATCAATCAACTGCTGGACCTGCAGGGTTCTAATGAGGAAAGTGACAGGGTCTACATCACTGTAGACGTGATTTCTCTTTGAGTGTATCTCACCAAAAATGACAATTTTGTTGCAGGGAATGCCCACAATCTGACTTGTATCTTAGTGCAGACGTCTGGGAAAACCAGTGAGCCAATTACACAAGCAGGAAAAGGCATATCTACAGTCGAGTTACTCTTTAAAGTGGTAGTAAACTTAGGCAAAGTGATCATGAAAATGAACATATCCACTCCACGATACCTTTTTTATCATTCCCCCTCATTTCCATTTTACTGTTTTCCTGCTTTTTTTGTTTGTTTATTTCTCTCCCTTCCAAAAACAGCGCCATTGCTACTGCTTTCTTCCACATCTTTGCATTCTGTATAGAAAAATACATACCAAATCGCAGCCTTCGATCGACAAACCAGAACCGCCTTCTCATCCCCAAAGCTCGATACAAATCGAAGGGAGAACGAAGATTCGCAGTACAGGGACCTTGGCTATGGAATGCTCTACCAAACAACATCCGCTTGGAAGAAAACCATCAGGCCTTCAGGAAAAAACTCAAGACCCACCTCTTCTAATATCGCAGGACAACAAGAGCAGACAAGCGCCTTGAGGCGATTCAGTTCGCATTTGCAGCGCTATACAAATCATTCATTCATTCAACAACTCTGTCCTTACTTGCGGTAATCACGGAATCCTGCGCATGCGTATTGAGTGCTAACCAAGCAAACAGCAGACTTCAGCTGGAAAATGCACTCTCCCTGCTCTGCATATACCTGGATCTGTCCTGCTGCTTACACTCCCATGTGATGTAGCAAGTCACATGGGGTGTCTCAGGAAGCTGTACACGGGACTGCACTCTTGCAGTATTGCAATGCAATGCTGCAGAGTTTGCATAACAAAGGCACAGCATTGGCTAGAACAGTCTAACGGCACACAGTACATGCCTTAAATAACCGAAGATATGTGCATGCGCTGATGACATCATTCAAGTGCTCCAGCCTCGATTGCAAGGGAATGGAAAAGGTTAGCACAAATGTAGAAACAGCAACATATATAGTTACATAGTTACATAGTTAGCTAGGCTGAAAAAAGACACAAGTCCATCCAGTTCAACCATAAAAAAAAGAAATAAATTATAAATAAATTAAATATATATTTAATAGTAAGGATCATAAGGTAGCAGGTTTTAAATTCTGAGTTTACTACCACTTTAAAGATGAAGCTTAGCTAAAAAAAAATGTCAACCTTACAGTTTTAGTGACCTAACCTACCTTTCCCACAATACGCAAGCTGCTGCATTCTGGAAAAATCACTGTAGGGATGCCGGTCCTCTTCCTGCCATTGAACTTCTGGGTGGGGGTTAATAGCTTTGGGTCTCTGGGCTGAATTCAATAGAGAAATCTCCCAACATGAACCCAACCCCTCTCCCTCCTCTTCCATTGACGAAAGTTTTTTCTTTGCTTTCACTGCATGTAACATGGTCTGTAAATAGGGGAGAAAATGATGTCCTTTATCCAGTGCTCCCCCATTCAGAGAATGTGTTACATGCAGTGAAAGCAATGAAAGAACATTTCTAAATAGAGGAAGAGAAAGGAGGATGCAGGTCCCCGTCAGGAACTCTTTTCTATTGAATTTAGCTTGAAAACCCAAAGACATAAACCCAAAGTTCAGAGTCAGGAAGATTGGCATCCATGTAGTCTGCATCCTTTATTATTGGTAATTAGACCACTAAAGCTCTAGGGCTAAAAAACATTTATAGCTAAACTTCAGCTTTAATGCTTATGTCACTTTTTAAAGATATTTGCAAAATGTATATACATAATTTGTACATGCACACACAATGCGTGTCATTGTTTCGATCTACTGCTCTTGCTGTGACATTTATCATAAATTGTTTTACAGTATATGTTCTATAATGAGCATTTTAAATTTGATTATGAAGCAAAGTAATGTTGATTATAGTTGTAACAGTAGTTTGAATTAAATATGATTGACATGCTGAACAGCACAACACTTTATTTCTTATCTGTCAAGTGTATACCAGAGGCCTGGATGGGCATAAAAAAGTACCAGTGTCAGACTTGGCCAAGACTCTAATGGCTCAGCAGTCCTAAGTGAGTGTGTAACGAAAGGTCCACACTCCACCTGAGTGCTTTCATCATATACCGCTTCCTCCTAGTCTGAATATAGAAATCAGATATTCCAATACACAGGCGCCTCAGGGAGTAGCTGCGTCTCCACACAGCTCCCGCAGCGGGATAAAGAAACCGGCCTCTACAACCCGGCCCTTCCTTAGGCGGCAACCGCATACACGAGAGGGTGACTGCCAGTCACCATAGGAAGCGGCCACCCCACTCTCGCCGGCGGACGCAGCCACCCTCCGCAGCCGGTCCTTTCCGACCGGCCGCCAGCCTAAATTGAGGCCCCGGCTTCGGCCTACCCGCACAGTGTATTCCACCCGGGAGCCTGTGCACACTGAAAATAGCTCCGGACACCTCCGGCGGCCAAATCGGGGGACTCTCTCACCCCCCCCTTACATAACTCGGCCTGACTTAACCCTGTAAAGCCCGCATGCTAGGCGCATGCACGGAGGCCCCTAAAATGGACGTGTAGTCCGGGATCTCCGTCCCACCTCAGCAGCTCCGGCCTCTATAGCGGCACATATACTGGACATTTCGCCTGGATCTCCCCCCCACAAGCGGCAGACACCTCAGGGACTCTCCCGATGTACTCGGGAGCGGTAAGGAGAAGCCTAAAGCCTGCTTTCGAAGCTGCCCAGTCTCAGTCAGAGACAGCCAAAATGGCGGCGGCCCCTCACCACTCAGCTCAGTCCTGCCTGCCCTCCTTCCCCAGCTCACATATAGCTGCATCCCCATCCCTACTTCAACCTGACCCCTCTGCTGGCATCCCTCCTCTGGACCCATCCTCTCCAGCGTCCACGGCTTCACTCATAGAACACACCCTGGCAGGCCTGGACTTCTCCCCCATGGAGGCCGCCCCCCCCCCCCCCCAGTCTCACCCTCAAATACAGCCTGGAGACCCGGGCCTATTGCAGAACGTTAATGTAACAGATCTCTTTGCCAAGTTTGCGGAACTCCTGCAGCACACTGCGCACAAGATAACGAGTGACATTAAAGCTGACCTGCAGCAAATAGGTACCCGCATGGATGTTGTTGAAGCACATTTGGACTCCACTATCGCCAGAACTAATCAAAACTCAACTTGCATACAGATTCTGCAGGACCAATTAGAGACTGCCAATTTGAAAATTGACGACCTCGAAAACCGGAATAGGAGGTACAACTTTAGGGTCAGGGGGCTCCCTGAATCATACAAAGATGTCCCCGACACCATTAGATCTTTTATTCAGACCTTGCTCCCTGACACACCGCAACACAGATTGGAGCTTGATCGTGCTCACAGAGCGCTCAGACCCCCTAGAGCTGACGGTCTCCCCCGAGACATAGTGGTTAAGCCTCATTTTTTCTCAGTCAAGGAGGACATAATGCGGAAATCGAGAACCACACCCAAAATTATGTTTCAGGGCCACCACTTGCAAATTTTTGCGGATTTATCTCCATCTACTATCCAAAAGAGGAGAGCCTTGAAACCGCTACTTCAAGTCCTGATGGACAGGGAAATCAAGTACTGGTGGCTTTTTCCATTTCAACTTAAATTCCTGCTGAAAGGCAAAGCGTACACCTTTGGTTCCCTGCAAGAGGGAGAAAAACTCTTACTCCACCTAGGCCTCATCAGCCAAGACCCAAATCTTCAACATCCTGGGCCGCACTCTGCCTCAGCGAAAAGACAACTTCCAACCAGCCCCCTGACTCCGGTTTGGGAATCTACGAGATCCAAGAAGTCCAAGGAAACCGTACCCCCCTGATTCTGACGCCCGATCGAACCCTGACCCTCCAACCTTTTCTTCCACCGTTTTAAGGAACTTTTCTGGAAGGACTGCACCCCCCCCACTTGTGCCACATGAACTGTTCTTCCTCTATGAGTCCCCTATAACTTCCACCGAGACGGTGTCACGAGGGTCACAAGTTGGAAAGGAAACTGCCAGACTTCTTCTTTACTCTCGTCTTCGGACTTTCTCCCTCCTCACTTCTTCCCCTTCTCCTCGAAGTGGAATTGTGGAAAGGGGGTTTACATGCCCGTTACCCCTTTTTTTTATTTATTTATTTTTTTCTAGGGATTTGCCCCATTTCCTAGCTATGGCTTACTGACCATATGTTATCCGAGACCCCTGTATCCCTCGCTGCTTCCCAAACTGCTTTGTATCCCGCTCATTACTCCTGGCATACATTATTCCCCAGAGATCCAAGTATATTTGTTTTTGCTTGTCTTAACATTTGTTATTGTTCATTCATTGATATTAATCGTTCCGTTCAACATACTCACCTCCAGGCTTTCCTGTTCTCACCAACGGGTTCAAATGGAGGTGACTCTGTTACGGCTGTGCTAGTGCCTTTCTTTTGTTATGCCACGTTGGATGTTCCAAGAGGCCTACCTGCTGGGGTGGTGTTCATGCACCCCTTCTTGTCTGGTTGCTTGGGTATATTGCCCTCCGCTAGACAAGCCTATCCCCTGACTTCCAGAGGGATGTTTTTGGTTACTTTGTACTTACCGGTGGAGGATTCTGTCCCCTCCACTCCACGGAGGACTCTCTTGTCCACCGTCTTTCCTCTCGCCCTTTTTTTTCTCTCTCTTACTCAATTTATTCACTCCCATATCTTTGCAGGAACTGTCTGGAGGAGGGATACTCACTACTGCCGCACTCACGCAAGGATCTTAGCTTGGTATACACTTTTTCCTGGACTTGCTGGACACATATCGGTAAGTGCTGTAGATTGCCTGGATAGACCTCCACCTCTGCTCAATAGCTAACGTCCCCTCCATACCACCTCCTCTCAAAATAATCTCCCATAATGCTCAAGGCCTAAACTCCCCCATTAAGCGTCGAAAAGTATTCCATTATCTCCAAACACAAAAGGTGGACGTAGTTCTTTTACAAGAAACTCATTTCCCAAATAGATTCTGCCCGTCCTTCATTCACTCTAATTTCCCCTTTTTTGCATTGGCCAATGCCGATAACAAAACTAAGGGTGTGGGTGTTCTCATTTCCAAAAGATGCAAATTCACCCTCAAATCTGTATTCAAAGACCCAGAAGGGAGATTTATAGTTGTAGTAGGTGATTTAGATAACCAATTGTACACCTTCATCTCATACTATGCCCCCAACAAAGGCCAATTACATTTCTTCCAACACCTGTTGAAAACTCTCACACCAAAGCTAGAAGGCACAGTAATTTTTGGTGGCGATTCCAACGCTGCCTTTGACCAGGGACTGGACAAGTCCTGGCCCCCGGGAAAACGCCTCACCAGACCTACCAAACAGAGCCTCCGAATAGCCAAGCTGCTATTCCAACATGGCCTCATTGATATTTGGAGAGAGGTAAACCCCACCATGCGAGATTTCACGCACTTCTCCAACCCCCACAGATCTTTCGCAAGGATTGACCACATCCTTGTTTCTTCAGCCTCCATCCCACTCACGAAAAAAGCTTTCATCAAGGATGTGGTCTGGTCGGACCACTCCATGGTGGTCTTGACACTTCAACGCCCAGTGGGCCACACGCCCCACAGACGTTGGAGACTCAACGAATCTATCCTGAGTGATCCTATCAGAGCTACAGAGATTGAAAACATTATCAAAAACTATTTTCTCACCAACGACACGCCTGAAACTGGTCCTACATGCCTATGGGCTGCCCACAAGGCGGTGCTTAGAGGACATCTTATCCAAATTGCCTCCCAAATTCGCAAATCTCACAAAGCAACAATTGACCAGTTGGATAGGGAATATTCAGCATTATCCAAAAAACACAAGGACAATCCGAATTCTGTCCCCTCTATGAAATTGGACGCCGCCAGGACAGCGTTGAACTTGGCTCTAACTACCAAGGCCGAAAAATGGATACGGTGGAATAGAGCTAAATTTTATTGTCAGGGTGACAAAATTGGCTCTATGCTAGCAGGTAGACTCTCACCCAAATTTAGGTCCCCAGCCCTCCCCAAAATTAAAATCCAAGGTGGCACTTTGTCCCAGAACCCCCGACGCATAATGCAGGAATTTCACAATTTTTTATAAATCTTTGTATAGTGGAGACCATGGTCCTTCTCAAAAAGCGATAGATAATTTCCTTAATAATATCCAGACCCCTACATAGGAAGACAGGCATAGACAATACTTAGATGCTCCTATCTCGGCGGATGAAGTATGCGCCGTTATTCACCGATTAAAACCTCATTCAGCCCCCGGCCCGGATGGCTTTTCCATTCCATACTACAAATCATTCGCTACAACAATCGCCCCATTTATGGCTCGCTTCTTCAATGCTCTACGAAAGGGGGGACAATTAGACTCTTCTCTCAACATGGCCCACATTACAGTTCTCCCCAAGCCGAACAAAGATGCCAGCTCGGTCAGTAACTATAGACCTATATCTCTCATTAACAACGACCTAAAGATTCTGACTAAAATTCTTGCAGACCGACTGGCCTCCTTCATCAGCTTATACATTCACAAAGACCAAGTGGGATTCATCCCAGGGAGACAAGGTCCTGATCAGACTCGCCGTGCAATAGATATTATCTCCCTCCTTAATTCTAACTGGGATGGAAGCTCTCCCAAACAGGGTTGCCTGCTCTCTCTAGACCTCCAAAAAGCATTTGATTCGGTTCACTGGCCCTACATTTTCAGTACTTTACAACGATGGGGGTTTGGAGACTCTTTCCTCAATGTCATGCATGCCCTTTACTCATCCCCTTCAGCTCAGGTGCGTCTGCAGGGATTTTATTCGGAATCTTTCCCCATATTTAGAGGCACAAGACAAGGTTGTCCGCTCTCCCCATTGATATTTGCCATAGCAATTGAATCCTTAGCAATAGCTATCAGAGCTGACCCAAACATTTGAGGCATTCAATGCGGTTCACGTCAACACAAATGTGCTTTATTTGCGGACGACATTTTAATGTTTGTCTCTTCCCCACTGATCTCACTTCCCAACATTTGCCGCCTTCTAGACGGCTTTGGAGCGGTTTCAGGCCTTAGGATCAACAAATCTCAGGCCCTTAATATTAACATACCAGATTCTCTCCTAAACAGGCTTAGGGACAGCTTTAAATTCTCCTGGAGCGACTCCTCAATCTCATACCTAGGGATTAACTTAACCCCCAGAACTGAACTACTCTATCAAGCTAACTACCCGACACTTTACCAAAAACTAGAAGCGGACATAACCAGGTGGTCTGAGCTGTCCCTGTCTTGGTTAGGAAGAATTAACACAATAAAGATGACATTACTCCCCTGCATCCTATATTATTTTAGGGCACTCCCGATCCCAATTGACAAAACCCATTTACAACGTTTCCAAGCCAAAATTATCAAATTTGTATGGGGCAAAGGGGGCCATAGATTCTCTAAATCAATCCTATTTAGATCTAAATTGGAGGGGGGACTGGGCCTCCCTAATCTGCTTCGGTATTTTCAAGCAGCCCACCTTGCTCAATTATCGATTGTTTACTCTCGCTGGGAACAACCTGACTGGGTCCACATTGAGAGACAGGCGGTTCCACTTCACACGCTTGACTATCTTTTATGGAGCCACAAAAAACAACGTCCTCCGATCCTCTCCCCTACACTATCTCACTCCTTTGCTCTTTGGGATGGCTTAAAGTCTAATGACCTACTAACCTCTCGCACAGAACCATTGTCATACATATTCCGAAACCCAGCTTTCCCCCCGGGCCTTGACATTAAAGCTTTCCAGTGGTGGCTTGATAAAGGGTTATACAGAATAGGACACTTCCTCAGACCTATGGGCCCACTTTCTAAGGCATACTGTGTTAGTAAATTGGATATGCCATCAACTGAATTCTTCAGATTTTCTCAGATCTCTAACTTCTTAAATAAAAAATGCAAATCATTACCTAACGGGCCCCAAATAACTGAATATGAAACGTGGTGTGGCCAGACTACTGAGCAGAGGGGAGGGATCTCTGTAATCTATAAAGCACTATCCTCGACACAGTCCAAGATGCCTTACATGCTAGCATGGGAGGAAGACCTAGACCAACAATGGAACCTTGATACTTGGCATAGACACTTCTCCCGCTCCTTCAAGGGCATCCTTAATCCTTGCCTAATGGAAGCTAGTATTAAGGTACTGTCTAGATGGTACCTGGTTCCCTCAAAGCTAGCTAAAAATTTTCCATCTGCATCACCGCTCTGTTTTCGTGGTTGTCATTTAAGAGGGGATATGCTACACATTTGGTGGACCTGTCCCAGAATTCGTCAGTTCTGGCGCAAGATTTTTGTTTGGATCAGCAAAATTTCCAAAATATCCATTCACATGTCCCCACTCATTGCGCTCCTTAATTTCCCAGTGCAGGGAGCATCCAGGAGTACACAACGCCTTATTTACTTTATTCTCCTGGGGGCCAAACTCACGCTAGCCAAGGCTTGGAAACAACCATCTGTCTCAACTCTACTAGCTAAAAGAAAAATCTCATGGATCATGAACCAGGAAAAAATGGCAAGTGTCCTCCTTGATCGCTCGGCCGCATTCACTGCCACATGGGAGCCATGGGCTACATTTGTGGGGATTTCCATCCCACTTTGACCTCGATTATACCACTCTCATACCCATCCCTCTCCAGACGGTTCCTGTCAACATCTTCCTACTCCTTCTCATCTCTTCTTTTCTTCCTCTTTTCCCTTCCTCCTATTCTATTCT
Source organism: Lithobates sylvaticus (assembly GCA_028564925.1). Lineage (NCBI taxonomy): Eukaryota > Metazoa > Chordata > Amphibia > Anura > Ranidae > Lithobates > Lithobates sylvaticus. The sequence continues at coordinate 422,530,237 of CM053028.1, read as the reverse complement.
CTTCTTTCTTCTGCTCCCTGAGCTACGACCCTCAATCATTCGAGCCTTTACCTAGACCGATATCAGACTAAGTTAGTAAGGATAGTTCCGTCAAGCATTTCTGCACGGATCTGATCCCTACTGATAGGCAACCTAGTTACGAGTTCCCTCCTTTTTTTCTTTTTTAGTTCATAAGATTCTCTGCTGCCTCACCTGGAGAATTTCAATAAATTACATGGTCAGTTCAGTTCACTGACCTTTCTTAATGCTCTCTCATACCCAGGTCTGGGGCCTTTCTAGTTATTGCTCGAGGGCAGGTGCAGCCTTCGGTGATTTTTACTAAGGGGGTACTGGGGACTGGTGGATTCGGCCACAGCATGATCCCTATTGGGGTGGCAGCTCCACACTCAGCTCTCCTACCACCCGCTCAGTCTAAAACACCCTTAGATGCATGCTATGCCCTTTATAATTATTGTGTTGTTTTCTTAGACCTTCAGCACATACTAGTATTGACGAATATGGTTAACGCTTGTTGGACTCTTCTGTAATTTTTCTGTCTCATTTTTAATTATTGCTTATTTTTTCTTGTTAATTGCTTGGTCATTACTTTGGCCTTGTTGGTCGACTCAGGATTGATGATCTCCGATCTAAATTACTGTTTCCTAATGTATATCTGTCTTCCTTTGTTATGAAAATAAAATATATTGAAACGAGAAATCAGATATTCCAAACCACTGACAACCACAAACTAGGTAGTACTCATTTGGTTGCTCTACATGAACTGTTTATTAGAACACAGAATACAGTCTTTTATACATTTGAAGAGGAGGCTCCCCCCTCCGGCTCAAATTACTCTAACAATACACCTGTAACCAGAAACATAAATTAACATGAGCTAATTAAGTAATCATGAGCAAATTAACTAATCAAGTGACTCAGAAATATGACCTTTCAGGTCCTAGCCTTGTTGGCTCTTAGCTCCCTAACTACAATACACATTATCATAAATATCAACACAGAACTCCTTCACACAATAGCAGAGTTATTTAACACAAACAACAATGGGTGAAAGACCCTCCAGACTAGTAGACAACAGGAGACCCAGGGCTTTCCAGATCTCATTAATCAGCGTTCCTTTCGCATACATCTGCTATGAGTCCCACACTGGCAGAGACTATCATGGCCTCCTTAATAATGTAATTTTGCATTACATAACAGAATATCTTCCTAAATGCTTGTAGCTCCCTCAAATGCCAGGGCCCATAGTCGGTAGGCAAAAGGCTATCATTCAGTCCCCTCCAAAAGCCTCTGTCCTGGGTGAGTCTATCACAGAGTGTAACAATAAAAAAGTTAAATAAAGTATAGAGCTTTTGCTAGTCTATTGGCTGTCATGATGATCTAGTGCAGTGATGGTGAACCTTGGCACCCCAGATGTTTTGGAACTACATTTCCCATGATGCTCAACTACACTGCAGAGTGCATGAGCATCATGGAAAATGTAGTTCCAAAACATCTGGGGTGCCAAGGTTCACCATCACTGATCTAGTGGTACTTTCTGAATGACCCATAATGAGTTTCCAGATAATAATAGCAGCCTCAGTACAAGTTTCCTATCAACAGTAAATGCTGCTGTTGGGCATGTGAGATGATTCCAATAAATCCATTACATACTTTGTGAATTTTGGTTTGAGCTGACGCTACGTTTATTAACAGTTTCACAAAATGAATGTTGCCAAATTCAGCAATAACAACTGGCACACATGATTCTATTGTCTACCATAGAGTTGGTGAAGGCAAATCATAAAAATGGTGGGAAGAGTGAAGTTTGATCTTGTTAGAAATGATAGTTGTCTGTCATGGGACATCAGAAAGTTTTAGGTCATGGTGGTAAGTTGTTAACATCTCTTCCCAAGGTGCCCATACTGATAATATTTATGGATTCTCCCTGATATTTGCTCAAATTTTATTTAAGCAGGATGGCAGATGTTAATTTTTATGTACCTCATTGGAAGGGTTCAATATAAATATGTATGTAATAAATCCATTGCACCTTGCACTAAAATGGGTGGCTTGTATCTTCTTAAAACAACCAAATCTGTTAGCCTTGGCCATCACTGTGGATGACTAAAGCCCAGGCCAGTACACACTAGTAGTTTTTTTTCCATTCAGAAAAAAAACTGTCAGCTGAGGTCGGAGCCGCTGTATTAACTATCCAATGTTAGTACAGCGATCTCCCCTGCTGTTCTATTGTATTCTGACAGCCCCCCCCCCCGGCAGAACACTTTGATCAGCACTCTTAGCCATTGGATAACAGTGCTGATCGGGAGCCGATCAACAGACCTTTTTCGGTCATGCCCCTTCGATCACCTTGTGTCATAAACAGGTGTGACCAGAACCATGTGGACTGCAACAGAGGGAACCAAACGCATGTAAAGTGAAATAATGTAGTTTATTTAAGATAAGTGAATATAGATATAAAAACACCTCCAATACCAAACAGTGTACAACAATCCAAAAACCAGACAGTTACCCACAAATAACAATAGACAAAACAGGTATGTACAATAGATGGGGAATACCAGAATCATAAATGTAGCCAGGCCAGGGTCATAAAAGGGAGATCAGCAGATGGAGCAAGACAGGACAGGGAAAAGGTTGAAGGGATCAGGCTGCAGGGTACAGGAATACAAGATCACAGGATGGACAGGAACAGGTAAAAATAGAGGTCCAGGGTTAAGGATCAATGGATCACAGGATACAGGTCAGGGATCAAGGACAATGCCAAGGCAAGTGTGTGAGTGCTTGCTGGGTACACATCTCCTGCAATTACCCTCAGGTGACGCCTGATCGCAGGAGACAATGTCGGCTCCACACTGCCAGGAGACACCCGCTGGTGGACACCAGTACTGTGGCCCAAAGAGCAGACAGTGCCACCAGCAGGTGAAACCTTTCCTGACAGTTCCAGACTGCTAGGAGACACCCGCTGGTGGACATCAGTACTAAAGGCCAAAGGTCTGACAGCGCCACCAGCAGATGAAACCTTTCTTGACAGTACCCCCCCTCGGGCAGAGGTACATCAAGCTGGGCAGCGAAACATCAAGCTGGGCAGCGGGCAGAAGCACATCAAGCTGGGCAGCAGGCACAGGCACATTAAGCTGGGCAGTAGACACATCAAGCTGGGCAGCAGGCCCATCAAGCTGGGCAGCGGGCACAGGTGCATCAAGCTGGGCAGTGGGCACTTTAAGCTGGGCTGTGAGCACATCAAGCTGGGCAATAGGCATAGACATATCAAGCTGGACAGTGGGCATAGACACATCGAGCTGGGCAGCGGGCACAGACACATCGAGCTGGGCAGCAGGCACTTTAAGCTGGGCAGCGGGCACATCAAGCTGGGCAGCGAGCACATCAAACTGGGCCACGGGCACTTTAAGCTGAGTAGTGGGCACATCAAGCTGGGCAGCAGGCACTTTAAGCTGGGCAGCGAACAGAGGCACATCAGGCTGGGCAACAGACAGAGGCACATCAGGCTGGGCAGTGGACAGGGGCACATCAGGCTGGGCAGCAGACAGAGGCACATAAGGTTAGGCAGCAAACAGAGGCACATCAGGCTGGGCAGCGGACAGAGGCACATCAGGCTGGGCTGCGAGCAGAGACAAATCAGGTTGGACATCGGGCAGGAGCACATCAGGCTGGGCAGCGGACAGAGGCACATCACCCTGGGCAACGGACAGAGGCACATCAGGCTGGGTAATGGGCACCGGCTCCACAGGTTGGGTAACGAGCACACACTCCACAGGCTAGGTAATGGGCACTAGCCCAGCAGGCTGGGACACGGGCACCGGAACTTCAGGCTGGGACACGGGCACCGGAACTTCAGGCTGGGACACGGGCACCGGAACTTCAGGCTGGGACACGGGCACTGGAACTTCAGGCTGGGACATTGGCACCGGAACTTCAGGCTGGGACACAGCACTGGAACTTCAGGCTGGAACACGGGCACAGAAACTTCAGGCTGGGACACGGGCACAGGAACTTCAGGCTGGGACATGAGCACCGGAACTTCAGGCTGGGACACGGGCACTGGAACTTCAGGCTGGAACACGGGCACTGGAACTTCAGGCTGGAACACGGGCACTGGAACTTCAGGCTGGAACACGGGCACAGAAAGTTCAGGCTGGAACACGGCACAAAAACTTCAGGCTGGAACATGGGCACAGGAACTTCAGGCTGGGACACGGGCACCGGAACTTCAGGCTGGAACACGGGCACAGAAAGTTCAGGCTGGAACACGGCACAAAAACTTCAGGCTGGAACATGGGCACAGGAACTTCAGGCTGGGACACGGGCACTGGAACTTCAGGCTGGGACACGGCACCGGAACTTCAGGCTGGAACACGGGCACAGAAAGTTCAGGCTGGAACACGGCACAAAAACTTCAGGCTGGAACATGGGCACAGGAACTTCATGCTGGGACACGGGCACTGGAACTTCAGGCTGGGACACGGCACCAGAACTTCAGGCTGGAACACGGGCAACGGAACTTCAGGCTGGAAAACGGGCACAGGAACTTCAGGCTGGAACACGGGCACAGGAACTTCAGGCTGGAACACGGGCACCGGAACCTTAGGCTGGAACATGGACACTGGAACTTCAGGCTGGAGCAGATTGGCTGGTGTGGAGGCAGGTTGGGATAATGGCAGGATCGTATGGGTTGGGAAAAACTTCAGTTTTTTCTTTGGTTTAGCCACTGACGTTCTGTAGGTGACTGTAGAGCTGAAATTAAGGGGTGTAGCAGATTGAAGAGAAGGGCTGGAATACGGTAAGGAAAAGGGAACAATAGCCATGGGAAGTTTTTGTGGGGTTGTTGCAGGTAGCAGAGAAGAGGCAGATGGATTAAAGGCAGGATAAGTGCAGCGAGTGGGTAATGGGGGGAAAGACTTTTGGGCAGGCAGGTGTCTGGTAGCAGAAATGGATTGTTGTAAGCTGACTGAGGCTGAGTGCATTATTTCAGACCATGCTTGGAGTAATGGTTGAACAAAATGCAGTTTACATGCTGCCTGTCTGATTAGGGACTGCATTGAGCTACTAGCACCTGTTGGGAACAAGCTCAGGGTCGACAGAAACAAGTACAAATACGGGTTCAGGTTCAGGATCACATGATCACAGAATCACAGGATCACAAGATCACAGGATACAGGTCAGGGCTCAAGGACAATACCAAGGCAAGTGTGCTTTCCGCGTATAAGTACACATCTCATGCAATTAGCCTGAGGTGACGCCTGATCGCAGGAAATAATGTCGGCTCCACACTGCCAGGAGACACCCGCTGGTGGACACCAGTATTGCAGCCCAAAGATCAGACAGTGCCACCAGCAGGTGAAACCTTTCCCGACAGTTCTAGACTGCTAGGAGACACCTACTGGTGGACATCAGTACTGCGGGCCAAAGGTCTGACAGCGCCACCAGCAGGTGAAACCTTTCCTGACACCTTGTATATAGTTTTATCCCAGTATAAGCCAGCCGGCTTCTGTCAGACTGACTCCAGTACACATGGACAGAATGTCGGCTGGTTTCTATTGAACCGACAGTCGGCCCAGGTGTACTAGGCCTAAATCTGCTTGTAAGCCAGTGTAGGAAGAGGTAATGTGTTTTGTTGTTTAAGTAATATCTTCTTGGGTCCTGCTCTTCTAATTTGGTTTAGCCCAGGGCTCAAGTCCGGCGGGAACGTATGGGAACGAAGTTCCTGTACTTTTTCCACAACAGGAACTCAGTTCCTGTTAGCAGCTGTGTCCTGCAAGACTTTGAAGTATGCGAGATGTGTGGCAGGTGCTACACCAGCAGCTAGTAAATGCCGCACACCTGATCATTCAGGCATTGCCAGTAGGGGTCCCCATGACAGCTTCCGCTTCAATCTACCTGTCAATCACAGCTAGCTGACAGGTAGATCAGGTCCCTGCTGCTAAGAGATTGTATTTAGTCAGACCTCTCGTGATGCACTCCTCCCCGCCAGCCCCTCCTGATTTTCTGTCTCCTCATCTCCCCCCCCAGTCTCCTGCATACTTGATCTGTGTGTCCTGCTGAATCCTCCCCTCCTCTATCTTCAGTGCCATATGATGAGAGAACCCAGAGGAGGTGCACAGCTATTCTGCTCACAGGACATGCAGGGAGAGAGATGAGCTGAGGGAGGAACATCAGTTTGGGGGGGTAAGCTGAGCACAATACCTGGCAAAGTTTAATGCCAGGAGGGAAGTTTATGTGGAAATATGTGAAGGGTTGGAATAGCAGTGAGTGTGTGTTGGAGCCCTGCAGAGTTTGCAGCCCCCCAAGCTAACATACATCTCCTAAGCAGGAACACATCACTATCTCCCCAAGCATTCTGTCCAAATAATGTGCAGTTAATGTATGACCTTTCAGTTTAACCCTGTGTTATCCAAACTCTGTTCAATGAAAAGTGTAAACTCACCACATAAACACTCTATATACAAAATAAAATTCCCCAATAAAGATCAGAACATGATGTTCACATTTGCATGGAAGCACAATTGAATGAATGCTGATTATTCAGAGAATTACCATATTTATGTTTGAGGACTGTTTTTTTTTAAGTACTAACAGTTACGCTTCATACACACAATACGAAAATTGGATGAAAAATACCACTTTTGAAGCGTTCGTGCATATGAGCGTATCATTTTTTTTTTTTTTTGGTGGGCGAGTTGATCTTGGGTGGGAGTTCCCACACTTTTTTCCCCAGGACTTGACCCTTGGTTTAGCCCTCTCCATGCCCCAGGCTGCTGTGTTATAATATAGGTGGGGCTGGAGGTAAGGCGTACCCCTGTGCCATACTGTGCATGTTATTCTTAACGGGCCCCTCTGAGTGCATAAAAAGATGGATTTAAATACCTGTCAGCTAAGTGGTAGTTTCTATTTGTTAATGTTTTTACTGCAGCCTCCCCCTCTTGGGTACTAGTGTTATTACTGTACTGTTTGCCAATATCTGTAAAAGTAAAAGGCATGCTTACACAACATTGCCTCATCATTTTGTTGTGTGAAGATAGAAGAGTGATGGCCCTACTGGGTTGGGCACAAGAAGTATTAAAGTGGTGGAGGCTGGGTGACAGAAGGTCCTGTTGGTTGGGTGGTCCACATGGCCCAGAATTCACACTCCTGGGCAGCTAGGCTACTGTAATTTAGTTCTCAGCCATGGCATGGAGTCCCAGGGACCCAGCCTGTAACCAGGGAATGGCAAGATCTTGTGGCTAGCAGTATGTTGGCTCCTGTCCTTGCCATAGGTATAAGTGTTCAAGGACCTGTTTGTGCCATAAGAGCTAGTAGGGCGACCAGTGTTCTGTATTTTCCTTCCTAAAATGTTCCCATATTGCGTCAGGATCACTGCTGTGCAGCCTGACTTGAAAAGTACATTAACAATGAGAGTGAGGATTCCTTCCACTGTAAGGTTCCTAGGAGGTCACTCTTATTTGGAGGCGTTATATATGCTGCAGACCATTCAACAAGAAAACTTGATAATCCTATCTACACATGTATGAGGATGTGTAGGCTTTGCAGTTATTTTAGATATGCTATGCAAAATATATTATTATAGTGAATCGTGCTAACTAAAAGCCCTCTAACTTAATTTGTTAATCTTTCTTTTGTACATTATTATCTCTACCACTCACAGCTGGAGAAATCCCTTTCTGCTGTGTCTTTCTCTGTTTAAATCATTTTTTACTTTGTAATTCTTCATATGCTCAATGCCAGAATACTGAATTAACAGAGTGGAACAAACACCCATTCTTTTATTAAATATTTGCTGTTGCATGCTTCAAATTTAAGTGACTGCAGTACAAGAAATCCAACATGAATCAAGAGAGGCAACAGCGTAATATTAAATAATCTGCTAAGGATGGGAAATGACTCCCACTCAAGAAAACTGGTGTGAGTTTGTATAAACGTAATATCAAGAGATACAGATTCAATTTATATTGTTCTTTTGTCCACAGTATACAGTAGGCTTTGCATACTAGCTTCTGTTATCACCATTATTAATTATATTTTCATAAAAGGATTTGTGATATCTGGATTTTATACACTGATGGTGGTGTACACAGGGTGGTGCTCGTGTACTTTAACCTCTCACTGCCCAAGAAAGCGAAGGCTATTAACAAGCAGAAAATGTTGCCCTACAGGCAATAAAACATTTTTATTCTTGTAACTTTACTAGTTCTAGTGACCTTTGTTCATGGTTCGGGTCACATGAAATTCAGTTAGACCCCTTACACACTGGGGCGGTTTTAAGGCACTTTAGCCCTGGAAATAGCCTCTGCTAAGCACCTGAAAACCGCATCCCATTCATTCAAGTGTTTCTTTTCACACTTGGGCTGTGCGCTTGCGGGACGTTCCGAAAAGTTCTGCAAGCAGCATCTTTGGGGTGGTTTGGGAGCGCTGTATTTAACACTCCCAAAATGCTCTGCCAATTGGAATGAATGGGCAGCGCTTCCAAAGCGCTGCAACACCAGAGTTTTTAACCCCTTCTTTAGGGTTAAAAGCTCCCCGCTAGCGGCTGAAAAGCGCAGCTGAAACAGCGCTACTGCGGCTGCGGCCCCAGTGTGAAAGGGGTCTTAGTGTAGAATCTAACATTGCCAATGCAAATCTTGTTTTGAATATTGGTTAGTATAATGATTGCACTAGTTATTCCCATTTGCAGCAAATGGAAGAGAGAGGACCTTATCTTATCTGTGCTGGATCAGAGCATCAGAACACATGCACTGAGCACCTGAATATATATAGTATATAAGTATATAAGGTGGTCAAGCTCTAGGCTCCCGGACTGGGCAATAAAATTATGTTTTAAAACCTGTCACTAATCTCCTGGTTAATGTCTATCATGCAATGATTTAAAAATAACAGGCCTGAAAAACAGTGCTCGTGTGAAGTGTAGGGATTGGTGGATGGTTTGTGTTTGTAATAAATCAGTACTGTCCTTTTTTTACCTTAATTCACTAATTACCCTCTTAGAGCATGGGAGAAACCTGTGTGCTATTTAAGTAAACAGTGAATCTCATTGACACTTTGCAACAAAAATTGACATCATACAGAAGCTAGGAAGCTGTTTTGCCTATGTATTACCTTAGATGAGGTTTTCTAGTTTTTAAAAGTTTGAGGTAAGAATCTTTTATTGCAGATACATTTTTTTCTCTATTATTTTGGTTTCATTTTACTTTGCTTGTTTGACACACCAAGCTGGAGTCTTTCAGAGGCTAAAAAAAAAGGAAAATGTATTATTAAATACTTACCGTAATTTTCCTTTCCTGATGGACTCCATGGCAGCCTACGTGTGGGTTAACCCCGCCTCCTCTCCAATACTATAGGAACCCCTACCCTATAAGTTTGGGCTCACCGGTAGAGACTGCATTCCGTAACTAACCGACTCTTTAGATCCACTCTTGACCGATGGGGGGAACTCTCTGCCATGGAGTCCATCAGGAAAGTAAAATTACTGTAAGTATTTGATAATAAATTTTCCTTCTTCCTGACAGACTACATGGCAGCCTATGTGTGGGAAATAACTAGCCAGTCCACACGGGTGGGTATGCTGAACAAAAATATTTTTAATTTGCCCCGTCAACCGACAGGATTCTTAAACCAAAATACACAGAAGATAGAGAAGCAGGTTCTATGCAGTAGTGTGACATAAAGGTAATAATGGAGAAAGAAGTAAAACAGCAAACCTTGCCAGCCGGGATCTTGACGGACATCCTTTTGAGGCATACAGTGGCAACCTCCCCTCCACCACTGGGGATAAATGTGCCAGAACAGCTACTCGCCCGCCCATGGCTGGCCCCTCAGCTTGCACCGCATAGATGGTATGCCAAAATCTGGAGTCATTCCGACTAGACGCCAACAGGAACAAACTAAATGAAAGTCCATGGAGAACAAGAAAGGAACACAGTCTCTACCGGTGAGCCCAAACTTATAGGGTAGGGGGTCCTATAGTATTGGAGAGGAGGCGGGGCTAACCCACACGTAGGCTGCCATGGAGTCTTTCAGGAAACATTGTTATTAACTGACAGTCATTAAAAATAAAATCTTAAATAAAAGCACAAAGCAAAGGCAGACCAGCTCCACTTGGACCAGCAGTCACAGAAAATTACTAGCTGATCTCTGGTCTCAGTCTGCACAGATCTGTTCACCTTTCTTAGATTTGTACCATAAAAACACTAAAACCAGTTGGAGGTAAATCTCAATCAAGATAATTAATTACACACAAAAAGCCAACTGCTTATACAGCATAATAGGTTTCATGAAACACATTATAAGCAGCAAAATTATGAAAGCGACTGCTTGGTGTTTATAAACTGTAGCATTAATGAGCTGTTTTGGTTTGCCATATGCATTCAAGCACAGGGACAGCTTCAGGCAGCTTCACCTTATTGACTTTACATAACAGAAAATTATACACTAAATGAACGCATGCATTTAATCAGATAAATACATTTAAAAGTGAAACTCCAGCTAAAAAATGGTTATCTGCATATATTGTAATGATTTTAGCAAACATTACTATAGCAGATTCCCATCTGCTCTGAAATTATTTGACACACCAGTTTTTTCCTAAGCTGCTGAAACTTTTACAATTAAAGCCAAATGAGATGTTTAGTAGAGGAACTCTAAATCCTATAATTCTACATTTGAAAATAAAATGGAATAGTGCTCATAGGTAGTCAGGGGCTTCCCAGTGCAGTCTGGGTGTTATTGCATGATAATAGTTAATTTTGTTCTGTCTTGACTATATCCAGTTTAAGTACTGTACATATACTCTAAATGCAAGAATACATTTGCATAGCCTTCCTTTTTTAAGGCTCGGTTCACATATGAGCCGCATGCGGCTCACAGCAAGGGTCCGGTGTGTGCTGGTTTACCGTTTCAGGTCTGATTTCAGCCCAAATTTTGAACCTGAAACAGACCAAAAGACGCACAGCATTTTTCTGCAAAACATAACGGACCTGCTGCAGAGATATGTGAACTGGCTCCATATAGAGACCCGGTCAAAATCTCCTGCTATTGTGAATTGGATGAGTCATTAAAAAAGCCCCCTTGTGTTTTGCAATCTAATACACGAACTGCACCTTTAAAAGTTTTAATTGTTGCTGTTTTAAGCAAAAATATATATTGTTGTGTGAAATGGGTATTGTGTTAAAAACGAAACCAGACTTAAGAAGTTATATATGTGTCATTACATGTCTGCATTTATATCTGTCTAGGTGACATCATAATAATGTGACATAATGGGTTTGCTTAGATAAAGAGTTAATGAGTATGATTGGTTGATTGTATGTTAAAAAGGAAATGTGTCATTTGAATTTGTACCCCTTATTGGTGGACGGTGGTCGTAACGCCTACCTTTTAACTACTATTTAACACCATGCCGAAGATAATAAAAGCGGAACAATGTACGAAGCAATTTTGCTGTGTAAGTTATTCATGTACGCTGTTTCCTATGCATAGAGATATTTGGATATGAGACAAAGGAATTGACCGATGAAATGTAATTATATTTAGATAATTAGATAATAGTCAGGACTAGCAGTTAAAAGTTGCACCTTTCACTGCTGATATATTTCTCTGAGATTAAAGATCGGGAGTGTCTAGGCACATACATTTTTCTATATTTTTTCAGAAGGATTTCAAGGTTCCTTTTTTTCAGGATACTGCTTAGGCAAAATTCACATTTCCAATACTTCCTATAACGTAGCACATATTCACTATATTTTTCATAAAAAGCTGAGACTTGCAAAAAAAATCAGCTGCTTATTATCTCTTCTTAGCTCATTATTAATTTGACATGCAGATTTTACTGAAGCTAGTTTATGTTTATAAATTTTTCCATCATTTTGTTAGTGTTCAGTCTAAATGAGTCAAGTTTGTGGCAGTTTTGATTCAAATATGGATCCAAAACAGTGAACCTGTTTGTTGTAAAAGGAATGGAGGTGGATAGGCCCTTAATCATGTCCCATGTGACTGAGGGGGTCCATGTGCCAGAACAATTGTTCTTTCTATATGTGTAAAAGTGTGGGAAGAACACCATGAAATCTGGAGTCATTCCGACTAGACGCCAACAGGAACAAACTAAATGAAAGTCCATGGAGGAGGACAAGACATGTAATTATTAACATGTAATTTTGCACCTAACAGTTTGTTTCCACTGCTGGTCAATGCATGTTCTGGGCAAATACTGCATTTATGTTATTTACCAAACAAACATACTATCTCTTTCAAGAATGTACACAATTCAGTATCCCAAGTATTGTCAACTTAAATAGCAATATACATCATGCAGTGTAAGAAACATAATAAATCATAAAAAACTGAATCAAGTACCATCCAATCCCCTGTGCATTAAATCAAAAATCTTTCTTTAAAAATGTCAGCACACCCAGTAGAAAGATCCTTCACGACCACCAAACATATAGCCGCACACCTTACTATTAGGGATAAGCTTCCTGTTGGGGTCGAACATTGGCTTTTCGCCATTCGTTGAAAAGCGAACATCATGGGCCATTCGCGCCAAATTTGAGCAGTGCGTAACGGCCCATAATGCACTGCGGGAGTGCAGTGCATTGATGTATGATGATTGGCTAGAGCATGCACCATGCACCTTTGGCCAATCACATCACCCTCAGCTAAGAGAGCCATAATTGGCCAAAGGCAGGGTACCTTTTGCTAATCATGGCTCAGGGGGACTAAGTCCATGCCCCACACTACATAATGCCGCCTGCACGTCGGCCTCGTGTAGTGTGTCGTTGGCGTGGATGGAGAGAGAGTGTCATTTATGGAGTTCGGAGGTTTGGTGTACGCCAAAGTGGCCGGCTAGCTTATGGTCATGACAAGATTTAAGGGCGGCAACCCGTGACTGCTGAGGCACAAAAAATCTGTCCTTATACCATAATAGGTCATCTCTGGGCTGTAGAATGACATCTGTCAGATAAGGAGCCGTTAAAGAGGCCTGCTTGATTTGGGACAGTAGGTCTCCCTGCAGCATGAGAAAGTTTCAGGGAGCTAGGATGGTATCTGGAGAAGAAGAGACTTCAGATTCGCTGAACATCCGAGACAGCATGTCTGGTTTGGTATTTTTTTGACCCAGGCCTGTAGGTTATGTGGAATGAGAACCTAGTAAAGAAGAGTGCCCATCTGGCCTGACATGGTTTCAACCTCTTGGTCAGCAAGACAGCAAGGCATCAGCCCCCTTTAAATAGTGCATCTTGGCGCCAAGTGCTATCACAAGGAGCGCGCACGCGTTCCCACGCACGTTCCCACGTGCGCCCGTGCCTGCGCCCGTGCGCCACTATTCGCACTATTGCGCACGCACGTGCGCCAAACGGCCTTTCTGTGCACAGGCATTCTTCTGACACCCAGATTGCTGGAATGGTTGCTGGAAAGCCTTTCCTGACAGACTGTTCTAAACACAGGAAAAATGCGCCACTTTACAGGCATACTATAGACACCCCCCAGGCAAGATAATTAAAGGAATATTACAATTTTATTGTTTCACTTTAAGCATTATTAAAATCACTGCTCCCGAAAAAACGGCTGTTTTGAAAAAAAATATTGCATTGATACATGTCCCCTGGGGCAGGACCCAGGTCCCCAAACACTTTTTATGACAATAACTTGCATATTAGCCTTTAAAATTAGCGCTTTTGAATTTTCACGTTCGAGTCCCAGAGACTTTAACGGGGTTTGCGTGTTCACACAAATTTTTGGTCTGTTCGCATGTTCTGCCGCAAACCGAACCGGGGGTGGGTGTTCGGCTCATCCCTACTTACCATGTGTTTTGACCCCTTATCAATGAAGGTCTCTTAGCACTTGAATTCACACATATGGCTCATAGGGAACTTGCTTCAAAATGGTCTTACTAACACCAGTCTCCACACACCTCCCAGTATGCTCAATCGACCAGAGGATTAAAAAGGAAGCATACCACACATAGCATAATATTGTTTGAAACTGCAGTTTAGTACAAGTAACTGTACTCACATAGATCAGAAGTCCTTCACACATATTGAGATTAGAAACCCAGAACGCATGCACATAACATGATGATGTCTGACTATGTGACCAATCCAAGGGAGCAGAATTATGTAAGGAGATACACACTGACCACCAGAGTTAGGGCAGACATTGACCAACAGTATAAGGGGGCACACTGACCATCGATGTGCAAAAAGTCCTCAACTTGAGATGAACTAAATATTCTTTTTTTTTTTATCAATATTTTTTATTGAAATTTTAACAATACATAAAATGTAAAATAAAAAAAAGAAAACAAAGGAAATAAGAGAAGTTCAAACAGAATGTGTTCGATATACACAGTAAGATTTCACACAATGGATTCAAATGTATGATATGTTATATATATATATATATATATATATATATATACCTTAGAAGGATTATGAATGAAAAAAGATCTTCAGAGAATTTCAGGAACATTGGAGATGTGGTAGAGGGCTATTCTTGTTGATTGTATGGAAGCAAGTATACTGTCTATGTCTCAGGGAATAGTGTTTTTAGGCCAGATAGACCATTTGTCATCAAATTTCTTGCGCTGCATGGAGTTTAGTGCGATAAGGCGTTCAAATGTGTAATTTCTGTGTACTGCTTTAGATACATCAGAGAGGTTTATAGTGGTATTCGTTTTCCATATGCGTAATATAGACGCTCTGGTTTCTAGTAGAATATGGCTTACTACAGACCTGTGTTTGGTGGGGAAGTTTTCTGTGCCTATATGTAATAGAGCCAGTGCTGGTGAGGGGGAGGATTGTATACCGGTGAGTGAAGAGATTAGACAGAATACTTGGTTCCACAGGCTTCTCACATTAGGACAGTTCCAGAACATATGCAACAAATTCCCTACTAGTCCGCAGCCCCTCCAGCATTGTGATGAGGACCCCAGAAAGTAAGTTGATAATCTGTATGGGGTGTATTGCCACCTGTTAACAATTTTTATAGTCATTTCCCAATGTTTGACACAGTGCGTCGATTCATGTATAGACTTAAAAGCTGCTTTCCATTGATCGTCAGTGAATATAGTGTTTAAGTCTGTTTCCCAGTTACCCATTGCTCTTGTTTTGGTAAAGGTAAGTTTATTCTGTAGGCAATTATAGAAGAGGGATATTCCCTTAGTATCTGTGTTGGTACAGGTGTAGAATTTCCATATTTTAGGAGGGACACAGGTTTCTGGGTTAGGGAGTTTTTTAAGAAAGTTTGTAATGCGTAAGCAGGCGTGCATTTCTGTATTCGGTAGATTATATTGGGACATTATTTGTTCCGAAGACTTGAGTAAGTGATCACTATATAAATCCGAAATAGAGGAGATACCATGTTTTAGAAAAGTATTAATCGATAAAGTTGGTATTTTAGCCTCGAGGAGTGACAATGGCAGTTTGTAACTTGTTTTCCGGGCTTCAGTGTTTGTTAATTTAAGATAAGCTCTCCATGCCAGTAATGAAGTCTGCATGGGTGGGGATAAGGTTGTCATGTTCCATGGGGACCAGTTATCACTAAGTAGGAATGATTTTAGATCAGCGGTAGGTGATATTGATTTTTCAATGTCTACCCATAGAGGAGATTCTAGGGTACCTAGCCAGTGTTTAATGTAGTCTAATCTGACTGCACTAAGGTAGTCGTGTAGGTCCACTAATCCCGCCCCACCTACTTTCTTGTGGGCAATGAGGTTATTGCGTGAGCATCTAGCTCTTTTCCCTCCCCATATGAATTTCCAACACATGTTCGAGAGTTTAGTGAGAAACATTTTAGGAATATGTACTGGGAGTGAGCGAAACAGATACAGAATTTGCGGTAATATCATCATTTTGTATGCTGTTACTTTTCCCATCCATGAAATTTCTTTCTGTGCCATGTCCCTAAGTTGGATTTCTATTTTAGGTAGTAATTTGGACATATTGGTCTTAATTAAAGTGGAGATGTTACTGGTTAGAGTAATGCCCAGGTAGGTAATACCATTGTCACTCCAAGTATATGGTAGTTGTTTTTGTAGATTGCTTCTTGTCAGGGGGGTTACTCCTAAGTCTAGAATTAAAGATTTGCTAAAGTTTACCTTGTAGTACGATATCTCCCCAAACTCTGTTAATATCTCATGTGCCTTGGGCAGAGATTGTTGTGGATTGGTTATGAGCAGGATGACATCATCTGCGAAGAGGTTTATGGAGTGTGTGCTGGAACCAAAATGGAATCTAGTGATATGGGGATGGGTCCTTATTGTTTCGGCTAACGGTTCTATCATAAGATTAAAAATGGTAGGAGATAATGGACAGCCTTGCCTGGTACCATTTGTTATGTTGAAGACTTTAGATAGAAAGCCTGCTGATTGTATTTGAGCTGATGGACAGGAGTAGAGTGCAGATATAGCTGTAAGGATATGACCTGTAAAACCAAATTTAAGTAAGACCGATTGCATATACATCCAGTGAACTCTATCGAACGCCTTCTCCGCGTCAATCGATAACAGCAGAGAAGGCGTTCGATTCACCCCAGCAGAGTGTATTACATTTATAATTCTTCTTGTAGCGTCGGAAGTTTGTCTCCCCTTCACAAAGCCCATCTGGTCGCGTTGGATAAGTGTTGGAATTATGTACGTTAGTCTTTTGGCGAGTAGTTTAGCGTATACTTTTACGTCAGAGTTAAGTAGCAAAATTGGCCTGAAATTTGCTGGCGGTGTGGGATCTTTTCCTGTTTTAGGAAGTGTGACTATGTGTGCTCTCAACATTTCATGAGGAAAGGAGGCTGTTTCTACTGCTTTGTGGAAAACTTTTTGTATATGTGAAACTAAGATGTGCTTAAATGTTTTGAGGTATTCGTTGGAAAAACCATCAGGTCCAGGTGATTTGCCGTTGGGAAGGCTGTCTATAGTTTGTATAATTTCTGTGCATGAGATTGGAGCATTAAGGTCAGATAATTGTTGTTCAGATAATGATGGGAGGTTTAATTTTTGTAGAAAGGATTGAATCTTTTCTATAGACGGTTGCGTGGTAGCAGTGTCTGCATTAAGATTATATAATGTACTGTAATATTCTGCAAACTGATTGGCTATAGCTTGAGGGTCTATAATCTTATGTTGTGTTGTGGGGTGGTAGAGGAATGGTATTCTAGATTTAATACGTGCAGCTTTTAATCTATTGGCTAAGTATTTACCTGCTCTGTTAGCGTTGGCATAATGGTTCAGTTGTAGTCGTCTGAGGTGTCTATCGTATTGTTGTGAGAGATGCTCTCTTAGTGATTCTCTAAGGTTTGTTAATGTACTATAGGGATGAGCCGAACACCCCCGGGTTCGGTTCGAACCAGAACCTTCGAACGGACCGAAAGTTCGCGCGAATTTTCGAACCCTATACGTTATAATGGACGCGAACGTTCGAAATCAAAAGTGCTAATTACAACGGCCAATATGCATGTTAATGTCATAAAACAGGTTTGGGGACCCGGGTCCTGCCCAGGGGACATATATCAATGCAAAAAGAACTTTTAAAAACTAACGTTTTTTCGGGAGCAGTCATTTTAATGATGCATAAAGTGAAAAAAAAAAAGTGACATTTTCCTTTAAATATGGTACCTGGGGGGTGTCCAAAGTATGCCTGTGAAGTGGCATGTGTTTCCCGTGTTTAGAACTGTCCTTGCACAAAATGACATTTGTAAAGGAAAAAAAGAAGCCATTTAAAACCACTTGCGGCTTTAGGTTTGATCTTAAGTAGAATCTGAACAGGTACATTATGAAGTGTAGCTCCATCCCAAAAAAATCTATTTTTAAGCTTTTTGGAGAACATAGGGAGGGGTTATCACCCCTGTAACATTTGCTGTCTTTGCACATCTGTTCAGAACATGTCACCTCACTTTCCGTCCCAATGACAAATGTTTTTGGAAAAAGTGGGGTTTTAATTGAAACAAGGATTGGTGATAAAGTATCAGTAGAGAGGAGATACCTTTTTCCCAAATTAAATCTAACAGGATAGAATTTCCCTTCCTAGGGGTAGATTTCCTCTCACTTCCTGTTTTCTCTTTCCATTTTCAAGTAGGAGTCGTTTGTAAGTTGGATGTTTGAAAGTAGGGGCCTGGCGTATATACTCTGCAGAAATTTGCCCTATTAGATGTTGGTGTAGCCACAAGACTGGTGGGCACAGGAATGGGCCCTGCTGTGAGTTAATAGATCAAGATTTGTAATTGCATGCACCTGTTGAACAGGGCAGAAAAATTGGGCCTTTGGCGGTGGTGGTGGACGGTGTTGCCACAAGACTGTAGGCCCTCATAGTTACTCTTGGTGGGCGCAGGAATGGGCCCTGCTGTGAGTTATTAGATCAAGATTTGTAATTGCAAGCACCTGATGAACAGGGCAGAAAAATTGGGCCTTTGGCGGTGGTGGTGGACGGTGTTGCCACAAGACTGCAGGCCCTCATAGTTACTCTTGGTGGGCGCAGGAATGGGCCCTGCTGTGAACTATTAGATCAAGATTTGTAATTACCCGCCCCTGTTAAACAGGGGCTGAAAAATTGTGCCTTAGGCACTGGTGCTGGTGCCACAACACTGCAACCCGGCCCTCACAGATACTGTACTTGGAGCACAGCAGTCACACGTGTTGCGAAGCATTTTTTTAAAAAATTGTAAGTACACGCCCCTGTTAAACAGGGGCTGAAAAATTGTGCCTTAGGCACTGGTGCCACAACACTGCAACACGGCCCTCACAGAGACTGTACTTGGAGCACAGCAGTCACACGTGTTGCGAAGCATTTTTTTAAAAAATTGTAAGTACACGCCCCTGTTAAACAGGGGCTGAAAAATTGTGCCTTAGGCACTGGTGCCACAACACTGCAACACGGCCCTCACAGAGACTGTACTTGGAGCACAGCAGTCACACGTGTTGCGAAGCATTTTTTAAAAAAATTGTAAGTACACGCCCCTGTTAAACAGGGGCTGAAAAATTGTGCCTTAGGCACTGGTGCTGGTGCCACAACACTGCAACACGGCCCTCACAGAGACTGTACTTGGAGCACAGCAGTCACACGTGTTGCGAAGCATTTTTTTTAAAAATTGTAAGTACACGCCCCTGTTAAACAGGGGCTGAAAAATTGTGCCTTAGGCACTGGTGTGGTGGCATGGATCATTGAGGAGGAGGAAGAGGATAGTCAGTGAACATAAGAGGACAGTCACTCAGCATCAGCATAGGCAGTCTTGAAGGGATGTGACATTAAAAATTATTCGGTTATATCCGCCTCAGGTGCCTGGTAGCTGGTGGTGATCCAAGACTGATTCATTTTGATGAAGGTCAGTCGATCAACCGAGGCGGTGGACAGGCGCACCCTATGATCAGTCACAAATCCTCCAGCAGCACTGAATGTGCGTTCGGAAAGAACGCTGGAGGCAGGACAGG
Source organism: Lithobates sylvaticus (assembly GCA_028564925.1). NCBI lineage: Eukaryota > Metazoa > Chordata > Amphibia > Anura > Ranidae > Lithobates > Lithobates sylvaticus. Next base: position 422,510,820 of record CM053028.1, on the reverse strand, counting down.
CCAGTAGCTCAATTGCATACTGTGCAAGCTCTGGCCAGTGATCCATCCTCAGGACCCAGTAAGCCAGAGGATTTTCGGTGGGAAAGGTGTCCAAGTCTGACCTTGCCCCAAGGTATTCCTGCACCATGTATATCAGACGCTGGCGATGGTTGCTGGAACCGATCATACCTTGGGGCTGCGGACTAAAAAATTGTCTGAACGCATCGGTCAGACGTCCACCTTCCCCACCGCTCCTTCTGCCACTGACCGAAGCCTCAGCAACTCGTCGCCCAGGACCAGGAGTTTGTAGCCTCCCAGTTTCTGGGAACGCGTTGCACAGACCTTTCTGCAAGGCCTCCCTGAGATGTCTCATCCTCTGCTCCCTCTGCGACGGCAAGATAAGGTCCGCAACCTTACCCTTGTACCGCGGATCAAGGAGAGTGGCCAGCCAGTAATGGTCCCTCTCCTTGATCCGAAGAACACGAGGATCCTTCCGCAGGCTTTGCAGGATCAGGGAGGCCATGCAGCGTAGGTTAGCTGAGGCATTCGGTCCGGAGTCTTCTGGGTCACTGAGGATGACATGATCGCCAGCCACCTCCTCCCAGCCACGTACAAGTCCACTGGCTTGTTGGGACTGTACATCATCCCTAAAAGACTGCTGCTGCTGATGCTGAGTGCCAGGCTCCACCTCCATGCTCACACAATCCTCCTCCTCCTCCTCCTCCTCCTCCTCCTCATCCTCTTCCTGTGTGATGGGTGGGACAGAAGGAACACTGTCCGGATAAAGGGGGCCTTGAGAGGCAAGAAAGTCCTCCTCTTCCTGCCTCTGTTCTGCCTCAAGTGCCCTGTCCATGATCCCACGCAGCGTATGCTCCAACAGGTGGACAAGAGGGACAGTGTCACTGATGCATGCACTGTCACTGCTCACCATCCTCGTGGCCTCCTCAAATGGTGAGAGGACAGTGCATGCATCCCTGATCATGCTCCACTGACGTGGGGAAAAAAAACCAAGCTCCCCTGACCCTGTCCTGGTGCCGTAGTCGCAAAGGTACTCATTGATGGCCCTCTGCTGCGTGTGCAGTCGCTGCAGCATGGCCAACGTTGAGTTCCACCTGGTGGGCATGTCAGATATTAGGCGGTTCTTGGGCAGGTTCAGCTCCTTTTGCAGCTCAGTCAGCCGAGCACTGGCATTATAAGATCGGCGGAAATGCACACAGACTTTCCTGGCCTGCCTCAGGACATCCTGTAAGCCTGGGAACCTGCCCAAGAACCGCTGCACCACCAGGTTGAGGACGTGAGCCATGCAGGGCACATGGGTGAGCTGCCCCTGTCGCAGGGCGGAGAGGAGGTTGGTGCCATTGTCAGAAACGACCATTCCTGGCTTAAGCTGACGTGGCGTCAACCACCTCTCGGCCTGCCCCTGCAGAGCTGCCAGAACCTCTGGCCCAGTGTGGCTCCTGTCCCCCAAACACACCAGCGCAAGCACGGCATGGCATCTTTTTGCCTGCGTACTTGCGTAGCCCCTTGTACGCCTACGGAGCACCGCTGGTTCCAAGGACAGAGCACTGGAGGAAGAAGAAGAGGAGGGGGTGGAGGAGAGAGGTGTGTCACAACCAGTAGCAGTAGTCGCGTTTTGGAGGCGTGGTGGCGGAACAACCTCCAACACTACTGCACCTTGTCCTGCATCCCTCCCAGCTGCCAATAGAGTGACCCAATGGGCCGTGAAAGAAAGGTACCGTCCCTGTCCATGCCTGCTGGACCATGAGTCAGCGGTAATATGCACCTTACCGCTGACCGCCCTGTCCAGCGAGGCATGGACATTGCCCTCCACATGCCGGTAGAGAGACGGAATCGCCTTCCGCGAGAAAAAGTGGCGTTTGGGAACCTGCCACTGAGGAACCGCACATTGAACAAACTCACGGAAGGGGGCCGAGTCTACCAACTGAAAAGGCAGCAGTTGAAGTGCTAGCAATTTAGCAAGGCTAGCATTCAACCGCTGGGCATGTGGATGGCTGGGAGTGTACTTCTTTCTACGGTCCAGCAGCTGGGGCAGGGAAATTTGCCTGCTGCATTCGGACGTCGGTGTACTGCAAGTACTTGGTTGTGACACACCGAATTCTACACCTTCAGTCCTCTCAGAGCAGCTTTCAGAGAGGACTGAAGGTGTAGTGGGGATGGAGATCCCAGCTGAGGAGGAGCAAGGAGAGGTCCGCTTAGTTCTTTGGTGTGGGTCTTTTATGTGTGCCTGCCAACGAGCTGCATGGCAGGTCGCCATATGTCTGGTCATGCTTGTGGTGCCCAAGCGGCTGATGTTTTGGCCACGCGAGATACGCTTGAGACAAATATTGCAAATAGCAGTGGTGCGATCTGCTGCACTCGTCTCAAAAAAGGCCCACACCAAAGAACTTTTCTGATAACGTGCAGAGGCAGCGCCCTGCACAGGCGGAGCTCTGCGGTGTTGTACAGTTGCTGTGCTGGCCTCTACCTGGCCTCCAGGGGGCATCCTGCCTCGTTGGACATGTGACGCCGCATCCTCCTCCTCCTCGTCCTCCTCCTCATCCTCTCTCCCTTGAGGCACCCACGTGGAGTCAGTGACCTCATCATCCCCTCCCTCTTCACCACTAGAGCAAACCTGGCAGTAAGCTGCAGCTGGTGGAACTGTACTGCCAGATTCCTCAAGCTGGGTATCGTCATCCGAGCCTTCGAATCGTTGGGCATCCTCCTGGAGCATGTACCCAACACTGTGCTCAAAGAGTTCGGGGGACTCCTCAGGAGGACATGGTGGGTCTAGGGAAGGGGTGGCTGATGATGCTCTGTCAGTACCCTGAGCCTGGGTGAGAGAGGATGAGGAGGATGAGGAGGGCTTGGTCATCCATTCTACCAAGCCTTCAGCATGATGCGGCTCCACATGTCCAGCTGCCGAAAACAAAGACGCGCGTGTCCCATGGCCACGTGCTGATGACGATGCACGACCACGTCCACGTCCACGGCCACGTCCACTAGAAACAGAGCCTGCCTGCCCTGTGTTCTTGGCTCTGCACGCTCTGCCTCCCCTTGGCGGTCTTCCAGCCATTGTAGTCGGTAGTCCTGTGGGTGCTGCTGAGAAGAAAATATAGGAGCTCTGTGTGATGCCACTAACACACTAGAAGTCCTATGGGTGCTTCTGCAAAGAAAATAGAGGAGCTCTGTGTGATGCCACTAACACACTAGAAGTCCTGTGGGTGCTTATGCAAAGAAAATAGAGGAGCTCTGTGTGATGCCACTAACACACTAGAAGTCCTGTGGGTGCTTCTGCAAAGAAAATAGAGGAGCTCTGTGTGATGCCACTAACACACTAGAAGTCCTATGGGTGCTTCTGCAAAGAAAATAGAGGAGCTCTGTGTGATGCCACTAACACACTAGAAGTCCTGTGGGTGCTTCTGCAAAGAAAATAGAGGAGCTCTGTGTGGTGCCACTAACACACTAGAAGTCCTGTGGGTGCTTATGCAAAGAATATATAGGAGCTCTGTGTGATGCCACTAACACACTAGAAGTCCTATGGGTGCTTCTGCAAAGAAAATAGAGGAGCTCTGTGTGATGCCACTAACACACTAGAAGTCCTGTGGGTGCTTCTGCAAAGAAAATAGAGGAGCTCTGTGTGGTGCCACTAACACACTAGAAGTCCTGTGGGTGCTTATGCAAAGAATATATAGGAGCTCTGTGTGATGCCACTAACACACTAGAAGTCCTATGGGTGCTTCTGCAAAGAAAATAGAGGAGCTCTGTGTGATGCCACTAACACACTAGAAGTCCTGTGGGTGCTGCTGAGAAGAATATATAGGAGCTCTGTGTGATGCCACTAACACACTAGAAGTCCTATGGGTGCCTCTGCAAAGAAAATAGAGGAGCTCTGTGTGATGCCACTAACACACTAGAAGTCCTGTGGGTGCTTCTGCAAAGAAAATAGAGGAGCTCTGTGTGGTGCCACTAACACACTAGAAGTCCTGTGGGTGCTTATGCAAAGAAAATAGAGGAGCTCTGTGTGATGGGACTAACACACTTCAAGTCCTATAGGTGCTTCTGGGAACAAAATATAGCTCTGTGTGTGTAATGGGACTAACACACTTCAAGTCCTATAGGTGCTTCTGGGAACAAAATATAGCTCTGTGTGTGTAATGGGACTAACACACTTCAAGTCCTATAGGTGCTTCTGGGAACAAAATATAGCTCTTTGTGTGTAATGGGACTAACACACTTCAAGTCCTATAGGTGCTTCTGGGAACAAAATATAGCTCTGTGTGTGTAATGGGACTAACACACTTCAAGTCCTATAGGTGCTTCTGGGAACAAAGTATAGCTCTTTGTGTGTAATGGGACTAACACACTTCAAGTCCTATAGGTGCTTCTGGGAACAAAATATAGCTCTGTGTGTGTAATGGGACTAACACACTTCAAGTCCTATAGGTGCTTCTGGGAACAAAATATAGCTCTGTGTGTGTAATGGGACTAACACACTTCAAGTCCTATAGGTGCTTCTGGGAACAAAATATAGCTCTGTGTGTGTAATGGGACTAACACACTTCAAGTCCTATAGGTGCTTCTGGGAACAAAATATAGCTCTTTGTGTGTAATGGGACTAACACACTTCAAGTCCTATAGGTGCTTCTGGGAACAAAATATAGCTCTGTGTGTGTAATGGGACTAACACACTTCAAGTCCTATAGGTGCTTCTGGGAACAAAATATAGCTCTTTGTGTGTAATGGGACTAACACACTTCAAGTCCTATAGGTGCTTCTGGGAACAAAATATAGCTCTGTGTGTGTAATGGGACTAACACACTTCAAGTCCTATAGGTGCTTCTGGGAACAAAGTATAGCTCTTTGTGTGTAATGGGACTAACACACTTCAAGTCCTATAGGTGCTTCTGGGAAGAAAATATAGCTCTGTGTGTGTAATGGGACTAACACACTTCAAGTCCTATAGGTGCTTCTGGGAACAAAGTATAGCTCTTTGTGTGTAATGGGACTAACACACTTCAAGTCCTATAGGTGCTTCTGGGAACAAAATATAGCTCTGTGTGTGTAATGGGACTAACACACTTCAAGTCCTATAGGTGCTTCTGGGAACAAAATATAGCTCTGTGTGTGTAATGGGACTAACACACTTCAAGTCCTATAGGTGCTTCTGGGAACAAAATATAGCTCTGTGTGTGTAATGGGACTAACACACTTCAAGTCCTATAGGTGCTTCTGGGAACAAAATATAGCTCTGTGTGTGTAATGGGACTAACACACTTCAAGTCCTATAGGTGCTTCTGGGAACAAAATATAGCTCTTTGTGTGTAATGGGACTAACACACTTCAAGTCCTATAGGTGCTTCTGGGAACAAAATATAGCTCTGTGTGTGTAATGGGACTAACACACTTCAAGTCCTATAGGTGCTTCTGGGAACAAAATATAGCTCTTTGTGTGTAATGGGACTAACACACTTCAAGTCCTATAGGTGCTTCTGGGAACAAAATATAGCTCTGTGTGTGTAATGGGACTAACACACTTCAAGTCCTATAGGTGCTTCTGGGAACAAAGTATAGCTCTTTGTGTGTAATGGGACTAACACACTTCAAGTCCTATAGGTGCTTCTGGGAACAAAATATAGCTCTGTGTGTGTAATGGGACTAACACACTTCAAGTCCTATAGGTGCTTCTGGGAACAAAGTATAGCTCTTTGTGTGTAATGGGACTAACACACTTCAAGTCCTATAGGTGCTTCTGGGAACAAAATATAGCTCTTTGTGTGTAATGGGACTAACACACTTCAAGTCCTATAGGTGCTTCTGGGAACAAAATATAGCTCTGTGTGTGTAATGGGACTAACACACTTCAAGTCCTATAGGTGCTTCTGGGAACAAAATATAGCTCTGTGTGTGTAATGGGACTAACACACTTCAAGTCCTATAGGTGCTTCTGGGAACAAAATATAGCTCTGTGTGTGTAATGGGACTAACACACTTCAAGTCCTATAGGTGCTTCTGGGAAGAAAATATAGCTCTGTGTGTGTAATGGGACTAACACACTTCAAGTCCTATAGGTGCTTCTGGGAACAAAATATAGCTCTGTGTGTGTAATGGGACTAACACACTTCAAGTCCTATAGGTGCTTCTGGGAAGAAAATATAGCTCTGTGTGTGTAATGGGACTAACACACTTCAAGTCCTATAGGTGCTTCTGGGAAGAAAATATAGCTCTGTGTGTGTAATGGGACTAACACACTTCAAGTCCTATAGGTGCTTCTGGGAACAAAATATAGGAGCTCTGCCTGCCTGCCACGAACACACTACAAGTCCTATAGGTGCTTCTGGTAACAAAATATAGGAGCTCTGCCTGCCTGCCACTAACACACTACAAGTCCTATAGGTGCTTCTGGTAACAAAATATAGGAGCTCTGCCTGCCTGCCACTAACACACTACAAGTCCTATAGGTGCTTCTGGTAACAAAATATAGGAGCTCTGCCTGCCTGCCACTAACACACTACAAGTCCTATAGGTGCTTCTGGTAACAAAATATAGGAGCTCTGCCTGCCTGCCACGAACACACTACAAGTCCTATAGGTGCTTCTGGTAACAAAATATAGGAGCTCTGCCTGCCTGCCACTAACACACTACAAGTCCTATAGGTGCTTCTGGTAACAAAATATAGGAGCTCTGCCTGCCTGCCACGAACACACTACAAGTCCTATAGGTGCTTCTGGTAACAAAATATAGGAGCTCTGCCTGCCTGCCACTAACACACTACAAGTCCTATAGGTGCTTCTGGTAACAAAATATAGGAGCTCTGCCTGCCTGCCACGAACACACTACAAGTCCTATAGGTGCTTCTGGTAACAAAATATAGGAGCTCTGCCTGCCTGCCACGAGCACACTACAAGCCCCTCTTTGTCAATCAATCTTTGTAACTGAATCTATCTAACTCAATCTCTGTAAGTGAATCTATCTAACTATCTCAATGCAGCAGAGTGTCACAGAATCTGCCTGCTCAATCTGCGCCGGAACAGCATGTGACCGGCGCAGACGGCGTGGCGGCGTTTTATAGGGGGGGGGCGTGTACTACAGCCCCTGAGCTGTAATTGGCTACAGGCGTCCTGCCTGTAGCCAATTATGGCTCTTCGATTTTCCGGGGCTGTGATTGGCCAAGCATGCGGGGTCACAGTGCATGCTTGGCCAATCATCAGCCAGCAATGCACTGCGTCGGCCGCGCCGGCCGCAATGCATTGCGGGGCCGCTCGCATCACACGAACGTGATGCGAGCGGCCAAAATAGTTCTGGGCTCGCAGAGCGAGCGAACGCCCGGTGCTCGATGCGAACGTGGGTTCGCATCGAGCACCGGGCCCATCCTTAATGTACTAGCTAAGTTGTGTGTGGGCGCCTGTTTATTTAGGATGTCTGTGTCATGTATGTCTTTTAGCAGTGTGTTCAGTTTTTGTGTATGTTTTTTCTTTTCTTGGGCTCCGAGTTGGATGAGAATGCCCCGCACATATGCTTTGTGGGAATTCCACATTACAAAGGGATCCTGAACTGAGTTTTGGTTGTCTGTAAAGAAGTTTTGGATATGATGTAAAATTTTGTCATGTGTATGTGGTTCTTGTAGCAGGCGTGCGTTACAGCGCCAGATAGGTCGTGAAGAGGAGACACCCTTCTCTGAGACTGACAGGGAAATTACTGCGTGGTCTGACCACGTAATATCGCAGATTGTGGTATTCTCTACCTGTTGTAATAGCCATTTGTCCGTGAGAAACAAATCTATTCGTGAATATGAGCAATGCCTATGCGAGAAGAAAGTGAAGTCTTTCTCGTTAGCGTGGTGACATCTCCACGCATCAAACAATTCCTCATTCTGTAGAAGTGTTTGGAGGGAAGCCGTCCCTTTCGGTCGTTTTGTGGTCGTGTCGATTGTCAAATCCGGTACAACATTAAAGTCCCCACAGATAAGGAGATTGCCATATTTCATAGAGGCTGCTTTCTTGAGTACTTTCCGTATGAAGCGAATTTGATGAGAGTTGGGGGAGTATAGTGTTATCAATGTATAAGGTTTGGAATTAATGTCACCATTGAGAATTATGTATCTTCCATTGTCATCTAGGAAAGTTTTTTTGAGCTGGAAGGATACCGAATTACTTATAGCTATGAGAACTCCTCCTGTCTTGTGGTTAGGTGTGCAGGCAGTGAAAATGTGTGGGAAGTCTTTATGGGAACAGTAAGGCATTTTGTCTTTTTGGAAGTGTGTCTCCTGGACGCAAAGTATGTCTGCCTTTTGTTTTTTAGCTTCGTTCCATAGGGAGAACCGTTTAGCGGGGTGATTTAACCCCTTAGCATTAATAGAAATGCATTTAATCACCATTGTTCAGGTTGTAGCTGTGTTCGTGGGATCGTATGGTATGAATACTCACTGTGCACATCAAAGGGTTGATTGTAGCAGGTGTCTGCAGTGGTTGGGTTGAAGAGGACCAAGTTGTTGCTGCCGCAGAGATCCTGTATGCTTCTCAAGGATTGTGTATATCGAGCAAAAAAGAAAGAACATATTGTCGTAAAAATAACACAAAAATAAACAGTCAACATAGTGAATCTAAGAAATGGATCTGTTAACTGATCCGTGTGCAGAATGATCTGCTATTTGTTACTGCGAGGGGGTAAGGAGAGGTGGATGAATATCTCCTGTCCCCGGAGAATTAGAGATGCTTAATATTAATATTTCATGAGTTTCCACCAGCATTTTTTTTGTGGGATCGCTTATGGGTGACTACTTGCCAGTCACTATGCATATGTTGAGGAATATCAGGTTGCATGCGATTTGGGGATTGATCCGGCAGGATGTTCCATTTCCTTAAGGCCTCGATCCCTTCTTCCATTTTAGTAACCATGACAGTGGCCCCATTGTGGGTGATGGACAGGGTGGCTGGGTATTTCCATTTATGGGGGATTGAGTGGTTTCTTAGAGCTTTGGTGATGGTTGCCAGGTTTCTACGCCGCTGTAGAGTGTGTCTCGACAAATCCGGCAGCATTTTTATAGCAGCGTACTGTGGGGGTAAATTATCCTGCTTACGGGATGCAAATAGGATTTTCTCCTTTACATGATAGTAATGGATTCTCAAGAGGACATCACGTGGAATTTCATCAGGGAGAAATGCGGGTTTGGGAATTCTATGTATTCTATCCACTATGAGATCTTGGACGGTCAGATCCGGTATCATGGTGGAGAACATAGTTTGGGCATATTGCATAAGTTGGTTAGGCGGGATAGATTCAGGAATACCCCGCAGTTTGAGGTTGTTCCTCCTGGATCTGTCCTCGAGGTCTGAGATTTTATCTTTCATCCATTGTATGTCTTCCCCCTGCGCTGTATGTGCCTCCACCATCACGTTGTATGATGCTGTGTATTCCCCCATTTTATGTTCCACCCTGTCTACTCTGGTGCCCAGGGCCTGTACTTCCTTGTGGCAGTTGTTAATACCTCTGACCATGTCAGAATGCAGGGATGCTCTTAGTGACAGTAACATGTCCTTCAGTGTGGATTCAGATAAAGGAGCATCAGTAGCTGGGAATTCTTTAATTGGATCCCTCTCATGAGACCCCTGTGAGGCTGTGGGGATGTGCGGAGCGCTTACCTCCATAGCAGGCTCGAGTTGCGGCCTAGTGAGAGAGTCTCTCCTCGGTCTGGTCTTCGCTGGGCTGCGTGTGGTAGGGCTTGGGGTGCCAGAGGAGGATCTGCTGTGTATGATAGCAGGGTCAGAGGCTCCGTAGGCCGTGCGGTTGCCTGTTGTGTCCCGTCCGTCCGTATTATCAGGCCGTTGTGCGCGCGCGCCGCCGCCATTTTGTTGTAGCCCGCCCGGTCCTGAGGTAACATAGGCATCTAGTTTGTGCGGCTGCTGGATAAGTTTTCTCCGCCGACCCATCTCCGCTGTATGCACCGGTGGATAAGCTTTCCAGGGGTGCCTCTGTATGTGTGGATGGAGCTGGTGGAAGTCGGATGGCGATGGATATCTCCGGTGGACGAGCGGAGCTCTCACACTACACGTCCAGCATGGAGCTCGGTCGCCACGCCCCCCAACTAAATATTCTTTAAAGCTTGACTCAGGGGAAGGTAAAATTCCTCCCTTGCAGTGGGGCTGCAAAAATTAAATGCTTGTTTAGATCTAGTGGACTGGGAAAAGCAGTTTAATTGACTGATATTCCTCTCTTTTGGACCAATACCTGGAGCCTCTTCTTCTCTATGTTCCAGTGGTCGGATGCCTTTTGACATCACCAAATACAATGCTTTGCCCATAGTCCTGCATTGGACAAGAAGACACCAAGAACAGTCCACTGCCGGAGCTTGGGGGTGTAGAGGAGTGTGCCAACAGGTGGATTGGCAGATTGGGTAAGTAAAACTGCTGTTTTTATCCCCTGTACCTAAATGAGTATTTAACCCTTGCAGTGCATGGGTCAGCCCTACTACAAGGGACAGTTTTCACTTTCCCCAGAAGTGTGCTTTAAGGTGAGCTCAGACAACATGTTACCATTTTGTCTATAGACACAACCAGGCCCCTTTAAGCCATCCCCACTGTTAGGCACAGTCTGCCCATGTTCACCTTTTGCACACTAGGTGTGCTGAAGAGTTACTTTACTTGGTGTGCCTATGGTGACCTGGGTTTTCACACTGGAACTAATGAATAAAATGGTGACTCTCATATTAAACACAGCAATGCTTAATGTAATTAATGGATTACTGCATACTGAAGGGTTCTTACTTGGAGAACAGGTAAGTACCTACTGAGTCTTAAATAACCTCTGAGTAAATTGAGAGGCAGTTGGACCCCTGTACAACCAAAGTGTAATACAGGCATACCCCACTTTTAAGTACACAATGGGGTTTATTTACTAAAGCTAGAAAGTGCAAAACCAGGCTCACTTCTGCATAGAAACCAATGAGCTTCCAAGTTTTATTACTAAAGCTTAATTGAACAATCTGGGGTTAGAAGCTCATTGGTTTCTATGCAGAAGTGAGCCTGATTTTGCACTTTCTAGCTTTAGTAAATAAACTCCATTGCGTACTTAAAAGTGGGGAATGCCTGTATCTTTTTAGTACTCATTGATTCAACTTCTCAGTTTCAAAGAGTTAAGATTAACATCACCTTTTCAAACTATTTCTTACTTCCAATATGTTGTCAGACGTTTGAGTGATTTTTACAGCAGTGTGTTGACAAGAATGCTTAGTACCAAAAATATTATTATCTGCCATTTGACTCCAGCAATATTTTGCCCTGAAACAAAAAGCTTTTCATATTTTAGATTCCTTTAAGCACTTTTTCCTATCATGAACAATTCCTGACATTTATACTTTTTCTAAGCCTATGTGATTTTTTTCTCTCCTTTTTTTCTCCACTACAAATTGCTGCAATGGCCTCCCTCTCCGTTTTCCATGGCAACTTTGTAACCAGGCAAGATGATGCTGTCAAATTGAGGGATTACCTGGCACTGACTAAAAAAACACTGCCTGTGAGGTTGCTGATGACATATCTTAAGTCATTTCAAGAAATGTTCAAATGCCCAGCTCTCTAGAGCTCAATTCATGTACCATGCTAACAAATTCAGCTCCACGGAGCTGTGAAATAGGCTTCCTGTATGAGGGTTACTGGTTTTAGTTACTACATGTTTTTTGGATTACTTTATTTTCCTTTATTTGTTTGAAAGGAAGCAAGTTTAGCTTTACTGAAAACATGGCATGCAAGAGTACAAGTGACTGAATCGACTTAACATTCACAGTGAATTGAGTGGAATGAGCCAGATCAGGTAAATCTGATTGGGATTTGTGTGTGCCACATTGCCTAGCCTATTGAGGATTGTACTCAATTGTTAGAATTTGTATGTTGTCCAAGGTTAGGTCATAGCAACTAAAACATAATCAGCAACATAAACATAATTCAGAAAATCACAGCAAAAAATATATGCATACCTTTCTTTGGAGTTTAGGTTATGTAAGTAAGCAATATTTATATAAATTTGCATGGAGTCTGCATGTTATCCCTGTGCCTGGGTGGGCTTCCTCTGGGTACTTCGATTTCCTTCCACACTCTAAAGACATAGTTACATGTGTCTGTTTAGACATTGGCTCCTGTCTAAATTGGCCCTAGTATGTGTATGCTTAAATGTGAATTAGGGAACTTAGATTGTAAGCTCCTTGAGAGCAGGGGCTGATGTGAATGTATAATATGTATATGTAAAGCACTGCGTAAATTGATGGCTCTATAGAAGTACCTGTAATAAATAAATAAATAATGTAAAGGGGTTGAAAGGGAGGCCTGGGATACTCATTCATAAATGTACCTCATCCCAATTAGAGTGATAAATGGGTGGAAAGGGATAGAGACAGGGGATTATAACGGTACTTAGTAAGGAGGAGGACAAAAAATACAACAATATTTATTTAACAAAAAGTTGGACACAGAAAATATGACATACATTTAAAATATGTCTGTCAATCAAGCTGAAGCCCACTAGAAAAGGGGAAAGGGGGCCTCAGAAATGATTGAGAAACCATGCACATCCTATAATTCCTTGAAGATTAATTAAAAGATCTATACAACTGTATAGGTCATGGGTACAGTATGGTTGTTAAATGAGGATGACCGACATGTTTCGCCAAACAATGGCTTCTTCAGGGTCACTGAATCAGTTTGTACCCGAATTAGATAGGTCTGATAAATACAGAGAACAAAGTTGTTAGAGATAAACAATGAAACTACTACCATGGCTTAAACAGTGTTTACATTGCATGTCATTATAAGCTATATACGCCCCCCTTGTGGGTCTTGTGGGGGCGTATATAGCTTATAATGACATGCAATGTAAATTGCAATTAGCGATTATTGATTGGTTTGCGCAAAAGTTATAGCGTTTACAAAATAGGGGATAGTTTTATAGCATTTTTATTAATATTTTTTTTTTTTTACTAGTAATGGCGGCGATCAGCGATTTTTATTGTGACTGCGACATTATGGCGGACACATCGGACATTTTTGACACATTTTTGGGACCATTGTCATTTATACAGCAATCAATGCTATTTAAATGCATTGATTCCTGTATAAATTACAGTTTTAGTGAAAGAGTTAACCACTAGGGGGAGGGGAGGGGTTATGGGCTCTGACGTGTGTGTGTTTTTTTTACATTAGGGGGCGGGGCTGACGTCTGACATCATTGATCGGCTTTCCCGATGACCGGGAACAGCCAATCAATGACAGGCAGAGTAGGAAGCGCAGGGAGAGGTTTGTTTACACAAACCTCTCCCCGTTCTTTAGCTCCGTAACCCGATCGCGGTCCGCTGGTGCCACGGCCAGGGTCACGGAGCTCCCGACCGGGTCGCGAGCGAGCCACTGGCGGCGTGCGCGCGACCCACGGGCAGGCATTTAAAGGGCCACGTACAGGTAGGTGGTTTTGCCTGCCCGTGCCATTCTGTAGACGTATATCTACATGAGGCGGTCGGGAAGCGGTTAAGCTAGTGCATTGTTGGTTCACCTACCTTTTCCTTCGATTTCCCTTCTAAATGTTTTATTTCTTTGTCTGAATTTCTCACTTCCTGTTTCCCCTCAGTAAACTTCACACCATCATCCGAGCGGTGTTTAGTCAGCCAGAACAGCTTACTGAACAGATTACTGAGGAGGAACGGGAAGTGAGAAATTCAGACAAAGAAAACAAGAAAAAAAACATTTAGAAGGGAATTCGAAGGAAAAGGTAAGTGAACCAACAATGCACTAGCTTAAAGGAACCTATTTAGAAAATAAAAAACAAACCTTTACAACCTCTTTAAGGTCCTTTGATAGGGGATAATAAGGATTTACATTCCCATGCCCTGTAGTAGGACCAGTAAAGCTAAAGTTTTCTCTTATAACATTGTATCTGACTTTACCTATTCACAATTTTGTGGTTCTCTGACAAATTATTCAGGCAGACAGAGAAACCTGTTAAAAAAATGTTTTCTAAGTGATGGCTTTTACTTGCTGGTTATGGGGCAGTCACTATTGCTATACCTTTTACCCTTTCTATACATAAAGGGATGTATGTTATGTTTAGGGTCTCTTTAATAGGCATTTTTTACTTTAGTCAAAAACTTTTCTCTGGAATGATATTGTAGGCTTCTCTAGATGTCTGCACATGCATTTGGGGTCTACATATAAATGTTTGTACACAAGATTCACACAACTTTCAACAATGATTCATACATTTTCCAAATAGATTTCAAATTAATACAACAATGAATACAAATAAATAGGCTCTACAGTATATTTGCAGAGTGCCCAGGCACTACAAAAATGCTCTATTAAGCAAATTGTGAGACGTTGATTGGTCTCACTGCCATTTGCTCCTTCCAATTCCCTGCTGCTCCCCATTGATCCGTGAGGCCAGCAACTATACTATTGTGGTTAATAAAAAGGGAAGGAAGGTGAAAAATGTGTGCAACCCACATATTTGTTTTTTGAAGCAATTTAGATTCTCTCACTGTCCCTGTTTACCTTTACTCATTTAACTTAAAGTGATAGTAAACCACTGTTTTCTTTTTTGCAAGAAAATGCCATAATGTGCTAGTATGCATCACATACTAGCATATTATGTGAAACTTACCTTAGAATGAAGCCTTCCAGTGCTGTGCTGTTACCACTGAAGGCGCTTCCATATTTACCTGGTCTTCCTTCCAGGTTTGCGGCCCCCGGCTGTGTGTGTGGCTGGAGCCACGATGACGTCACTCCCGGAAGCCGCCGTTTACGGCACAGGACATGGGTGGCCGTATCTTCAGGGCGCTTGCTCCAGTGACGTCACTGGCTTAATCTACAGTAAATATGAAGCCTATCATAGGCTTACCTATAGGTAAAAATTCATGGGAGTTTACTTGAAATGGAATTTCACCCTACCTAATCCCTCCCCCCACCCCCCCAAAAAAATCCCTAATGCCCCGTACACGCGGTCGGAAATTCCGACTACAAACTCCGTCAGACTTTTTCCAGCGGATTTTATCCGACACTGGTGTTGCATACACACGCTCGGACAAAGTTGTCGGAAAATCTGATCATCCTGAACGTGGTGTCGTTCGTTGTGTATGATGGGACTACGTAGAGGCTAGTAGCCAATAGCTTTGGTCTTGTAATGTGATCTGAGCATGCATGGCACTTTGTCCGTCGGAATTCGCTACACATGATCGGAAAAAGTCCGATAGCACTTTGTTGTCGGAAAATTTGAGAGCAGGATCTCAAACTTTTTCCGTCGGAAATTCCGACGGAAAAAGTCCGACGGAAAAAGTCCGATGGAGCCCACACACGGTCGGAATTTCCGACAACATGGTCCGATAGGACATTTTCCGTCGGAAAATCTGACCGTGTGTACGGGGCATAACACTTATACCTGTCTCAAAATAAAAAATTAAACAATGGAGTCCAGATTTGTCTTGGTTAAATATCCCAAAAAATAAATCAGGATACAATAGTGGGTATATGGGACTTTTAATGCACCCACACAAACACATATGACATACGTAAAAAAAAATCTTATATTATAACAGCATTAAAAGAAATAAAACATATAGGCTGAATATGTAGCGGCACATATCTTCTCTCAGCTATGCATTTAAAAGTCAATATCATATTATACAGGTGCATCTCATAAAAATTGAATATCCTCAAAAAGGTAATTTATTTCAGTAATTCAATTCAAAAAGTGAAACTCATATATTTTATATATATGCGTTACACACAGAGTGATATATTTCAAGCATTTTTTTCTTTTAATGTTGATGATTATGGCTTACAGCTAGTTAAAACCCGAAATTCAGTATCTCAGAAAATTTGAATATTACATAAGACCAATAAAAACAAGGGTTTTTAATACAGAAATGTTGGCTTACTGAAAAGTATGTCCATGTACAGTATAGTATGCCCTCAATACTTGGTCGGGGCTCTTTTTGCATGATTGTCTGTGTTGCACTGTCCCCGTAGTGCTTGCTGTGCGTTGACTTCTTAGGCCTTCCTATGATTACCTGCAGCCAGTCGCTAGGGGTTTTCACTTATCCCCCCTACTCCCACTTGCACATTACTCAATAAACAGTCCAGGGGATTTGGTTTTGATAATTATTTGGAACTTGAATTGGAGAAAAGAATAGTGGGATACTCCAACTTGAACTATTCACAGTAGATAAGAACAACTCTCACTTGGCCTTACTAGAAGATTTGTGGAAGCAGACACACTGCTTTAACCATACTGCCACATGTATGGATGAATGACGTCTTCTCTCTCTAGCAGCAGACTTGATGCAACTACCTTATCTTCACAATACTTTCTAGCATCCCCTTTACTGACACCCATCCACTGACTCTTCTAGCTGAAGGGGTGGCCCTCACAGGACAGGCCCAAAAGACACAGATCTGTACTCACTGTAGGCAGAATCAGATCCTTCCAGGTGTCCCCCTTCCAGTCAGCGCTGCAGGACCTCTGGGTTCAGCTCTGCAGGACCTCTGGGTTCAGATCCTCTCTGACTTCAGGCCCTTGGATCGACCACCCAAGGCCGCACGGCAGCCTCCATGGAGGCTCTGATCTCCAACTCAACTCCCCTGAGCACATGTGCCCTGGAATTTTATACAGTATCCCAGCATGCAATGTAGCACTTTTCCTCTGCCAATAGACAGGGCTGTAACAAAGCCTCTGCAGTCACTTATCAGGTCCCCTCCCACTGTCCAATATACCAGTGCGGGACAGTTTGATAAGCTGAGTTGCAACTTAGCACAATAAGCAGACCTAACCAATAGATCCAGCTCCCTGGTAGGCAGAGAGCACTCTAAGCTTTACCTGACCATCTTCCTGGTAAGCAGAAAGACCAAAAAATATACTCTCTTCTAGCACGTACCCAGGAGGGTGCTACAGCTGCATCAATGTGGTGTGGCACTGCTGAGGTGTTATGGAAGCCCAGGTTGCTTTGAT
Organism: Lithobates sylvaticus; assembly: GCA_028564925.1. Lineage (NCBI taxonomy): Eukaryota > Metazoa > Chordata > Amphibia > Anura > Ranidae > Lithobates > Lithobates sylvaticus. The sequence continues at coordinate 422,493,867 of CM053028.1, read as the reverse complement.
AGCTGCCTTCATCTTGTCTGCATTGTTGGGTCTGGTGTCTCTCATCTTCCCCTTGACAATACCCCACAGATTCTCAACAGATCCCCACAGACCAACTTTTCATTGGTCATGATCCAGGTAAGCTTACGCCACATCACCGCCAAGTCAACAGTTTTTTTTTTTTCACAGAAGCAGCAATGGCTAGCTTAGCCGCAAGGAACATAAAGTAAATCAAGGTTTGAGTGTGTATGGGCACCTCTGCTACAGGTTCATTAAGTAATGCTACTTTGGGATCCTTTACAACGTTTACCATGGTAACAAAGTATATCAGGATGTGTACTCATATCTAGTAGTGATTGACTTTACTACACAACCACTATGTGTGAAACATCAAACCCACTTCCACAGCCCTGAAAAGAGAGTGAGGAAGAACATGGGTACATTTTGCAGAGGCGTTCAGGTACAAAGTACCAATGGGACAGGACTTTAAACCCCGCCTCTGCCAACTAAATATTTATAACTTCTTTGTATGTCCTGGCTGACCAATCTCTCCTGTCATCCTCATTGATTCCTGTACCTAAATCCCACTCCCAAGCCAAAATTTAGGGTAATTTGCCAGCGGTATTGACAAAATATTTATACTGCTTGGAAATGCTGCCTCTCCGGTCCTGTTCATGATTGTTTACAAGCAAGACAGAAAAATGGTAAACGAGACTAGTGACAAATCTTCATTTATCATCATCTAACATATATCGAGAAGTCAACCAACAACGGCCTAAAGTTCACAGTAATCTGCACAAACAGGCACTAAAAATTGCCAACTGTGACTCGTGACTCTAGTATTTAAGTGTATCAAAAGGAATAGTATACTTGCAACCCAACTTACTCCTCTATTTGATTGTTCTTTTACTTTGACTCCTTCTTTGTAAACATGGTAGAGAGGAGTCAGTTACTAGCTGTCTCTGGGTAACTGCACAGCTTGTAATTCGATTTGTGCCTGTGGCTGTATCTACTGGATTAAAGAATATTTGTCATAAACTATTTGGACAAACTAACATTTGTTAAAGATATTAGTGTAGCTAAGTAAATCAATTCATGATGGAAATTTGCATTTTTAGGTGATTGTATAAACCAAATTTAAATAATTAATGATTCACAATTACTTCAAACCATGATTTGAGATGCATCAAGTAAGAATTGAAATGACAGAGATATCTGGGGCACAATTTGCCTATACAATGCTTGATTCACGTGAATCAGCATAGTGCAATATAAAGTGATTATCATTTCAAATGTAAATCCCATAATAACTTGTGTCCCAGCTCTGTAGTGCCAGTGGGTTCTACCTTGTGACAATGCTGCTGGTGAAATTAACTGTGTGACCATAACTTTAAAGCTTGATTGCTTTAGAATGTTTTAAAATAATACACAAATATAGATAATATATATTTAACACCTACCACAGAGGCTTAGTTACCTCCATCCCATAGTTACACTTACAAAGAAGTACAGAAAATATTTTCCCCTGGGTATTTGTGGAGGTCAAAAAACATATAAAAATATAAAAAATCATATTCTTTATTTCTTTATTAGGTCAAGGTAACTTCTTTGTAAATATATAAATATAGTGTCTATATAAAAAATAAACATGTTATACATAATAAAGGATTGCTAGACTGCTATGGTTTTCTAAAAAAAAGAGCACAGTAGTATTTAATCCCCTTTCAAACATGCAGTTTGTTTTTGAATCATCAGACCGAGTGGTAAGCAGGTAGCAGGAGAGTGTTTGAGGAGTCATTACTCCTCATCCATTGACTTTTGTGTGTAAATTTCAGTTTGAGTTATTGAGCTCTGTAAACAAAGAGCTTCTTAGAACAGGAAGTCGCTCATTCTCAGGAAGGAGAACTGAAAAACATTTTTAAAAGCAGTGTAAATATCCACATGTTGGCTGAAAGGAGAATTCTAGTATGCAACATTACATATTTTAAAATTGCATTTTTCAGCACTGACCATAACATATAAAGAAAATAAATTAAAAGTAGTGTATTGATTTGTCATCAAAAGCAACTGCAACGTGGTTATGGCACTGCCCCATGCACCCCCATGGGGTGTGTTGGCAGGCAGTATCACCTGTCAAATGCGACATGCCCTACTTCTTTTGCTGTGCCACGATGCATAGACTCATGGCTGTCACAATGTGTGTGGGGCCATCCACCATTGGCAGGATTTGACAGGCAGCTGAGGCACGTTAAAATCACCTGGTTTGCTGCAGAGAAAATGCTCAAGTGAAAGGGACCTAACCGAGGAACAGAACTTCTATGCAAAATAGAAATTCTCTGGTATAAACTAGAGCATTACTAACATGACAGCTGAAACTGGAAAAAGGAGAGTTCAAAGTAGGGAAATTAACCTCTATGTTCTGAATATTACTGACAATAACAAATAGCAAACAATAAATAGATCAACAAGTACGCTGGTACATCTCTGAACAATTCTTTTGTCATACTGGTATCCAAAGAACAATGCCCATCTAAAAGGGGCATCTGCTGGGGCTCCCTGGAGGAGAAAATCTCGTTATATGAAGATGACAATTTTGTGTACCTTGATGGATCACTACTTTTTTGTTAGAGGTCGTTGGGAATTTGGAAAAATCTTAGGGCTTCAAACGAGTTGGGAAAATCCTCTGCCTGTCCAATTGGCCCCTCTCTACCACATTACCATATCTGGCTCTCTAAATTATAAGTTACAGACCATCTGAAATTCCCCTCCTCTTATTCTCATTGGCCGCATGAACCTGATTAAAATTATATTTCTCCTCAAATTTTTTTAGGTTCTTTAAGCTGCACCCATTTTCCTTCCATACAAGGTTTTTCAGTGTATTTCCATCTGTCATTTCCTCTTTTATCTGAAAAAACTTCCAGCCCAGAATTGATAAAGCATACTTGCAAGATAATACAGCTGATGGTGGTTTAGCAGCCTCAAACTTCTATAACTACTTTATTGCTTCCCAACTAAAGTATTAACTGGTTGCACCACCCCCACTTAGCTCTGCAGCTGCTCTACTAGCTGCCCTTTTAGATTCTCTCCAGGTCCTCATAAACTGATTATTTTGCCTTTCTACCCACTCCTGCAATAGAAGATCTCCACTGGACGTCTCTTTTTGGCTTGGCTTGCAGCCGGTCACATTCTTTTGCCTACATATACCTGCATCTCACCTTGTATCGCTCTGTGGGATAACTCTCTATTTAAATAGCTTTTGGCCCATCCAGACTACTGGTGGACTTCCAGGGGATCACTCACATCTTACATCTTTTTGCTAGGAGCTCTTTCTTCTCTTTTGCAGACCTAAGGGCCTGTACAAATAAAACCAATACATTTTTCTACAAGTATTTACCTATATGGCACACTCTACATGCCCAGTTTGGCTCTCTAATCCCTACTTTGGCTCCCCATCCTATGGAACAGACCTTGTTTGCGGGCAATAACAGTAAGCTGTCCACCACTTTTTACAGAGAAAAGTTGGGAGGAGGCAACAGACACCTGGTTTACCAACATAATCAGCACAGCGGACACATTTATACAATTCAAATATATACACAATATAAAAGAGTATGGAGATCTGCGCCACGCTCTCTTCTTCCTGGGCCTTGCTGTGCGCACATCTCCCTGTGAGGGGAGAGGGGCTTCAGCCTACCATGCAGTGATCTAGTGTTTTTAGCAGGGCCCCAGAGGGCCTAATCCTGCATGCTGTTCGTCAGACATCCACGCGGCAGAACTACACTACGGTCACCCGCATCCATCAGCTGTGGGTCATTGCTGGTTGCTTCGCTGAAGGACGTCTCTTCCAGGATTGCTGTCTTCAAAGTGTAAGCCGGTTTGGTAGTTGGTGAGAGGGCAATTGCCCATCCTTTGCAACCCTTTCTGCTACTTTATCTGAACACTGTGTACAGACACCTTTACCTTGGGATTGGGAACACTTTACTGCAATACTGTTTGGAACACTGTACATAGACACCTTTACTTAAAACCACTTCAAGGAGTATCACTTGCCTGTCTAAGCCCTTCGGCTATTACCACCCCATCGTGCCTTATTGGATACAATCTAATGAGCTCCAACTGCTGGTGAAGACTATCGGGCCTACATCTTGGACACTGCTGTTATTACCATTTAAAGGGCCATATTCTATCCCCTATTCAGTCTGATCTCTCTAGTATATTTAGCTTGAATAGGCTGGCCTGGGGTTCCCCTTTAGTGTGTGACTGCCTGTCCTAGATAGCTAACCTTTTACTGCCATTACAGGTTATGCTCTAGGTGGTAATTCATTGTACATATATGTAAATTATGCTTTTGTGCTGTTTATTTTTCTTTAGAGTTTGGGCTGTTATCCAAGCACTCGGTTGACCAATTACCCTCCTCTGTGTATCAATACCACATTACTTACTCCAGTAAAAGCTTAGATAATATAAACATATTTGGCTTGTGTGACATGTCATTTAAAGGTGTTATGGAAGATGTCTAAACCCAGAGTGTCAGGTGGGTTGAAATGTTCACAGGGTCATGGTGATGCAGAAGAACAGGTAAATCCAAGCAGTCCTCAAGGGGGCTGTGCTACACAAAGAAAGTCCATATTGCTCAACTGGAAAAATCCCACTCTTCTATCATTAATGCAAGTTTTCCGTATGATCAATGTAGAACTGTCAAAGTAAAAAGTCATATATGACTGCAGATTATGCCCTAAAAAAATCCATACATTTTGGCTGGAAAAAAAGAATGGCTGTAATTATGTATGATCTATTACTCAGATGTGCCCTCCTTAAACGTTATCTTTTAGGGCACTGCTCTATGTGATTCTTTATTTAAATGTGGCTCTAGGGGGAAGTGGGAGCACATGTGTGTATGGTGGAGAGTATGTCCCTTTTCTTTGTTCTGTTTGTTTTGCTTGAAACTTTGTTCTTGCTCATTCACCACTTGAATGTACAATGATGGGTACTTGTGCCTCTGCCAATGTTGTATACTCCCCTTTTCTTTGTGTTGTTCTGAGCTTTCAAGCTCTTTGGCACTTTTTGTACTTGTATCTTTAATTAAAGCGGGAGTTCTCGCTCGGCTCTCGGGTGCTGCCATCTTCGATAAGGGAATCAGGAAGTGAAGCCTTGCGGCTTCACTTCCCTGTTCCCTACTGCACATGCGTGAGTCGCGCTGCGCAATACAGATGGTCCCTGCTGTCTCTGGGACCCCTGTGTCTCCCAGCAGACAGCGGGGGGGGGGGGACAGGAAGTGGCGTAGATACCCGCAGTCTGTGAATATCTATGCCCGGAAATGGGTGTAAATACCTGTATTTTACAGGTATCTGCACCACCCTCCCCCCTGAAAGGTCCAAAATTAATGACCCCTGCTTTAGAAGGTTTTGATATTTTCAAACAGGGTCCTATTCTGCAACTGCTGACAGGGGGCAGACTTTTCTTCTAATGCGGCGTACACACGCTCCGACTTTCCAGCGGGATTGTCCGCCGGACCTAGTCCAGCGGACATACCGCCGGACTTTCTAGTGGAGATCCGCCGGACTTTCCGAGCGTGTGGACTTGCCCACACACGCCCAGACTTTTCCGGCGGACAATCCGCGGGAAAAAGTCTGCGGGACTTTTGGAAATGAACGAACTTGCCGACACACGATCGGAAAGTCTGTTCATTTAGAACGTAATTGCAGGTAGACGGGGCTAGGGAAGGCAGTGAATGCCGCCGCGCTAGACCCGGCACCTGGCATGGATTTAAAGGTAATCCGCGTGGGGGTCCCCCCAAATCCATCTCAGACCCTTATCTGAGCACGCAGCCCGGCCGGCCAGGAAAGGGGGTGGGGACGATCTCCCCCCCTCCTGAGCCGTACCAGGCCGCGTGCCCTCAAAATGGGGGGTGCCCTGGGGAAAGGGGGGCCGTGCGGCCCCTCCCACCCCAAAGTACCTTGTCCCCATGTTGATGAGGACAAGGGCCTCTTCCCGACAACCCTGGCCGTTGGTTGTCGGGGTCTGCGGGCGGGGGGCTTATCGGAATCCGGGAGCCCCCTTTAATAAGGGGGCCCCCAGATCCCGGCCCCCCACCCTATGTGAATGAGTATGGGGTACGATGTACCCCTACCCATTTACCTAAGGTGTAAAAGTGTAAATAAAAAAAACACACAATTTTTTAAAAATATTTTATTGCACTGCTCCGGGGGTCTTCTTCCGTCTTGGGGGGTCTTCTCGCCGGACTCCTCCACTCTCTTCTGCTCTTTTACCTAGCGGAGGAGCCCGGCTTTCTTCTTCGTCGCAGTCGCTGTCATCGTCTGGGGGTCTCGTTCCGCCTTCGGGGGTCTTCCGGGGTCTCTTCTGTTCTTGCCGCTGTCACCGCCTTTTTCTTTCGATGTTGACTCGTCGATGTCTCTGGCCGGAATGGCAGAGACACGCGGTGTTGTGACTTATATAGGGACAAGGGGGCGGGGTCACATGCTCGTGTCACATGGTGACCCCCTATGATGTCACAGTCCCGGAGGATGCTGGGACTGTGACATCATAGGGGGCGGGATCACCATGTGACATGAGCATGTGACCCCGCCCTATATAAGTCACATCACCGCGTGTCTCTGCCATTCCGGCCAGAGACAGCGACGAGTCAACATCGGAAGAAGAAGCGGAAGAAGAAGATGGCGCAGAAGGCGGCGACAGCGGCAAGAACAGAAGAGACCCCCGAAGGCGGAACGAGACCCCCAGACGACGGCGGTGACGACGAAGAAGAAAGCCGGGCTCCTCCACTCGTGAAAGAGCTAGGTAAAAGAGCAGAAGAGAGCGGAGGATTCCGGCGAGAAGACCCCCGGAGCAGTGCAATAAAATATTTTAAAAAAATTGTGTGTTTTTTTTATTTACACTTTTACACCTTAGGTGAATGGGTAGGGGTACATCATACCCCATACTCGTTCACATAGGGTGGGGGGCCGGGATCTGGGGGCCCCCTTATTAAAGGGGGCTCCCGGATTCCGATAAGCCCCCCGCCCGCAGACCCCGACAACCAACGGCCAGGGTTGTCGGGAAGAGGCCCTTTTCCTCATCAACATGGGGACAAGGTGCTTTGGGGGGGGGGGGGGGGGGCGCTCGTCCCCACCCCTTTCCTGGCCGGCTGGGCTGCGTGCTCGGATAAGGGTCTGAGATGGATTTGGGGGGGACCCCCACACCGTTTTTTTGGCGTAGGGATTCCCTTTAAATCCATACCAGGTGACGGGGCTAGCGCAGCGGCATTCACTGCCTTCGCTAGTCCCGTCTACCTGAAGTCACGTTCTAAATGAACGGACTTTCCGATCTTGTGTCATCAAGTCCGTTCATTTCCAAAAGTCCCGCGGACTAGCACACAGACCGCGGGATTGTCCGCTGGACTCGCAAGTCCAGTGGACAATTTTAAGTCTGAACTTAAAACTTAGTTCGCCGGACTTTTGGCGGGAAAAAGTCCGCCAGCGCCAACACACGGGTGGTTTGTCCGGCGGACTCCAGTTCGGCGGACAATCCCGTGGGAAAGTCCGCTCGTGTGTACGCCGCATTAGAATTTAACAGATTTTTATAGAAAACAAACTGTACGACTTTGTGCAATTTTTGTTTTGATACTCCTGTAAAATATTTAGCCAAGGTAAATTGCAAGTTCAATTGGGCTTTAATGAAGCATAGACATATTTGCATTTATAAATATACAGTGCTGATCACAAATTCTGTTTGCTTTTTATTTGATATCTTAAAAGGCCTATTTCAGGCAATTTAATTTTCTTTTTTTTCACTATTTTTGAAGGACTGCAGAGCTGGCAGGCTATGAAAGCATCTAAGGAAGAAAAGATTTAAAACTTTCTCCAAAATATTCCCAGTGCAAAGAACAAGTCAGCAGTCTTTCACAAAGGTTTACTAAACCTCTTAAATTTGAACCTGTAAATTTTGACCTCACAAATTAATTTTACCTGCTTTCTCTTATGTGATATTTCTGTAAAATTGTATGCCAGGGAAACAAGGTACTGTAGAGAAGCTAGGGGTTGAAAAAGATAGATTTACTATTTCAAAAGTTAATCTGAAGTGTAAGGCGCTGTCCAAAGCAACCAGATCTGAAATTACTTGAGTTGGATTAGTTAAAGCCCAAATCCAGACACAGCTTTAATTTTTATTTTTTATAATGATTTATAAATACCTATACCCCCCCCCCCCCGAGGGTACATAGAAATATAAAGTAAACAATTGTGTTTTATTTGCTCATTAATGATGTTCTAACATACAATAACATTAGAATTTAGAATGAGCTTCAGATTTTTCTATGTTTGAAGTTCATGGGGTGTTTGGCCACCCACCAATCCAAACTTCTGACTGAAGTTGGAAATAAAACATTTAGCAGCAGTATTACTACCCCAAAAAAAAGTTGTGCCCCTTGCCCCAAATTCTAAAAGAAAAAAAAATGCCTTCTAAAATGCCAGTAAATGACCGTTCTTGGCTATTTTGTCTAGTTTGCAAACAAATGGCCATCTCTACCAAATCCTTATCTTAAATCAGGGAAGGCAAAAAATGGAAAAACAGCATGTGATTCATTCTTAAAAATACATAGCAGACCCTTATCCTTGAAAGGGGTCCAGTATGGATGTCAAGGGGTATAGATTTCAGGGAGGAAATATGCTCATAAAAACATGGAAAAGAAGCTTGGGGTCCCCCCCAAAATCTATACCAGACCCCTGGCTGGCTAAGAACTTTACCAGGTCACATGCCCCCGAAGAGAGGGAGGGTACCTTTTCAGGGTAGGGACATGCACATTGTCCCTGTTGATAAGGACAAGGGCTTCTTCTCCCAAACCCTGGTGTGGTGGTTGTGGGACTTTGCTTGCTGGGGGGGCTTATCAGAATTTGGAAGCCTCCTTTAAAAATAAGGGGTCCTCATACAGTAGTATCCCTACTCGTTGACAAAAAAAATGGATTATTAAATAAACACACAGGCACACTTTGACAAGTCTGCTGCATGGACAGACTGCATTTAAATGGGGATGGTGCAGCTTTGTTGGACAAAAAAATTATTAGAAGCTTGAAGGAGCTTTTAAACTAGATTCTGGGGGGGGGGGGAGGGTTCTGAAGGGAATTCCGAGTAACCAATGTAGATATAGAATATAGAGATGGGTGGATTGTGAGGAAGGCGGGGCACAATCAAGACAGCAGGGGGATATTAATACCCAAAATGGAGTAAGGAAGTCTATCAATTGAAAATTTTAAAGAAGAACAAAAAATAAAATAAAATAAAAATAAAGGCTGGGTGCTAAAACAAAATACAAAAAAATAAAATAAAAGCATGTTCACAAATGCCAAAGGCCTGTTAAATAAAATGGATGAGCTAGAACTTTTACTACTCAAGGAATATCAGAAACCTGGATGAACTGCTTTTAGGCAGGTGCAGTCTACTTTCTCCACTGCAGGTGGCGCTCAGCCACAGCGGCATTGCATGGTTACATGTTTGCTCTATGATTTCCTGGCTCACTTGGAGAGCTATCTGATTGGATGATGGTACCCCATGTGACTCTGGCGGCGATCTTGGATAAAGCAGAGTCTTTTTAAGACCCTGGCTCTGAGGCTTGGTGTGCATTTTGCATCTGGGTAAAGTGGTGATAGGTCACATGTCTGTCAGTAACAATAATTAGTGTCAGGGAGGGGGTTCCAGATGTAGGGATAAAGCAGGGACACGCCATGCTTCCTGGGAGTCTCCCTGTTTGAGTATGAACTGGCCAGGCCGGACTCCACCCCTCAAGACAGCCACCGTTGTTGCACTTGAGACCTATTGTTATACTTTTCGTTTCATCATTCTGTTTGTGCCCTGCCCGGTTGTTGTGCTTTACACGTACACGTTAATACAGATCTGTAACTGTAAATGGACTCTGAGTGTTTACTGCCACCGCACCATGCTGCACCTCCTCACATGCTCACAGGTCTGGGCTACAAATATCCAAAATAAATTAGATTCTACTCTCTCTAAAGGGGACATGATTGAAGGTGAAGGGGTATGCCTATATGTTAAGAGCAATATGAAAGTGTGAAAGAGGATATCAACAATAAAGCTGGCCATGCAAAGTTTGAAAATCGTGCAATAAAGCATTTGCTGTGCTTGATCATTCAACTTTCAAAATGCTAGTGAGCTCGTTTTGATTATCGTAACCATACCATAAGTTTTATGGTAAAAAAACAAACCATTGTGTTGGATTTTTTGAGCCTAAACAATCAATTTTCTAAACATTAGTAGTAGAATCAATCGAAAACAGTTCGAAAAAAATCAACAGCGCATGCGTATGTTAAAATGTAACCCCAGATCGTGTAATCGATCGACAAAAAATGTACTATTTATGTTGTCATCGATCAATATGTCGATATGTATTAGACATACTGTAAATCAATACAATGATGGCATTATCGCATGCATGTTCGACAGATCTTTCGAAATCCAACCGTTTTTTTGAGGAACAATTTTATAGCCGTGTATGGCAAGTATACGTCTGGTGATGCAACAAGTAGGTAATTATGGAAGTATGTTATAGGCCCTCCAACAATAAGAAGGAGGAAGAATTTTCTGGAAATCAGAGTAATGTTATTACTATGGGGAACTTCAAGTCTATGGACATTGCTTGGACAAATAGTATACACAGCAATAGCTACATTCACATTGTACAGGCCACAGAACTTATGTAAATAAGCCCCAATACCTCATTTACACACATTTAATTCAATGCAGATTTATCTTTTAGATTTAGCAGAAATGTTGTAAGTTATGTTCTGTTTGTGACCACTAATAATGATATTTTTTTTGTGAAAAATATTATTTTGATATTTGGGGGGGGGGCTCATCGTGTATGCTGGGGCTTTGATCACAGATAACACAGATGAAGCTAATGTGTTGAATGCATTTCTTCTTCTGTTTATGTAGGAGTAACATTGTTGTAGTAATTGCCCCCTCCCATGCTGAATCATGAATAAACTGTGATTAACCACAATTTTTGGAAAGCGGAGTTAAATTTCACTTGCCATACCCAGGCCTGATTAATGCCAGACCTGTTGAATCAAGAAATCACATAAATAGAAGCTGTCTGAGAAAGTGAAGCAGACTAACAGATCACAAAAACCACACATCATGACACAAAGAACAGATTTGAAACAAATTAATGCTCATGTATCGGTCTAGGAAGGGTTTCAAAGACATTTCTAAGGCTTTGGAACTCCAGTGAACCGTAGAGAGAGCCTTTATCCACAAATGGAGATAACTTGGAATAGTGGTGAACCTTCCCAGAAGTGGCCAGACTACAAAAATTACTCCAAGAGCATGACGACGACTCATCCAGAAGGTCATAAAAGAACCCAGAACAACGTCTAAAGAACTGCATGCCTCACTTGCCTCAGGTAAGATCAGTGTTCATGATTTAACAATAAGAAAGAGACTGGGCAAAAATGGCATCCATGGGAGAGTTCCAAGGCCAAGGCCAGTGCTGACCAAAAAGAACACAAAGGCTCATCTCACATTTACCAAAAAAATCTTGATTATTCCCAAGACTTTTAGGCAAATACTTTGTGGACTGATGAGACAAAAATTTTACTTTTTGGAAGGTGTGCTTTCTGTTACATCTGGTATAAAATGAATAAAGCATTTCATAACAAGAACATCATACCAACAGTCAGACATGGTGGTGGTAGCTTGATGGTCTGGGGCTGCTTTGCAGCTTCAGGACCTGGACGTCTTACCTTGATGGAACCATGAATTCTGAGCTCTACCAGAAAATCCTAAAGGAGAATGTCCGGCCATCAGTTTGTGACCTCAAGCTCAAATGCACTTGGATTATGCCGCAGGACAATGATCCGGAACACAACAGCAAGTCTACCTCTAAATGGTTCAAACAAAGAAAAATTTTGGTTTTGGAGTGGCCTAGTCAAAGCCCGGACTTAAATCTAATTGAGATTCTGTATCATGACCTTACACAGGCTGTTCATGCTGGGAAACCCTCCAATGTGTCTGAATTAAAACAATTCTGCAAAGAAGAGTGGGCTAAAATTGCTCCACAGCAATGTGAGACTCATTGCCAGTTCTCACAAATGCTTGATTGCAGTTGTTGCCGCCAAGGGTGGCACAACCAGTTATTAGGTTTAGGGGGCAATTACTTTTTCACATAAATTCAGGCAGGTTTTTGCCTTAATAAATGAAACCATCATTTAAAAACTGCATTTTGTATTTACCCGGGTCATCTTTGTGTAATAATAAAATTTGTTTGATGATCTGAGTCATTTAGGTGTGACAAATATGCAAAAAATCAGAAAGGGGACAAATACCTTTTCACAACATTGTACATAGAAAGCTGGCTACAGGGATGGGTACAGAGAGCATTGGTACATGACCCTCAATGGGATGAGGTTGCAAGTGGATTGTTCCTGGGTTCTTACTTGGGGCCATTGCTGTTTAACTTGTTTTTAATTGACATTGAAATTGTAGTTAAGAGTTTATGTTCTGTATTTTCTGATGACGCAACGTTACAGGAAGACCTGGATAAAATAGAGGGATGGGCAGGGACTTGGCAGATTAAGTTTAATGTTGATGAATACAAGGTAATGCATTTGGTTGCTAAAAGCTCACAGGCAAGAACTTAATTAGGAAGGGTTACACTGAATGAATCAGTGATGGATAAAGATTTAGGGGTCCTAGTAGAGACTTAGCAACAGCATGCATTTCAGGTCACCTCTAGCACAGCAAGCAGAATACTCAGACATTTAAAAAGGTATGTATTCAAGGGACAAATCAATACTTTTACCAACTTACAAAACACGATTGGTCTCATCTTGGGTATGCAAGTCAGTTTTGGTCTCCAATCAATAGCAAAGATATCATAGCATTAGAAAGAGATTCACGAAATGCAAAACAATTAATAAGTAGGCTGGAGGACCTAGGTTATGAGGAACATTTAATAAAACTTTAGAAGAGACACGTTCCCTATAATAATTTAATCAATGATGACTGTAAATGAGGTTACAGACTTTATTATTCCTGAGTTCTTGACATGGACAAAATTAAAAGTTTGAGGAAAGGGGGTTTAATCAAAAATATTGGATTTGTAGGGGGAAACCTACACCATTTTTCACTGCCTTTGCATAGGATCCCCATTAACATCTATAATTGACTTTCATCTAGGTGTTCAAACTGTGGCCCGGGGCCGGATGCAACTCTTTGCTTGCCTTTACCCAGCCCTTTAGGCACTATTCCTGCTACTGATGCAAGGCACTATTCCTCCCACTGACACCAACAATGGGGCACCGTTCCTCCAGCTGACGCCAGCAATGGGGCACTATTGTTCTCACTGAAACCAACAATGAGGCATTGTTTACTCCCAGGGCATTTTCTATTCACACTGACAGCAGTCCGGCCCCCCAAATTCTGAAGGACAGTAACTGGCCCTTTGTTTGGAAAGCTTGGAGACCCCTGATCTAGGGGATAAGGGACATAGCTCTGGTATAGATGAAGGGTATGCCTGGCCTTTTGTTTACAAACAGAGCAAAACAACCATTGCCATTTACCGGTAAATTAAATAGCTTTTTTTTTTTTGTTTTTAAATGTTACTTTTGCTATAGTAGGTTGTATACATTGTGCTGGTGAGCCACTGCACAGGCAGGTCTATGGCATTCCCCAAGTAAGTCATTTAAATGCATTTTCAATGTTTTATTTTTATAAATATTAAAATCACTGCTCTTCATTAAACAGAATTAAAAAACATTTTTTTTTATTTGGTACATGTTGGCAATTCCTTTTCTATGATCATTATTCATTTTTAAGATTTGGTTCCCATTCATTTCAATGGGGTTCAGATTTGGCATCTGAGCTTTGATAACGTTTGCCGAATGCACCCTGAACTATACCCAGATACATTCAGCACATCACTAATTAAACTTCTGTACATGTAATGCATATAAAGCAGGCCTAGATTTGGATATTTTTTATCTTACAATGTGCATGCACACTGTGCATACTCCATAACACTTACAGGTATAAAACTCACGTCTAAAGCCCCATACATACGCGCGGATTATCCGAGGACCAGGTCGGTCGGATCCTGTCCGTCGTACTTTGTCCGATGTTGGTGTTGCGTACACACGGTCGGACAACGTTGTCGGAATATCCGGTCTGCAAGAACGTCGTGACGTAAGTCGTCTTCCACGAGACTAGAAAAGGGAAGTTCAGCCCCACGTCAGGCACCCGTTGGGCTCCTTCTGCTGATCCCGTGTTTATCGCGAGTTAGTTGAAGTTTGGGGACTTACGATTCGCACTTCTCAGTTTTCTGACTCAGATCGTTACTGCTCTTCAGTTTGTGCTTGTCGTGCGTATCTGTTTATTAGTGCGTGTAGTCAGTTTGCATTTGTTGGTCATTGCGGCCTATATCTTGATATAGGATGCTTTGATTTTCACTGCTTATTGTCTGCTCGTTTCTGGTATTCATTTCGTTCTTTCAGGCCTTGCTGTTTATCGGTGCTTTCTGTTTGTCCGTTCTGACCAGCCGACCGTTTGTGAGCTTGTGAGCGATGTTTCCCGTGCGTACTCGTCGCCGAGTTCGTGCTGTAAGCGGAATTGGTGTCGGGCTTTTAGCTTTGAGCCAAGACCCGTCCATGAACAGAGTGACGAGGAGTATGTGGACCAAGAATTGGTTGCTTCAGCGTGATCAGTTCTCGCACATGCCTTTGCTTCGTGAGATCCGGGAGAATAATCCTGATGATTTCAGGAACTTTCTCCGGATGACGGACCCCGATTTTCACCGTCTTTTGGCTTTGCTGACCCCTTTTATCAGCCGGCAGGATACCTGCATGAGACAAGCCATCACTCCGGAGCAGAGGCTTGTTGCTACGTTGAGGTACTTGGCGACAGGGAGAAGTCTTCAGGATTTGAAGTTCTCTTCAGGTATCTCTCCCCAGGCCCTGGGAATCATTATTCCAGAGACCTGTTCTGCCATCATCGAGGTCCTGCAGGAGGACTATATTAAGGTAACATTTCTACTTTACTATTCCATTCTATGTATGCTCTGTTTGCTAATGTCTTGTATTTTTGACCTCCTTCCCTAATTACCATGCTTGCAATATGTTCTAATATGCTGTGCCCCTTTTCTCCTTCATGCATTTTTCCCTTCACTTACCTCACCAGCATGCTCTTCTGCCCCAATAGACACCTATGGCCTAGTCACTTAAGCAATGTCTTTTGTCTGCTGCATAGTATTGTTTGCCCCCAAACACCCCCTAAAATATGCACAAATGTTTGCTGTGTGGTTTACTTCATGTAGAGCCCCTTTTTTTGTGTTTTTTTGTGGGGGGGGGGGGCAAACTCATTAGGAACCCCCTCCCCCAACTGCTCTGTCAGATGGTACCAATCCTCTATCTGCTGGCTTTCCCAAGGTCAATACACACTATATACCTACCTCTTTATAGTGGGCATCTTTAGGGATGAATTCAGCAAAGCATGTAGTGCAAGGGGCTGGCTCCATACTTTCCATTTCCTCTTTTTTTGTGTTCTTTCCCTCCTATTAGCTTGCTTGGTAATTTCAGAATGTCACAATGTGCTTTCCTTTTTTTTGGGGGGGGGGGGGGGGTTGAAATGTTATTTTAGCTTTCCCGGGGGCTGCCAATAGTGTTAAGTAAGGAGGGTCTGGCCAAACTAGCACACATTATTGAGCCATTTGGCAATCAATGAAGTGCAGAGGGTTACCTGTCCAACCCCCCCCCCAAAACCCTAGTTATTGGCAATGGCCCATCAGAAGTGGGGGGATTGATGGGGGGTGATTAATCTGTGAAGGGGAGCCTCTACTTTTCTGTGCAAATACTTTCCAGCCTCAAATTTTTAAGAATGCTCTTGTTCCAAGATGTTGATTGTCTAATCTGCTTGCAATGTTTATGTGCAAAGTGACTAATTTTTTTTTCTTGTTTCACTCCACAGTTCCCTTCCACACCACAGGAATGGCAGACTGTGGCCTCCCACTTTGCCAGCCGTTGGGACTTTCCTAACTGCGGAGGGGCAATTGATGGGAAACACGTCCGCATCGTCCCACCGCCCAACTCGGGGTCCTACTATTATAATTATAAGAGGTTTAATAGTGTAGTGATGTTGGCGGTGGTGTCGGCGACATACGAGTTTATGTATGTGGACGTGGGGATGAACGGCCGGATCTCGGATGGTGGTGCCATTGCGCACACGGAGTTCTACTGGCGTCTCCAAAGTGGCAGTCTGTGCTTGCCACCTCCAGAGGAGAATGCTGAAGGACTCCCCTTTGTCTTTGTCGCAGATGAAGCGTTTGCGTTGACTCCCCATCTGATGAGGCCCTTCCCGATGAGGACCCTCACCCCAGACCAGAGGGTCTTCAACTACAGGCTGTCCAGAGCCCGAAGAGTTGTGGAGAACACTTTTGGCATCCTGGCCAGCCGCTTCCGCCTGTTCTTGACGGCAATTAACTTGGCGGAATACAAACTGAACCACATAGTTCTTGCCTGTTGCATATTGCACAACTTCCTCAAAAGACATAACAGGAACTATGTGGTGCCCGTTGGCCCAGATGTGGAGGGCCCTCCAAAGGCTGACCTCACAGCCCTTCAAGTGGCACGTCCAGGCTTGTCCCCTCTAAATGCCAGCGCGGTCCGCGAGCAATATATGGACTACTTTGTGGGTAGGGGGGCGATTGCTCTGCCTGACGATGTGTGAGAGGCATTTTTAATTAAATATTTTTTTCCAACAACCTATGATTTCTTGTCATTTCCATATTATAGCTTATTTGACCTTGAAATTTTTTCCCTTTGCCTTCGACAGTGGGAATGCACTTTCTGGGCAAAAGGAGGTAACAGTCTCTTCTTCCCAAAAAGATTATTCTCATGTTGTGTGTTTGATACCTAATCTTTGGTCTAGAGAAGGTTTGTAGTGCATAACTGACACCCAAAATACTCCTTTTCATCACCAGGTCAGACATGTGTGTATTCACAAAAATGCTGTGCTCCGTGTTTTTGTACAAAGCACTGTGGGTGTCATTTACATAAGTCAAATCCACTATGCTCTACAAGTGCAGTGAAAAAGTGCCCTGGAAAAGAAACTTGCAGTGCAAAGTGGACTTGCCTTTAGTTAATAACACCCATTGCCCCCCAAATCCTTTACATTTGACATACATAATGCATTTTGTTTTTTAAATAAGGAAGCCACACATTTTGAAAAGTAAAAAAGTTTACTTGCAAAACATTCACAAGTGCGTTTACAAACTTCTTGCCCAAACTGACAACATCTTGGTTATTTACAACATTGTTTACAAACATTACGCATTTTGTAAAACCAGGCATGGAGCAAAACAGAACCTAGGAACTAGGAAAGTTCAACTTTCTAAAGTGAAGACAAGATCAGACATGACTATATGTTCAAAGTGTGTTTGATCTTGCCTTCATCACATGGGGGGTCACCCCTGGAAAGTGGAAATTTAGAAAATGCACACAATTTGGGTCTGAAAATGGTCATTATATGGTAAAACACATGCCTCGAATCTTCAAAAGTGCCATTTTCCATCATGGGGATGAATGGACGTTTTTTGGGGGTGAAACCCCTTCACCACAACCACTTTAGTAGTTTGTAAAGTGGTTGCACCCCCAAAAAAACGTTGTCATTCATCCACCATGATGGGAGCTAGCACATGTGGACACAATGTGTGCATGTTCCAAATTTAACACAGTTCTTAACTTGCAAATGTGTTCAGAAGCAGCCACAAATGTGTGTTAATTACTTGGTGCGTTTTCAGATTTTTCCTAAAACATCAATGATGTTCTTCAATTTTTGTTGAACATCATTGATGTTTTGCTTTATGTAATCTAGATCTCTATTGCAGACCATTATCTCCCCGATGAGTACGTGGGCACTCTCTGTGGTAAAGTGCGATTTTTCTTCCACAACATCCACGTCACCTAAAAACAAAAAACAAAAAAAAATAGGGTCTTGGAAATGAGGCAGCCATACATTGATTAGCTTACCAGTAGCTGTGTTCTCCCACACTCACCTGTTGTGGTGACAAGTTCTCCAATTTCTATGATCTCTCCTTCCTCCTCCTCCTCCTCCTCTGCTTCTGCTCTTTCCCCTTTTTTGGGAGGTGTTGGTTTTGGGGTTTCCTCAGACGTCCCAAGTTTTCGCTCCCCTATGAGAATGTACAAAAGGAAGATTTAGCAACACAATCTATTGAGGGCAGAAATAGGAAATGACAAACATTGCTTGAGAGTGAGGGACAATATTTTTGGGTGTCCAGTTACAAATGACACCAACATGAATGTAGTCACTTTGTAAAGAACCCCCTCTAGTATCCACTGGAGCACATGTGTGGAAAAGCCTAATAAAAAGGGGGTTTAGGTGTCCCAGCACTAGTGCTCTAGAGTCCAGATGGGTAAACAGCTACTGGGTGACGTCTCCTTTACATTGAATAAATTGGCTGGACAGTCTTGATGACATTTCTAGAGAGAACAAACTTCCTTTTCCCCAAAAAACAACAAACATCGTATTATAAGTGGCCGAACGATCGAGGTTGAGTACGATCGAATGGACACACACACGAACATGACAGTGGCAGAAAGATCGAGGTTGAGTACGATCGAATGCACAGACGAACCTGAAAGTGGCCATTTTGGAATGTACAACTTTGTAAAAATCCAAACACATGGAGCAGTATGCAAGCAAGAAATCAAACACAAAACACAACTACTTACTTTTTTGAAGAACTCGCTTGATCTTTCTGTACTGATCGGCCTCCCTCAGTTTCAGGTCTGACCAGCGTTTCCTGAGTTGCTCCTTGGATCGTTGTACCCCAAAATGATTGTACAGCCTCCTCACAACTTTAGACATGATCTTGGCCTTGCGGACATTGGGGTTGAGGTAAGGCCCATACTTCCCATCATAGTCGCTCCTCTTTAATATGTCCACCATCTCCAACATTTCTCCAAATGACATATTGGAGGCCTTGAATTTCAGGCTCTGGGATCGGGACGTTTCTGCCTCCGGACTTTCCTCGTCCTCCTCCTCGTTGGTGGGATATTTGGGGCGCACCTGCTGTGTTCCCGCCATGTGCTCTCCCCACTGCGCCGTAAAGTGAAGGGGTGGGGAATAGACGAGAAAGATCGTCAGGGGCGGGCGGAGATTGACGCATGCGCACTGTATATAAAACGTCACACGCCTGTGTCGTAGCCACGATCTGGGAGACGAGGGGAGAGAAAGCTCATGCACGAGACGATCGCTATAACGAAGGTACAATTTGACGTTGGTACATAACTAGCCTAGACTGATTAGACCTTGAGGCTTCTTTATGGAGAAGATTAGGAGACTTTGGACTGACATTATTTATAGTGTTTTGTGTGGTGTTGTGTCTTGCAGAGATTATGGAGGGCTTCAACGATGTGAGTTTTCTCCCCCTCTTCATTGATAAATACAGGCAAATGCCCCTATTATGGCAGGCAAAACACCGCGACTATAGCAACAGACCAAAGAGGTACGCAGCCATGCAGAAACTTGTGGCATTTGTAAAGCCAACGTTCCCCACGGCAACTGTTCGTAAGTTAAGAGTAAAAATTGTTAACCTGAGGACTACCTATTTCCGGGAGCGCAATAAGGTCCGGAAGTCCCAAGCATCTGGAGCTGCAGCAGATGATGTCTATGCCCCCACGCTCTGGTACTATGACAGGCTCCATTTTCTCAAAGACCAGGCTAATGTCAGGAAGTCACTCTCGACTCTTCCTTGCACACGTCCTTCCGCGTACGCCACCCCTGATGAGGCTTCCAAGGACCAACCTGGGCCTTCCGGTCTGGAAGAGGTGGAGGAGCCCAGCTTGTTCCAGGTCTAGTAGTTTTGTAACCATTTTTGTGAATAATGAATGATGTTCAGTTAATTCAGGATCCCCAATTGCTTAGTTCCTAACGTGTTTGACATATCAACAGACAGTAGTGTTGGAGACATTTGGGGCAAGAATCTAAACTGCTGGGCTGAGAATTGTATGGTTTTCTATTTGTAAACATTTTGCAACAGTCACTAGATGAAAATTGTGTGTGTTTGATGAACCAATAACTGAAACTATGTCCCTTTTTCATACACAGGAAGACCTCAGCCAGGAGGTGGCTGTGGAATGTGGCAGTCAGGAGGAGGCAGGGGTTAGTGGCAGCCAAGAGGTGGGTAGTGGCAGCCAACAGGGGGGTAGGCGTAGGAGCCTGACTGTCTCCCAAGTCCCTCCCCTCCGCCTTCCCTACAGAAGGGCGAAAAGGATGGGGGAGGTGGGAGAGTCAGCGCTCCAGCTGATCCGAGAGGCTTCAGCCTCCCTATATGCCACACCCACCTACGAGGAGGCCTTTGCCTCCTTGGTTGCCAATAAAATGACGGGTATGGAGGCGGGGCAACGCAGCATGTGTGAGGATGTCATCCTCAAAATCCTAAATGAGGGGATGGCTGGGGGGATGACTCCCCTCACACATGTTTGCGAAAGTCACCTTGCTCCGCCTCCTCCTCCTCCTCCTTCTGCCACCCCACCAGCACCACAGCCACAGCGTGGAAGGAAGCGTGGAAGGAAGACCTGAGAGTGACGACCTGGATTCAGTCTGGTCTGAGAGAAGATGGAGCCTCTCGTAGAACCAGAGCCTGGGGACCTAGATGGCATCTGCTGCAGTTTTGGATGTTTTGGACTTCAGGACCAGATTGCACTCCCTTATTATTTAGATAGGTACTCCTCAGGCCCCCAATTTTCAACGCTTCAAAAATGATGGTTGCCGTGGGGGGCCAAGGCTTTGCAAATTCCCCAAGTTTCTTCATCGCTGCGTTCCTCTTTGGTTTGTTGCTGACACCTAAATAAAGGTCTTTTTGATTTGAAATAATCATTGCCTGTGTGTTTTACTTTTCTACAATGACAGTTTATTTGTGAGTAGGCAGGTACATTTCACTAATCCTAAAGTATAATTAACAAGGGGCACCAACAACAAACAAACTCCTAGTAAATTTAAGCAACAAATACAAATGTTAATAAAGTTGTTTTGCTAAGTTGAGACACAACCCCCCTCCAAAAAAAAATAAAAGATCCTTAAAATATGTCTTCCAACAAAAAAAAAAAAAGGACAAAGCATCCAAACAAAATAACAAAGATTCTTTTACGATCTGAGTACAAATAAACACGTAGTGTAGAAATCCTGAAAAGTAATAAAGAACTAAGTTTGTGAGAAGTGCGGGTGAATAGGAGCAGCTAAAACATGTCATTCTTCTTGCATTGTAAAGAAAAAGAGAATGCGCTGCATTAAAGACATTTTAACATTGCAGCGTGACGAATGTGCTGTGT
This sequence comes from Lithobates sylvaticus, assembly GCA_028564925.1. Lineage (NCBI taxonomy): Eukaryota > Metazoa > Chordata > Amphibia > Anura > Ranidae > Lithobates > Lithobates sylvaticus. The sequence goes on along the minus strand of CM053028.1, from coordinate 422,472,535 downwards.
CGATTAGGAAAGGTAGTTTTACCTGACCGAGCGCTTCCGTCACAGAATTTCTTCTGAGCATGCGTAGCACTTTGTCCGTCGGACAACGCTACACACGGTCGGATTTAGTGTGATCGGACCTTGTTGTCAAAAAATCTATCCAGCAGGAGATAGGACTTTGTCCGTCGGACAATCCGACGTACACTGTCCGATGGTGCATACACACGGTCTGATTTTTCGACAACATTGTCCGATCGGACAGAATCCATGCGAAAATCCGACCGTGTGTATGGGGCTTAAGCTACATTTTTATTTTTATTTTTATTTTTTGAAGGTGTTGGAACAAAAACCAGCTCTATAATACTCAATCTTAATCTGAAGCTGCTCCATGCTGTACCACAAGATATCCTCAGTCTTTCAGGTTTAATAATAACCAGAAGATTGAACACATGCTGTGCAGAGTGTCACGGCCCCACCCTGATGGGTTGTCACTGCCACACCCTTCATTTACAGTGTACTTGTGCATCAATAAGGACTACTAAGCCCAAAGAAGAGGAAAAGAGCAAAGTATTTCTACAACACCATGTGATCGGTCTAAAGATTTCAAAATTGTATATTTTATTTTAGAACTACAGAACTTCATTTTGGATAGCGTAAGAGATGGTTATTACCATTCCTTCCTGTCCCAAGTCAAAATGAGAAATTCCTTGTTGTTACCAGGGTCACCAGAAATAGTGTCCCCCATTGGAAGATTTCCCCTCTATCACTGTCCTAGTGACAACCCAATTTATTTATTTTACTTTCACTTTCAATGATAATGGTAAACAGGACAAATACAGAGAGTGAACAGGGACATAGCAATAAAAAACAGATAGATGTCATAATCCCTATCCACTCTATCACATCTATTCAAAACTAAAAAAAGTTTTGCCCTTAGTTACACTTTAACCTTCCTAGCGGTATTCCCGAGTGTGGCTTGAGGTGAATTTTCACTACCAAAAGTGGTAACCCCAAGCCACACTCGGGATTGCATCGCAGGATCCAGGCAAAGTTACTTACCTTGTCCCCAGGATCCTGCAATGTCCTCCCACTGTGTCCATGGGCTGTGTCCTCCACCTGATGTACTGTGCTCCGGGTCTGTTATCTGCAAGCTTCGCAACGCATGGGGCGGAGCCAGGCGAGAGATTCAAAAAGTGCAAAAATCATAACACATACAGTCATGTAATCTTACAGATTACAGTGTACTGTATCAAATCCTTTTTGTCCCTAGTGCTTTGTCCAGTGTCCTGCCTGCACTTTTATATTATATATACTGTTCTTTCTGCCTGGATCTGAGATTGTCCATAGTATCCAAAAAGCGTCCCTTTATGTCAAAAGCATTTTTTGACCAGCTAGAAAACAGTGATAGTAAATAAGAACCACTTGCAGAATTGAGCAATAGTTATTCTGTGGGAAATTTGTCATCAGACACTGAAAGTGACGACAGTGACAATTCTGCGACTGAGCAAATTTTAGTGTTTTTGATTTGATTACATTATTGAATACATTTTATTATTATTATGTTTGATAATTATTTATACTTATTTATTATATTATAATTTATGATTTTATGTTTCAAACATTATCATACCCGGGATGTCTACTAGACTCTTGTTTGGACAGATTTAAGTGAGTTATTCCTAAGAATTACAGGCCTACAATATAAAACGCCAAATTTCTATGCAAAACTGTACCGCTTTGAGACGCAAAATCTGACATAATCATACCACCAGGGAGGTTAAACCAAAAAAAGCATAAGTACTGTTTTAGAGGGGCGGGGGATTGAGGGGATTAGAGATTAGAGTTGGCCTTTAATTGCTTCTTAAAGAGATCACAGTATTCCCCTTTGCCCAGGATGCCCATCCAGGATGCCCATCTTTGTTCAGGCATTATTCTGAGTCAGCTTCTTCTTCCTGAATTAAGGTATTTGGCCCACAGATAATGCAATCACAAAAATTCAGGTGCTTTATATGTGTACACATAATCTCCCCCACAAACTGTTTCCCCTACTCCAGAATCTCACCTTGCAAGAAGGATAAAATATTAGAGTTTCAGTATTAACGTACACAAGGACTGATTTTTGCAGATGAAATTTACATCTTTTTAAATAATATTGTCACTATAAATTCGGACTTATGGCAAAAGTTCAAAAGAAAAAAATGCTGATAAATCTACATTATATATTGACTAGATTTGCAAATTTTAAAAATGTTCCCCTTATGTACTCAATCATAAATCATTAAATGTATTAAATATGTTTTTAAACACATTATCTGAGTTGAGACCAAAACCAGGCTCGGCTATGTACAGTATTGCTCTACACTAATCGACATTGGGACAGGGGGCTCAGCACTTTTCAGAAGAGGCAGAAAACAGAGATACTGCCATATCATAAGCCAATGATTATATTGGGTGTGGGCCGGGTCGTTGCTACCGCTAGGAAAACTAGGCAGCCACCTAGTGCACACTGCCACCTAGGGCGCAGTCACGACCTGTCACCTACTCATCCACAGTGAATGTTACCTCTGGAGCTGCCATCCCTCCTCTGCACACGCCGGTGCACCTGCACACAGCGGAAGTGAGATCCCATTGTAGCAGCAAGATCAGTATCCCGTGAAAGAAAGTATCCCCTGCTGTGACCGAAGCCTTGTTTTCAAGGTAAACAAGTCGAGCGCGGTGATGCTTCAGCCTGATCAGGCAGCTTACTGAGATTAACCCCTTACATGCCGACTGGTCATCCGGACACACAGGCTGAAACAGAGTACAGCCCAAGGCAAAGAGGCTGGAGCAGAAGGCAACACTGGGCACACAGGTTGGATTAACCTCTTGAATGATGAATGGTCAGTACTTATCCCTGAGAATTTCACAGGGACTGTAGCATGAATATGTGGTGGTGGCAGTCGTGGAGAGTGTGGTGGTACATCAGTTGGGGGCTGTGATGAGTAGATGGAAGAGAGGGGATCTATCAGTGGGGGTCAGGGGTTTTCTTGGTGGGGGGCAGTAGTGGGATGGGTGGGGATCTAGTAGTGGGGGGCATTTGTTGATGAAGTGGGGGTTTTGTCAGTTGGGAGTGGGGGGGCAATAGTTGGGGGCAGTGAGGGTCTGGTAGTGGGGAGTCATTAGTTGGTGGAGTGGGGGGTCTGTCAGTGAGGAGTGGGGGGCAGTAGTTGGGGCAGTGGGGGGCGTTAGTTGGTGGGGGCAGTAGTTGGGGGCATTTGGGTCTGGTAGTGGGGGGCATTAGTTTGTTGGGGGGGTCTGTCAGTGGGGCATGGGGGGCAGTAGTTGGGGGCATTTGGGTCTGGTAGTGGGGGGCATTAGTTGGTGGGGTGGGGGTCTGTCAGTGAGGAGTGGGGGCAGTAGTTGGGGGCAGTGGGGGTCTGTCAATGGGGAGTTGCGGGGCATTAGTTGGGGGCAGTGGGGGTCTGGTAGTGGGAGAGGCGTTAGTTGGTGGAGTGGCACCAAACAAGGTCATTCACTTGACAATTAGACATGTGCACACTGAAATATTTCGTTTCGGAATTTCGTTTTCGTCCGAAAAATAAATTTATTTAGTTACTCCCGAAATTAGTTTTTATTTATTTTGTTTTTCGTTAAAAATTGCATTCGTCCGAAAATTCTAATGAATTAAGGTCGAATCTGTCATTGAAGGCTTATGGTGTCTGTCGAATGTTCAAAGAAGATTCGACGGAGCAGTTAAACTGTATGACTCTGTATAGTCCAGCTGCAATTCCACCCAATTCCAGCAGCAATCTTTCCTTTCTACGTCAAATTTTTCCTTTCTATGTCGAATTTTTCCTTTCTATGTTGAATCTTTGCTTTCTACGTCGAATCTTTCCTTTCTACGTCGAATCTTTTCTCTCTATGTAGAATAATCTTGGACTAATAGAGTTAAGTTTAGGCACATTCGACCACATGTTCAATGGACACAGATTGTTATTGTCAGCATCGAATCTCCTATCTATATCGAACTGTTGTTACAACGAAAATAAAGCATTTGTTTATGTCGGATCTTTCGTTTTTCGGATTCTGCACTTTCGTTATCGTTTGTTAAAACGATAACGAAAATACCTGAAATTCGGACGAAAATGCATTCGGACGAAAACGAATGCACATGTCTATTGACAATTGTGATCGCTGCTCACAGCAGCTGAAGTCAGCCCAAAGCCCTGATAGCCGTCTGTCATTATCCACCAGCATGGAGCCTGGGGTGGAGATGTCAGTGTGGCCAGTCTGCAGGAGTGTACTGGAAGAGGAGAGTGAATGTCCACTATGGGGGACTGTGCAAAATGTAGAAGTTCAGAGGTGACTGGAAGATATGCTGCACCTGGCGGGGCTCTCTCCCGGTCCATCAGGGACCTGCAGTGTGAGAACAGGAGGCTGTGGAAGCAGGTGGACAAACTTAGCTGCCAGCCTATGCTGCTTACTGTGTCCAGCAACGCAGCTCAGGTCCGTTCAATGAGGGGGAAACACACATCACAGGGGGGTATAGACCGGGCCAGGAACGTAGGGTCTAATAGATATGCAGGGGGGGCAGATACTTCTTTTATGCTCCTGCGGGATCAAAGCTGGGCATCTGCTTGTGACTTCACAAGGTAAGATGCACCTGTAGGCAGTTGGTGGCTTCTGTGCAACCAGGGTTGCCAACTGCCAGTAAATTTACTGAAAGTTTGTAAAAATCTTTGATTTTTTTTTTTACAAATGCCAGTAAATATCAGGGGTTGATAATTTCATGCTGTGTTGACTTTTAAAGTGTAAATCAAGCAAATTACTTTGTTATAGGTATTGTCAGGGTTTCCATATCATGTTTATACTGTTTAAATATTCACTGTGTTCCTTTTTAATAGAAGTTCTGTAATTTCTCAGGTTGCCAGTAAAAAAAGTGCTCCGCCAGTACTTTTTCCATGTTTTGTCAGTAAAAAATATGTAGAAGAATACGTATCTGCCTAAACTGAGGGGAAAAAAAAAAAAAATTTATATATTTTTGGGGGATATTTATTATAGCAAAAAATAAAAAGCAATGTGTTTTTTTTCAAAATTGACGCTATTTTTATAGCGCAAAAAATAAAAACCGCAGAGGTGATCAAATACCACCAAAAGAAAGCTCTATTTGTGGGAAAAAAGGACGTCAATTTTGTTTGGGAGCCACGTCGCACGACCACGCAATTGTCAGTTAAAGCGACGCAGTGCCGAATCGCAAAAAGTGCTCTGGTCAGGAAGGGGGTAAATTCTTTCGGGGCTGAAGTGGTTAAAGAAAGCAGCTAATTTACCAAGGTTCCTATTCTGTCTTAATCCATTTCTGCTCTGTATACATATTGTGGCAGATATGTGTGAATCTCAAGAACAGCTAAACAGAAGCACTTTAGCAGGTACAACAACTCATATTTCTGCATTGCCACCATGTATTTAGCTGGCGTCCTGCTTGGCGATGAAAGCTGCTGTATTTACCAGTCTGTTACATGCCTTGGAGATGTCTTTGTAACATTATTCCTCTCAGCATCCATCAGTGTAAATATTGGCTATGCCACTCCTCAGCCAGCTAAAACCAAATTGCAAAGCCGTATGTGCAGTCACCTGCTGTACGTCATTCAGGAGTGGATTTATCACTTGTTTTCTTTCAGGGCTGCTAAACTTATTTCTGTGTAGTATTTCAGCCCAGGGCAATTTAATAGGTGTTCTGTGAAGTGCCGTATATGTGTTTTAGTACAGTATAAATAAAAATAGGCTGGCGTAAATGCTTTGTGGGTAGCTGCGGGTTATATCTGAAAGGCCCATATTTTACCACCCTGCTCCAATGCTCCTTTGACACCTGTAATAATTATAGCTGTCTGAGCAGATGGTCGCTGGTCATTAAGGCGCAGCAGAAGGTATGGAATTAGGGGCTCGGAGCCCTGATTTTCTTTGTAAGATGAGTTCAGGTAACCAGGACTTCCTCAGCCTGTCTCAAGTGTCTTCTCAGCCATCTGCTAACACTAAATTACCTTTACCCTTATAATACAGGATTATTGCATTACTGTACGCTGCGACTGGAAGCTCATAACTGCCAAAGAACGGTCATTTTTTTAAGGTAGAAAATGCAGCTAAAAGCCCAATAAACTTACACGACAGCTTGGTGTTTATATAAGGGCAGTTACCAATATTTTTATATATATATATATATATATATATATATATATATATATAGGAAGTAAGGCATGTACTGGCAGTTCTTTCAGCACCAACAATGAAGAAAGATCCAGTTAAATTTAAACTGCAGTCAAACAACTACACAGTTTTCATACATACACTATATTACCCAAAGTATTGGGACGCCTGCCTTTACACGGTGTCCATAAAGGCATGGATGAGCGAGTTTGGGGGGGAGGGACTTGACTGGCCTTCACTGAGTCCTGGCCTTAACCCTATAGAACACCTTTGAGATGAATTAGAGCAACCAGGCCTTCTCATCCACATCAGTGCCTGACCTCACAGATGTGCTTCTGGAAAATGGTCAAATATTCCCAAATATACACTTCTAAACCTTATCGACAGCCTTACCAGAAGAGTTGAAGCTGTTATAGCTGCAAAGGGTGGGCCAACTCAATATTGAACCCTACGGACTAAGACTGGGATGCCATTAAAGTTCATGTGCGTGTAAAGTTAGGTGTATCAATACTTTTGGTAATCTAGTGTATATGGGATCTATTACCTGCAAGCGACTTATTTTTGTTCATCCAGTCCTGACATATACTACATAGCACAGTAAAGGCCCATACACACGATCAGAAAATTGTACAAAAAAATACTACTTTTGAAGCGATCGTATCACAATCTTTCATCCGAAATTATCTGAAGGGACAAACATGAAAATTTTTCTCACATGATACCAAATCGTACGATTTTCGTTTAACCACTTGCCGACCAGCCGCCGCAGTTGTACTGCGGCAGAATGGCACGGCTGGGCGAAGCAAAGTTATGTAACATCGCTTCACCATGTGGCCACTAGGGGGCCCTACTCACCCACGGAGCCAATGCGAGTGCCCGGCGGTCACGATCACCGCCAGACTCCCGCGATCACTCGGGGCACACAGAGAACCGGGATCTGTGTGTGTAAACACACAGTTTCCGGTTCTCTGAGGGGAGAAGAGACTGATCGTCTGTTCATACAAAGTATGAACAACAATCTATCTCTTCCCCTACACAGTCCCCTCTGACGTGTCCGCCATAATGTCGCAGTCCCGCCAAAAATCACAGATTGCCGCCATTACTAGTAAAAAAAAAAAATAATAATAAAAATGCCATAAAACTATCCCCTATTTTGTAACTTTTGCGCAAACCAATCAATATACGATTATTGCGTTTTTTTTTTTTACCAAAAATATATAGAAGAATACATATTGGCCTAAACTGAGGAAAAAAATATATTTTTAATATATTTTTGGGGGATATTTATTATAGCAAAAAGTTAAAAATATTACGTTTTTGTTCAAAATTGTCGCTATTTGTTTATAGCGCAAAAAATAAAAACCACAGAGGTGATCAAATACCACCAAAAGAAAGCTCTATTTGTGGGAAAAAAAGGACATCAATTTTGTTTGGGTGCAACATCGCACGACGGCGCAATTGTCAATTAATTTGCTATTGTAAGACACCTGGGTGGGCTCAGTTCACAGTGCTTGTGCCCTGAGTCCACCCTATTTTGAAAAAAATGTAGAAGAAATCTGCGCTCGGAGGAAACTGTATGTGACCAGAGCAGCTAAACACTATGGCTCTAGATACCAAATCAAAACAGAAATGTGCATAGAAAAGTGCAGCGCTCAAAAAATGAAGTGAATAGATACCTGACCTATGATGGTGTATGTAAATGACATAAATCCAAAAAATATGTGAATATGTAAATATTAATGCATGCGACAATATAAGTGCATATAAAAATTAATTAAATACAGTGAACCAAAAAAACAATTGCAGTGTGCAAATCATACAAAATCCGTGTCAATAAATATTATATAAAGTGACAACCTAAAGAAAATATTTTATACCCAGATAAATGAGTATACACGTGCTGAATAATGGTGCGTTTAAAGTAGCATGAATTGAAACCCCAAATGCAAAAATACAAAAGAAATTAACAGATAAAGTCCATAGTGCCTAATAACATTCGATGTTCTCCCACACAGTACACTTCTGAACGTGGTGGGGTTATCCTACGCGATGTAATAAGTTGACCACGCAGTTCCCATCAGGGGATAATAGAGCAAAAAAAGGAGGCTTACCAGATCCCTGGTCTTTAGTGCATATATCTCCTCAACCAAGGTTCCAGATGCAGATATCCCTCCTTGTAGCGGAACAGCTAGGCACACTGCAATTGTTTTTTTGGTTCACTGTATTTAATTAATTTTTATATGCACTTATATTGTCGCATGCATTAATATTTACATATTCACATATTTTTTGGATTTATGTCATTTACATACACCATCATAGGTCAGGTATCTATTCACTTCATTTTTTGAGCGCTGCACTTTTCTATGCACACCCTATTTTGAAGCCTATTAGAGTGTCTGGGTTTAGTAACACTTTAAGTTTATGTCCATGCGAAGAGCCATGACAGGTGTTCTGTTTATCCACATGCAGGCAGTCCCATTCGTGTCTATTGGGATGCAGTGGCTGCATGGACACAGCTCATTTAACATTACTTTTTGATTAATCAGTCTTCTGGCTGTGAATAAATCCAGAGTGCTCAGTAATGTGCACTTCTGGTTAAATATCAATGAAGGAACATAGTGGGTATAATGTACAACGTTGTAACAATAATGTTACATTGTGCCTCTGAATCACTCTTCTGAACATCATTTTCAAACAATACTCAAAAGTTCTGTTTGACAGTAGTAGCTCCAATGGCTGCTGGCAAATTCAGGGACAGGAGGGAACAGCAATGGGGGTAGAAGGACAGGACATGCCACATACAACTTGTGAATGAGCTATTATATATACTTTTGATCATGTAATAGCACATCGAGACCATGATGCCATATTGCCAGATACCATAGGTGTGCGCACAGGGTGTGCCAGGTGTGCTCAGGCACAACCTAATCACTATGTGCAGCATAGATTCCCCCTACTGCCCTGGCTCCCCCCCTTTCCCCCCGCAAAGCTGCTGGCTTCCCTCCTGTCCTCTCCTGGTGGCTGATGCTGCGCGGATGTTTTAGGATGAACAGGGGAAGGGGTCGGTAAATATGTAATTTACTGACCCCTTCCCTTTCTGAATGAACATAGTGAGCTTTGGGGTGCACACACTAATGCAATAGGCTGCGCACATCTATGCCAGATAAGTGTATAAAGTTTTCTTCTCAAAGTCGTAATTTAGTGCTAGTTTGACCATTAGTTCTCACAGAAATGTTTGCTGTTTTCCTGACACATCTTTTGTTATCTGGTTAGCTCAGATAAAATATTGCTTAGTGGAGTTGTTCTTTAATGGCCATGCAGTAGACTGGACATTATAGGTGATATATACCGTATATTGGATTGGGAGTCCAGGTCAGTAGGATATATTTGAGGATCAAGTCTTTGTCAATACCTCTGCTGTGTTTTGCTTCACCTTTTGCAGTCACCTTTCATGTAAGCTTCATGTGGGTTCATGGTAACTCAGGTGCCCCCATGAACTAAAAGGGTTACTAAACCCACAACAGTAGAATCAATCTGTATATGCAGTAAAACATGCTTGTTATACTCACTGTGGAACCTAAGGGGTTAATCCTCTGCATCGTGTAAAAAAGGCTGTTTGATTCTGTCTTCTGTCCCCTTCTTCCACTGTCCACAAACCATCTCCTGATAGAAGGTAGCATTGGGGGCACTCTACACATGCTCAGTTTGGTGTGTATTGCTAGAGTGTTTATGTTTTCTTGGGAGAGTGCATGTGATCAGCCCAGGACCAATCAGCACTGTCCAGGCAGAGGGTCAGGGGTCCTGCAGCCTCATAGGACAGTCATATTATAATGAAAACTCATCTTACAAGCTTTAACCAGGCACTCATAGAAGTCATAAGTCTGCTATATACCGCTGATGAAAAAAGGTATTTAGCCAATTATATTTACTAAAATAATTGCATTTCCATGTTCTGTGTATACTGTAGAAGACCAGATATAGTGAATGTAGGGTCCTGGGTTTAGTAACACTTTAGGGTGAGCTAGGAAATGCACAGTGGGCAAGGTGAGTAGCTGAGGGACTTAAGGTCATAACCAGCCAGGCCAGGATATTCTCTAATGCAGGTGAACATGAACAACTCAACTACACCTTGCAGGAATTTTTTTTAAGAATGTGCTGGTTTTGAGCTATGGTTTCTTGGGCATTGTGAGTATTACATCAAACTGTTTCATCCATTGCTACGCAGTTAGTCATTTGCTGTATGACATTTTGCAATTCGCTTTTTATCTTATAGATTATATTTATATTTAAACTTCAAAACAGACTATCCTTGAGGAAAGAATATAAATTACTCCGAAACGCGTTGGACCTGTCAATTCAGACTTCCATATAATTCTGGAGATATTGCTTCAATGCCATGTCATACATGGCTTGGTAATATGTGTTCTACTTTTTGATAGCTCAGCACTTTTATTTTAATTGTCTTTGCATATTATTGTTATATTGTAATTTCGATACTATTAAACTTTAAATTGTATACAATTTTGTTATGCGCCTGCACCTTTAAAGTCCCATTCTTAGGGGAAAACATTGTTTTTTATATATATGTTTTAGAAGACGTGAACCAATACTGTAAATATTTCTGATTACTAATACCAGCACAAATAGTAGCTGTATTTTAAAGCTCAACTTCAGGCAGATATAAGAGACAAAAAATGCAGCTCTGTATTCATATTTAAATCTTTTGATGTAAATTTTAAATGCAAGTAGTGCATGTACAGTAATATAGGGAAAATGAGGGAAGGGGGGGAGGGGGGAGGTATTGGGACAGCATTTACATGCATTTAACTTGGCATCAGGCAAGTAGTGCCCTGTGCAACAGTGCTCAGATTGAAAGAGGGAGAAGCAACCAAACAGCCCTTTTAAGCATAGAGCTCTATGGTTGGATGTATTGAAAATTGGAAGGGACATTATCTGTATCCAAGAATCCCACTTTGCAAAGGAAAAATCACCTAAATTTACACACCATACATCCCCACGTATATTTGTTTTCAACAATATCAAGAAAAAAAAAGGAGTAAACATAGCAATCAGAGACACTGATGACTTTTAACTGATAGACCTAAAAACAGACACTTAAGGAAGACACATAATTCTTGTGGCATCTATTGACAATATAACTTACACAATTGTTAATATATATGCCCCCCAACAAAAACCTGCATCAATATATTTGGAAAATCATAACAAAAACACGAAAAATAAAGAAAGGACATCTCATTATCTGCGGTAACTTCAACGCACCAATGAACCCCTTTATAGACACCTCCAAGGAAAGACATGTATCCAGAACTGGGTTAAATACCATTTTCTCCACAGAAGACTTGTATGACCCCTGGAGATGCCTCCACACTACAGAAAGGGACTATACTTTCTTTTCGGATGTGCATAATAGACTACTTCATCACAGACAGACTTCTTTTACCAAAAATTAAGGATGCCCGCATTCCTAATATCACGTGGTCTGACCACACACCCAGGGCCAGATTAAGAACATCGTGGGCCTGGTGCTGAGGATTTTGGTGGGGCCTTTTATAAACAATAAATAAATAAATAAAAAAATGCAAACAATATTTTGTTATAACAAATTAAATTAAAGAGAGAGGGAGGATGAGAGAGAGAGAGAGAGAGAAAGGGGATGAAAGAGGTGTGAGGGGTAAGGGAAAGAGGATGAGAGAGGGAGGATGCACATGAGCATGCGTGGGAATAACATCAATGCAGCCCGGCCAAGGCAAGTGACCGAAGGCACAGAACCCGGAAGGACCGGGTGAAGATGGAAGTGCCCGGGACCCGCCAGATTGATCACAGCACAGCACTGGAGGACTCAGTCTGACAATTTAAGTGTACCCTAATGTGCTAATGTGCTGTGCATACTTGTACATTATGGCATAACCTACCTCAGGGCCTCTAAAAAATAGTAATGTTAGAAAAGTTTACTACCGCTTTAATATCATTGGAACCCAGGAGCCTCTCACGGGTAAGAGGCATAGAGGAGGAGAATGGATGGTATAAAAGTGGGAAGTATGTGCAGATGAGGGAGAGGAATGTGGAGGGTTTAACAGTGGGCAATATGTACATGAGAGGACAGCGGAGGGTATGACAGAAGGCACTATGTACAGGAGAGGATTGTGAAGAGTATGACAGTGGGCAGTATGCACAGCAGAGGAGGGTGGAGGGTGGAGGGTATGACAGTGAGCAGTATGTACAGGAGAGGAGTGTGGAGGGTACGACAGTGGGCACTATGTACGGGAGAGAAGTGTATGACAGCGGGCACTATGTACAGGAGAGGAGTGTGTAGGATATGACAGTGGGCACAATGTACAGGAGAGGAGTGTGAAGAGTATGACAGCGGGCGCTATGTATAGAAGAGAAGTGTGAGGGGTATGACAGTGGGCAGTATGCACAGGAGAGAAGTGTGGAGGGTATGACAGTGGGCACTATATATAGGAGAGGAGGATGAAGGAATCTGGGAAGGAAAAATGTAAAGGTTTGTGGAAGGATGTTTAGGGACTGCATAGTGGTTAAGCGGGCCATACATGGATTGAAATTACACCAATTAAGCAGAGACCAGCCATAGTCGATCTATGTATGGTCTACCTGGTTTTACACAAGTCAACCTATTAACCGACTTGAGTACAACCAGCCTGTCAGGTTTTCCCCAAAACAATCAGTGCTGCCAGCTATAGTTAGCAACACTGATCATCGTATTCACTGGCAGAACACAATAACACTGCAGGAGTGATTCCCCCATCCACAGGTCAGCAGGTGAGAGGGTGTGTGGGGACAGACTGGGGAGAGATACTAGTCAGTGGCTGGGTAGGCACTGGTTAGTATCAGAGCCAGATACACACAGGTTACATATGCCACGATCGTTAGAGCGAGAACAATAATTCTAGCCTTAGACCTCCTCTGTAACTCTAAACATGTAACCTGTAAAAAAAATTTAAAGCATTGCTTGGTACACAAAAAAAATTGTGCTAACTTTAGTGTTTTTTTGTTTATGAATATAATAGTTTTTTTCCAAAAAAAAAACGTTTGAAAAATTGCTGCGCAAATATCGTGTAACATAAAAAGTTGCAAAGACCACAATTTTATTCCATAGGGTGTCTGCTAAAACAACATATATAATGCTTGAGGGTTCGGAGTAATTTTCTATAAAAAAAAAATGATGATTTTTACATGTAGGAGAGAAGTGTCAGAATTGGCCTGGGTGGCAAGGGGTTAATTATCATAAGTAATATACAAATTATTATTATAAGCACTGTGAGCTCATCCTCCCAGCTTGTATTTAAACTGGCCGCTCTGTATGTAGCTTCTGACCGACTGCGCAAGCAGCCCCATATCTCCAGAACCATAGGTGATAGCATCCCCATATTTTAACCAGTGCTGGAGTAGATCTTTAGCTACCTACCCCCCCCCCCCCCAAATGTGGGGTCTCTGTGACTCTTGATCGCCGAGCTACAACCCTCGAAGTCTATCTTTTTTTTTTTTTTTGTAATTTTTTTTTTTTGGGGGCAAATGGGCCTATCTTAAGAAAGGGGCCTGGAGCTGCAGCTCCAATAGCCCCTATGTTAATCCGGCCCTGCACACACCTATCACAATTGAGATCAATCCAGATCAACCACACACTAATAACACCATATGAAGAAACAACACCTTTATTCTCTCTCAGGAGAAATGTCTGTCTGTGATGAAAAATAGCCTTAAATATTTTTTTATGCTTAATGACAATGATTCTGTGAATGGCACTACCCTATGGTGCACACACAAAGCCTACGCTAGAGGTCTCCTGATACAAATAGCCGCTAAAGAGAAAAAAAAGAGAGAGAGTACCATAAACAAACTACTAAAAGACATAACTAAATTGGAAGAAGTACATGAAAAAATCCTCATGATACGAACCTAACTCAACAACTTAGTAACATAAGATCCGAGTTACGTTCGGTATTAATAGCAGATCATTGTAAATACCTTAAAAAAACGAATAAAATTCACAAATTAACACACCACTCTTCTGGGAAGGTAATTTACAATCCTCAAGAAATTGCGGATGCCTTCTCTGACTACTATGAGGCTTTGTATAATCCCAAAATGATAAAAATACCCCCAACCTTCCTCTAATGATATATCAGAATTTCTAAACAACATAAAACTACCAGGAATTGATCCTAGTACCTTAGACCAACTCAATAAGCCAATAGCACTGGAGGAAACCCTAAAGGTCATCAAAGCATTACCAAAGAATAAATCTCCAGGCACGGATGGCCTCTCAGGGGATTATTATAAAGCCTTCACTGATATCTTAAGCTCTTATTTTACAGATATGTTCAACCATGTAGTAACCGATGGACTATGTTCCAAGGAACTCCTGGAAGCTATAATTATTACTCAGGTAAAGACCCCTCATCCCCCTTGAACTATAGGCTCATATCACTTCTAAACTGACCTAAAAATGTATTCAAAAATGTTAGCTAATTGTTAAATAACCATTACCTCCTCTCTTGTAGGCCCTGACCAAGTAGGTTTTGTCAAAAAACAAACAACCACCGATCATGATATCATGTAATTATGTGACCTATACGTTGTAACCATATATATTTGATGTCCATTTGAGAGTATATCAGCTATGAGTAAGCACTGAAATAGTGCGAAACGCGTCAGATCTGTACCCCCCTTTTTGCCGTGTTTGGATTGTAGTGTCTTTTTGCTTTTAAATAAACCCTTTGGATTTTATTTTCCCGGTGTGCGGCTGTCCGGAGTTCTTCCTTTTGATTTCTAGGTTTTGTCAAAGGTAGACAAGCCCCAGATAGCACCAAACGGATGGTGAACCATATAGATAATAATCGAACGCCCTCTCTACTCCCAGCCTTAGATGCCAAAAAGGTATTCGATAGAATGCACTGGAAATACATATCTAGTTCATTAACAAAATTTGGTTTTAAAGGCTTTATCCACTCAGCAATAATGGCACTCTATACGCAACCCTCGGTCAAAGTATATACATCAGGTATAATCTCCAGGAGCTTCAACTTAACTAATGGAACCAAGGTTCTACAATTGGGAAGAAAATTCTATATCATATCTAGGAATACAACTAGCTTACCCACACTCCAAACTGTATGAAGCTAATTTCGCCAAGCTATTGGGCCAAACCAGCAACAATCTACAAAAAATGCAGAAGACCCAACTATCATGGGTTGGTAAAATTGTGGCATTTAAGATGCAAACTCTCCCAAAAATCCTGTATTATTTTCGATCTCTTCCTATCTCGATCCCTGCCAATTTTTTTATGCAGATAAATTAAAAACTTAAAAATTATATCTGAAATGGGAAAAAAACAAGGGTGGCATTTTCAATACTAACCACCACAAAACCCGCAGGAGGCATGGGATTACAAGATATTAAAAATGAATAGCATGCGTCCTTGAAAAAGAGGTCACCTCAGGCCTTATCTATTGCTAGCTATGTACTTTCCAAAATTAGCACTCCTAATTTATTTAGCATCAGATCCACACTAATAGCATCGAAACACATACTATCTAAAACCAAAGAGAGAAAAAAAAGGGGCCAACATCGGGCTCATCCCTAGGGAGAAAGACCTAGAGCAAGAGTTTTCCCAGGACCAATGGCAGAATGCTATAAAAATATTCAGTAAAACCTCCTCATGTATTGAGCATTGGGACAACACACAAAAAAATACTAAATAGGTGGTATTTGACCCCCTGCAAACTATCAAAAATATACCCTTCCACATCTCCTATTTGTTGGAGACGTAATGAACAAATTGGTAACCTTTACCACACTCTATGGAGCTGTAAAAACCTGCATAGTTTCTGGAAGTCTTTATCCTACTTAATAGCTACCTTTATGGGAAACCTAACTAAGCTTACTCCTGCTACGGCCCTATTGGGAATAGATCTCAATAAATATCCCTCAATATATAGAACGATTGTAGTTCATATATTAATGGCGGCAAGACTGAATATAACCAGCTTATGGAAATCCATTGACGCACCTACACTAACAAATGTAATTGCTAAAGTAAACATCCAAGCACAATATGAACTGATGTTCGCCTATAAGAAAATTAGGTAATTTGATAATCAACCCCTGCTTACAGATTGAACCCAATTGGGGTAGGCAAGATTTGATTATCAAGTATTATATCAACATCTGTTAACCCTTCCTTTTGTTGCAAACGGTTATTACTATATGTGTTAATCTTACCACTACAACCAATCTTTTATAGTCACATAACTTATGTTACCGAATATTTGTAATGATGTACATTATAAACAAATAACAATGTATTGTTAAAAAAAGAAAGAGGAGGAAGAGTGACTGAGAGATTATCAGTGTACTGCTTTTCCTTTCCCTGTCCAGATACAGGCTGGTGGAGGGTCAAGATCTGTAATGCCGTGTACACACGACTGGACTTTTCAGCACCAATGGTCAGAAGGTCTTTCCGACGGACTTTAGACAGACTTACAACGGACTTTCGAAAGACCGGACTTACCCACACACGAATGGACTTAAGTCGAAAGTCCGATCATTTGAACGTGATGACATAGGAAGGGACTAGAATAAGGAAGTTCATAGCCAGTAGCCAATAGCTGCCCTTTTTGTCCGTCGGAATAGCATACAGAAGAACGGATTTTTCGATCAGACTCGAGTCCGTCGGAAAGATTTGAAACATGTTTTATTTCTAAAGTCCGTCAGATTTTTCGACCGAAAAGGTCCAATGAAGCCCACACACGATCGTAATGTCCGCCGGTTTCATTCCGTCGGATCAGTTCGGTCAAAAATTCAGGTCGTGTGTACACGGCATAAGTGTTACTTAACTGTAGCAGATTGAAGAAATGCAGTTGTCTGCCCAGCCAGACAGAACTGTGCTGTGTTGCAGATTATTGTAAACCTCAAAATGATGTAGGCATAAGTGCATATCCCTTGCCAGGTACAGTATCATCATATGTGTATTTAGCTGTTTGCCTGGAGTACAGTATTGTATTTGCTAGTCCTTTAACCCCTTTAGCAGCTTTGACTGCATCACTGCCACCTTCTGTGTTTAGACATCTGGTATTTGCTCGGCTTTCTCATCTGCCTCAGTACATTTCCATAATGAAATGGAATTTCACTACACGCCCACAACTCAAATATATTTTAATTGCACAAACTTAAATGCTTCCCTGTGAAAACACCTTGTGGCATTGCAATATCTCTTCTGATTGTTAATAGCATATTTTATTTTCTAACTGCTTCTAATGAAATTTTAATTGATTTTTAATGTTTTTATACTCTGGGTGTATAAGTTTGATGTATAAATAATCACCAGCTGATTTTTTTACCACATTGTTATTAATTTATTTTTACCTCTGTGTAATTTGTATTTGCTATAAATTTCCCAGGCTATAAAGGCAAGGTGATGAAAAGAGCATATTGAAAAGTCTGTGTCTTGCCCACTGAGTTTATTGTTTTCACAAACATATACAATTATATAAATGTCAATGAGTGAACAAGGAGAATTATTTTCAATGGTTGAGAAAATCATGAAAGTGAAGTCATTCTATTCCTGTTTTTGACACTCACCACATTTAACCACTTCAATACCAGACACTTAAGCCCCATACACACGGTCGGACTTTTTCATCAATTTGGTCCGATCGGACAAGGTTGTTGAAAAATCAGACCGTGTGTATGCACCATCGGACAGTGTTCGTCGGTTTGTCCGTCGGACAAAGTCTTATCTCCTGCTGGAAAGATTTCCCGTCAACCCGGTCCGATCACACCAAATCCGAGCGTGTGTACGCTTGTCCGACGGACAAAGTGCTACGCATGCTCAGAAGAAATTCTGTGACGGAAGCGCTCGGTCAGGTAAAACTACCTTTCCTAATCGACACAGCACATTCGTCACGCTGCAATGTTAAAATGTCTTTAATGCAGCGCATTCTCTTTTTCTTTACAATGCAACAAGAATGACATCTTTTAGCTGCTCCTATTCACCCGCACTTCTCACAAACTTACTTCTTTATTACTTTGCAGCATTTATACACTACATGTTTATTTTTACTCAGATCGTAATACAATCTTTCTTATTTTTTTACCCAGATTTTTTTTTTTTTGGGGGAATACATATTTGAAGGAGATTTTTTTTTTTTTGGAGGGGGTTTGTATGTCTCAACTTAGCAAAACCACATTATTAACATTTGTATTTCTTGCTTACATTTACTAGGAGTTTGTTGGTTGTTGGTGCCCCTTGTTAATTCTAGGATTAGTGAAATGTACCTGCCTACTCAAAGAAAAACTGTCATTGTAGAAAAGTAAAACACAATAGTCAATGATTATTTCAAATCAAAAAAACATTTATTTAGGTCTCAGCAACAGACCAAAGAGGAACGCAGCCATGGTGAAACTTGGGGAATTTGCAAAGCCTTGGACACCCATGGCAACCATCATTTTACAGACTTAAACAATTGGGGGCATGAAGACTACCTATCTAAATAATAAGGGAGCGCAATCTGGTCCTGAAGTCCAAAACATCCGGAACTGCAGCAGATGCCATCTAGGTCCCCAGGCTCTGGTACTACGAGAGGCTCCATCTTCTCTCAGACCAGACTGAGTCCAGGTTGTCACTCTCTTGTCTTCCTTGTACGCTTCCTTCCACGCCGTGGTGCTGGTGCTGGTGGGGTGGCAGAAGGAGGAGGAGGAGGCGGAGCAAGGTCACTCTCGCAAACATGTGTGAGGGGAGTCATCTCCCCAGCCATCCCCTCATTTAGTATTTTGAGGATGACCTCCTCACACATGCTGCGTTGCCCCGCCTCCATACCCGTAAATTTACTTGTAACCAAGGAGGCAAAGGCCTCCTCGTAGGTGGGTGTGGCATAGAGGGAGGCTGAGGCATCTTTTATCAGCTGGAGCGCTGACTCTCCCACCTCCCCCATGTTTTTCGCCCTTCTGTAGGGAAGGCGGAGGGGAGAGACTTGGGAGACAGTCAGGCTCCTACGCCTACCCCCCTCTTGGCTGCCACTACCCCCTGCCTCCTCCTGACTGCCACCTTCCACAGCCACCTCCTGGCTGAGGTCTTCCTGTGTATGAAAAAGGGACATAGTTTCAGTTATTTGTTCATCAAACACACACAATTCTCATCTAGTGACTGTTGCAAAATGTTTTCAAATACAAAACCATA
Source organism: Lithobates sylvaticus (assembly GCA_028564925.1). NCBI lineage: Eukaryota > Metazoa > Chordata > Amphibia > Anura > Ranidae > Lithobates > Lithobates sylvaticus. Next base: position 422,453,151 of record CM053028.1, on the reverse strand, counting down.
CAATTCTCAGCCCTGCAGTTTAGATTCTTCCCAAAAATGTCTCCCACACCACTGTCTGTTGATATGTCAATCACGTTAGGAAATAAGCAATTGGGGATCCTGAATTAACTGAACATCATTCATTATTCAACAAACTGGTTCCAAAACTACTATACCTGGAACAAGCTGGGCACCTGCACATATTCCTGACTGGAAGGCCCAGGTTGGTCCTCGGAATCCTCATCAAGGGTGGCGTGCGTGGAAGGACGCGTGCAAGGAAGAGTCGAGAGTGACTTCCTGACAGTAGCCTGGTCTTTGAGAAAGTGGAGCCTGTCATAGTACCAGAGCGTGGGGACATGGACATCAGCTGCTGCAGCTCCAGATGCTTGTGACTTCAGGACCTTATTGCGCTCCCGGAAATAGGTAGTCTTCATGTTGGTGATCTTCACTTTTAAGTTTGCGACGGTTGCCATGGGCAGGGTAGGCTTTACAAATGCCACCAGTTTCAGCAGGGCTGCGTACCTCTTTGGTCTGTTGCTATAATCCCTGTGTTTTGCCTGCCATAAGAGGGGGAATTGCCGGTATTTATCAATGAAGTGTGTGAGAAAGCTCACGTTGTAGAAGGCATCCATCACCTCTGCAAGACACAACGCCACACAAAACAATATAAATAATGTCAGCCTAAACTCTCCTAATCTTCTCCATAAAGAAGCCTCAAGTTCTAATCAGTCTAGGCTAGTTATGTACCAACGTCAAATTGTACCTTCGTTTGTAGCGATCGTCTCGTGCGTGAGCTTTCTCTCCCCTCGTCTCCCAGATCGTGGCTACGACACAGGCGTGTGACGTTTTTATATACACTGCGCATGCTTCAAACTCCGCCCGCCCCTGACGATCTTTCTCGTCTATTCCCCACCCCTTCTCTTTACGGCGTAGTGGGGAGAGCACATGGCGGGGACACAGCAGGTGCGCCACAAATATCCCACCAACGAGGAGGAGGACGAGGAAAGTCCGGAGGCAGAAACGTCCCGATCCCGGAACCTGAAATTCAAGGCCTCCAATATGTCATTTGGAGAAATGTTGGAGATGGTGGACATATTAAAGAGGAGCGACTATGATGGGAAGTATGGGCCTTACCTCAACCCCAATGTCCGCAAGGCCAAGATCATGTCTAAAGTTGTGAGAAGGCTGTACAATAATTTTGGGGTACAACGATCCAAGGAGCAACTCAGGAAACGCTGGTCAGACCTGAAACTGAGGGAGGCCGATCAGTACAGAAAGATCAAGAGAATTCTTCAAAAAAGTAAGTAGTTGTGTTTTTGTGTTTGATTTCTTGCTTGCATACTGCTCCATTGTGTTTTGATTTTTACCAAGTTGTACATTCCAAAATGGCCACTTTCAGGTTCGTCTGTGCATTCGATCGTACTCAGCCTCGATCTTTCTGCCACTGTCATGGTCGTGTGTGTGTGCATTCGATCGTACGCAACCTCGATCGTTCGGCCACTTATAATACGATGTTTGGTGTTTTTTTGGGGAAAGGAAGTTTGTTCTCACTAGAAATGTCATCAAGAATGTAAAGCCAATTTATTCAATGTAAAGGAGAGGTCACTCAGTAGCTGTTTACCCATCTGGACTCTAGAGCACTAGTGCTGGGACACCCAAACCCCCTTTTTATTATGCTTTTCCACACATGTGCTCCAGTGGATACTAGAGGGGGGTCTCCATCACACAAACTTCTACCAAAAAGCTAGTCAGTTTAGCACCTTTACAAAGTGACTTCATTCATGTAGTTGACATTTGTAACTGGCCAAACTAAAATAGTGTCCGTCACTTTCAAGCAATGTTTGTCATTTCCTATTTCTGCCCTCAATAGCTTGTGTTGCTAAATCTTCCTTTTGGACATTCTCATAGGGGAGCGAAAACTTGGGCCGTCTGAGGAAACCCCCAAACCAACACCTACCAAAAAAGGGGAAAGAGCAGAAGCAGAGGAGGAGGAGGAGGAGGAAGGAGAGATCATCGAACTTGGAGAAATTGTCACCACAACAGGTGAGTGTGGGAGAACACAGCTACTGGTAAGCTAATCCATGTATGGCTGCCTCATTTCCAACACCCCATTTTTGTTTGTTTGTGGTTTTTAGGTGACGTGGATGTTGTGGAAGAAAAATCGCACTTTACCACAGAGAGTGCCCACGTACTCATCGGAGAGATAATGGTCTGCAATCGAGATCTAGATTACATAAAGCAAAACATCAATGATGTTCAACAAAAATTGAAGAACATCATTGATGTTTTAGGAAAAATATGAAAACGCACCAAGTAATTAACACACATTTGTGCCTGCTTCTGAACACATTTGCAACTTAAAAACTGTCTGAAATTTGGAACATGCACACATTGTGTCCACATGTGCTAGCTCCCACCATGGTGGATGAATGGCAACGTTTTTTTGGGGGTGCAAACACTTTACGAACTACGAAAGTGGTTGTGGTGAAGGGGTTGCACCCCCAAAAAACGTCCATTCATCCCCATGATGGAAAATGGCACTTTTGAAGCTTCTAGGCATGTGTTTTCCCATCTAATGACCATTTTCAGACCCAAATTGTGTGCATGTTCCAAATTTCCACTTTTCGGGGGTGACCCCCCCATGTGATGAAGGCAAGATCAAACACACTTTGAACATATAGTCATGTCTGATCTTGTCTTCACTTTACAAAGTTGAACTTTCCAAGTTCCTAGGTTCTGTTTTGCTCCATGCCTGGTTTTACCAATTGCGGAATGTTTGTAAACAATGTTGTAAATAACCAAGATGTTGTCAGTTTTGGCGTGAAGATTGTAAACGCACTTGGGAATGTTTTCCTAGTAAACTTTTATTTTTCTAAATGTGTGGCTTCCTTATTTAAAAAACACAATGCATTATGTATGTAAAATGAAAAGGATATGGGGGGCAATGGGTGTTATTTACTAAAGGCAAATCCACTTTGCACTCCAATTTTCTTTCCCGGGGAACTTTTTCAATGCACTTGTAGAGCATAGCGGATTTGACTTATGTAAATGACACCCACAGTGCTTTGTACGAAAACACGGAGCACAGCATTTTGGAGAATACACACATGTCAGACCTGGTGATGAAAAGGAGTATTTTGGGTGTCAGTTATGCAGTACAAACCTTCTCTAGACCAAAGATTAGGTAGCAAACACACAACATGAGAATAATCTTTTTGGGAAGAAGAGACTGTTACCTCCTTTTGCCCAGAAAGTGCATTCCCACTGTCGAAGGCAAAGGGAAAAAATGTCAAAGTAAAATAAGCTAAAAAGAAGACTGAAATGACATGAAATCATAGGTTGGTTAAAATATCAGATTTATTAAAAAATGCCTCTCACACATCGTCAGGCAGAGCAATGGCCCCCCTACCCACAAAGTACTGCATATATTGGTCCCGGACCACACGGGCATTTAGAGGGGGCAAGCCTGGACGTGCCACTCGAAGGGCTGTGAGTTCGGCATTTGGAGGGCCCTCCACATCTGGGCCAACGGGCACCACATAGTTCCTGTTATGTCTTTTGAGGAAGTTGTGCAATATGCAACAGGCAAGAACTATGTGGTTCAGTTTGTATTCCGCCAAGTTAAATGCCGTCAGGAACAGGCGGAAGCGGCTGGCCAGGATGCCAAAAGCGTTCTCCACAACTCTTCTGGCTCTGGACAGCCTGTAGTTGAAGACCCTCTGGTCCGGGGTGAGGGTCCTCATCGGGAACGGCCTCATCACATGGGGAGTCAACGCAAACGCTTCATCTGCGACAAAGACGAAGGGGAGTCCTTCGGCATTCTCCTCTGGAGGTGGCAAGCACAGACTGCCACTTTGGAGACGCCAGTAGAACTCCGTGTGCGTAATGGCCCCACCATCCGATATCCGGCCGTTCATCCCCACGTCCACATACATAAACTCGTATGTTGCCGACACCACCGCCAACATCACTACACTATTAAACCCTTTATAATTATAATAGTAGGACCCCGAGTTGGGCGGTGGGACGATGCGGACGTGTTTCCCATCAATTGCCCCTCCGCAGTTAGGAAAGTCCCAACGGCTGGCAAAGTGGGAGGCCACAGTCTGCCATTCCTGTGGCGTGGAAGGGAACTGTGGAGTGAAACAAGAAAAAAAAAATAGTCACTTTGCACCTAAACATTGCAAGCAGATTAGACAATCAACATCTTGGAACAAGAGCATTGTCTAAAATTGGAGGCTGGAAAGTATTTGCACAGAAAAGTAGAGGCTCCCCTTCACAGATTACTCACCCCCCCATCAATCCCCCCACTTCTGATGGGCCATTGGCAATAACTAGGGGTGGGGGGGGGGGGGGGGGGTGGTGGACAGCTAACCCTCTGCACTTAATTGTTTGGCAAATGGCTCAATAATGTGGGCTAGTTTGGCCAGACCCTCTGTACTTAACACTATTGGCAGGCCACAGGAAAGATCAAATAACATTTCAACCCCCCCCCCCCCCCCCAAAAAAGGCAGGCACAGTGTGACATTATTAAATTACCAAGCAAGCTAATAGGAGGGAAAGAAAAAAAAAAATAGGAAATGGAATGTATGGAGGCAGTCCCTTGCACTACATGCTTTGCTGAATTCATCCCTAAAGATGCGCACTATAAAGAGGTAGGTATATAGTGTGTATGGACCTTGGGAAAGCCAGCAGATAAAGGATTGGTACCATCTGACAGAGCAGTTGGGGGAGGGGGTTCCTAATGAGTTTGCCCCCCCCCCCCCCACCAAAAGAACAAAAAAAGGGGGCTCTACATGAAGTAAACCACACAGCAAACATTTGTGCATATTTTAGGGGGTGTTTTGGGGCAAACAATACTATGCAGCAGACAAAAGACATTGCTTAAGTGACTAGGCCATAGGTGTCTATTGGGGCAGAAGAGCATGCTGGTGAGGTAAGTGAAGGGAAAAATGCATGAAGGAGAAAAGGGGCACAGCATATTAGAACATATTGCAATCATGGTAATTAGGGAAGGAGGTCAAAAATACAAGTCATTAGCAAACAGAGCATACATAGAAGGGAATAGTAAAGTAGAAATGTTACCTTAATATAGTCCTCCTGCAGGACCTGAATGATGGCAGAACAGGTCTCTGGAATAATGATTCCCAGGGCCTGGGGAGAGATACCTGAAGAGAACTTCAAATCCTGAAGACTTCTCCCTGTCGCCAAGTACCTCAACGTGGCAACAAGCCTCTGCTCCGGAGTAATGGCTTGTCTCATGCAGGTATCCTGCCGGCTGATAAAGGGGGTCAGCAAAGCCAAAAGACGGTGAAAATCGGGGTCCGTCATCCTGAGAAAGTTCCTGAAATCATCAGGATTATTCTCCCGGATCTCACGAAGCAAAGGCATGTGCGAGAACTGGTCACGCTGAAGCAACCAATTCTTGGTCCACATACTCCTCGTCACTCTGTTCATGGACGGGTCTTGGGTCAAAGCTAAAAGCCCGACACCAATTCCGCGTACAGCACGAACTCGGCGACGAGTACGCACGGGAAACATCGCTCAGAAGGTCACAAAAGGTCGGCTGGTCAGAACGGACAAACAGAAAGCACCGATAAACAGCAAGGCCTGAAAGAACGAAGTGAATACCAGTAACGAGCAGACAATAAGCAGTGCAAATCAAAGCGTCCTATATCAAGATATAGGCCGCAATGACCAACAAATGCGAACTGACTACACGCACTAATAAACAGATACGCACGACAAGCACAAACTGAAGAGCAGTAACGATCTGAGTCAGAAAACTGAGAAGCGCGAATCTTAAGTCACCAAACTTCCACTAACTCTCGATAAACACGGGATCAGCAGAAGGAGCCCAACGGGTGCCTGACGTGGTGCTGAACTTCCCTTTTGTAATCTCGTGGACGACGACTTACGTCACGACGTTCTTCCGGACCGGATATTCCGACAACGTAGTCCGACCGTGTGTACGCAACGCCAACATCGGACAAAGTACGTCGGACAAAGTCCGACTGACCTGGTCCGCGGATTGTCCGAGCGTGTGTATGGGGCTTTAGACACCTTCCCGCCCAGGCCAATTTTCAGCTTTCAGCGCTGTCGCAATTTGAAAGACAATTGCGCGGTCATGCTACACTGCACCTAAACAAATTTTTTATCATTTTGTTCCAACAAATATAGCTTTCTTTTGGTGGTATTTGATCACCTCTGCGATTTTTATTTTTTGCGCAACAAACAAAAAAAGACCAAAAATTTTGCAAAAAAACTAGTTTTTCTTTGTCACTGTTAATTTTTTTTGTAAATAAGTACGTTTTCTTCTTCAATGACAGGCACTGATATGGCTGCACTGATGGGCACTGATAAGGCGGCACTGATGGGCACCGATGAGGTGGCACCAATGAGGTGGCACTGATGGGCACTGATGATGGGCACTGATAGGCGGCACTGATGGGCACTGATAGGTGGCACTGATGGGCACTGATAGATGGCACTGGTATGTGGCACTGATGGGCACTCATAGGCGGCACTGATTGGCACTCATAGGCGGCACTGACGGGTACTTATGGGTGGCACTGATGCATACATATAGGTGGCACTGATAGGTGGCATGGATGGGCAATGATGGGCACTGATAGGTGGGCCTGGATGGGCACGGATGGGCACTGATAGGTGGAACTGATGGACGCTGATGGGTGGCACTGATGTCACTGATGGGTGGCATTGCAGGGCATCCCTGTTTTATAACATACATATGATGTGCCAATCAGTGCCCATTTGTGAAGGACGTCATATGACGCCCAGTCAGGATAACGAAACCACTTCCCGGACGTCAATCTGCTATTGACCGGGCGGGAAGTGGTTAAATACTGCCCATACACTGATAAATTTCCAGGAAAAACCTAGAAAGATTTTTAGCAGAGTGGTGAAGGATTGGAACTCTTCTGTGTCTTCTTGTGCCAGTGACAACTTGTAGGCAGGTGCAGCCCATCCTCCCATCTGTAGGTGGTGCTGTATTACAGTGGCAATACAGGAGAGGAAGGAAGATGAGAGGAACTTTCAGTGGGGAAACAGCTGTCTGATTGGATGCTGCTGCCCTGTCTGACACCTGTGGACAACTTCAGTGAGGGCAGTGCTTTTTTTTATTTTTTTTCGGATGAATATCCACGTTTCTCTTTTCAATCGCCGCTTGATTGCCGGTTTAATAGAGCAAGATATGTTTTATTCCTCATTCTTGGCAATTTCTATCTTGCTTGTGGGCACGTGAAGCCCACAAGCACTATCTTCCAGGCTCTGGTGCAGCTGAGCGACCAGCATGCACCACCCATTCCGCACATGCGCAGTATGTTCGGCTCACAGCGCACACTGCTGACATTGCCATCACAACGGGAGTCATCGTCGGAAGTGTCCGCCCCGTTGTGATGGCAACGAAGCCCTTCATTTTATGGAACTCAGCTTTAAGCTTAGCGCTGCTTCTATATCAAAACAAAAGTGCTAAATAATAAACATATAAAGTGCCTGTGCAATCTCTAATTCATCATAGTGCAATCATAGGTGAAAAAGTCCATCCATTAAGCCCAGGTTCACACTGAGCTGGGAGAATGAAGCCATTCGATTTCATTCCCGCATCTCAGTCCCGATTTTCGGACGCGATTTCAGAGACATTTGTGCAGGTTTCTGCACAGATGTCAATGTAAATCGCAGCCCGAAATCGCAAAAAGTAGTACAGAAACGACTTTTTTTAAATCGCTGCATCGCCGTAGATGCGGCATCGTGCCAATTAGAGTGGTGCCATTGACTGCAATTTTCTGCCGATTTGACATGCGATTTGACATGTCAAATCGCATGTTAAAACAATCCAGTGTAAACCAGGGCTCAAGCAAAATGCCAAATATAATTGATTCCTGCTTGTGAAGATTCAGGTGACACTCCGTGCTCCCCTCCCGAGTACCCACTCACCAGCAATATGATTCAAAACCGCATGGTCTTGTCCTTCTCCAAGTTCAAGGTTCCCATCATGGTGGTATAAGGCATACTAATGAAGAGAGAGATGTTCATTGCGTAATACTGTATGGTTTACTAGAAATATTAAAAGAAAATGCACTTACAGCAATAAAAAATGTTAGGGCATATATGTGATAAATGATCGCCGCTGTGGCATGCATTCCAGCCTTCAGATAAAAGTCTCTATTTCGTCCCTGCTTATTTAACCACTTGCCTACTAGGCACTTTTGCCCCCCTCCTGTCCAGGCCAATTTTCAGCTTTCAGTGCTCTCACACTTTGAATAACAATTGCACAGTCATGCAACAATGTACAGTATATTCTCGAGTATAAGCCGAGTTTTTCAGCACATTTTTTCGTGCTGAAAGTGCCCCCCTTGGCTTATACTTGAGTCAAGCACTTTTCAAGGTCCGTATCTCGGGCCACTTGGTGCTAGGAACCCCAAATTTGATGTGCAAGCCCAGTGGAACTAGCACTAGCCGGTTCGGAAAATGTAATTCTCTGCTCCAGAAAAGTGTTTGACATTTTTCGAACCGAATTTGGGGCCCTGTATCTCGGGGCCATATGGTGCTATGAACCCCCCACTTTGGATATGTTGTAGTGCTAGTTCCACTGCATTTGCACACCAAATTTGTTTTTTTTAGCACCAAGTGGCCCAGAGATACGGGGCCCCAAATTTGGTCAACTGTGTCCATCTGCAGCAATATCTTTTCGGGACCCTTAGGGTCCAGAGACCCCAAATTTTGGCTGCAGCTAGGGGGCATCTAGGAACCCTTAACTACTGAGTTCGGGGGACCTATGGCTGCAAATGGGCACAGTGAGGCATGCAAATGGGCACAGTGAGGCTGCAAATGGGCATTGTTGACCCTCTTTTCCACTTATAGTAGTTGTGCATTTCTCACCCTAGGCTTATACTCGGGTCAATAAGTTTTCCCATTTTTTTGTGGTAAAATTAGGTGCCTCAGGCTTATATTCGGGTCGGCTTAAACTCGAGTATATACGGTACCCAAACAAAAAATTTTAGAATAATTTTGAGACAAATAGGGCTTTTTTTTCTGGTGATATTTAACCACTTCAGCCCCGGAAGGAATTGCCCCCTTAATGACCAGGCCATTTTTTGCGATACAGTACTGCGTCGCTTTAACTGACAAGTGCACGGCCATGCAATGTTGTACCCAAACAACATTTTTACCCACAAATAGAGCTTTCTTTTGGTGGTATTTGATCACCTCTGTGGTTTTTATTTTTTGCGCTATAAACAAAAAAAGACCAACATTTTTTTATTTAATTTTTTTTACTTTCTGCTATAATACATATCCAAAAAAATATAAATAAAACAAATTTATTCATCAGTTTAGGCCGTTATATATTCTTCTACATATTTTTGAAAAAAAAAATCGCAATAAGCGTATATTGATTGGTTTGCGCAAAAGTTATCACGTCTAAAAACTTTTATTGTTTTTTATTGTTTTTACTGGTAATGGCAGCGATTGCCGATTTTTTGTGGGACTGCGACATTTCAGCGGACAAATCTGACCCCAAATTACACTTTTTGGGGACCAGTGACATTATTACATTGATCAATGCTAAAAAAATGCACTGATCGATGTAAAAATTACACTGGCAAGGAAGGGGTTAAGTGCGTTCCCTAGGTGTGTTCTAACTGTTGGGGGATAAGCTTACTGGAACATGTCAGATCACTGTTCCTGTTCACTGGGAACAGTAGATCTTTGCCATGTGATCCGCAGAATTAGGAAATGCCTTGTTTACATACGCAGTTCCCCATTCTGCCTCTCCTCATTGCAATCGCGGGTCCCCAGCACCTGCACAGGCTGAGGTACAGGTATGCGATTCGCGCAGGAGAGCTGACCTGCCGCAGTATATCAGTGAGTGAGCTGTTCAGCTAGTGGTTAATTTTTTTGAAGAAAAAAAATGAAAAAAGTCAGAAAATTTGGAAAAACTAAAAGGTTTTCTTAGTTTCTGTGATAAAATGTCTAAATAAGTAACTTTTCTCTTTCACTCATGTGTGCTGATGAGCTGCACTGATGTGCCCTGATGAAGCTTCACTGATGTACGCTGTTGAAGCTGCACTTATGGCCACTGATAGGCTGCACTGATAGGCACTGAGGTCGCGACTGATGAGGCTGCACTGATATGTGGTACTGATGGGCACTGATAGGCATCACTGATGGGCACTGACATGCAGCACTAATGGGCACTAATTGGCAGCACTTGTGGGCATTGTTGATAGTCAGGACACTGATGAGTGTAGATGTCCCCTGTGTGGATTTGCCGGTTGTAAGCTCTCCTCTTCTCACACACTGTCAGTGTAAGACAGGACTGCCGATAACTGGCAAATCATGTTTACACTGTGATCAGCTGTGATTGGACACAGCTGGTCACATGGTAAAGACCCTCTGTGATTGGCTCTTCACCCCCATCTGTGATCAGCTGTGTCCGAAGGACACAGCAATCACTGATCCGTATCAATGCACTCCGCAGGGGGCACATGGGAAGTGTAATTACGGGAGGACATCTATAGACACCCTCCCAGTAATGTGAGCCCACGCTGTAACCATCTTTCAGCTATAGTGCGGGTGTGAGGTGGGTTGACATGCATTTTGGGAAATGGCTAGTGCAGAGACAGGTTCCCCGTTTATCAGGGAGAGTACTCAGTGCCAGGGAGGTTACGGAGGAGTAAGGACAGTGCAGGGATTACGCCTACTTACTGTTAGTGGAGGCGAACAGTTGTGCATGTACCTAATAGGCCTTGTTACTGTCTGCTGGAACTTGATGCTAATATACTTTTGCACTAGTCTGGGTCTCTGTGTGACTTCTCCCCACTGATACATGCTGCACCCTGCTTAGAAACTGCTCACATTCCTGTGTTGGTATGAAGAGACAAGAAGTCAAGGCCCATTCACACCAGGGCACTTAAAAAAAGTGATATGTGTGCTTTGACAAAGCAGATTGCATTTTTTTTTATGTATGGTTGTTTGCCTCTTTTTTTGAACAACATGTATATGGTTCTTATAGATTATTTTCCACTTTGTGGGATTTGCAGATGTGGATGCGGCTATCTGTTTGTTTTGATTTCTTTTGCTACTATGTTTTTTATGTCCTCTGTTGTGTTTTTCAAGTAGAGGAAGTTGATTATGTAAATAATTAGTTACAAGTGGGTCAACTTCTCTGCACCCCGTGTCCTTTTTTTGCCCGCATTTGTGCTTTTATATGGTTAGTAATAAACTACCACTCTGCAGAGTGCAACCAACCAAAGTTTTTTTTTTTTCCCCTGCATATCCTGGATATCATCTTAATAATCAAATTTTTACCGTGTTGTGTTGAAGTTTTTTTTTTTAATTGTTTATTTATAATTTTTTTGCAAGTCATACAAAAGAAAATACATGTGAAACATTAACATTTTGAAGTAATGCAGGTATATACTGACTTAGAGAGCTACAAGGCACACATAATCTGTACAAATGAAGGGATAGCGATGTGATTAGACTGTTAACTTGAGTGGGAGAGAGATAGTCAGACCCATAAAGAAAAAGTTGAAACAACCTCCTACCCTATCCGTAAAGGGGTTATGGAGGTAATATAAACATGCTATTTAAAACATATTGACTAAGGATACATTTTAAAAAAAATTAAACTGATTAAATTAGTCGTTATTGTGCACATTAGCATTCATCTATAGCAGGGATATGCAATTAGCGGACCTCCAGCTGTTGCAGAACTACAAGTCCCATGATGCATAGCAAGACTCTGACAGCCACAAGCATGACACCCAGAGCTAGAGGCATGATGGGACTTGTAGTTTTGCAACAGCTGGAGGTCCGCTAATTGCATATCCCTGATCTATAGGCACAAATGATTGGTCAATACACACAAATAGGAGTTCTTTCAGGTTAATCACCTTTTATCCATTTATACAATTTACTTACTTGTCTCTTGTGGATGTTCATTATCTTGTCTGTCTCTTCTGCAGACCTTAATATTTTCTTGATCTCTGAACCCTTTGCTTACCCTTTCCCTGACTGTTGGTAGCAGATTGACTGACTGCTACTACCCTATTGCATTTGAATTTGAAATTCGTGTTTTTTTCACTCTTGAAGTAAACTTAGAAGTGCCCGTAAGTCTTGGGGGCAATAAAAGCGTAATAAGCATATTAAGCCTTCAATCCTATTCAGACCTTGAAAAAATACAGCTTAAAGTGAATGTAGCCATATGTGAAAAACAAAATACCCAGGTTGCCTACTCCGAGAAACAGCTTTTCATCCAGGCAAAGCTGCAGGGGACCAGTCCATCGTAATGCTGATCTGGGATCTGCTTTTGTTTATCTATCTATAAGGCATTCAAGGTATTTCAGTTGTAAGGGCTAGGTTTATTTATATTGGGAAAATATTTTTATATAAAGGTCATTTATTTATTGCAATGTAGACAGGATCGTTTGGACAGAAAGACCTCATGGTCATAGGGACGGTGAACAAAAAAAAAAAGGGTCTTTTCATATTTTGTTCATTTATTTATAAAATGTTAAATATATACAGTACATTATGTTCAAATGTAAATGGATGAAGTGTGCAAGGCATGAAACTCACTCTGGGCATGAAACTGTCATAAACAATGTATATGAACATTGAGGATAAAATAATAGTGGCTTTTTGAAAGAATATCCTGGGATTCAGACACAGATACCAAATTGACTCAATTGCTGTAGCTCATCATAATATTTTATAATAGGTTGCAATTCTGCTGTTGTTCTCTGGCTCGCAAATTAACCTCATTCATGTGTCCATTGAATATATACAGCATGCTCCACTGAAAGTAATTGGCCTTTTTAAAGTAATAGCTCAATTTATAGCAATTGCCTCATAGCAAAAATAATGATTTCGGGTCTGAACAGACCTAGAGTCCCCAGGGAAAAGAACTTGGGAATAAGTGTTTATGGAGCAATGCAGATACAGTAGATAGATAGATATGGACATTCACTACCCATTTCTTGTCATCAGTTATGTTATTACTGGCACCATAGGCACCATAACCACCACATGTGTGACAGTACCAGCAACAATCCAAACCCAGCAGTCATTAAATTGAGCTTCTGGCTATACCACAGAAAAAGTATGGGCAGGTAAAATCAGCCACCATTTGAATCCCCCTCTAAGTGCCCAAGCAGCCAGATGAACTGTCTGTGCAAAGCAGAGATAAATCTGTATATCAAAAGAAAAGGATTTATGGGAGATTACTTGCCACCACACCGCCAATATATAGATAAATAAAGAGACATTTTTAAAGTTATTCCAAAGCCTAAAGGTTTTTTACCTTCGGCATTCTATGCATAAATGTAATAAAACCTTCAGTATGCAGTTCCCCCGGCCCTCCCCTAATACTTACCTGAACTTGATATTGATCCAGTGATGTGCACGAGAGCAGCTGTTCTGCGGGGTCTGTCCCTCCTTATTGGCTCAGAGACAACAGCGAGAGCCATTGGCTCCCGCTACTGTCAATCACAGCCAGTGAAGAGGGAGTGGGAGCAGGGCCAAGCCCAACTCTGTGTGTCCATAAGACATAAGGCCTGTCCATAAGGCTTGGGAGAGAGCACACACAAGTGCCCCAATAGCAGGTGGCTCAGCAGGGTGGAGGGGCCAGGAGCGCCGGTGGGGGACCCGAGAATAGGAGGATCGAGGCTGCTTTGTGCAAAAATATTGCTCAGACCAGGTAAGTATAACATGTTATTAAGGTGCAATCAAATAACTATAAATATATTTAAAAAAAAAATTTTATAGATAAAAAAGGCATCACCCAGGATGAAGTAGTCTGCCAAACAACCTTTAGTGAAAAATAAAAAAATATGTAAAATTTACATGGTGGAGATGGTTAAGCTGTGTACACACGGGCAGAATGTCGGGAGACATTTGCTGGTACAAAAAATACCAGCTGACATTCTGCCCTTGTGTATGTCGGTCTGTCAGCAGCCAGCCGACTCCTGATCAGCATTCTAAGCCAATGGCAGAGAGGGCTGAACATAGTGTTCTGGCGGGGGGAGGGCTGTCCCACTGTCATGACACAACAGCTCAGCGGGGGAGATCGCTGGACTTACCTCGCATGGTTAGTACAGCGGCTCCTGAACGGAGCTGACATGTCTTTTTTGTGCAACCCGCAGGGTTGCAAAAAAAAAAACTGAAGTGTGTACCAGGCTTAAGTTGATCTGCAATGCATTTTACGATAGGCTTCATAAGGAAGATACAGGTAAGTGATAAAGATGTGCCAAACTTACCAAGCTGAGAGGGCCAAGGAACACCACCACACAAAAGCCCAAAAAGAGACATCAGTGAAAACCCAAGAGGTTAGTAGGGGACCTCAGGGGGAGAAAATAAGCAGTGCGCTAATTCTTCCAAAGGATTTGTATGCACATCCACCAACACCAAATCTGGCCATAGACTGCTCTGCCACAGAGCATTGTACTGTGAGAGGAAGGATCTTCTTATAAGAGAAAATAACTGTAAGTTCAGGATGCTAAAGGGACAAAAGGGGATCTAATTCACACAACTGTCATCCAAGACTGAGACTTTTTCTTATTCGATTCAAGTGGAAAAATATGTAATATGTATGTGTATATATTGGGTGAAAGTTGTGTGAGTCTTGGACAGCTTTTTTAAATAGACCCCTACTGTAAGAGTGAACATGAAATATATTCTCCTTTGATCACCACAAGCCATTTATGTATTTGTTGTTCAGTTCCAGTTAAAGCTGAACTCCAGGCATACCCTCAGTCTAGCGCAACTGTACAGGCCCCTTAGGCCCCTTTCACACGAGGCGGACTCCGCTTCCACGGAGCCCGCCTCTGTCCGCCGGCTCAGCGGGAGATCTCTCCGTTGATCTCCACTGAGCCGGCGGATGATAAGTCCCTCTCTGCACACTGAGCGGGGAGTGGCTTGCGAGCGCCGCTGGTCTCTATGGAGAGATCGGATGAAAACGGACAGTGTGTCCGTTTTCATCAGATCTCACCCGATCCGATCCGCCAGCGACGGATCTGGACATAGAGCCATACGTCTGCTTTTGGCGGATCGGACCGGGTCGGATGTCAGCGGAGATGTCTCTGCTGACATCCGACGCTCCATAGAGTAACATGGAGCGCCCATTCAGATCCGCCGTCAAAACTGACAGGCGGATCTGAACGGTCCGTCCAAGTGAAAGGGGCCTTACTTGTACTGAGATTTCACTGCAAACTGTGAGCTTTTCACTGTGTGCATCAGAAGTGGAAGAAGTCTCCTTTCCACCTGGAAAATGTCTAGCATTATCTAACCCTTGTATTTGCAGATTTACTGTCCCTGGTTGGCCCCTTTCATTCTCTGGATTTCAGTTCCTTAAATTATGGAAGTTCAGCATCACATGTCAATGTTACCTAGAGCACTTTTCATGTAAATGTTCCCTACCTATGGATGCCCATTCTTTGAGACCAAATCCGCCTTCAAGACATTTTGATATTTGCATAACTCCTTCAAAGAGCCAGCCCACTGTTTGCATCAGGACTGATGGCTATTGAGACTGAGACAGGGGGCTGTGATGTTTTCAGGAAGGTATGTACAGCACCCTTCCGGTCCCTCTCACTAGCCTTGATCTGGATTGCATAAAGAAGCATAGAGACCCAGTAAAGATGACACTGTGTCTAAAAAAAAGGAGTGTAATAAAAAATGAAAATTATTATTTAAAAACTCTATGTTGATGGAGGGCCTAATATAAGCAGCGTAAACTCTGCCCAGGGCACTAGAGGATCAGCAATACTCTCCAGCAAAACCTCCATCTTTTTTTTTTATCCCAATCTTAATTTGGGCTCTGACACAGTAGCACAGGAAACATCTACCCTTAGCTATTCATGTCTAGAAATGTATAATGCAGAGGGGAGAAGTCGAGTTTCCTGCATTTGAGGAAATGACAGGGGTCAGCACAGCCGGAGTGCAATGGCCGAGCCTTTGCCCTGGGAGAAACACCTTTATGATCATGGTGTCTCCCCTGCCAGGCAAGTATAAGTGTCAGGTTTTTGAAGCATAGGGCTGCCCCTCCTTGGCCTGGATGTGGCCACTACTTCAGATTTGCAGTACTGCCATAAAGTGCAATCAGAAACCATAGTTTTTATTTATCCTCAGTTCACCCAACACTAATGAGACGAGGATCCTGCTGCTGTTTATGAAGGCATTTTGGGATTTGATGATCCATATTACTACATCTAGAGATCCCAGGCAAATAGACAGCTCTCATTATATTGTAAATGCCATTTAAATGTTTTAATATGTTAACTTCTGGATTTGTCTATGCCACACTTTGCAGTTCATATGTTTTAAAGAAAGAATGATACCCACATTGGCTTAACAGCACAGTGCATCACTGAAACTATTTCTACTAAAAGTGAACCAAATGAGTCAGACGTTAGAAACTTTCCCCATTCGTCTAATGTACAGCCTCTGGTACCTTCAGCTGCCATATGTTCTCATTATCCCCCTTTTAATGAAAAGTCTGTTCAGCCACAGAGAATGTCTGTATTTCTTTCTGCAGCTAAACAGAAGATTACAGAGTTTCTCACAATTTTTTTACATTTAGACCCCATTCACACTGGAGGCGTTTTTCAGGCGCTTTAGCGCTAAGAATAGCGCCTGAAAAAAGCCTCATCTGCAATCCCAGTGTGAAAGCCAGAGTGCTTTCACACTGGGGCTCTGCGCTGGCAGGAAGTCAAAAAAAGTCCTGCAAGCAGCTTCTTTGAGGCGCTTTAGGAGCGGTTTATACACTGCTCCTAAAGCGCCCCTGCCCTTTGAAATCAATGGGCAGCGCTACTGAAGCGCCTGCAAAGCCCGGCAGCGCTGCTGAATCGCCTGCAAAGTGATGCGGCAGCGGTGCTTTGCATACACTTTTAACACTTTAGTCGGCTGCTATCGGGGGTTAAAAGCACCCCATCAGTGCCCAAAAAGTGCTGCAAAAAGACGGTAAAGCACCGCTAAAACTAGCAGTGTTTTACCGCTGACGCCCGGGAACTGGCAGTGTGAAAGGGCTCTCAGTTTTTCACTCAGTTTTGGTATATGTAATCGCCCATTGATTTCAATGTTTCCATTAGTGAAATGTCTCCTTCAGAGTCCTCAACAATTCTTTTTTAACTAGTCATGAAGACTTACTTTTCTTGTGGTAACAAAGGGATTCTCACACCACTGTTGCAATATCTGTAATGTATCAATAAGAAAGATCAAGTGGTTTTAAACCCAAAACCAAAAATGTAATATATTGCAGATTAGATCAGATCAGGCTAGCAGGTCCCTACACAAATTGAAAGCAAACTCAAGCTCACACATTTGAAGCAGTTACGACAAACAGTTTTTCTAGATGCAGAATAGAGATTTTACATAAATAAATAAAAACTGACCGCTGTAATCACCCCTGTCGGTGTTAAATAGTTTTATCAACCCTCTAACTGCTACATTTGCAGGACAGCTTGTCCTGTTGAAAAACAACAGACTTACTGGCAGGATCACCAGTTAATGATTAAAGAAAGAAAGCCAAAAAAAAGAAAAGCAATACAGCCATCACATTGGTAAGCTGCAAATAAAAATTGTGCTAGTATTTAAAACTGCTTTAAGCAAATAAGACCAACTTGTAATAACCTTCAACAGATGTGGATCTTATCTGCAGCTGCCATAGTGTCATTTTAAATGACTTGTGATTGGCCTTGCAGGTGTTTAGACAAAACTAAAACATTTAGACAGAGACCAAGCATGCATCGGAAAGGAAGATGGAGGCTTAGGAGCATATTTGTAATGCGGAAAAATGTATGTTCCTCCAATCAAAGACAGCACATTCACCTACTGGGTCTTTACTGTCATTCATACTTAAATAAACATGTTTACTGAAATGCGTTTGCTGAATCATGCTGCATGCACTGTCATTTGCTGCACATCTGGATTTCCCTGTCTACAATCAGAATATATAATTTCTTAGACAACTGTTACAGGCACCCTGTCTGGCAGATATAAAACAAGGAGCTCTATTAAAGTTTTCCTTTTTGCTTTCTATGGAGTATCACTGGGCTTACCAGGGTCAAAACTAGGGGGGGGCATGGCGGGCACCTGCCCCATGTAACGCACTTGCATTGGGAACCACTGCTCTAAGGGCGTCACTGCCGCTCGATCAAGTGTAATAGGCAGGCAGCGCCCGCTGCATAGTTTGTCAAATACCGCTAAATTACTCTGCTCCTCCCACCCGCGCTACAGAAAGGCATTCCAGAGTGACGCTTCAGGTACTGTTGCTATGTTGCCAAGCATCAGCAGCTGCAGCATTGCTCTAAAAAGGGTTTTCTATAGGACGGCCGGGCGTAAGGAACAGAGTGATTCAGCACTAGTGTGGTCTCCCTCCTATTTGATTCTCCGGTATTTGGCAAACTATGCAGCGGGCGCTGCTTGTCCATTACACTTGAACTGGTGGCAGTGATACCCTAGAGCAGAAGCACCTGGTGCGAGGGGCACTCCTGGCGGAGTGCTGTGAGGTCTCCGTCCTAGTCCTGCAAAGTGCCCAAAAAGTTTAATGGCCCAAAATGTCCTTCAATTAAACTGGGACAAGACTGAAGTAATGCTTATTGGCACCCCCCTTATGGGTAGAGCTCCAAAGGGATGAAGAGGAAAATAATACTGGGAGTATGCTATAGGCCCCCTAACCTGAGGAAGGAGGAGGGATGGACTTCCTATCACAATTTGGATTAGCAACAAGGATGGGGGATTTTAATTATCCAGGCATAGACTGGGTGGAGGGAACCACGCATTCGTCTAAGGCTCGCCAGTTCCTAAATGTCTTGCAGGACAATTTCATGGGTCAGATGGTAGACGAACCAACTAGAAACAAAGCGTCACTAGATCTACTGATTACCAACAATACAGACCTGATCACGGATGTGGAAATATGGGGCAATTTAGGAAGCAGTGATCACAGGTCAATTGGCTTCAGTATAAATCACACAAATAGGAAACACAAGGGGAACACAAAGACACTGAATTTCAAAAAAGCCAACTTCCCTAAACTATGAACCTTGCTAGAAGATATAAATTGGGATAAAATCTTAGAAACCCAGAACACGGAGGAGAGATGGGTTTGCTTTAAGAACATATTAAATAAGGGCATTAGCCAGGGCATCCCATTGGGAAATACATTTAAAAAAAAGCAAACAAAAGTCCTGGATGGCTTAACTCCATGTGAAAATGCATATAAAAGTAATTTTAGCATGCAGACTTTACAAAGAATGCAACAAGATATGTAAGGGGTTATTATATTAGGGTGGCTAAGATAGAACACAAAAAACACATAGCGGAGGAGAGTCAAAAAAGTATATAAACAGTAAAAAAGTGAGGACCATATTGGCCCCATAAAGAATGAGGAAGGATATCTGGTTACAAAGGATGGGGATATGGTGAAGGTATTGAATGTATTCTTCTCCTCAGTCTTCACGAGGGAACTGGGGGGCTTCAGTAACCAAAACCTGAGGGAATCACCCTCATGGCTAACAGAGGACAGAACAAGAAATAGACTTGGGAAACTTAACATTAATAAATCACCTGGACCAGATGGCTTGCACTTGAGGGTACTTAGGAGAACTCAGTCAAGTAATTACCAGACCATTGTTCCTAATTTTTACTGACAGTCTACTGACTGGAATGCTACTAGCTGATTGGAGAAAAGCCAATGTAGCACCAATATTTAAAAGGGGGCCAAAATACTGTTGTAATTATGATGAAGAAATAATACATTTCATAAACGTCCGGTGGAGATGTAAAGTCAGTTAGGCCTTAACACAGTGGTGAACTAAAGGTCACCATGACTTCATACATTTCCCAATTTTAAATGGATCAACCATCCTAATTTATACAACCAAACTAATTGTGAAGCAGAAACCAAAAGATATTTAGATGCCTTTGGTGGGTAAATAAAGAGGGACACAACACTGCAATAAAGGATCACTCGTATAACTGAATGAATTGTTCTCAAAAGACAAAGCAAACGCCATTGTTTTTCCAGGTGAGACAAGCAATTATCAAACAAAGTCTTTAACTAAACTTATGATGACCCCAGGAGTCTGTATACAGCTGGACTCTATCTAAAAACAAATTGACAAAATCTTATTAAACATGCTTATCATGATAAGCTTGTTTAATAAGATTTTGTCATGAAATGTCATGGAATGTTTTTATGTGAAAAAAAATCGTAATAAAAATAATTAAAACATAAAAACAAATTGAGCCTGCCCAAAGTTAATTTCAATTATTTGTCAGAGACATCAGAATTCTGTCTACTCAGTGATATTTTAAAATAGATATGATTATAAGTCATTCAAGTTATATATTATATTCCAGGTCATAAGTACAGTTATGACTTTAGTGTCTACTGACCCAATGATAAATCTGTCATAAGGTAAAAATATAATATTTTGATGTAGAACAAATTAGAAGTAAGAATTGTTTTAAGATACCAGTCATTGTTATGAAAGACATATACATCGTGACTATATCTGCAAAAAAATATACATATAGCATGTGTTTTTCCTAGATAAATAAGTATTCATAGGATATGATTTATAAGACACGTGGCCAAAATCTTAAAATTAGAAGAAAAGAGGTTTAACCTTTAACTGTGTTACTGTAAGAGTGTCAAGGATGTGGAATTCCCTTCCAGTGGTTTCAGTGGGGGGGGGGCTCATCAATAGTTTCAAAAAACTATTAGATAAGCACCTGAACGACCGCAACATACAGGGATATACAATGTAATACTGACATATAATCACACTCATAGGTTGGACTTGTGTCTTTTTTCAACCTCACCTACTATATACAGTATCTATGTAACTATGTCTTGAAAAAAATTGCATTTTAGTAGGAGGGTCTATAACATTAAGGCCTTTGACATTTCTTAATGAAGACGCACCTCTATATTCCATGGTTAGGCGTTCCGGTAGAAGTTGGCCCAATCAGCAATCATTTTTTAAAACAGGCCAATGTTTTTTTAATAATATGTTTAATGGCCCAATGTTGCTCCAAATAGGATGTAACAAAGGACCACTGACCATCAATTAAGGAACAATATTCTCCCTGACCACCAGTGTAACAGTGTAACAAGCCTCCTCCTACTAATCATGAGTGTGAGGGGTCCTTCTTCTCCTGATCTGTAAGGAAATCCTTCTCCTACTCATCACCAATTTAAGGGGCACCTTCTCTTACTGACCACCAATCTGAGAAGGCCTTTTTCTCTAGGACACCAATTTAAAGGGATATTTCTCTGAACATCAATGTAAAAAGGTACTTCTCCACTGACCCTGTATTGTGGCAGTTCTCCTCTGACCACCAACATGAGAGAACACTCCTATTTTTACTGGCTGTGTCCATTTTCTAGACATTTTTGTATTCTTTTTATCCATTATCAGTACTGGAAATTATTTTGTCATATAGAGCAGTCCTGGTTGTCAAATTCACTAAATACTCTACATTCCTAATTCTTTTATGTATTTTTGTCTCAACGTACAATGAGCTGTACTATGAGCTGTAGACACGGAAATTATTATCAAGGGTTCCCTGAAACATGATAAAATGAAAGGCTGCACAAAGGGATCTATTTATAAATATTTTTATTTAAGATTCACAAAATAAAACTTGTATGAGAATTGTGTGAAAATATTCATAAATAGACCCCGTAAGTTATTTATTTCACCAGATATAAAGATTCTAAAAATGATTATTACATAACAGCCAAGAGTCAAAACGCTTGAAATTCCTAAATAACAATACTTTAGTGAAAGATATTAGTAAACATAATATACAAATATATTTAAATTGTTATTTGTAAAACATGTTTTGAGCTATTACTAATGCATTTCACTTAGTACCCGTACCTGACATTGACCTTTAAACTAGTAATGAAAGGGAAGGAAAGCTAACTTTCAACATACACTGTTTACAAGTAGATAAAAGGAAAATTACTGTCTGATGTGAACATAGCACTGATATTTACCACAAGCAATATTTTGTAGAGGATATACCAGTAACAACATCAGTGCTTATAAAATATTGCTTTATCTTTTTTTAGAGTGGCACAATATTTCCAAGCTAACTTTCATTTGCGGTCACAAGGCCTGTGCGCTACATTGAGTTCAATGTCCCATTATGTGAAATTGGATGGCAAGTATTCAGTCACACAACCATTCAGACAATTTCATCCTCCTAAATATGCCACAGGCTAACCAAAAACCGAAAGCCAGGCAAATTAGATTCACAACAATGATCTCAATGTATTCATTTTCGATTACATTATACACAATTTACTTTCACAAAACAGTTCCTATTCCTGGATAGGCTTGGTGAAGAAATCCACACAAAGCTACACTGAGCAAAATTATAAACGCTACACTTTTGTGTTTGCCCTTATTTATCATGAGCTGAACTCAAAGATCTACGACTTTTTCTATGAACACAAAAGGCCTATTTCTCTCAAATATTGTTCACAAATCTGTCTAAATCTGTGTTAGTGAGCATTTCTCCTTTTCCGAGATAATCCATCCACCTCACAGGTGTGGCATATCAAGATGCTGATTCGACAGCATGATTATTGCACAGGTGTGCCTCAGGCTGGCAACAATAAAATTCACTCTAAAATGTGCAGTTTTACTATATTGGGGAGTCGGGGGGTCCGAAAACTAGTTAGTATCTGGTGTGACCACCATTTGCCTCACGCAGTGCAGGACATCTCCTTTGCATAGAGTTGATCAAGTTGTTGATTGTGGCCCAGTGGCCCAGTGGAATGTTGGTCCATTCCTCTTCAATGGCTGTGCGAAGTTGCTGGATATTGGCAGGAACTGGAACACACTGTTGTATACGCCGATCCAGAGCATCCCAAGCATGCTCAATGGGTGACATGTCCGGCGAGTATGCAGGACATGCAAGAACTGGGATGTTTTCAGCTTCCAGGAATTGTGTACAGATCCTTGCAACATGGGGCCGTGCATTATCATGCTGCAACATGAGGTGATGGTCGTGGATGAATGGCACAACAATGGGCCTCAGGATCTCGTCACAGTATATCTGTGCATTCAAAATGCCATCAATAAAATGCACCGGTGTTCATTGTCCATAGCATACGCCTGCCCATACCATAACCCCACCGCCACCATGAGCCACTCAATCCACAACAAGTGAAAACCGGGATTCATCCGTGAAGAGAACACCTCTCCAAAGTGCCAGACACCATTGAATGTGAGCATCTGCCCACTGATGTCGGTTATGACGACTAACTATAGTCAGGTTGAGACCCCAATGAGGACAACTATCATGCAGATGAGCTTCCCTGAGACGGTTTCTGACAGTTTGTGCAGAAATTCTTTGGTTATGCAAACCGATTGTTGCAGCAGCTGTCCAGGTGGCTGGTCTCAGACGATCTTGGAGGTGAAGATGCTGGATGTGTAGGTCCTGGGCAGGTGTGGTTACACATGGTCTGGGGTTGTGAGGCCAGTTGGATGTACCGCCAAATTCTCGGAAATGCCTTTGGAGACGGCTTATGGTAGAGAAATGAGCATTAAATTCAAGGGCAACAGCTCTGGTGGACATTCCTGCAGTCAGCATGTCAATTGCACGCTCCCTCAAAACTTGCAACATCTGTGGCATTGTGCTGTGTGATAAAACTGCACATTTTAGAGTGACCTTTTATCGTGGCCAGCCTAAGGCACACCTGTGCAATAATCATGCTGTCTAATCAACATCTTGATATGCCACACCTGTGAGATGGATTATCTCCGCAAAGAAGAAGTGCAAGTCATCTCTGAGTCAGGGACTGCCTTGATGTTTGATTCTTCATACTGCAGCCTCTGCCTGGTCCCGGACATTGGTGAGCATGCCTTCAGGCGAGATGTTACCCCATGTGCACGGGCCCAGCGAGACCCCCCCACAAGCATGCCTGTGCTGTTCAGTTGTCCCTACTTTGTGGTCAATGTGCATAATTCTTGTGTACATTTCTGGGTCTTTGTGGTTGAGACTGAGGGTATGTCCCTATGGGACAGTAGCACTTATTGACTGCTCAGGAAAAGGCAGCCAGTTAGCTTCTCTGTCTCTAAATGTACACACCCTCACAAACACAGAGAAGTTCCGGAAGTTAAAAACAGCAGCTGACTGGACCAAATACAGCAAATGCTCACTTCAGAGAAATGGCTAAGCATTTCATTTTTATTTCAAAAGAGCAGAAAAAATTAGCAAACAAAAGGTCATTTATTAAAGTGGTTGTAAGGCCTTACATATACTCAGTGGACTGCCGGATACACAAAGGTTAAACAAATCCTCCTACATAAGTTGTACCTGTTTATCTGCAGTCTTCTCTTCTCCACATCTGTTCAAAGTCCAGAATTAATAAAGTTTGTCTGATCTATCAGAAGAAATGGGGGCAGACAGATAAAATTACACTCTGCAGAGCTTAGTGAAGAGAGGTCTGACAGCTGAACGGAGGGAAGGGACACACCCTCCTTCACACAACACACAGGAACAGAGCTGAGGCTGTCCATCAGCTGGAGTTCCCTCCCCTGTCATTTATTTTTCTTGGTGTCAGGAAAACTTGAAACTTGATAGCAGAGGAACAATGCAGCTGACAGAAGTGACAATTAGGGGGTTATTTACGAAAGGCAAATCCACTTTGCACTACAAGCATAGCTCCCAACTGTCCCTGATTTGAAGGGACTGTCCCTGATTTGGAGCAATGTCCCTCTGTCCCTCATTTTTTGTACAATTCTCCTTTAAGGGGGCGTGGTAAGGGGTGTGTCCTATGCCTGCATACTTTTGCTGATAGGTGTCCCTCATTCCCATCTCAAAAAGTTGGGAGGTATGCTACGAGTGCAAAGTGCACTTGAAATTGCACTGAAAGTGCACTTGGAAGTGCAGTCGCTGTAAATCTGAGGGGTAGATCTAAAATAAGGGGAAGCTCTGCTGATTTTATTATCCAATCATGTGCAAGCTAAAATGCAGTTTTTTTATTTTCCTTGCATGTCCCCCTCGGGCATGGGCGTCCGCAGGTAGGGGCAAGGGGAGGCAAGTGCCCCCCCCTGGAATTAGGGATCGGATCAGGAGTGAGGACCCCCATCACCCCTAGGGCCGGACTGGCCTACCGGGATGTTTCCCGGTAGGCTGCCTGCCCTGGGGCCGGTTTGCGGCTGCAGTGCTCGCCCTCTCTCCTGCGATCACGGAGCTGGCCGGGTCTGTGTTCTGCGGCCGCGCACCGCGCTGTAACATGGTCCTGCCCCCCTAGACCGGCTCGTGTGATAGTAGATAGAATCAGTCTTCCACCTATCACACGAGCCGGTCTAGGGGGGCGGGACCGTGTTACAGAGCGGTGCGCGGCCGCAGAACACAGACCCGGCCAGCTCCGTGATCACAGGAGGAGGAGAGATGTGAGTACTCAGTACAGCCCTAACGGTGTGCCTGAATAGGGGGATCAGCGGGGGGGGGGCGGCATATAGAGGAGATTAGCTTTCTATATTCCTCCATGCAGCCGCTGAATGCTTGGAGGAGGGAGAGGAGGAGAATCAAGCATTCAGCGGCTGCATGGAGGAATATAGAAAGCTAATTTCCTCTATCTGCCGCCCCCCTGCTGATCCCCCTATCCAAATTCTTTTTCTGCCCCCCTTCCCCAGTGCTCTCCTCCCCCACCAGACTCTCCAGCCCCCCCCTCCAGTTCTCCTTGTGCTCCCCCCAGTGCTCTCCTCCCCCACCACACTCTCCAGCCCCCCCCCCCCTCTCAACCCATGTTCTTTCTGCCCCCCCCTGCTCTCCAGCTCTCCCCATCCTTCTCTACCCCCCACCCCAGTGCTCTCTGCCCCCCCCGTGCTCCCCACCCCCCACAGTGCTGTCCAGCCCCCCCATGCTCCCCACCCCCACAGTGCTGTCCAGCCCCCCCCCCATGCTCCCCACCCCCACAGTGCTCTCCAGCCCCCCCGTGCTCCCCACCCCCACAGTGCTGTCCAGCCCCCATGCTCCCCACCCCTGTTCTTTCTGCCCCCGGTGCTCTCCAGCTCGCCCCCTGTGCTCCCCACCCCCCACAGTGCTCTCCAGCCCCCCATGCTCCCCACCCCCAAAGTGCTGTCCAGCCCCCCATGCTGTCCAGCCCTGTTCTTTCTGCCCCCGGTGCTCTCCAGCTCTCCCCATAAGTCTCCAGCCCCCACCCCAGTGCTCTCCACCCCCCACAGTGCTCTTCAGCTCCCCATGCTCCCCACCCCTGTTCTTTCTGCCCCCGGTGCTCTCCAGCCCCCCCACAGTGCTGTTCAGCCCCCCCGTGCTTCCCACCCGTTCTTTCTGCCCCCGGTGCTCTCCAGCTCTCCCCATCAGTCTCCAGCTCCCACCCCAGTGCTTCCCACCACCCACAGTGCTGTCCAGCCCTCCGTGCTCCCCACCCCTGTTCTTTCTGCCCCCAGTGCTCTCCAGCTCTCCCCATCAGTCTCCAGCTCCCACCCCAGTGCTTCCCACCACCCACAGTGGTGTCCAGCCCCCCGTGCTCCCCACCCCTGTTCTTTCTGCCCCCGGTGCTCTCCAGCTCTCCCCATCAGTCTCCAGCTCCCACCCCAGTGCTTCCCACCACCCACAGTGCTTTCCCGCCCCCCCGTGCTCCCCACCCCTGTTCTTTCTGCCCCTGGTGCTCTCCAGCTCTCCCCATCAGTCTCCAGCCCCCACCCCAATGCTCTCCACCGTGTGTGTATATATATATATATATATATATATATATATATATATATATATATATATATATATATATATTGTAATAATGTATGGTTTTCCCTTTCATGAACCAGAAAATAATGACGTTATGCTGTTGCGCTGGTATAATAACGCTGTGGGGCTGGTATGAAATTTTTTCCAGGGCTGAATTTTATTCCCAGTCCGGCCCTGATCACCCCTCTCTGTCACCCCCACTCTCTCTCTCACCCCTCTGTCTTTTTCACCCCCTCTCTCTCTATCACCCCCCTCTGTCTCTCTCTGTCACACTCCTCTCTCTGTGTCACCCCCTATGTCTCTCTCTGTCACCCCCTCTGTCTCTTTCTGTCACACTCCTCTCTCTGTGTCACCCCCTCTGTCTCTGTCACCCCCCCTCTCTCTCTCACCCCCTTTCTCTCTCTCTGTCACCCCCCTTTCTCTCTGTCACCCCCGTCTCTCTCTGTCACCCCCACATGTATGCAGTTTCTGACAGTCTCTTGGGCCATGTATGCAGTCTCTGGTCATCTCTTGTGCCATGTCCGCAATCTCTTACAGTCTCTTGATCCATGTATGCAGTCTGACAGTCTCTTTGGCCATGTCCGCAGTCTCTGACAGTCTCTTGGGCCATGTCCGCAGTCTGTGACAGTCTCTTGGGCCATGTCCGCAGTCTCTGACAGTCTCTTGGGCCATATCCGCAGTCTTTGACAGTCTCTACAGCCATGTCTGCACTCTCTGACCATCACCTGTACTAGGTCTGTAGTCTCTGACCGTGATAATGTGATAATGACATTGTCGAAAAGGTCAGAGCATGGGTGACCTTAAAATGATGCCCCCCCCTGAAAAAAGTTCTGCGGACGCCCATGCCCTCGGGTCTACAGTGACTGCAATTCCAAGTGCACTTTCAGTGCAATTTCAAGTGCACTTTGCACTTGTAGTTTGCACTTGTAGTGCAAAGTGGATTTGCCTTTAATAAATGACCCCCTTAGTTCTTTTATTGAGACATGTACACACTATAGATGGATATGCTTTGTTCAGATTTCATGTCTGATGTTTACAACATCTTTAGGTCTGCTTTAACCTGACAATAGGCATATGTAAATTTGACATCTACAATACAGCGTATTCATGGTGCTCTTGATTATATAATTAGCAGTAGAAGGAGGTTAAATCCTGGCCTAGTTTTCCAAGATTTACTTTTACCGAACACTGTGGTTAGCATTTTGTTGCAACATAGCATAGTTTAACAATAGGTATAGTCTTTTATTGTACATCAGAGAGACATTGACACAGTTGCTAGGCAGAGTGTTGCGAATCCTTACATGGCTGGGATTTATATTGTAAGGCTGAATTATGCTTAGGTGCTAGAGAACATTAGGGGGTTAGCTTTGTAAAGTAATAGCTGAATTTCTTTCAGATTTTGCAAAAAAGTTTATAATGTTATGGACAATTAGGGTATGCTCACACTCATTTTTACAAGTCATTTGATATAACCTCTGTTGTGGGTATCATAAAAATTGTATTTTTTCCTAATTCCAGTATGCCGTGTTTCTGCAGAAAGTTGCTTATTTTTAAGCACCAAGAAATGTTTAATATTATACTGCAAGTGTGAAAATGCACTGTTTTCAGCAGTATACATTTTTGCAGTTGCTGAATTTTATTTGTTGTAACTAACAGCAAAATCCTGGACCAACTGGTTAAATTAGGCATTTCCCTTTAGGTGTATTAGAGAGCAAATCTATTACCCCGGTAAACATCTAGCATATGACACTCAGAAAGGAAAAATAATCATATGGCATATTGAATGTTTTTATATCGGTTTGGTCAAGGTGCTTTCTGGCTTTATGTCCATTTATTTGCCAGACTATCATTTTACATTAGAAAAATCTGTCCCTAATTGATATCCTTATTCTTTACAGACACTAAACTGTGTCTTTAAGAACCCATAGCTTTCACAGGCAATTCTGGGCTATGGTGTCCCAAATATTCAGAATCTCTTAGACCCCATTCACATGGAGCAATTTGCCGTGTGCTCCGTGCAGGGTTGGCTTTTATGGCATAGGGATACACAGGGATACACAGGTGTTGCGGGCATATCCATGCCGGGGCCCATTGTTGTCTATTGGGACACAGCTGCTTTGAGTCCAAGTGATCAGAGGTAGGTGTTCTTTCTTACCCATATTCCGTGTTCCAAATAGGAAATTATTAAAGGATAAATTTACCTTTTGTAACATGTTACGTGGTACAAACATATTCATGTACACTATATTGTCAAAGGTATTAGGATGCCTGCCTTTACATGCACATGAACTTTAATGGCATCCCAGTCCTAGTCCAGAAGGTTCAATATTGAGTTGACCCACCCTTTGCAGCTATAACAGCTTCAACTCTTCTGGGAAGGCTGTCCACAAGGTTTAGGAGTATGTCTATGGAAATGTTTGACCATTCTTCCAGAGACGCATTTGTAAGGTCAGGCACTGATGTTGGACGACAAGGCCTGGCTTGCAGTTTCCGCTCTAATTCATCCCAAAGGTGTTCTATCAGGTTGAGATCAAGGCTCTGTGCAGGCCAGTCAAGTTCCTCCACCCCAAACTCGCTAATCTATGTCTTTATGGACCTTGCTTTGTGCACTGGTGCCAAGCCATGTTGGAACAGGAAGGGACCATCCCCAAACTGTTCCCAAAAGTTTGGAGCATGAAATTGTCCAAAATGTCTTTGTATGCTGATGCCTTAAGAGTTCCCTTCACTGGAACTATGGGGCCAAGCCCAACCCCTGAAAACATGATTTGGACTAGTGCACAAAGCAAGGTCCATAAAGACATGGATGAGTGAGTTTGGGGAGGAGCAACTTGACTGGCCTGCACAGAGTCCTAAACCTCAACCCGATAGAACACCTTTGGGAGGAAATAGCGCAGAGACTATGAGCCAGGCCTTCTCGTCCACATCAGTGCTTGACCTCACAAATGCACTTCTGGAAGAATGGTTAAACATTCCAATAGACACACTCCTAAACCTTGTGGACACCCTCCCCAAAAGAATTAAAGCTGTGTAGTATATAGAATAGAATAGAACTATAGAATAGTAGCTATGGACGGGCATTCCCACCAAATATGAAAAATATGTCCATCCATGTCGCAATTTCTCCAGCATTTGCTGGAGTGAGAGGGGGAAATTTGAGCCATCTTCACAAGAGTGTAATACCATTTATAGAGAATTTGTATTACAGTTTCCTAGTGAGATATGTTTTTGGAGAAGGTGGTAGATAAGCGAATAGCTCGGTACCAGAGAGGAAGGGGGATTTGAATTCGTGGTTTGGATTCCAAGTAGGCTATAGCTTGGGGACTTTCCTCTTGATCTGGTTTTGTTAGCAGTCCATAGAGATAGGATATGCCACGGAGTTTATTGTTGATTGGATTGAAGAACTGTATAAGATCCTTGGTTCAGGTTTTTTGCGAGGTTGAGATGGAGGCGAAAATACGATGCATTCTCAAGAATATATAAAAGTCCTTGTTAGGTATGACATATCAGTCTGAAAGTTGATGGAAAGAGAGAAGTTGGTTGTGTTGGAACAAATCCCTTATCGTTCGGAGGCCCTGTGAGGACCATCTTTGTAGTGGTAAGTCCGGAGAGAGGCGTAATATAGCTGAAAATGAAAGTTGATAAAGAGCTTGGATGTATATGCAGCCTGAGATTTGCAAAATTGATTTCCAAGTGATTATGGTCGTATTGACTGTTGGAAGGAAGGTGTGTGGAGGGTGGTGTCCCATCCAGATGGCTGCTAAGAAGTGCGAGGGGGTATGGGCAAGATTTGTAGCTTCAATCAGAGTCCAGGGTTGTAGTGAGGACATGTCCCATAGCTTTTTTGTTTCATCCAGTATTATAGCTTTTTAATATGATCTGAGGTTAGGGACTCCGAGAATAGCATACTTCGTAGGTGTATTGTAAGCTTGAATGCATGGTTTATGAGCTGCCCATATGAAATTATTGATGATCCATTGAAATAAGGCTATGTCTGGATGCAGTATTGGCACTAGCAGAGTTCTGAAGAGATATAGGACATGTGGTAAGAGGAACATTTTGGCCAGGGCTATTCGACCTGCCCAAAAGGCATTCATGGAGAGGAGTGATTTGGCAATATGCTGTAATTCCTGACTTAGCAAAGAAATGTTAGTATGCAGAAGCAGGGTAGAGGGGAGGTCAGCTGAATACCCAAGTATATCATGGATGAGTTGGGGGCCCAGGAAAAAGGGGATGATGAGGTGATGCTTGTTCTGAGTTGTGGTGATAAAGATATCCCCAGCTATATCCATATGGGCTCTAATTGCTTGTGCTAGTGGTTCAATAACTAGTGCAAAAATTTGTGGTGACAAGAGGCAGCCCTGACGGGTCCAGTTGGTGATAGGGAATGGGGAGGATAACAAGCCCAATGTTAGGACTTTTGCGGTTGGGGCAGAGTAGAGACCTAGGATGGCT
Source organism: Lithobates sylvaticus (assembly GCA_028564925.1). Lineage (NCBI taxonomy): Eukaryota > Metazoa > Chordata > Amphibia > Anura > Ranidae > Lithobates > Lithobates sylvaticus. Next base: position 422,421,960 of record CM053028.1, on the reverse strand, counting down.
TTTCAAAATGGGCCATGTATACCAAACTTCTGTAGCACTAAATCCAGGTATAGCCAATTGATATTATCAAATGCCTTCTCTGCGTGGTGGTGCTCTGCCCAGTGAATCATATCAATGAATCTACGAGTGCCATCTGAGGCTTGTGTGGAGGGAATGAAACCTACTTGATCTGGGTGTACTAGATTGGGCACATATGTCGCTAAACGGGTGACTAACAATTTTACGTAGGGTTTGAGGTCAGTGTTGAGCAGAGATATGGAGCGATAATTGGCCGGGTCGTGGGGAGGTTTGCAGGCTTTGTGTATGGTAGTTATCACTGCTTCAAGGGAAAAAAATCTGTTAAAGGTGTTGCATAGGTGGGGTACAATTTGGTCTTTATATGATTTGTAGCATTTGTTTATGTAACCATCCGGTCCTGAAGCTTTGTGTGAAGGGAGTTCTTTTATAGCTTTGATGATCTCTTGCTGGGAGAATGGCTGGGCTAGCAAGTCAAGCTGCGATGGAGATATCGAAGGGAGTTTGAGAGGGGTCAAGGAAGTCTTGTATTAGTCATTGGGTTGGATGTGGCTCCAATGTAGAGAGTGAGAGGTTGTATAGTTTTACGTAAAAGGCACTAAACTCGTTCGCTATGTCTTTTGTGTTTGACAGTTTGGGACCCTTTTGCTTTAGGAGGAATGGGATTCTATTTTGCGCTGCTCTTCTTCTACATTGCTGGGCTAGGTGTTTCCCAGCTTTATTGCCCTGGGAGTACCAAGTGAGGTGAAGGCGCTTGAGATAAAAAACGTGACCTTTTTGGAGGAAAGAGCTAAGATTGTTTTTTTAATTTACTGAGCTCTTTTGCTTTATCTAGGGTGGGGTTTTGTTTATTTAGGGATTCAATCGTCTGAATACGTTGGAGGAAGGAGTTTGTTGTGAGAGTTTTATTTTTATTTTCCTGGGCACCCAACTGTAGGCAAATTTCCCGTATGACAGACTTGTGGGCATTCCAGAGTGTAGTTGGATTGGAAACAGAGCCAGTGTTGGTGGCAAAGAATGAAGATATCTCAGATCAAATCTGTTCTCGGATCTCCGGTACACTAAGGAGTGTGGCATTCAAGCACCATAGGGTGTGTCTGGTGGTGGGGGAGGCAGGGATATGGTAATGGATACTGGGGCATGATCCGACCATGTAATAAGGCAAATCTTGGATCTAGTGATTTTTTGGAGTAGTGTCTTAGAGGTTAAGAACAGGTTGATCCGAGAGTATGATTTTTGGGTATTCGAAAAGAAAGAGTAATCCCTCTCAGTACCGTGTTGACATCTCCTTGGGTCATGGAAATCATTCAGGGAGACTATTGAGGATAGAGCCGTGGACTTCCTGCATTTTGTGTTGGATGAATCCATCTGGTTGTCTAAAACTTCATTGAAATCGCCACAAATAATGATTTGGTCTAATGGAGTAATGTTGGATTTTATGCATTATGGATTTATAGAAGGATTTCTGATGGACATTGGGAGTGTAAATATTTACTATGATAAAAGGTTGGTTGTTGAAAGTGGCTGACAGAATCAGGTATCAACCTGAGGGGTCTTGGTCAATGTGGGTGAGATTGAAGGAGACGGAGGAACGTACTGCAATTATCACTCCCCTTGTTTTCTTGTCAGCGCAAGCCTGAAAACAATGGGGGAATAGTTTGTGGGAGCTTTGTGGAGGGTTATGTTCAGGAAAATACGTTTCTTGAACGCATAATATGTCTGCCTTTTGTGATATAGCTTCTCGTCATAGGAGTGACCTTTTAAAGGGGCTGTGAAGGCCTTTAGTGTTTAAGGAGACAATTGTGAGTGTCATCGCTTCAGATGGAGGGAGTCAGGGAGTAGGTGATGTAACGGTACCGAGGAGGATAGACTGACTGTAAAGGAGGAGAGGAGAGAAGGGAGGGGGTAAAGGAGCAATAGTGTAGCAGAAATAGCACTATACACAGTGGTATGTGTGGGCAGATCAGGACCTGTTGTATCAGACAGGGCCTGATCTGGACACACAATAGTAAAGAAAATCAAATACTTGGTTAAACTAATAGAATAAGCTATATATCAACGTGGAAATAACACTTCTAAACGTAGTAATTTAAACCAGGGAATGTGCTTAGCACATCAAGAACAGTGGAGCATGGAAGGGGTAACATAGGCGCTTCCACCCCTCCACTAACCTATTAATATGAAAAACAAAGAAACAGTATGGTAACCAGCCTTAAATGTGTGCTGTCTTGGCAAATGCCTTCGTGCAAGAGGGTGTCCTGTAGTCAAGTCAGAGCGTGTGAATCCCAAGGGTTGGAGATTTTGGAGGATGGTCTCGTATTGGGGTAGGAGGAGGTGCTTGTGTAATTATACCCCAATTGTGGAGCTGTTTGAGACCTTCCTTAGGTGTCATATTGGCAACTTGCAATTTTGTGGGGTGAACCCATTTGTAGATAATCTTGCATTCACTTAGTATAGAAGTGACCGGAGCGAAGGCTCTGCGCGCTTGGGAGGTAGCAGCTGATATGTCCTTGTAGAGAGACACTTTATTAAAGGGATCTGGAAGTGAGCGGATGGATCTTGTTGTGCACATAATTTCTTCTTTGACATGAAAAAAGTGTACCTTTGCCAGTATATCTCTGGGGACAGAATTGGGAGGTGTTGCGGTTTGTGGATCCTATGTGCGTGGTCTATGAGCATGTCCTTTGTTGTCAGTGACGGAACAAGCTTGCGGAAAAGCTGGTGTATGTACGGTATTATTTCCGTGGCTGCTAGGGATTCAGAGACCCCTCTTATTTTGATATTGTTCCTTTGCGAGCAATCTTCAAGATCTGCGATTTTTAAGTGAAGCTGATGAACCTCAGCGGCTTGTTCATCTTGTATATCTACCATGGCATTGTGTGCTTTAGTGGCTTCAGAGAGGTGTTGCTCAATATGGTCAGTGCGTTGCTCTAAAGAGTTTACCTTGTCTTGTATCTGGTTTATTGAGATTTTAAGCTCTCTATGAAAGTCTGTCTGCAGGGACATCAGCGTGGCCTTAAGGGAGTGCTCAGAGGCCGGGTTATCTGTTGTGGGGTATGCTTCCAAGGGCTTAGGCAGTCTGGCCTGTTGTGGGACTACAGGTCCCAGCACCATGCTGATTTTTAGTGGGAGGCTGTTTGTCTGGGGATTGTGCAGGGAAGTCTGCTAGCCTCTTACCTCTGTCTCCCGGGAGGTGGATTGTTCATATGTCTTGTCCATGGCGTCCTCCACCTCAGGGTATGGAGAGGAAGCTGCAGCTTGGCTGTTTGGCGGCCGCTTCGGGCTTCGCTGCTCCAGGCCGGTGCCATCTTGCTGTCCCTGCTGTGCGGGCTTCATATAGAAATCTAGAAGTCTGCGGGTCCTTTGAGCTTGGGTTTCTTCCGGGACATAGTCCGGGGGATGCCCTGTGTGCGGTTCTCCGTTCGGGAGAGTGTCTGTTGGGTGGATGGTGGCTGGATGTGGTCGGCTGTGTTGTGGAGGAGCGGAGCAGTGATCTCAGGCAGCCATCTTCATCAGCGACCAGGCCACGCCCTCATATTAATCCCTTTTTATCAATCTATTCAGGAACATTATAAATTTCAAAACAGCATTTAAAAGAGTGATATTAGGTTGTCCATTCAAATCCATGAACATAAATATTATAACCATTATACTGTAAATAGAAAATGTATAACTTACTGATATCAATATAACATTTTATCTTTTGAAAATGTAAAATGCACTATATGTTATTTCTGCCCAGCAGAATCTTCTAGATTTTGTGCTAGGAAACCTTTCTACATTATTGCTATTTTGTGCATCCAAGAAAAAGACTTTCATGGCATTTTGACCTACTTTAAAACTTTATGGGAAACTTTTACTGAACATTATCACTTTTGGAACTTGAGAAATGCTTCTTAAATTTACTAAATTCTGAAGAGTCCTACATGAACATCCCTTTTAATTTATTTTTATCACGTAGAAATATCTGGATTTTGAACCATATTTCCCATATCTAGTAAAGTGATATTAACTTGTTTCATGAACCAGACATGAATAGGAGATTCCAGTGATATCCTGTTATCTCTTCCTATTAATCCATATCTTGCTTTGCTATATTCACTACAAGTTAAAGGAAAGGATTAAACTCATCACACTGGGACTCCAGCAAGATAGGGATTAAGTTATCAGTATTGATAGCTTGTTTTTCTAATGTATGGTGTGCAGGGGGTAAAAGAATTATTGGTATTGTAGATAAATGAAATTACTTAGCAGAAACTAGGTCATTCTTCAAAAGGGTCTGTTTTGCTAATGAAAAAGGACAAGCTGTGATATAAATGGCAATTAATAAGATTAGACAGTGTAGGAGGACAATGAAGAGGAATCAGCTTATGTCTAAATTGTATGTTTCTATAATCTTTATAGAATTAGCTTTTTTATGAACCCTCTCACTGCATTAGACCTAGTAAGTGTTTTATTCTGCAAGTAATCAAGCCATCATTTTCTATTTTTTATATTTAGTAAGATAATTTACAGTACAGATGTGGGAATCCATTAAATGTGTGTACTTTTAAAACATATTAGTTTTTTTAACAGACCTATAATTACCAAGCAACTTTGCAAATACAGTGGTGTGAAAAAGTGTTTGCCCCCTTCCTCATTTCCTGTTCCTTTGCATGTTTGTCACACTTAAGTGTTTCGGAACATCAAACCAATTTAAACAATAGTCAAGGACAACACAAGTAAACACAAAATGCAATTTGTAAATGAAGGTGTTTATTATTAAAGGTGAAAAAAAATCCAAACCATCATGGCCCTGTGTGAAAAAGTGATTGCCCCCTAAACCTAATAACTGGTTGGGCCACCCTTAGCAGCAACAACTGCAACCAAGCGTTTGCGATAACGTGCAATGAGGCTTTTACAGCGTCCTGGAGGAATTTTGGCCCACTCATCTTTGCAGAATTGTCCTAATTCAGTTACATTAGAGGGTTTTCAAGCATGAACAGCCTTTTTAAGGTCATACCACAACATCTCAATAGGATTCAGGTCAGGACTTTGGCTAGGCCACTCCAAAGTCTTCATTTTGTTTTTCTTCAGCCATTCGGTGGTGGACTTGCTGGTGTGTTTAGGATCATTGTCCTGCTGCAGAACCCAAGTTCGTTTCAGCTTGAGTACACGAACAGATGGTCGGACATTCTCCTTCAGGATCTCTTGGTAGACAGCAGAATTCATAGTTCCTTTTATCACGGCAAGTCTTCCAGGTCCTGAAGCAGCAAAACAGCCCCAGACCATCACACTACCACCACCATATTTTACTGTTGGTATAATGTTCTTTTTCTGAAATGCAGTGTTCCTTCTACGCCAGATATACTTGGACACACACCTTCCAAAGAGTTCCACTTTTGTCTCATCGGTCCACAGAATGTTGTCCCAAAAGTCTTGGGGATCATCAAGATGTGTTGTGGAGAAATTGAGACGAGCTTTGATGTTCTTTTTGCTCAGCAGTGGTTTTCTCCTTGGAACTCTGCCATGCAGGCCATTTTTGCCCAGTCTTTTCCTGATGGTGGAGGCATGAACGCTGAACTTAACTGAGGCAAGTGAGGCCTGCAGTTCCTTGGACGTTGTTGTGGGGTCTTTTGTGACCTGGATGAGTCGTCGCTGCGCTCTTGGGGTAATTTTGGGCGGCCGGCCACTCCTGGGAAGGTTCACCACTGTTCCATGTCTTCGCCATTTGTGGATAATGGCTCTCACTGTGGTTCACTGGATTCCCAAAGCTTTGGAAATGGCTTTATAACCCTTTCCAGACTGATAGATCTCAATTACTTTCTTTCTCAATTGTTCCTGAATTTCTTTGGGTCTCGGCATGATGTGTAGCTTTTAAGGATCTTCTGGTGGACCTTACTGTGTCAAGCAGCTCCTATTTAAGTGATGCCTTGATTGTGAACAGGTATGGCAATAATCAGGCCTGGGTGTGGCTAGAGAAATTTAACTCAGGTGTGGACAACCACAGTTATAGTATGTTTTAACAAGGGGGGCAATCACTTTTTCACACAGGGTCATGATGGTTTGGATTTTTTTTCACCTTTAATAATAAACACCTTCATTTACAAATTGCATTTTGTGTTTACTTGTGTTGTCCTTGACTATTGTTTAAATTGGTTTGATGTTCCGAAACACTTAAGTGTGACAAACATGCAAAGGAACAGGAAATGAGGAAGGGGGCAAACACTTTTTCACACCACTGTATATATTCTATGCCTTTTTTTCCTTGTTTTTTTTTTTAGAGCTGTCGTCATAGGCCTGTTCTAGGGTTTATTTGTAGCCCTGGAACTTAGGGAGATAACAAGCATCTGTTTCACTGTTTCACATAGCTGATATATGATGATTTCCTTACTGCATTGCACTAATAAAATCACTGGAGATCACAAACTGCTAAAAACAGGCAGTTCCAAAATATGTGTAGCACACCCTAACCTCCAGGAGGCAAGCTGGTACACCCAGAGACAGGGTGGCCTGACATTTCACATAATTACTTAGGCAATAGTGGGATGAGTACAGATGGGCGAAAGTCATTGTAAAATGCAAAACAACTCTACACTCCAAGGAGGGAGGGATAGGGCACAGGATACCCATAAACCAACAGGCTAGCAGACCCCACCAGAAAGGGAAAAAATTACTTGCAGTCTTTACAGATAGAAAACCCTGAAGCTGACCTGGCATTCTGTGATTACATTTCCTGACTGTAAGGTACTTAGTAAATTGTCTCTCAGCACCCTAGGTAGAAGACACCATACTTCAGTAAGGTCCAAGCTTCACATCCAAGCTTCTGGTCCTTCAAGACATCTTCAGATTCTCCATGGCTCCTCAATCCTCAGGCTCCACAAGCTAGGCCCCAGTTCCAGGTCTCTGTCCAGCCACATGGTCACCTACTCAGGCAGCAGGCTTAAGAGGTTTCAACAGCACAACATACCCCTCCCCCAGGTAGAAGGCCCAGGGGAGAACAGGATGACTCCCCAAGGCCACTCCCTGAATATGTATACCCTTTCTCAGCATGCACTAATGCCAAGCAAACTCCTACTGGTTGGCCAGGAAGTGATATATATTTCTTACTCTTGTTAGCGAAGCTCTCACACACCTACTGCCCCTACCAGGACCCAGGAGAAACCCAAAGAAGCTTGTAAGCAGGTGCTTCCATGAGGTTCTAAAGGGGTAACTGTTTTTCTCTTGCTTTATAGGTCAGCCAGGTGCAAATTATTGCAATGTCTAAATGTTGTACTGTGTTGACTTGCTGAGCTAGTGGTGTCTGAGAAGGAAGGGTTAGCGCTTTTCCTGCTCTTTACTACAAGGACACCACCCACCTCGGGTCATGCCCTGTGAGGAAAGACTGCCAAAGTGTAGTTATTACACTATCAAAGTTGATCACCCCCTTGTGGGATATGGCGTTCCCAGGAGGTCTGGAGCCTGTACACCCTCATGGACTATAGCTGCCAGTTAGGGACTTTATTTCTTTCCTGGATTACTGCCAAATTATAGACACTAAGGGACTACTGCTACTTCTTGAGGATTTACTGCCTCAATGGACTCTTTCCTTGAAAGAATTGATTTTATGAACTTTTCCACCTGCCTAAGGTACAATCACTTTTTGTGGCACTAGAGAGCTTTGTATAGGAAACTGTGTGGAAGATGTCTTTGAGAACTGGTACTTGTTATTTGCAAATACTTCAGTAAAAACTCTTTATTTGTTCATCTTACTGCTTGGTTTGAAGTATCTAAAAGGGGTGCATGCATGGTGTGTAAAAAGAACAGGGCTTTCAACAAGGGGACTGGAGTTAGAGAAGATACAGCACAGAGGTCTAACAAGCAGGATGCTATCCAGAGAAGGCTAGATTGCTATTACTAATGATTACCATATTTGCGAGACTTGCTAATGCAACCAACCAGCCTGGAAATGGGTGACATGGCAAAAGTGAGGGTTATTCTGATAGTGAAGATGTGTTATGCTTGGCTCCTTCACTAGAGGCCCACTCATCACATAATGGAACTGAACCAGTGGCACAGGAACCCAGCCTGGAGTTACAGGAGAGAGAGATGTAGCAGGGCCCCCGGGAAGGAGAACAAACAAGGAGTGATAGAGGTGACAGGTTTGCTGAGTTGTTGGAAGCCGGTACATGCTCTGCGGTACCAGCTTAGAAATGCTGCACACCCTGGAGTGGTGTTCTCTAACAGAAGTGTATCCAAAGTGCTTAGTGTTAACAGTGTATGAAGTATGGCCATGATTTGCAAGGAGTTAAGTGTGCAAGATTTTGCTAACGTCTAAAGTCTGGAGACCTGCCTTAATGTTGATTTACATGACAACAGCTCTTGCATGTGATTCGGGCATTGGCGGGTGCAGTTCCACTGTGCCCCACTAGGGCACCTTAACCTGTTGCAGACTCTGGGCATTCTAGACACATCTAAAAAAATATAATCTTTGTACACAGGGCGTGTCCAGTACGTCCAGTCCTTATGCCCTGCTGTCCTGCTGCTGGGATCCCCCTGGTCCCAGTACATGGCAATTCAGCTCGGATTAATCACAGCGAAGGTCAGCAGCAGGAGCTGTAAAAAAAGCAGCATGACAATGTTTATCAACAACGTTGATCAGCCGTGAATACAGAAAGCATGAAACATTGTTTAATTTTGTAACTTTCTGTTTTTTCATCTACAGATCAAAGGGATGAACTTGGACCTGCAGATAAAGTCAGTTAAAGCAACCTGACATGTAAAAAAAAGTTTGCTTTTTAATTAAATGTTCCTCTATTAACCCTTAGCTTACTCTAATCAGCTCTAATTAACTCTTTATTCTCCTTCTCCATTCAATTATAATTTTCCTGGTGATTTGTTTTCTATTTTATTAACTAATATTTAAAAAATGTTTCTGTTTTTGTTTGCTTTGTTCATTAATATTTTTACACCTTTTACATATATTTACAAGTATCACACTGAAAAAAGCGCAAAATTAAAAAAAACATTACTTCATTTGTAAATAACTTTGCAATGCTTTATACCAAAATCATAATTTTAGTTTTGTTTTAAACAGGAGAAATTACAGAATACAATGTATACTTTTTATGTGAGGTAACACTATTTATTTTTAAACTAACACTGCTCATAAAAAGAAAACTGCCTTTTGTTTATTTTTTTATGTTTAATTGTCTAAAGATTGCAAAAAAAGTTGTTGCAGGACAATATTCACAAAAAGAAAGCCTTGTTTTCCCTTAAAAAAACAGTATATGTATTACATTGTTATGTTAACCACCTAAGCCCAGAGCCACTTTCTGAGATTTGGTGTTTACAAGTTGAAAAAAAGTTTTTTGCTTGAAAATTACTTAGAAACCCCAAACATTATATATTTTTTCTAACACTCTAGAGAATAAAATGGCGGTCGTTGCAATACTTTCTGTCACACCGTATTTGCGCACCGGTCTTACAAGCACACTTTTTTGGAAAAAAATACACTTTTTTTAATTAAAAAATAAGACAAAAGTAAAGTTAGCCCAATTTTTTATATTATGAAAGATAATGTTACACTGAGTAAATTGATACCCAACATGTCACACTTCAAAATTGTGCCCGTTAATGGAATGGCGACAAACTTTTACCCTTAAAAATCTCCATAGACGATGTTTAAAAGGTTGCATGTTTTGAGTTACAGAGGTGATCTAGGGCTAATGATCGTGGCGATACCTCACATGTGTGGTTTGAACACCATATTCATATGCGGGCGCTGCTCATGTATGCGTTCACTTCTGCGCATGAGCTCGGTGGGACGGGGCGTGTTTAAAAAAATATTTTCTTATTTTTTTTACCTTTTATTTTTTATTTTTACACTGTTCTTTTAAAAAAAATGTGTCACTATTATTCCTATTACAAGGAATGTAAACATCCCTTGTAATAGAAAAAAGCATTACGGGACCTCTTGAATATGAGATCTGGGGTCACCTCAGATCTTATATTTACACTAAAATGCAATAAAAAAAAATGGTGTAAAAAAAAAATGGTGTTAAAAAAAAATGTTGCTTTAGGAGCTATGGACGAAAATGACGTTTTGACGTCGCTTCCACCCTGCAATGGTATGGAGACGGGTGGGGGCCATCTTACCCTCAATCTTCTCCATACCTAACAGGAGAAAGGACCCGATCGCCTCCGTGGCTGCCGGCAGCTCCAGTAATCGGCGGAGGGCACCAGAGCACAGCGGGAGGGGGGCCCCTCTCCCGCTGCCAATAAAAGGGATCTTGTGGCGAATCCACCACAGAGACCACTTTTACCTGAAAGCGGACCGCCCACTGAAGAAGAGGATACAATGATATCCCTCTTCAAAGTACCGATGTATAAAGACGGCGGGCGGTCCATAAGTGGTTATACAATGACAAAATTATCGCTGAATAAACAGGCTCATAGCAGAAATTTGAAAATTGCTCTGGTCCATAAGGGGTAAACAGGTGTAAGAGTCGAAGTGGTTAACCCCTACCCACAAACTGAACTATCATATCAGCTAAACTGACTGCAGCTTAGCACCACTAAAATTACATAGACACTCCTGTGCTACAGTGTACCTAGTACATGCCTCCATTCTAGGACTCAGTAATAGCTATCTGGAATAATTGGGGCATTGACTCAGCTTTTCTAAATGCATGCAGGAGCTGCCTATTTCTACTGTTTTCTGATCACCAGTGTTTGAGTGCATAGCAAATTAGAAATAATATATTCAGGCAGTTGCAACCTTTAATCAAACAGATATACAAATAAACCATGCTTTTTCCCATGCTTTTTCTCCAGTTCTATTGCAGACCCAGACAGGTTGAATGTAAATACAGATGTATTTTTAGGTCCTGGGCCTGCCATGGCAGCTCTCAAGGGACAGGGGAAAAAATGGCCAGTTAAACGTTGTTTGTTATTTGTTAAAGATAGATTCATTCTTCAAAGACTGAAAAAAAATTTTTGAAATGGTATTACAATTTATTTATTTTGAAGCATTTCTCAAAAATGATGACTGTCACAGGGGAATACATATTTGAGAGCTCTCTTTATACCATGGCCATAGGAATCATATCAGTCCCAGGTAAATGGTCATCACCCCATTCAAAAGTCTGCATTGCAATTATAGCATGCGTGCAGCACGCTCCTAGCACAAAGGGAGGTACACAAATATGCTGCCCCAAGGTAAGGGGTTAAACTGAAATATTTCCAGTTTCCTAGTTACTAAACTATCAAAGATGTATTGAAAAACATTTGACAATACAACTAAAGTCAAACAACTAAATGCATAAGACAGAGTGTATAGGAGCTTGAACACTTTCAGTATGATTCTTCCCACAGAAGTCTGACCTTATTGGAGTGAAGCCTGAGCTATCATCTTGATCTCAGTGGAGCGGTGAGCTGCAGTCTTTGCAGAATGCAGTCTTGATTTACTTACATGTGAGTGCATTTTTAATAAAGTATGTGGTTTAAAATGTATATGGAGAGCACTATGGTCTATTTGTTATTTCTCTGAATTTCAACATTGTGCTCTCCTTCTGGAACTGGCTCTGATGTGAAAGAAGGTTTTTAACCTTCTAGAGTAGCTTATCCTGGCTGATTAAAAGGGAATCTGCCCAATTCTACCTTTTATAATTTAAAGGTCCTACTAATTAGATGAAAGTTTGTCCACTTGGTTTACGGTGGAGGATTGCACACTTTTCACTGTAATGAGTTTATGCATGATGGATCCAGATTTTTATGGTTGTTGAAGATTATTTATAAACTTTTTTGTGTTTTTTGCACTTATATGGGGACTTTGTGACACTACTGACTACTATTACAGAATTCACTAGTTTTGTAATTGTCTGTGTTCTAACTAGTGATTACACAGCATAGTTATTCATTGATTTTAACAGTGATTTGTCAGCACTGTGCAATTTTTTATTTTATTTTGTGAAAGTTTGTTATAACTTTGAGCACGGCAGCTTAGTTTTGATTTAGAACTACATTGGCGAGAGCAAGGATTTTTTCTTTATTACTATACCTATACAAAATGTGGCAGTTGGTGGCTTTCAAATACCTTTAAACCAAAATGTTTCCTATTTCCCAGTGACAATACCACGGGGCTACTTTTTTATTGGTTTCAACCTCAATTATTTTTTTATTGTTTGGTGACCTAATATTTGTGGTTGAAAGCTGTTTGCAAGCAACACCATTGCCAAGGGCATAGTCAGCATTAAACAGCTAGAATGCTGGGAGCCTAACCAATGGGAGTAAACCTCTAAAGCCCAATACACACGGTCGGATTTTCCGATGGATTCTGTCCTATCGGACAATGTTGTCGGAAATTCCGACCGTGTGTAGGCACCATCGGACAGTTTCCATCGGATTGTCCGACGGACCAAGTCCTATCTCCTGCTGGATAGATTTTTTGACAACAAAGTCCGATCACACCAAATCCGATCGTGTGTAGCGAATTCCGACGGACAAAGTGCTACGCATGCTCAGATCACATTACAAGACCAAAGCTATTGGCTACTAGCCTCTACGTAGTCCCGTCGTATGCAACAAACGTCACCACGTTCAGAATGATCGGATTCTGTGTGTTCGCAAAACCAACATCGGACAAAGTACGACGGACATGATCCGACGGACCTGGTCCTCGGATAATCCGAGCGTGTGTATGGGGCTTTAGTCTGTATTCCAACATATTCAGCATATTGTATGAGCATCAGAATGTGTAATGGTCAGGAATACTGAATTATAAAGGAAATGAATAACTGGCTGTAAAAGTTTGGCCAGCATGCTGGCTAATAACAAAAATTCCCCTATGAGGACCCTGGGAATTACACACATTGACTGTCGTCATTAACAAATTATGGTGCTGCACATAATACACATTCCTGGCACTTAGTGTTTTTGTCTTTCCATCTAGTTTTGGGCAGCGCACTGTTCCCTTGAATTTACAATTCTGGCACTTTGTGTTAGAAAACTCTGTCCTCCAGCAGATAACTGGCTAGAACATATTTAAAATAATATGTAATCAGCCAAATTATCAGACAGGAAGTAACTGCCACTTGCAGTCTACTAAACAGGTGCAAAGTTAGAAGCTAGAATGCAAAATGGGTTCAGGATGGCAAAAAAATGCATATGCTGCAGAGTAATGAAAAACAGATTGTAAAAAACTCCACAAACACTGTCCCTTCATATCAATGTCTCTGTGGCTCAATAATGTGGCTGCAAAGCATAGTCTCAATAGGACACATAGAGATTTACTAAAATTGGAGCACTCAGAATCTGGTGCAGCTGTGCATGGTAACCAATCAGCTTTAAACGTCAGCTTGTTCAATTAAATGATAGGTTCACCTTTGTAAAATAAATAAATGCATATCTTTTTGCAGGTAACAAAAAGTATGTTTATTATTTTTTGATTAGGAGCCTACAAGAGCATTGCTTCTGTGATTAGCACTTTTGTCATTTTGCAACAGCACCGCAAACGCACGGTAAACATCATAGGCGTACAGAAACTTTGAAGAGAGCTTGGGGACCTTTGTGCTTTTGCTACTCCTCAGGACTCTGCTCTTGTGGCTTTAAGAAAGGAGTTTACAGTAACTACTACTACCACTGCTACCTAAAAGCTGAAGTATACTGTTTGCTACAAGCATGGACTTTAATATTATTATTATTATACAGGATTTATATAGCGCCAACAGTTTACGCAGCACTTTACAATATAAAAGGGAGACAGTACAGTTATAATACAATAAAATACAAGAGGATTAAGAGGGCCCTGCTCAGAAGAGCTTACAATTTAATAGGTTGGGGCAGGTGGTACAAAAGGTTGTAACTGTGGGGAATGAGCTGAGGGAAGTGGTAAAAGATTAGTTGGAGACGTGAGAGGCTTTCCTGAAGAGATGAGTTTTCAGGAATCGCCTGAAGGTAGCAAGAGTAGGGGATAGCCGGATAAGTTGAGGTAGCGAGTTCCAGAGGATGGGAGAGGCTCTGGAGAAATCCTGGAGATGAGCATGGAAGGAGGAGACGAGAGAGCTTGAGAGTAGGAGGTCTTGAGAAGAGCGGAGGGGACGATTTGGGTGTTATTTGGAGACAAGATTGGTGATGTAGCTTGGGGCAGAGTTTTGAATGGCTTTGTATTTTGTGGTTAGTATTTTGAATTAAATTTAATATAGCTTGTTCTACACCAGGCACTAGCACCAACACTAAGGGAAACCCTGACAGTGGTAACAATAATAACATCCGGAGTAAGCCTACCCAACCAAAAGGCGAACAAGCAAATAACCCGCCAAACCAACCATATCAACCAAACCCACCATACCAACAACCTATGGGCCAATACCCCAGACCCTGGCGAGGGGGGTATAGAGGAAGGGGAAGGGGATACTATAATCAAAATTATGGTTACCCCCAGGGACAGGGGGAATGGAGGGACTGGAGGGAACCATACAAACCACCCATGCCGGTATTTCAGACCAGCAGGGGGGGATGGGACAGGTACCCACAGGAAATGGCACCAAATCGAAAGCCCCAAGGAGGAGAGGGTGTAGAGGGGGAGTCAAAAAGATAAAGAGAGAACTAGGAAAGGGGCTATTCAATCTAACAGATGTAGTATTCACTCTGGAAGAATTAATGGTATTAGATAAGGGAATAAAATATGCCCCTATAAGAGTGTTCAACCAATTTGAGGCCTTTATAGATTTGCAGAAATTTATAAGAAAACTCAACCTAAAGAAATATTTTGCAAATAAAATGGAAACAATAGAACCACCCAATACCCCCCTATACACACATAGTTCCCTCAAAAACAAATCCACCTTTCATCCCAGACTCAATGCGAATCACTATATAGAAGTATTTAAACGATTGATGGAGAAAGAAATTAGGAATATAAAACCACACGCATCGAAAAAAGTGGATAGAATTGGGCAGGGTATAAAGAAAATAGAAAAACGTAATAACATAGTAATCAGACCTGCTGATAAGGGGGGGGGGGGGGGACTAGTAATCCTAACTAAAAAAGATTATGGATTGGAACTAGACAGACTAGTAAAAGATCAAACCACCTACCAGGCCTTGAAGAAAAACCTGAATAGGGAATATAAAAGTAAACTTAAACAGTATATAAATGATGGAATTACCGACAAAATACTAAACAGGAAGGAAGGAAGATACTTACTACCGGAGGCACCTAAAGTCCCAGTTATATACCAAGTTCCAAAAATACACAAAAACAACACTAGACCACCGGGGAGACCTATAATAAGCGGTATAGGATCGATTTTCTCGAGGTTGGGAGAATACCTAGATGTATTCTTACAACCATTAGCAGCACAGGGTAAAGCCTTCATCAGAGATAGCACAGATATTATCAAGAAACTAAGAGAGGTCCCAATTACAGAAACCACAATACTGGTCACAAGTGACGTCGAATCCCTCTACACGAATATTAAACAAGTGGACGCACTGGCAGCAGTGGCATGGGCCATGAAAAATTCCTCTGACCTCAAATTGAAACAGAGACGGTTCATATTGGAAGGTCTGAGGCTAGCGATGGGAAACAATTTTTTCTGGCATCAACACAAGTATTATAAACAAATAAAGGGGGTAGGCATGGGCAACAAATATGCACCCAGTGTGGCCAACATTTTCTTGAATAAGTGGGAGGAGGAAGAAGTGTTCGGGAAGTGTTGGCCACAAATAACAACCTACAATCGCTTTATAGACGATATTTTGATCGTATGGCAAGGAAACCAACATGAATTAGAAGCGTTCATTAGCCACATAGGTACCAACAAATATGGTATAAAATTTACGGTAAATACAAATAGGGATTCAATACATTTTCTGGACTTGGAGATTTTCAAGAGTGATCATAATCTCCACACAAGAACCTACTTCAAAGAGACTGATCGAAATGGGTTCATACCATTTAATAGCTGCCACCATCCCAAATGGAAGCAGGCCATCCCCAAGGGGCAGTTCACCAGGATATGACGTAATTGTGACCGGTTAGAGGATTATTACCAACAGACCAATAACCTCATTGAAAGATTTAATGATAAGGGTTATAAACTGGAGGATTTGGAAAAAAACAGGGAAAAAGTAGGACAAACCAATAGAGAAGATATACTTATGAACAGTAAGAGCAATAGGCTCATAACGAAAAAATTCCCCAATGATGTACCTTTCATAACTAGATTTATTACACAGTATAGAACATTGGAGGAGAAGATTAAAAAACATTGGCCAATTATTAGTAATGATCCACAATTGAGTAAAATCCTTCCAAATAGACCCACATTCATATACAGGAGGGCTGGTAGAATCAGGGACCAACTAGTTAAGAACGTACCTGACCCCCCCAAGAAACTAATCACCTTTCTTGACCACAAAGGATTTTTCCGATGTGGCAAATGTAAGCCTTGTAGACTCACAGATAAAAAAAAACAGAAAAACCTCACAGTTCCAATCCTTTTCGAACAAAAAAAATATTCAAAATAGACAAACTAATAACCTGCCAACGTACCCATGTAACCTACATAATAGAGTGTACATGTGGGTATCAATATGTGGGCAGAACCACAAGAACTCTATCAACACGAATAGGAGAACATATTAGAAACATCAAAAAAGGATACAAATATCACAGTGTGTCCAAGCATTTTAGGGACATCCACAATCGTGATCCTAAATACCTGAAGTTCTACGCTATAGATAGAATTGAGCAACAATGGAGAAACATCAATCTAAGACGGGAAATATTGCGCAACGAAACAAACTGGATATTTAAGGTAGAAACAATGAGACCTAAGGGGTTAAACGTGGAGATGGATATAAACTGCTTCATAGAAGATTACTAGAATATTGATGCTGACCTGCTTTACAAAACCCTCTGCACCAAGAAATGGGAACAAACACATTTTTTTCACATATCTTTTACACATTCTTGACACCACCAACACTCACTGTTAATGTCTATTTTTCTATTTTATTTTATTCTATTTTTATTTTTTTATTTTTTTATTTCTACTTTTTAATTTTAATTTTAATTTAAAATTTTTAAATTTTATTTTATTTTTATTTTTTTTATTTTTTTTTTATTTTATTTTTTTTATTTATATTATTATTTTTATTTATATATTTTTTTATTTTTATTTTTATTTTTTTTTATTTTTACTATTATTTTTTTTTATTTTATTTTATTTTATTTCATTTCATTTCATTTTATTTTATTCTATTTTATTTTATTTTATTTTATTACATTTCTTTGTAATAAAATTATTTTTTGTAATAAAATTATTTTTGGTAATACTTTTTCATAACACATAATTTCTTTGTCTCCTTTTTCACAACATTTCCTTATTTTTTCACATCACGATTCATTCCCCCATCACACACAATTTTGATTAGTGATTGGGAATGGAGAACAGAGCAGCATCAATAGATACAAGCAGAACACTATCCTATGTATGACACTCTGATCACAAATAACTTAATACTAATTAATGGAGTCAGGGTGAATTTTCTTTTCATTCTTTTTATTTTATTTTATGTATGAAATGTAAGAGTGACCCAGCTGTGGAGATGGGGACCTCTTATTAAATTGAAATTTTTGGTGAGTGAGTAATTGAACCAATGGCATATACCCAGCATTAAATAAAATAGGCAGTGGGGAAGTTTGAACAATAGAAAAAAACGTAATGTATGCTAGCAGAACAAAAAGGGGGTTTGATCTAACATTTGAGCATAGGGCTTGGTAAGAAAAGAAAGGTGGCACACAGCATGAGCCTAGCAACAGGGAAACAAAAAACAATTGGTCTGAATGACTAACAAACAAATATGGATCATGCTGATGACAGAGGCACTAAGGGGGACACCAATATGGCGTCTTCCACACTTCCGGCGGAGAGACAGGGGGGTAGCAATATGGCGGCCGGACCACTTCAGGTCCAGCGGTGACAAATAAACTACATCTACCATCTTCCCCAGCGGAGAAACAGGGGGTAGCAATATGGCGGCCGGATTACTTCCGGTCCAGCGGCGACGAACTAAACCCTATCTAACAGACATAAAGGATATGTAAAAGGGGAATATTAACAAGGTGGCCGGATGTTTCCTAGTGAATACACACAAAGTAAGCCTAACACATATATAGGAAATATGAGGGGGATAACCAACATGGTGGTTTAGTCACTTCCGGCGGCATGGCATGGGGGTAGCAAGATGGCGGCCGGAGCACTTCCTGTTTGGCGGCGTGACACACAGTAAGTAAGCACAGATGCAATGATTGAAACACTGATGGAAAGGGGTATATATAACAGTTGGGGGGCCACACTCAGCAGCTTCCTGATGACGCAGACAGACATGTGAAACGCGTAGAGGCTGCTGGGTAATATTTGAAGAAGCCATACTGATCTACAGCACAAGCAGTCCTGCCTGGGACTTGAGGTCCCCATACACACGGCTGGAGAGGCTCAGTGCCGGCTTTGAGGGCACTATCCCATGTGAGTGCAATAGTCCTCTTGTTTTTAATTGTATATTTTAATAAATTGTTGAAACGTATTACGCTATGGGAGCATCTTTTTATTCTTTTACCTTGAGAAAGAAGGACACTCCCTGTATCTAACCGATCCGGACCTTGCCATAAAGGAGAAGGAGTGGTTATCCAGCTAAACAAACCAAAGGCTTATTACTCACCTATATCTGGTGAGTGGCCATTTTATATGGTGGTGGATTCACAGGGTGATAAAGAGTTATATCCTGAAAGAACTAATCATTAGTCACTGTATCTATCGGAACTTACTTGTTTTGGAGCGGCTGGAACGCTGGTGGTGGCAACATAGGATTTTTTTTCACAAAATTTATGTGGACATAATTTTGGGGACCAAACCCAAATTGTTTGAAATTTTCTTTGCAGGAATTGGACTGAATCACATTGAGTTTGGGGATACTGTTTTAGTTTTTTCTCAGTCTCCTTCACAGAATTCTGACACACGTGCATATATATATATATGTATATTTCTTTTCACAGATTGATGATACATGCGTACCCATGCATTTTTTTCACAGGATTGTAATAGTGTGGGACTAGGGGTGTGCATTTTTTCTTCTTTTTTCTTTTCTTCCTTTTTCCTCCTAAAGCAATTCGGGGGTGAAAAGGGGACTTCAAGTTTTCCCTTCGCGGAAAAAATTCTTTACTAACACAAAAGCACATGGTGTTTGATATATAGGATTGAGCATTTTTAGATTACTCATTTCATTTATATTTCATTTTATTTTTTATTTAGGATTGGGAATCTCAGGAGTGTATACATTTTTTATGAGAATTTAACCTATTTCCCTTGTCTATCTGATATAACTTAGTGCCAGCCGTACCCCCTAAGGAACCGGCAATTGACAGCAGCAGTAATAGTACCAACCTAATATAATTCAGGTGACACTAAGGTTATAGTGTGATTGGCGCAATCTCCAATCTATACCACATCTGTTCTGAAGAATACCTAAGTCCACAAAAGTACATAGTTCTTGTTTGTGGAGTATCCCACCTAGTTTCCTTAACCCTATACAAGTTCTCCGAAAATAAAAAAAACAAAAACAACACCACTAGACTGATCATTGAAGAAAGGTGTGAATGAGCCTGTGTGCCTGGCTGTGGGGCAAAGATTGTGGGGAGATGTGGACAGTATTCCTGTGGCTCCTATGGGAGTAGTGCTACAATATAATTTATAGCCACACATAACATTTTGCAGACTGGGACACCCTCTGTATAAATGTTTGTGTGGAAAAGGCAGAGGGAGAGGTGTTAGAGAAATATATTTTTTTCTATTCTCTGGGTGGTGCCCCATTAGCATATACAGTATGTGCTAAACTATCTGCATAATATAATTACTTTGACTTTGACATGTCATTTTTTTAAGCCATGATACTCTAAGATGCTGGAGCTTCACAGTAACTAAGTTGCTTTTGGTGCCAATGTCTGCTTGTTTTAGTAATCCATAGGACTAGAGGACATTAAATATTAATTACTCTAAAAAGTTCTATATTATCTAATGCATAGTAAAGGTACAATGGTCTATAAAATCATAAATTCAATAAATAAAATAGTCTGTAAAGTGCTGTAGAAATATATAGTTAGAGCCTCAAGCTCGAATCAGGCTCGTTAACTAACAGGGAATCCCAGCCCTAAAAAATGACAAGGAAACAGTAGACAGTGTAAGGAAGTAGGCATTTAAGTGGTGATTCCCTGATGATATTTTTTTTATTTTTTTTTATTTTTTTTTTTTTATTTATATTATTATTTTTATTTATATATTTTTTTATTTTTATTTTTTATTTTTTTTATTTTTACTATTATTTTTATTTTATTTTATTTTTTATTTTATTTCATTTCATTTCATTTTATTTTATTCTATTTTATTTTATTTTATTTTATTACATTTCTTTGTAATAAAATTATTTTTTGTAATAAAATTATTTTTGGTAATACTTTTTCATAACACATAATTTCTTTGTCTCCTTTTTCACAACATTTCCTTATTTTTTCACATCACGATTCATTCCCCCATCACACACAATTTTGATTAGTGATTGGGAATGGAGAACAGAGCAGCATCAATAGATACAAGCAGAACACTATCCTATGTATGACACTCTGATCACAAATAACTTAATACTAATTAATGGAGTCAGGGTGAATTTTCTTTTCATTCTTTTTATTTTATTTTATGTATGAAATGTAAGAGTGACCCAGCTGTGGAGATGGGGACCTCTTATTAAATTGAAATTTTTGGTGAGTGAGTAATTGAACCAATGGCATATACCCAGCATTAAATAAAATAGGCAGTGGGGAAGTTTGAACAATAGAAAAAAACGTAATGTATGCTAGCAGAACAAAAAGGGGGTTTGATCTAACATTTGAGCATAGGGCTTGGTAAGAAAAGAAAGGTGGCACACAGCATGAGCCTAGCAACAGGGAAACAAAAAACAATTGGTCTGAATGACTAACAAACAAATATGGATCATGCTGATGACAGAGGCACTAAGGGGGACACCAATATGGCGTCTTCCACACTTCCGGCGGAGAGACAGGGGGGTAGCAATATGGCGGCCGGACCACTTCAGGTCCAGCGGTGACAAATAAACTACATCTACCATCTTCCCCAGCGGAGAAACAGGGGGTAGCAATATGGCGGCCGGATTACTTCCGGTCCAGCGGCGACGAACTAAACCCTATCTAACAGACATAAAGGATATGTAAAAGGGGAATATTAACAAGGTGGCCGGATGTTTCCTAGTGAATACACACAAAGTAAGCCTAACACATATATAGGAAATATGAGGGGGATAACCAACATGGTGGTTTAGTCACTTCCGGCGGCATGGCATGGGGGTAGCAAGATGGCGGCCGGAGCACTTCCTGTTTGGCGGCGTGACACACAGTAAGTAAGCACAGATGCAATGATTGAAACACTGATGGAAAGGGGTATATATAACAGTTGGGGGGCCACACTCAGCAGCTTCCTGATGACGCAGACAGACATGTGAAACGCGTAGAGGCTGCTGGGTAAAATTTGAAGAAGCCATACTGATCTACAGCACAAGCAGTCCTGCCTGGGACTTGAGGTCCCCATACACACGGCTGGAGAGGCTCAGTGCCGGCTTTGAGGGCACTATCCCATGTGAGTGCAATAGTCCTCTTGTTTTTAATTGTATATTTTAATAAATTGTTGAAACGTATTACGCTATGGGAGCATCTTTTTATTCTTTTACCTTGAGAAAGAAGGACACTCCCTGTATCTAACCGATCCGGACCTTGCCATAAAGGAGAAGGAGTGGTTATCCAGCTAAACAAACCAAAGGCTTATTACTCACCTATATCTGGTGAGTGGCCATTTTATATGGTGGTGGATTCACAGGGTGATAAAGAGTTATATCCTGAAAGAACTAATCATTAGTCACTGTATCTATCGGAACTTACTTGTTTTGGAGCGGCTGGAACGCTGGTGGTGGCAACATAGGATTTTTTTCACAAAATTTATGTGGACATAATTTTGGGGACCAAACCCAAATTGTTTGAAATTTTCTTTGCAGGAATTGGACTGAATCACATTGAGTTTGGGGATACTGTTTTAGTTTTTTCTCAGTCTCCTTCACAGAATTCTGACACACGTGCATATATATATATATGTATATTTCTTTTCACAGATTGATGATACATGCGTACCCATGCATTTTTTTCACAGGATTGTAATAGTGTGGGACTAGGGGTGTGCATTTTTTCTTCTTTTTTTCTTTTCTTCCTTTTTCCTCCTAAAGCAATTCGGGGGTGAAAAGGGGACTTCAAGTTTTCCCTTCGCGGAAAAAATTCTTTACTAACACAAAAGCACATGGTGTTTGATATATAGGATTGAGCATTTTTAGATTACTCATTTCATTTATATTTCATTTTATTTTTTATTTAGGATTGGGAATCTCAGGAGTGTATACATTTTTTATGAGAATTTAACCTATTTCCCTTGTCTATCTGATATAACTTAGTGCCAGCCGTACCCCCTAAGGAACCGGCAATTGACAGCAGCAGTAATAGTACCAACCTAATATAATTCAGGTGACACTAAGGTTATAGTGTGATTGGCGCAATCTCCAATCTATACCACATCTGTTCTGAAGAATACCTAAGTCCACAAAAGTACATAGTTCTTGTTTGTGGAGTATCCCACCTAGTTTCCTTAACCCTATACAAGTTCTCCGAAAATAAAAAAAACAAAAACAACACCACTAGACTGATCATTGAAGAAAGGTGTGAATGAGCCTGTGTGCCTGGCTGTGGGGCAAAGATTGTGGGGAGATGTGGACAGTATTCCTGTGGCTCCTATGGGAGTAGTGCTACAATATAATTTATAGCCACACATAACATTTTGCAGACTGGGACACCCTCTGTATAAATGTTTGTGTGGAAAAGGCAGAGGGAGAGGTGTTAGAGAAATATATTTTTTTCTATTCTCTGGGTGGTGCCCCATTAGCATATACAGTATGTGCTAAACTATCTGCATAATATAATTACTTTGACTTTGACATGTCATTTTTTTAAGCCATGATACTCTAAGATGCTGGAGCTTCACAGTAACTAAGTTGCTTTTGGTGCCAATGTCTGCTTGTTTTAGTAATCCATAGGACTAGAGGACATTAAATATTAATTACTCTAAAAAGTTCTATATTATCTAATGCATAGTAAAGGTACAATGGTCTATAAAATCATAAATTCAATAAATAAAATAGTCTGTAAAGTGCTGTAGAAATATATAGTTAGAGCCTCAAGCTCGAATCAGGCTCGTTAACTAACAGGGAATCCCAGCCCTAAAAAATGACAAGGAAACAGTAGACAGTGTAAGGAAGTAGGCATTTAAGTGGTGATTCCCTGATGATATATCATACACATAAATTTGTAAAAACAAACATTTATTGAAGTACACATAGAAGATACAGATCCAAATACATGAAGGGGGATAACAAAGAGTCCCCTATAGCTATAAAATTACCACATGTGTAACAAAACATCAAATGGTATGACATAAAAACTTGTCACAGCATAATGTCAAATGGGTGTTGTATAGAGCTTGCCAACCAGATATTTACAGTTTCTGTCCCCTCCACATATGGGAGGTATTTCCAAACATTTTGCAGAGCTGTGAGACCCTTTAGTTGTGTCATTGGTGGGTGATATATATCTTAATATTGAATAAGGATCCTTTGATTGACTGAAACATTGGAAGATATGCACTTGTTGCAGGGATTGTCTAACCTCTGGTTGAATTTTGAATTGCTCATCATATCCAGGGTTAAGGGTAAATACCATATAGCCTCTGATATAGCTGGGTTTCCTTTCCTGTATGTTGGTGGCTGACTGGATGATTTTTTTCTTTGGTCTCCCCTTTTAGCTCGGACGCACCAGACAATTTTGAGGTGTGGAGTTACACTCTATGGAATGAAGCCCTGAGGAAGCAGCCATTGCACCGGGAAACATGTTGGCAAGCTCCATACAACACCCATTTGACATGCTATATCTACAGGGAATCACCACTTAAATGGCCACTTCCTTACATTCTCTACTGTTTCCTTGTTAAATAAAATAGTCTATTGGTAAAACAAGCAATAGTTCCAGAGTTTTCCAGTTTGTAGAAGGTTACAGAGCATGCCCAGTTAAAAATAAATATATAAATAAATAATGTGGAGCAATAAATAAACTGTATGCACTAAGTTAGTGCGGTTACTGGGCCAAAAAGAGGTTACTCAAAATGTATATGAAAAATGCATATATATGAAAAATGCTAATTTTTTTATTGAAAAGGTACATTAATATATCTTAAATACAATACAAAGTACACAATAAAAAAAGAACCATACAATTCACCTAACCCTTAATAAAAGAAAACAACATTGGCTAAACTCACACAGAAGGATGTCCAGACTTTATGGCGGCTACTGCAAAAAACAATGGCTTGAGTATCATCATTAGTCTACAGCAGGCCAGTATTGGCTCTAAATACCAAATGCCGATGGATATTACAGGCCCCACCCAATCAATTTACCTGGGTATTACCAAAATGTAATCTTGAATGCCACTACTATAAGGTCAATAAAAAGCCCCACAACCTTAATTACTTATAAAATATGGCTATTAAAAGGATTTAATGATTGAATTGTACATATCTAAGGGACAAATTACCAAACAAGACAGAGTCCAGACATAAGTAAAAGTCCCTGTGGTGACACATATCACTTGATTAATTAGGTATCCATGAATTTCTTTCCAAGTCAAATAATTCCAAATCAAATAGCCCCCAATAAGGTGAAGCATCATTATGTGAGTTCTTACAGGCAACACCATACTTACCATTAGGGAAAAGTATGCATAATGTTACCACACCATCAGTGGATTAGCTGTGTGTCTCACCACTCCTCCACCTTGCGTACTCTGTTTCCATAATATAAAATACCGCCAAGTCGCTGTTCCTCCAGACTTGGTAATGTTTACTGGTAGTTAATGCATCTGCATACTAGCACGACTTGCACCGGGGGTCTAGGACATTGAGGGGCATGGCGCTGTGATATCATAACATGCTGATGTCAATGCATTTCGCTTTACCAGCAATATCATCAGGACGGAAATATTGCCGGAATACAACCATATTTAGGGAATCCATCCCACTCACAGCCAGTGTACTCCTCCTTTCTTAAAGGCACCATGGACAGTTGGTGTGAACAATAATGTGTGTAGGTAAAGATGGAGCTATTTTTTTATTGCCAACAAGCTTAGCAGTAAGGGTACAATATCATGTGAAATAAAATAAAGTAAAAGTAGTCAGTCCATAGGATTTACATATAAGTCCAAACAGAAATGAAGTGATATATTGTTGCAGCACGTGTCCAAAAGATAGTGAGCGATCGTACACCCAGGTGCGCCATCCACCATATAAATACAAGATGTGCCCTTTACCTGGTTTTACGCTATGTGGTGACTTTTTGCCTTTTTTACATAAACCTCCATGACAAAGAGTGATTAACCACTGTGACGCCACCCTTCTCTACCTCCAGTGGATGGATCCTTCATGATGTGTGATTCCATGCGTGATTAGACTCCTATAATATGGAGTCTGGCTACCTGGTATAGGCACATCTTGTATTTATATGGTAGAAGGCGTGTGTACGATCGCTCACTAACATTTGGACACGTGTTGCAACAATATATCACTTCATTTCTGTATGCACTTATATTGAAATCCTATGGACTGACTACTTTCACTTTATTTTACTTTATTTTATTTCACATGTTATATGTCACTTTATTTCATTTCACATGGTATATTATTATTTTTGTATTTAGCGCAGCAATTGTTGTTTATATGCATTTTGACACAATTCGTTTGGTTGTTCTGCCAGCAGCTTTCTTCTTCATGGTTTTTGTTTTTTATTTTTTTCACTTTCACATGTGCAATCACAACCCCTCCCTGTTTCTTACTAAGGGTACAATATCAACCAGCTTTCCATATGTCAAAAAGAGTATTAATATATTTAAACACATGAGGATGGCTTCAACTATAGGAGCTGTATGGTAACAGTAAACAGTAAATGATTGCCTATTGAACACAATATTTCAAAATCCAAAAAACAAATGTCACTCTCTAATTCTGATAAGGGAAAGATGTTAAACTAATACAATCCAGAAGAAGCAAAAACATGCCTACAGACTCAATTTTCCAGGAAAACCTGGAAGTTGAGTTCCATATTAAGTCCCTTCAGTGATAAAGCATTCAACTTGTAAATCCACATTTCCTTTGCCAGTAGCACTGTTTTGAAATCTCTTCTCCTAGAGGAAAGGTTCAAAGTATAAATTCCTTTTAGTTTTAATCCATCTATTTTTCCATTGTGCATCCTGGTGAAATGTTGGGCTAACGAACTATCAGGATCTTCCCTCTTCATGTCCCTCATACTGTATGGTCTCCAATGCAGACATGTAATTGTCACTTGGTTTTCCCTACATATATGTTCTTACAGGGGCAAGTCAGAATTTACTGTATTTGACCTTCATAGTAGAACAATTATGATAATTAGATCATGAATTTTAAATATTCTGTCAGCACTGGAAAAAAGAATATCTGTATGTTCCACAAAGGGGCACAGCTGGCAATGACCACAGGGAAACATGCCCTTTTTTCTGGGAAATGAAGACGGACAACTGAAGTGAAGACAACTTTCTCTTAGAGGTTTAATACTGAATTACCCAGGTTTTGTGCTCTTTGCACTACCATTTGTGGCTTTGTGCCTATACAGTGGGTCAATACATTCCAATGTCCTGAAAGTATCTTCTTGACTGCATTCCACTGTGCCCCAAACTGTGTTATAAATATTTCATGTCCTTTATTTTGTTAATGTTTTCAACAAGGTGCTTCTATCATATTCAAGTGCTTTCCTCTTAGCGTTTCCAATTTGTCTTTACGAATAACCCCTTTCACAGAGTTGTTCATAACGTTTGTTGAAATTCAAGTCTGGTATTAAGTTATGGTGAAGTTAATGATAAGATTGCATCTATTTCTATAAGTGCCTATGTTCAGGATTGGCTCTATGTGTTGCCAAGTGCAAAAGAGATCACCATAATATCTAATTCATGTCTGTAAAAAAAAGAAAGTTGAAAAAAACTGAGAATTTGATCATTTTAACAAGTTGATATGTTACAACTGAAGGTAGGATGTTAGTAATCAAAAATTCATAGTAAACTGCCAAATTGACTAATTGGTTAAAATTTGAGATTAGCAGCTTTATAAGGTAATAGTTGGGTTTGCACTGCTTTATTACATGCCACATGCGGACAATGGCAGGATTTGTTCCTGCTTTGAGTGCCACATTAGTCCAATTAGGTTGTTCACCACCTTGTTTGTGCAGCATGCAATTGGGTGGGGTGACTTCTCATTGGTGCATGATACCGCTCCTCCCTTTTCACCATCCTTATTAAGGTGTCCAGGTCAGTTAGAGACAGATTGCTGAACCCTTCACTATGCTTGCAGTCCAGGAGATTGTTTGTTTTCTACTCCTTAGTAAGCCATTTATTCATTTTTCATTTGATACTCAAATATATTTATGCGTATAGGTTTTTATACTCATTTTCCCTTATTTTTGGTTATTACAGGTACTATAGACGTCCCTTGGAGAATATTTTTTGGCTATTCCACAAGTTGATACAATACTATATCTGTGATAAGCATCAAAAACTCTACCAGGGAGGTTGTGAGGGGTTTCTCCCATGGCCATGTGCTCTCGATTAATCTCTCCACTCTATGCTGCACAATGGTGGTAATTTCCATTATCCACATGACACACTCATTTTAAATTTAAGTAAGTACCTTCAGCTTCTTTTGCTATGTTTGTGCTCATATGCATTGGATGCACAGTACTTCCAGTCTATACAATGCTATTTGTTCATTGAACCCTTATTATTCATCAGGTTTATGGCCTTTGAAATGTTTTCTGCTTGCAGAAGCTTTTGAGGGGTCCTGGTGCTCATGCATGCATGTGTTCTCTGCCATATGTAGTAAGGCAACTTGATATGTTTTCCTATATACATGTTTGTTTATGACACTTATTACTGTTTATATTTCTAGACAGTTGTCCAATCTGTTGCTCTTTAGAACCTCCAGATGAAGAACCTTGAGTCGAAACGCATAGGGGTACCCATGATTTGTTTTGGGATCTAGAGCCATTTCTTCTTATAAAGAAAGTCCTATTCTGTGCAACATTTGCATTCACTGTTGCATGTATTTTATTATTGTCTTAAGATTGTATTTAATAAAAATTATATTTGTATTTTTTATATATTTGTCATAGTGGTGCCTTTCCAAAAGTCCCTTTCATAAATCTTCTTTCTGTAGGATGATAGTAATTTATCTCCAAACATGTTTTTTTTTTAAACTGTTGTAGGGTAGGGAAGGGTCAGAACATCTGTCAGATTTTTACTGCGGTCTGTGTCCCTGATGGGCAAAGTAAGGGGAAATGTCACCAGTGGGAATACAGACAGCACAAAAAACAGACTGTCTCCAAAGAAGAGAATATTTTTATAGATTGGCTTTAAAGTAGATCTAATTCCTATATGAATTGCTTTCTGTTTGCTTCAACACAGAATATCATAAACCATTGTCATTTTTTCATTAAAAATGTTTTGTATCCTCTTTCTGATCTCCTCCCACCTTTGTCAGCCACTTCTGCAGGCACTCCCCCTATCATTGCCTACACATATTATATACAGACTTTCTATATCTAGACAGACTTTCTGATGTTGGCATCCGTGGACTGTCGCTACACAATGCGTGTTGGCACCACCCTTTGTAGTCTTTATCAGATACATGTGACATGGTGACAACACAGGAGAACAAATGGGAGACAGTTGTAAATTATAAAAGACTGAAACCAACATTTGAAATGTGTTATTTTTTCACACAAATTTTTGTACTGATCACTACAGAGATATTGGTTGTGCGCACCTTTTAGATGATTTCTTGGTTTCTGGGATATAGGTTGCTGTATTACCTCTTTTTGCACTAAGCGCACAAGTCAAGTGTTGGGCTACAGCAATATGAGGAAGGAGACATTGCCTTTTCTTCTTCTCTCTCTCTACTGAGATACTGATGTTATGCTGCACCATTTTCCTTCAGCCAGGAGGGGAGAGATAAAGCCAAATAAGCCCATAGACATCTGGGAGTTATAGTTTAGGATATCAGCCATGTGATTGGATGAGTAGACTCCTTACATTACAAATCCCACTAGTCACTGTGCAGTAGGAGGAGTGGAAAGATGATTTATATTAAACTGCCTGGAAAAGTTCTTCCTCTTGGTGCAGAGAGAGAGAGAGAGAGAGAGAGAGAGAGCAAGAGAGAGATCCTCTATCTGGATATTTGCCTGCCAGTGGGAAACCATACCAGCAGAGATCTGAGCTTGAGACTGGGAGTGAGGACACCCAGGGGCAGTGCAGCACCGCCCACAGCACAGCACCTGTACTGCTGCCACAGGGAGACTTGAGTATCCACTCACCCCCTGCTTACCGTTGCTGATCACCAGAGGCTTTCAGGGAGAGACAGCGAGAGACAGCGGGGCCCCTCTTCTATGGTGAGAGGTCACGCAGCACCCCATAAACTGATGAGAGGGCTAATCGCCCATTGCGGATACTGCTAGCAGGGAATGAAACCGTTTTTTTAAAACTGAGGAAGTTGGCATTTAAAAGAGCTTCATTCTGTACACATCTTTATAATTCTCAAATCAAACAAGTCCAGGTACGTGACAAATAATAAATACTATTTACAAAAGAAATTGTTTTACTGTCTTGCCGTATAGTGCCATAAGGGTGAGTTTAGGTGTTAAATTGGATAATAATAGATTGTAATAATATGCCATCATGGAAAAGTAATATTCATGTTGTCATTTTGCAGGGTGAAGGTGAGATGACAAGCTTTCTATGACCTGTGCAGAATTAGAAAACGCTCCCCGTAGACAAGACATCTGTCACTGAAAGATGGAGCTGGAGAGGTAAACCGTAGGGATTGTCATTTCTCACACACAGCAAACCTCTTAATTCCCAGAGAGACCTGACTCACATCTAAACCTTTTGCTTTCCATTATGTCATTAGCACTCCAGAGACATTTTCATCAAGGCTATCCTGAGCAGCTTTTTCTCACTCTTTTCCTGTTTTATGTGCATTGATCTTGTAACAACAGGCATTTTTCTCTGCAGCGCAATGCTAAATAATTCCACAATGTCTCGTTTAAAACTAAAAGCTGAAGTGTTGGCTCAGCAGAATATGCCTAGATAAATTAAAAACAAACAAAAAATGCCTTGAATTCATGTTTTCCAGGGAGGCCGTTCTGGATGGTACACTCTGTGAAAATCAGATCAACTGTTACAGGCTCATTCTTTTCTGTAGTGTGTCTGCTGGGAGGAAGCTTCCCACACAAGGTCTATCCTGGATAGAACACTGTTCTCTAGAGGCTTCCCCAAGGATATTTCTCAGGTGAAAGTAGGTTTTACTAGTTCCCAAGTTCCTCCTTAAAAAAATAAAAATAAAAAAACAGGTAGAAGAGCAGCAAGCAGCTTATAAAAACATTCTTTGTTCTCCCGAAAACTTACACTTTAGCTACTATGGCTGTTAGCTTTTTACCTCTGTAAATGGATCTAGAGGATTTAAAGCAGCTGTGCCAAGATATATGGAACCTCATGTGTGGCCCCTGTGTATAAGGGTGAAGTACACTCTAGTGTGTGCTACTAGAAGAGTAGTGGCTCTAAAAGAATTTGTCAGGCTCTAGGATTAAAAGCTATGTCGATGAATCCAGGTCAGGGTTACTAGAGGCCAGGGCTGGATGACTCATCCTGGCCAGGTCTCTGGTATCTGGAATATTGGCGAATGTTCTAGAACTAGTGGGCGGAGGTTAGGAGGAGCTGCCAAGAATATTTATGGGATCATTCCCCAGATATGAATAGTACTAAAGATTCCGCGCTTAGGATTGGAACTGCTGCCTCCCAGAGAGGTACTACACACAAGTGTGTAGAAAAGGGAATAAATTTAAATTAAGGGATGGTGGCGCTGTTCAGGGTAGATATGGGGAGGGCAGGATAAAAATATGTGACACGTGCGTGTCGATTAGTAAATGCAATTGTGCGTATGGCAGGTAGAAAAAATAAATATATAAAAAATTATATGTATAAAAAGACAGTTAATCAGTTACACTCTAAAGCCCCATACACACGGTCGGACTTTATCATGGATTCTGTCCGATCGGACAAGGTTGTTGAAAAATCAGACCGTGTGTATGCACCATCGGACAGTGTTCGTCGGTTTGTCCGACGGACAAAGTCTTATCTCCTGCTGGAAAGATTTGCCGTCAACACGGTCCGATCACACCAAATCCGAGCGTGTGTACGGTTGTCCGACGGACAAAGTGCTACGCATGCTCAGAAGAAATTCTGTGACGGAAGCGCTCGGTCAGGTAAAACTACCTTTCCTAATCGACACAGCACATTCGTCACGCTGCAATGTTAAAATGTCTTTAATGCAGCGCATTCTCTTTTTCTTTACAATGCAACAAGAATGACATGTTTTAGATGCTCCTATTCACCCGCACTTCTCACAAACTTACTTCTTTATTACTTTGCAGCATTTCTACACTACATGTTTATTTTTACTCAGATCGTAAAAGAATCTTTGTTATATTTTTAGCATGTTTTTTTTTTTTTTTTTTTTGGGGGAATACATATTTGAAGGAGAATTTTTTTGTTTTTTGGAGGGGGGTTGTATGTTGTATGTCTCAACTTAGCAAAACCACATTATTAACATTTGTATTTCTTGCTTAAATTTACTAGGAGTTTGTTGGTTGTTGGTGCCCCTTGTTAATTCTACTTTAGGATTAGTGAAATGTACCTGCCTACTCAAAGAAAAACTGTCATTGTAGAAAAGTAAAACACAATAGTCAATGATTATTTCAAATCCAAAAAACATTTATTTAGGTCTCAGCAACAAACCAAAGAGGAACGCAGCCATGGTGAAACTTGGGGAATTTGCAAAGCCTTGGACATCCACGGCAACCATCATTTTTCAAGCGTAGAAAATTGGGGGCATGAAGAGTACCTATCTAAATAATAAGGGAGCGCAATCTGGTCCTGAAGTCCAAAACATCCGGAACTGCAGCAGATGCCATCTAGGTCCCCAGGCTCTGGTCCTACGAGAGGCTCCATCTTCTCTCAGACCAGACTGAATCAAGGTCATCACTCTCTTGTCTTCCTTGTACGCTTCCTTCCACGCCGTGGTGCTGGTGCTGGTGGGGTGGCAGAAGGAGGAGGAGGAGGCGGAGCAAGGTCACTCTTGCAAACATGTGTGAGGGGAGTCATCTCCCCAGCCATCCCCTCATTTAGTATTTTGAGGATGACCTCCTCACACATGCTGCGTTGCCCCGCCTCCATACCCGTAAGTTTACTGCCAACCAAGGAGGCAAAGGCCTCCTCGTAGGTGGGTGTGGCATAGAGGGAGGCTGAGG
The DNA here is from genome assembly GCA_028564925.1 of Lithobates sylvaticus. NCBI lineage: Eukaryota > Metazoa > Chordata > Amphibia > Anura > Ranidae > Lithobates > Lithobates sylvaticus. The sequence goes on along the minus strand of CM053028.1, from coordinate 422,389,386 downwards.
CATCTCTGATCAGCTGGAGCGCTGACTCTCCCACCTCCCCCATGTTTTTCGCCCTTCTGTAGGGAAGGCGGAGGGGAGAGACTTGGGAGACAGTCAGGCTCCTACGCCTACCCCCCTCTTGGCTGCCACTAACCCCTGCCTCCTCCTGACTGCCACCTTCCACAGCCACCTCCTGGCTGAGGTCTTCCTGTGTATGAAAAAGGGACATAGTTTCAGTTATTTGTTCATCAAACACACACAATTCTCATCTAGTGACTGTTGCAAAATGTTTACAAATAGAAAAACATACAATTATCAGCCCTGCAGTTTATATTCTTCACAAAAATGTCTCCAACACCACTGTCTGTTGATATGTCAAACACGTTAGGAACTAAGCAATTGGGGATCCTGAATTAACTGAACATCATTCATTATTCCCCAAACTGGTTACAAAACTACTATACCTGGAACAAGCTGGGCACCTGCACATATTCCTGACTGGAAGGCCCAGGTTGGTCCTCGGAAGCCTCATCAGGGGTGGCGTGCGTGGAAGGACGCGTGCAAGGAAGAGTCGAGAGTGACTTCCTGACAGTAGCCTGGTCTTTGAGAAAGTGGAGCCTCTCATAGTACCAGAGCGTGGGGACATGGACATCAGCTGCTGCAGCTCCAGATGCTAGGGACTTCCGGACCTTAGTGCGCTCCCGGAAATAGGTACTCTTCATGTTGTTGATCTTCACTTTTAAGTTTGCCACGGTTGCCATGGGCAGGTTAGGCTTTACAAATGCCACAAGTTTCAGCAGGGCTGCGTACCTCTTTGGTCTGTTGCTGTAGTCCCGATGTTTAGGTTGCCATAAGAGGGGGAATTGGCGGTATTTATCAATGAAGAGGGGGAGAAAGCTGACGTCGTAGAAGGCCTCCATCACCTCTGCAAGACACAACGCCACACAAAACAATATAAATAATGTCAGCCTAAACTCTCCTAATCTTCTCCATAAAGAAGCCTCAAGTTCTAATCAGTCTAGGCTAGTTATGTACCAACGTCAAATTGTACCTTCGTTTGTAGCGATCGTCTCGTGCGTGAGCTTTCTCTCCCCTCGTCTCCCAGATCGTGGCTACGACACAGGCGTGTGACGTTTTATATACAGTGCGCATGCGTCAAACTCCGCCCGCCCCTGGCGATCTTTCTCGTCTATTCCCCACCCCTTCTCTTTACGGCGCAGTGGGGAGAGCACATGGCGGGGACACAGCAGGTGCGCCACAAATATCCCCCCAACGAGGAGGAGGACGAGGAAAGTCCGGAGGCAGAAACGTCCCGATCCCGGAGCCTGAAATTCAAGGCCTCTAGTATGTCATTTGGAGAAATGTTGGAGATGGTGGACATATTAAAGAGGAGCGACTATGATGGGAAGTATGGGCCTTACCTCAACCCCAATGTCCGCAAGGCCAAGATCATGTCTAAAGTTGTGAGAAGGCTGTACAATAATTTTGGGGTACAACGATCCAAGGAGCAACTGAGGAAACGCTGGTCAGACCTGAAACTGAGGGAGGCCGATCAGTACAGAAAGATCAAGCGAATTCTTCAAAAAAGTAAGTAGTTGTGTTTTGTGTTTGATTTCTTGCTTGCATACTGCTCCATGTGGTTTGATTTTTACAAAGTTGTACATTCCAAAATGGCCACTTTCATGTTCGTCTGTGCATTCGATCGTACTCAGCCTCGATCTTTCTGCCACTGTCATGGTCGTGTGTGTGTCCATTCGATCGTACGCAACCTCGAACGTTCGGCCACTTATAATACGTGGTTTGGTGTTTTTTTTGGGGAAAGGAAGTTTGGTCTCACTAGAAATGTCATCAAGAATGTAAAGCCAATTTATTCAATGTAAAGGAGAGGTCACCCAGTAGCTGTTTACCCATCTGGACTCTAGAGCACTAGTGCTGGGACACCCAAACCCCCTTTTTATTAGGCTTTTCCACACATGTGCTCCAGTGGATACTAGAGGGGTGTCTCCATCACACAAACTTCTACCAAAAAGCTAGTCAGTTTAGCACCTTTACAAAGTGACTACATTCATGTTGTTGGCATTTGTAACTGGCCAAACTAAAATAGTGTCCGTCACTTTCAAGCAATGTTTGTCATTTCCTATTTCTGCCCTCAATAGATAGTGTTGCTAAATCATCCTTTTGTACATTCTCATAGGGTAGCGAAAACTTGGGCCGTCTGAGGAAACCCCCAAACCCAAACCAACACCTCCCAAAAAAGGGGAAAGAGCAGAAGCAGAGGAGGAGGAGGAGGAAGGAGAGATCATCGAACTTGGAGAAATTGTCACCACAACAGGTGAGTGTGTGAGAACACAGCTACTGGTAAGCTAATCCATGTATGGCTGCCTCATTTCCAACACCCCATTTTTGTTTGTTTGTGGTTTTTAGGTGACGTGGATGTTGTGGAAGAAAAATCGCACTTTACCACAGAGAGTGCCCACGTACTCATTGGAGAGATAATGGTCTGCAATAGAGATCTAGATTACATAAAGCAAAACATCAATGATGTTCAACAAAAATTGAAGAACATCATTGATTTTTTAGGAAAAATATGAAAACGCACCAAGTAATTAACACACATTTGTGCCAGCTTCTGAACACATTTGCAACTTAAAAACTGTGTGAAATTTGGAACATGCACACATTGTGTCCACATGTGCTAGCTCCCATCATGGTGGATGAATGCCAACGTTTTTTTGGGGGTGCAAACACTTTACGAACTACGAAAGTGGTTGTGGTGAAGGGGTTGCACCCCCAAAAAACGTCCATTCATCCCCATGATGGAAAATGGCACTTTTGAAGCTTCTAGGCATGTGTTTTACCATCTAATGACCATTTTCAGACCCAAATTGTGTGCATGTTCCAAATTTCCACTTTTCGGGGGTGACCCCCCCATGTGATGAAGGCAAGATCAAACACACTTTGAACATATAGTCATGTCTGATCTTGTCTTCACTTTACAAAGTAGAACTTTCCTAGTTCATAGGTTCTGTTTAGCTCCATGCCTGGTTTTACCAATTGCGGAATGTTTGTAAACAATGTTGTAAATAACCAAGATGTTGTCAGTTTTGGCGTGAAGATTGTAAACGCACTTGTGAATGTTTTCCAAGTAAACTTTTTTATTTTTCTAAATGTGTGGCTTCCTTATTTAAAAAACACAATGCATTATGTATGTAAAATGTAAAGGATATGGGGGGCAATGGGTGTTATTTACTAAAGGCAAATCCACTTTGCACTGCAATTTCCTTTCCCAGGGAACTTTTTCAATGCACTTGTAGAGCATAGCGGATTTGACTTATGAAAATGACACCCACAGTGCTTTGTACGAAAACACGGAGCACAGCATTTTTGAGAATACACACATGTCAGACCTGGTGATGAAAAGGAGTATTTTGGGTGTCAGTTATGCAGGACAAACCTTCTCTAGACCAAAGATTAGGTAGCAAACACACAACATGAGAATAATCTTTTTGGGAAGAAGAGACTGTTACCTCCTTTTGCCCAGAAAGTGCATTCCCACTGTCGAAGGCAAAGGGAAAAAATGTCAAGGTAAAATAAGCTAAAAAGAAGACTGAAATGACAAGAAATCCGAGGTTGGTTAAAATATCAGATTTATTAAAAAATGCCTCTCACACATCGTCAGGCAGAGCAATGGCCCCCCTACCCACAAAGTACTCCATATATTGCTCGCGGACCACGCGGGCATTTAGAGGGGGCAAGCCTGGACGTGCCACTTGAAGGGCTGTGAGGTCCGCATTTGGAGGGCCCTCCACATCTGGGCCAACGGGCACCACATAGTTCATGTTATGTCTTTTGAGGAAGTTGTGCAATATGCAACAGGCAAGAACTATGTGGTTCAGTTTGTATTCCGCCAAGTTAAATGCCGTCAGGAACAGGCGGAAGCGGCTGGCCAGGATGCCAAAAGTGTTCTCCACCACTCTTCTGGCTCTGGACAGCCTGTAGTTGAAGACCCTCTGGTCCGGGGTGAGGGTCCTCATCGGGAACGGCCTCATCAGATGGGGAGTCAACGCAAACGCTTCATCTGCGACAAAGACGAAGGGGAGTCCTTCGGCATTCTCCTCTGGAGGTGGCAAGCACAGACTGCCACTTTGGAGATGCCAGTAGAACTCCGTGTGCGTAATGGCACCACCATCCGAGATCCGGCCGTTCATCCCCACGTCCACATACATAAACTCGTATGTTGCCGACACCACCGCCAACATCACTACACTATTAAACCCTTTATAATTATAATAGTAGGACCCCGAGTTGGGCGGTGGGACGATGCGGACGTGTTTCCCATCAATTGCCCCTCCGCAGTTAGGAAAGTCCCAACGGCTGGCAAAGTGGGAGGCCACAGTCTGCCATTCCTGTGGCGTGGAAGGGAACTGTGGAGTGAAACAAGAAAAATAAATTAGTCACTTTGCACTTAAACATTGCAAGCAGATTAGACAATCAACATCTTGGAACAAGAGCATTGTATAAAATTGGAGGCTGGAAAGTATTTGCACAGAAAAGTAGAGGCTCCCCTTCACAGATTACTCACCCCCCATCAATCCCCACACTTCTGATGGGCCATTGGCAATAACTAGGGTTTTGGGGGGGGGTGGTGGACAGGTAACCCTCTGCACTTCATTGATTGGCAAATGGCTCAATAATGTGTGCTAGTTTGGCCAGACCCTCTGTACTTAACACTATTGGCAGCCCCCAGGAAAGATAAAATAACATTTCAACCCCCCCCCCCCCCCAAAAAAAAAAGGCAGGCACATTGTGACATTCTGAAATTACCAAGCAAGCTAATAGGAGGGAAAGAAGACAAAAAATTAGGAAATGGAATGTATGGAGGCAGCCCCTTGCACTACATGCTTTGCTGAATTCATCCCTATAGATGCCCACTATAAAGAGGTAGGTATATAGTGTGTATGGACCTTGGGAAAGCCAGCAGATAAAGGATTGGTACCATCTGACAGAGCAGTTGGGGGAGGGGGTTCCTAATGAGTTTGCCACCCCCACCAAAAAAATAAAATTCTAAAGGGGCTCTACATGAAGTAAACCACACAGCAAACATTTGTGCATATTTTAGGGGGTGTTTGGGGGCAAACAATACTATGCAGCAGACAAAAGACATTGCTTAAGTGACTAGGCCATAGGTGTCTATTGGGGCAGAAGAGCATGCTGGGGAGGTAAGTGAAGGGAAAAATGCATGAAGGAGAAAAGGGGCACAGCATATTAGAGCATATTGCAATCATGGTAATTAGGGAAGGAGGTCAAAAATAGAAGACATTAGCAAACAGAGCATACATAGAAGGGAATAGTAAAGGAGAAATGTTACCTTAATATAGTCCTCCTGCAGGACCTGGATGATGGCAGAACAGGTCTCTGGAATAATGAGTCCCAGGGCCTGGGGAGAGATACCTGAAGAGAACTTCAAATCCTGAAGACTTCTCCCTGTCGCCAAGTACCTCAACGTGGCAACAAGCCTCTGCTCCGGAGTAATGGCTTGTCTCATGCAGGTATCCTGCCGGCTGATAAAGGGGGTCAACAAAGCCAAAAGACGGTGAAAATCGGGGCCCGTCATCCTGAGAAAGTTCCTGAAATCATCAGGATTATTCTCCCGGATCTCACGAAGCAAAGGCATGTGCGAGAATTGGTCACGCTGAAGCAACCAATTCTTGGTCCACATACTCCTCGTCACTCTGTTCATGGACGGGTCTTGGCTCAAAGCTAAAAGCCCGACACCAATTCCGCATACAGCACGAACTCGGCGACGAGTACGCACGGGAAACATCGCTCAGAAGGTCACAAAAGGTCGGCTGGTCAGAACGGACAAACAGAAAGCACCGATAAACAGCAAGGCCTGAAAGAACGAAATGAATACCAGAAACGAGCAGACAATAAGCAGTGCAAATCAAAGCGTCCTATATCAAGATATAGGCCGCAATGACCAACAAATGCGAACTGAGTACACGCACTAATAAACAGATACGAACGACAAGCACAAACTGAAGAGCAGTAACGATCTGAGTCAGAAAACTGAGAAGCGCGAATCTTAAGTCACCAAACTTCCACTAACTCTCGATAAACACGGGATCAGCAGAAGGAGCCCAACGGGTGCCTGACATGGTGCTGAACTTCCCTTTTCTAATCTCGTGGACGACGACTTACGTCACGACGTTCTTGCAGACCGGATATTCCGACAACGTAGTCCGACCGTGTGTACGCAACACCAACATCGGACAAAGTACGACGGACAAAATCCGACCGACCTGGTCCGCGGATTGTCCGACCGTGTGTATGGGGCTTTACACCAGTGAGATAGGATATATAAGGTGACTACATGCGATAACTCATGAGCATAATAGTAAATGGAATATGTGAATGTGTATAAATAAATACATGTGGCAGACAAATCATAAGTATAAAATACCATAAATACAAAAAGTGACTTTGTGCACTAATGATAAGAAACAAATAGTATATATATCTGGAAATAAATAAGAATCAGATGACGGTATCCAAAAAGTGACTACGTGCAATAATAATAAGAACAGGAAAAAAAATATATATATATATGGAAATGTAAAACTGAATTAATAAATAAATAAAAAAATGACGGTATCCACATGAAAAATATATATATGAATAAATAGTAAAGTGCACAATGTCCCTGTGAATAAATTAAATAGATGAATCCAAAATGGTAGTGAAAAAATTGTTGCCAATTGTCACTTGTGAAAAATAATAGTAGTAAGTGATTGTCCCAAGCAAAAATCTCTATCAATGATCAGATAAGGTGAAGTCCTGTGCTGTCTGGTAGATTTTAAAAATCTTGTAACATCAAATGACTCATATAAGTGAACAGATGACTTGTACACGGTAACTTTTCATGTGCTCCCCTCCATCCGTCGAGTGACCCCTATTGTGAAAACACTCACCAGAGTGCCTAACCCCTGCAGGGGTAATAGGCATATAATCTCCTGTATCACCGGTGGGAATCCTCCTCTGTGGGGTCAGTATCCTCAGCAAAAGCCTCCTCTGCGGGGGTATCAGGCCTCTTCCACTTTCCAGGGATGGGGGGTAAAAACACAGATGGGGTCCGTGTATAAAATAAAATTATATATAACACTGATAGTGAAGTATGTTAAATCAGTGGTAAATTTATTAAAAAATCGTAGAGCAATTCACATTATAGCCATATAGGCTTTATGGACGATAAAAAGCAAAAAATGAAACAGTAATGTTAAAAGGCAGAGCGCGCAGCTGGAGGGCAGAGCGATGACGGCACCGCAAAGCCCCGAAGTCAGCGTGCGTTCCACTGGCGGCAGATTCGAAACAGTAAGCCGCAAAAAAGGAAGTTGACGCGTTGTGTACCAAGGGTATCGCCCGACGTACGTTTCGTCAATAGGATTAGATTAAGGAACTCGTCACTTGTAACAGCACCCACGTCACATATGTAATCGAATGTCCATGCTGGTTGCAATATGTGGGGAGAACCACCAGGCCGTTGTGTGTTCGTATTAGAGAACACATCAATAACATAAAGACGGGTTTTCCTAAACACAACTTATCCAGACATTTTGATCAATTTCACAAAAGAGATCCGTCAGGTTTAGTTTTTTATGGTATAGATATTATTAATAATCACTGGCGAGGAGGCAATAAAATGATACAGGTATCCCAAAACGTACCTAAATGGATATATCGTCTGGGGTCCTTGGTGCCCAAGGGGTTAAACTTTGATATAGACCTCAACTGTTTTCTATCTAATTTTTAAACACCCCTGGTTTTAAATACTTTAAATAATCTAAATAATTTTATTCTAATGTATGTGATCATGAGTTTTTTCCTGACGTCTTGGCTTATATAGTTATATATTTTCTATTTATTGGCTTTCTACTGATACACAGACATTTGCTGATGCCATTTCTATATACTGCAGTTTGCACATGCGCTTTTACTAGTATTATTTTTGTAATACTATTATTTTTATTTTTTTTATTATTATATATATATTCTTTCCATCTTCACCAGATTCCAATCCTTTTAATTTAATTTAAGATTTTGTGATTCTATTCTTCACTCCTGAACCATATGGTACCCACATGTTATCAGGAATGTATGGTGTACTCATTGCCTACTATATATAACAGTCTTATTCCCATAATATATCTAGCCTTTCTAATATATTTAAATATTTAAATATTTTTATAATATTATTATAATATTTTTATATATATATTTTTTTTATTTTTATCTTTATTTCTCTTTATATATAGATCATGTCTTTTGAACATAAGATCCCCTTTTGTTTTATGCACATGAACAACTTCCACTGAATGATGCATGTTCGGCATTATTATCTTTCTCCTTTTATTAATTAAACGTATGCATTTATTCATACCATTCTTAACCCATTTATCTACATATTTCATATTTAGGATATAATTAACATTATCTATTTCATTCCCTTTTTTTAAGTCTATACAACACCCACCATGTGATGTTATTATTCCACCCCCCTCCTTCCCTTTTTTTTGGGTTTAGAGGAACTGTAACACCTACATAGGTGCAATAACCAAGCACATGTATTTGAGCCTACCGTTTCACATTTTAGACATCTTCGTTTTTAATATTTCCACACATTATTAAATTTGCATACCCATTTATCCAGGTGTCTATTATGCATATATAATTCAGAGATATTATGTTTGTATTTACTTATGACCCACTTAATTTTTTCCTTGTTATATATCCCTCTTTGTTGATCTGCTGTGATAGGAGCTGCGGCTTTCCTATTCCCTATCGTTTTATCGGGTCCACGGGAGGGGTTAATTAAGTTTTTGCCTCCTGTGGGTGGTTTTGCTAGGCGGCTATTGCCCATTCACCTAACGTGTGAGATCGCACAGGTTGATCCCCCATTGGCACGGCATTTTTGCCGTAACCACGCCCACTACCATCCCATTGGATGCCGCGGCTCCGTCCCACTTTACTTAAGACGTGAGGTGTACCAAGATGGTATCGCCTCCGACGACGTCCTATTGACTAAACGTACATCAGGCGATACCCTTGGTACACAACGCGTCAAACTTCATTTTTTGCGGCTTCCGGTTTCGGATCTGCCGCCAGTGGAACGCACGCTGACTTCGGGGCTTTGCGGTGCCGTCATCGCTCTGCCCTCCAGCTGCGCGCTCTGCCTTTTACCATTACTGTTTAATTTTTTGCTTTTTATCGTCCATAAAGCCTATATGGCTATAATGTAAATTGCTCTACGATTTTTTAATAAATTTACCACTGATTTAACATACTTCACTATCAGTGTTATATATAATTTTTTTTATACACGGACCCCATCAGTGTTTTTACCCCCCATCCCTGGAAAGTGAAAGAGGCCTGATACCCCCGCAGAGGAGGCTTTTTCTGAGGATACTGACCCCACAGAGGAGGATTCCCACCGGTGATACAGGAGATTATATGCCTATTACCCCTGCAGGGGTTAGGCACTCTGGTGAGTGTTTTCACAATAGGGGTCACTCGACGGATGAAGGGGAGCACATGAAAAGATACCGTGTACAAGTCATCTGTTCACTTATATGAGTCATTTGATGTTACAAGATTTTTAAGATCTACCAGACAGCACAGGACTTCACCTTATCTGATCATTGATAGAGATTTTTGCTTGGGACAATCACTTACTACTATTATTTTTCACAAGTGACAATTGGCAACAATTTTTTCACTACCATTTTGGATTCATCCATTTAATTTATTCACAGGGACATTGTGCACTTTACTATTTATTCATATATATATTTTTCATGTGGATACCGTCATTTTTTTATTTATTTATTCATTCAGTTTTACATTTCCATATATATATATATATATTTTTTTTTCCTGTTCTTATTATTATTGCACGTAGTCACTTTTTGGATACCGTCATCTGATTCTTATTTATTTCCAGATATATATACTATTTGTTTCTTATCATTAGTGCACAAAGTCACTTTTTGTATTTATGGTATTTTATACTTATGATTTGTCTGCCACATGTATTTATTTATACACATTCACATATTCCATTTACTATTATGCTCATGAGTTATCGCATGTAGTCACCTTATATATCCTATCTCACTGGTGTTAGAGTGTAACTGATTAACTGTCTTTTTATACATATAAATTTTTATATATTTATTTTTTCTACCTGCCATACGCACAATTGCATTTACTAATCGACACGCACGTGTCACATATTTTTATCCTGCCCTCCCCATATCTACCCTGAACAGCGCCACCATCCCTTAATTTAAATTTATTCCCCAGATATGGGCTGGCAGGGGGGCTGAGAAAATCCCATAAATAGACATGGGCCATGCCAGCAAGGGAGTAAGTGGAAGATGGAGTGCTGAGGAGAGGACTACCTCAGATATGGTATAGGGATTGTCCATGGACCAGATCTTGAACCACTAGGAGAGCAGGGTCTCACAGGAGTTTATTTACAAAAACGAAAGAGTGCAAAATTTGGTACAGCTGTGTATGGTAGCCAATAAGCTTCTAACTTCAGCCTGTTCAATTAAGCTTTGACAAAAAAAAAACTTGGAAGCTGATTGGTTTCTATGCAGAGCTGCACCAGATTTTGCCCACTCCAATTTTAGTAAATCAACCCCACAGTGTTAAAGTGATTGTAAACCTTCCTGTTTTTAAAAAAAAAAATAACAAACATGTCATACTTACCTCCACTGTGCAGCTCGTTTTGCACAGAGTGGCCCCGATCATCTTCTTCTGGGGTCCCTCGGCGGCTCTCGCGGCTCCTCCTCGCATCAGATAACCCCCTAGGACAAGTGCTCTCCCGGGGGTTACCGTGTGGGCGCACTCCCGAATTCAGCATTTGCATCCATACACACAAATGCCGGATTCGCCCTGCCCCCCTGGCGTCCACGTCATTGGATTTGATTGACAGCAGTGGGAGCCAATGGCTGCGCTGCTATCAATCTATCCAATCAAGAGCCAGGACCCCTTGCACCGAGGGAATTATGGGGCTCAGGTAAGTAAAATGGGGGGGGAGGCTGGTCACTGCCAGAAGTTTTTTCACCTTAAAGTGATGCATTAATGTGAAAAAACACGAGGGTTTACAAGCCCTTTAAGTGAAGTTTTTTCGATTAGCCATTTTGGTCATAGATTGGAGCAAGTGGGATGGAGTTTTGGCACTTGGGCTGAAAACTGGCAAAACAACCAGTGGTGTCTCCAGCTTTCATATTTAGGAGGGGCACATGGGGGGAGAGGGACAAAAGTAGGGGGGGGGGGGCAACTATAAAACGCAATTATATACATACACAGTGCCTTGAAAAAGTATTCATACCTCATCCACATTTTGTCATGTTACAACCAAAAATGTAAATTTATTTTACTGGGATTGTATGTGGTAGACCAACACAAAGTGGTATAGAATTGTGAAGTGGAAGGAAAATGATAAATGGTTTTCCATATTTTTTTACAAATAAATATGTGAAAAGTCTAAGGGGCATTTGTATTCAGCCCCTTTACTTTGATACCCCTAACTAAAATCTAGTGGAACCAATTGCCTTCAGAAGTCACCTAACTAGTAAATAGAGTCTACCTGTGTGTAATTTAATCTCAGTATAAATATATATATATATATAATATCTGTTCTGTGAAGCCCAAAGAGGTTTGTTAGAGAACTTTAGTGAACAAAAAGCACTATGAAGGCCAATGAACACACCAGACAGGTCAGGGATAAAGTTGTGGAGAAGTTTAAAGCAGGGTTAGGTTATAAAAAAAATAATCCAAGCTTTGAACATCTCACGGAACAATGCTCAATCCATCATCTGAAAATGGAAAAAGTATGGCACAACTGAAAACCTACCAAGACATTACCGTCCACCTAAACTGACAGGCTGGGCAAGGAGAGCTTTAATCAGAGAAGCAGCCAAGAGGCCTATGGTAACCCTGGAGAAGCTGCAGAGATCCACAGCTCAGGTGGGAGAATCTGTCCACAGGACAACTATTAGTCGTCTTCCATAAAGATCAAATCTGACCTTTATGGAAGAGTGGCAAGAAGAAAGCTATTGTTGAAAGAAAGCCATAAGAAGTCCCATTTGAAGTTTGCGAGATGTCATGTGGGGGACATAGGACAACTGGAACAAAGAGTCTTCTGTGAAAGCTTTGATACAAAGCGGGGGTAAAGATGTCTGCATGCAGTGTCTTTCCCTTTAAATGTAAGTGCAGGATGGGCTATTGCCTGCTCACCAATCCAAGCATCATGAGGCCCAAAGGAAAAAATATTCTACAGACTCTTTAGGGATGCCTGACTGGCAACAGGAAGGCCCAGCGATCTCTGTACAGGTGCCCCACACACAGATCAGGGGTCTGCTGTTAGTAATCTGTGGCTGACTGTATCGCTGCTTCCAGGAAGTGACACCACTTTGCTTACCCGCCACGTCCTCCCAGCAGGGGAAAAAAAAAGGATTCCTCTGCTGCCTCTGTTCTCTTAGTATCACACCTGACAGCCTTGTGGTCTCTCTTCTCCTCTCCCAGTCCTCTCTCCCCTCCTCCTTTCCTCCCTCCTGCTCAGCATGCTGGGGGCTACAGTCCACTCCCAGGGAATCGTCCTGGGCCAACTGGTATCCGGGAAAACATGGCCCATAATCCTCTGGCTGTTAGTTTCTCATTGGCCCTGAATGTGGCCAATAGGAGTGGGCATTGCCAGGCCGGGTGAACAAGAGCCGCTAGGTTCAAGGAGGAGGGGTGTAAATCCCCCACAGCTGCGGCTCTGCCTGTGTCCCTGCACAAAGCCTGTCAGTTTTGGTGCCGCTGCTCTGTGTCCTTTGTCAGCAACGGCTGTTGAAATGTGTGGGGGGTTTCGGCATCCGGCATCAGCACCCACTACACAAACAAAAAGGCGTTTTCATTGGGGGGCACAGTATAATGTTGGTAGGGCCATGGCCCCCTCTGGCCCCCCACCTAGTGATGCCACTGTAAATAACCAATATTCTGGTTGGCCTGCAATTCACCTCACTTAACCAAAAGGCCACATTTTATATTTTGTGTATGATGCTACAGAAAACATTTAGAGCCCGTGGACATTACAGTAGTATGTCAAAGACTGCATACATATTAAAGGGACATGATTCAAAACTGTGGAAATGTGTAGGAGATGGCCAGACACTCTGGGTAAGCTACAGGAGATAGCCAAAGACTTTGAACACACTGCAGGAGATACTTCAGCAGGAAGCAGTCAGTGGTAGCAGTGACCTGTGTTTATCCATTGTTAAAAAAATGCAGCTCACTGCACACACTGTGAACACGCCCTTAGAGTACCTTTTGCAATATTTTCAAGTCTGCAGCATTTATTAAAATAATACCCCCTTACAGACATCGCTATTGATTACTACATGCTCTAAACGATCAATCCAAATGTGAGTGTTCATTTTTCTATATTTTAAATAAATAATTTGTTAAACTGTATCACGCTATGCAGGTTTTTTATTTGCATGGTTTATGATACACGGCTCCCTATTCCCATCTAATGATTGGATACCCTGTGGCAATTACCGGTGAACAGATGGTCTGAAGCCCCCTTTTTGGAGACGGAATATAGGATCTTTATTGGGTTCATTGTAACCAGCAGGCCTTTCCGACTTGGGAGGCGTAAGCCCCGCCAAGTCATTGTTGTCCCCCCTTTACTAAGGTGGTGGTGAAATTCTTCTGTCCCTTCAGCCTGGGTTCAGACTAGTGCGGTGCGAATTCAAGGCCCTGCGTGACTGCGCAGTGAACGCCGGCTGTTCTGCGGTGTGTCCGCGTTTTAGGTCCGAATCAGCTGCTAGCATGAATTCTCAACTCATTGTACTACTTCTGAGGAGGAACTCCACGCCAAATTTTTATAAAAAAACGGCATGGGTTCCCCCTCCAGGAGCATACCAGGCCCTTAGGTCTGGTATGGATTTTAAGGGTACCCCTACGCCGAAAAAAACGGCGTGGGGGTCCCCCCAAAATCCACACCAGACCCTTATCCGAGCACGCAGCCTGGCAGGTCAGGAAAGAGGTGGGGACGAGCGAGCGCCCCCCCCTCCTGAACCGTACCAGGCTGCATGCCCTCAGCATGGGGGGGGGTGGGTGCTTTGGGGAAGGGGGGTGCCCTGCGACCCCCCCACCCAAAGCACCTTGTCCCCATGATGATGAGGACAAGGGCCTCTTCCCGACAACCCTGGCCGTTGGTTGTCGGGGTCTGCGGGCGGGGGGCTTATCGGAATCCAGGAGTCCCCTTTAATCAGGGGGCCCCCAGATCCCGGCCCCCCACCCTATGTGAATGAGTATGGGGTACGATGTACCCCTACCCATTCACCTAAGGTGTAAAGTGTAAATAAAAAAAAAAAACACAATTTTTTAAAAATATTTTATTGCACTGCTCCGGGGGTCTTCTTCCATCTTGGAGGGGTCTTCTCGCCGGACTCCTCCGCTATTTTACCTAGCTCTTTTACCGAGCGGAGGAGCCCGACTTTCTTCTTCGTCGTCGCCGCCATCGTCTGGGGGTCTCGTTCTGCCTTCGGGGGTCTTCCGGGGTCTCTTCTGTTCTTGCCGCTGTCATTGCCTTCTGCGCCGCCTTCTTCTTCTTCTTCTTAAGATGTTGACTCGTCGCTCTCTCTGGCCGGAATGGCAGAGCCACGCTGTGTTGTGACTTATATAGGGACAAGGGGGCAGGGTCACATGCTCATGTCACATGGTAACCCCGCCCACGTATGATGTCACAGTCCCAGCATCCTCCGGAACTGTGACATCATATGTGGGCAGGGTCACCATGTGACATGATAAGTCACAACACAGCGCGGCTCTGCCATTCCGGCCAGAGAGAAGAAGAAGAAGAAGAAGACCGGGCTCCTCCGCTCGGTAAAATAGCGAGTCTATAGAGTCCGGCGAGAAGACCCCCGGAGCAGTGCAATAAAATATTTTTAAAAAATTGTGTGTTTTTTTTTATTTACACCTTAGGTGAATGGGTAGGGGTACATCGTATATATATATATATATACACACACACACACACACACATGCACTGTATGTATTTACACCTATATGTATATTGCACCCAATGAATGATTGTCATTGGGGGAAGGGGGTTGCAATGTGGAATGTGCCTTGGCCATTGCCCCCCTATACAGCATCCTCCCCCTGTACTGCTCCAGGACTGGGGGCTGTGTTATACCTCCGCTGTGACAGGTGGGGAAGTGTGTGGTGTGTACAGTGTGTGTATGTACAGTGTGTGCGCCCTCCCCTGCATGGATTCTGTCTGGAAGAGGAAAGCTGCCTTTTAGTGGAGGTGTGCTGTGCAGTGTACTGAGATTGTGATGTCCTGGATGGCATACCTGTATGGCAGGTGGAGGGGAGGGGGCTGGTGTGTGGGAGCCCTGCAGATTTCATCGTCCATAGAACACACAGTAAGTTTCCATGCCTCCACCCACGTTACTCTCCTGTCCCTGTGTGTGTTAAAACGTGCACAGCACAGACCTGCTTGGTGCCGCCTGCTTCACAATCGCCGATTGCTCCTCCAGCCCTCTGCTGATAGAGATCTTGAGTTCCCCCAGCCCACCTCCTGTTCACTGCAAAGCCACTGCTTCTCTCTCAGCTGTGCTTCGCTCGGCATATTTATATTCTAGCTCTATGTCCACTTGGATGGTGGGGCTTGAACCTGTACTCAGGGCAGAATGTAGTATTAGGTGCGCAGGCGCCGTATAGAGCTGACGATCAGCTGTTCATCTTCAGAGACTTTCGGCATCTCCTTTGTCCTCCCGTACTGTGCAATCGCAGTATAGGACGGACGCTATCCGATGGGGGACATTTCTCGACAGGACAGGACCGGCTGGCTTGTCACTTCCTTCTCCTGCCGGCTTGCTAGTTTTGCTGGATGCTTCCCCACTTCCTCCCTCCCAGGGGCCATGGCTGCTCCATAGGTGGCAGTGTACCTGTATTATAGTAATAATAATAATCACTCTGGCTTTGGATTGCGTCTACAAGTGGCCATTTCGTCAGCACACATTATGCAGGCATAGTTCACTGCTGTCATCAGCAAAAAACCTACCTGCGAATTCAATGCATCTATCGCTGGAGTGCATATACAGTATGTAGACAGGAAATGGATGCAGGAGACCAGCAATTTTGAGATCCAAGGATGAAAAGGTAAAAAGAAACTCTCTAATTAAAACAAAAAAAGAGTAGAGTTTGCTTCTACTTTAAAGCCTTGTAGCATATGAATTTATTTTACCTGGAGGAAATAGCAATTATGGGTCTGTTTTAAAGTGTTAGGAAAACAGCTCAATACAGAAAAAGAAAACACAGACATGAACTGTTTTACCTGTCAAAGTTTTATAATTCTTCACAGATTGATAAACACCCCACTTCTATACCGCAATAAGGGTAGGTAACACCACAATTTCCTATTTCAGGTTTGCAGTTTCTTATGTCACCTGCCTACTCATCTTGATTGTGAATCAGCATCATCACACTCATTGTAGCAGGTGATGGTGAAAGCTATAATGTGTGTTGCTAAAAATCCATGTCTTCATACAGTACAGATGAACTCATGTGTGAAGAGTTGAGTAGAAGGTGACATGCCTACAAGCTAGACTGCTAATACTGTATTTACCAACTGTATGCTCACATTGCATCTTGGTATAAAGCATTTTTCCTCTTTCCTGCACATCCCTTTTACAGATATTTTTTTGTAAGTTTATTGAGGATAAGGAAACCATATGCATTTAATGCAAAAATGATGGGTATCCTCCGTACATTTTGTATGAAGGTGTATTCAAAAAAAGGTACAACGATACAGATACCTTTATTATATTAAAAGTGAATGTAGCACCCTCCTAAATAGGTGCTTTAACTAAATTTAGATACTAGCTCACTGTAATCAGGTGAGCTGCATGTGATTGTTTTGGTCTGTTCTGCGTTTTACTGGCTGCAAGGTTGACTGCTCCCACCAGTCTGTCTGGAAAGGTTCTGGAAGATACTGGGGTGTGGGAGTCAAATCAGCAGCTAAATATTTATGCAGCCCTGGTTAATCCCTGGGCAGAGGGGTCCAGATGCTGGCTGTGAGTATGTATAAATACTCTGAGACTTGGAACAGAGGGGTTCTTGTCCTAGAGGAGGAGAATCCCAGCCTGGAGGACTGCTGCCCACCTGGGCAGGCTTACCATGCATCTGCTGTTCTTTAAGGCCCCAGCTGGGCCAGAACCAGGATAAGGGATGCAAAAGGGTGCCCTGCATCACTCCCTTAACCACTTGTCTATTGGGGAATTTTTTTTTTTTGCTATAAATTACCTTAAACCCTCAAATAAAAAAATATTTTCTGAAAGCAGAGGCCCTGTAGAAAACAATGGTTGTGTTTTCTTATGTCACATGATATTTGTGCAATTCTTTGTCAAAAACATATTTTCAGAAAAAAAAAATACACTTAAATGAACTTTAGTGCAAACTAACATAATACATACCCCAATTTGCGGTAAAAAATAAATAACAGGTGGGGGTTACATCAAGTAAATAGATAACAAACATGTTGAGCCTTAAAATTGCATGTGACTGTGAAATCAAGAAAAAAATATCGTAGCCAGTGATTTTAAAGCATTTATAGGTTATCAGTTTGGAGTTAGCAAACATTTGAAGCACTGGAATCATTGCTCCCACTCTGATGTTTGTGGCAATACTTCAAATGTGTGGCACAATTTATGTTTACATACAAGTGCGTACCCTATGTTGTGCATTTGCATTGGGGTGTGTACATGGGTGATGGGGATGCTAGGTGATAGCATGGCCAAGTGGTTGGTCCTCGTTATGGAGACATCAGTGGCTTGTTAGACCTCCATATGTCCCCTGCTTCAGCTAATTAAGCACAGATTATGCTTAAATTGGCTGCATCCTCGTGTACAATAGCCGAGGAATGAGATCTGTGAACCTGAACATGATATAATACATGCTCTTTCTGGGTTCATTCGTTGCATGTTAGAGAACATCTTCCTGTTTTCATAGTTAACACCAATTACAATGGTCCTGGGCTCCCAAGAGGAACAGTTGCTGATAACCCGTCTCCTCAACATAACAAGGCAAACCTGTAGTCCTTGTGGCTACAGCAGCTACACAGAGTGACAATGTTGCTCTAAATTCACTGCAGGGCATTCACCTTGTTGGAGAAGCTCCCTGCGACTGGTTGGAATACCAAGTGAAGGAATGTCATCAGCACTCCAAGGATTCTTTTTTTTTTAACATTCACTTTTTTATTTAGTTATCAGAACATAAAACAAATAAAGACATTAGGAAAAGTATAACAGGATTCACACCATTACAGTTACATAGTATAGTGAATGCATTTTTGATATTATACAGTATTTATCAAAAAAGCACTCCAAGGATTCTTAAAAAAGAGTCTAAAGCTTTATTTTTATGGTCACATGGTAAACATAAGTCAACGTCTTGGAGCCATTTAGGGCCCTTCATCAGGTAGGTGACGGATTACCAAGTATTTGTTGCATAAAGTAAGACGCTCAAGGTAAAAATTTTGGGTATAGTTTTACTTTAAATCAAAACTCCATTTGGAGCATGGAGAAGGTAAGCAGTGGTTTAATTATTTTTTTACCAACAACGTGAGGAGGTGCCTGGAGAAGAAGGTAAGCTGGAGTTCGGCTTAAGAAGTTTACAACACAACAGGGATTAAGCACATGCACATATACACTATATTGATAACTCTACAACTCTATAGCGACTAAACAATATTGTTTATTACATAAAATGTGACCTAGAGCTGTTCAAAAATTTAAATGAAACATAGCATATTCCCCTTTATATTACAATAAACAAATATATGGTAATACTATATTGTTACTATAACAGGACAATTATTATTAACTTCCCACCTTGCTCGGGCCATCACATAAACCTGAAATGCTGCAGGTCTCTTAGGGGTCTTTTCACTATATGTACTCACCTGCAGATAATCAAGCGGCTACTAATTCAAGAAATATAGGGGTTTCAGATAAATATCTAGCAGATGACTCTGTCCTAATCTGAAGTTAATTCATAGTTAGGATCTTCTGGAATGTACACGTTGTCACGATTGGAAATTGTTATCCTCTCTCAGAACACACGCCTCTCCTGAAATGACAGCATTGCACAGGGAGGCTCTACTGTAGGCTCTGATTTCTGATAGGCCGTTCAGTTTTGTTTGCACTCATATTTTCCTGGACAGAACATCAAAAGATATATGGCACTCATGTTGTCTTTTTTTTTTTATCCATGTAGCTTTAAAAATGTTTTGGGAGGTTTGTCAGGTATTTCAGGATTAAGAACACCTAGCCTTGCATCATGGTAGTAAGTGGGGTCTCATTCCCAGTATTTTCCATTGCTTCATATGGCCTATGGAGTGATGACAAAGCAAAAGGATGGTAATTATAGGCAGGGAAGGGGGAGGCATTTAAACTTGTTATAGACTGTCATCCTTTTATGAGTATTTTTTTAAGCTTTATAACCATTCTTTAAATTGCATTTTGCAAACAGATTTTTTATAGGACGGTCCTTTTTCTTTTTCAGTCACCTCTGCCTCCAACATTCCTCTTTATCATCTGTAGTTGTACGTATGGTTTTCTTCCCATTATAGTTAAAGTATCCTTATTCGTCATTCGTCACCGTTATTTTCACATAGGGCAGGCTCTGTTTTGATCAGCAGGGGATCTATCAACTGATCTTCTGCTGATCAGAGCAGAACAGACGGATGACAGGTCCGTGTCTGCTCATTTTCTGCAGAGTGGACACAAACAGAGCTTGCTTTGCTCTATGGGATGCTGGGTAAAAATGGACTCCTTCAGGTGGTGTGTAGCGTGGTGTGGTTGCAACAATTCACACAGACAGGTGCAATAAAGAACTTGTATTGAAGTATACAGAAACAGTTCACAATAGAGTCGGGAGGAAAGATCGCCCAACTTGGTGCACTCACGGTTTTCAGCAATGTGAATGGAACGCTGCTCAGCTGGACTGACAGCAACCTTTAAAGACATCAGAGTGCGAACTGCCCATCTTGTGCCCAATCAGGAAGATGTCCAGAGACGATGCAGACCCAATGCTTTTCCTCCTCGTCAAGAACCCTTGTACACCCAGAAAAGCAACTTTCCCCAAGGCGGAATAGCTGTTTTTAATGTTGCTGTATTTTGAAAATGTTAATGCTTTTATATTGCTTTTTTATTTATTTTATAATGTTGACACCTTGTAAATATGTGAAGTCCAGAGGAATTAAAAGTTATTAGTGCAACGATCTTTACACAAATTGCCTCAGTGTTCTGAAAATGTATTATCACAATCATGTCATTATGTTCTGTAACACAATTTTAGAGAATTACATTTATAGTGTTGCTATATATAGAGAGCTTTCATTAAAAGGTGATATGTCAGTAAAATCCACAATTCACATGAATCAATAGAAAACCGTACTGTTAACAAATCATATTATTAGTGTGAGGAAAAAAGTCCTTGCCATGAAAAAGGAAATGCTCCTGCTCTTCAGCTCTTTCATGTGAGCTAATGCCTAGACAAAACTTAAATAATACAGTATATCCCCTTCCCTCGGCATTATACAAATGCCTTTTCTTCCATCCATCCAGTGCAGTATACAGTATATACTACTCTCCTCCAGCCTAAATTATACAGTACATCTCCTTCCCACTGCATTATATACACTCCTTTCTTCCATCCCTTCCAGTATACGCACCTTCTAACTTTCTCCTGGGCCCCCGTCCATTCACACCTTTAACAAGAACATAGCTCCTCTCAGCACATATCTATAAACTGTACAACTCATTCCTCCTGGTCTTGACCAGGCTCCCCTTCACCTCGGAGCCCCATAGCAGTCCTGTGAGCTGCCATGCTGGTAGTTCTACTACTTGGTACTTCAATCAATTTATAGATCACTTGAGAGATCTTAGTAAATGATGGGGCAGGGGGGTAGGAAGGGAAATACCACTAAGCTACCAATGATATGTACTTACAAAAAAAAAAAAAACTATATCTACCTATCTACTGTTCATATATAGTTTCAAGGATAGCCACAGCACTCTATGTTTGAAGTAAATGCCCAGGTGCTCACCCACAAATTAATCCATATAAATCCAAAACTGGTTTAGAGGCACTCACGGTCTTGCAGAGGAGGAAGATCAAAAGCAGCAGTGTTGTATTGTCAATGTTTCAAAGAAGCTCAGTCCATCTTTCTCAAGACATTACAACCTGGAAGTGAACAGACTAATAAACCCAAAGCCCCACCCAACCAAAATAAAACTCCCTAGTGATGACCTCACACACTGTAAGGGTTAAAAGACTGGGTGAAGGTCAAAGAAAAATCAGAAAAGGAGCAACTCACAATAGTTCATCAAAAAAGCAAAATTTACAAAATCATAGTTTAAATCAAGCTTAAAAAACACTCCACAACCAGACAGATGAAACCTAAGGATTCAGCTATATGAATAGTTACAGAGGAGGGATGATGGTGAGAACCCCAAGACTAACCCCACTAGGAAAATAACATGCCATCCCAAATACAAGTAGTGGTTATGGAAACCCAGGGAGGTTTCCATAAAAGAAAATGGGTCAAGACACCCACAACACCACACAGAAAAATCAGTCTAGAATATTATAGCACCAACAAGGCAAAATTGCAAAACTATTTCATATATGTGAGGCAATGGATGGCAGGATTGTGAGAGGTATATACGTACAGTATTAGAAACCTAGATTTATCACCTGCATGTGGTAAGGGGCTCCAGGGTTTGTGACTAATATAGAGAAAGCAGAGAAGTTCTATTTTGGGTCCTAAAGCCTGTAGGTTTTGTAGATCTTTAGTTGGGATAAAGCCTCTATTTCTAGGTCCACATCTTACCTGGTAGTCAGACCTCATTAATTAGTCAAAGTTGTGTACAAGGAGTTTTATAAATGAGCCTCTCACAGTCTCACTCTTAGTCTATGCTGACCGAACACTAAAAGGTACAACGTCTTCCTGCTTATTTGGGAAACCCATTCAGAGTTAGTTAGGAATAAGGAAACACCCCCAAACACCCACCAGTTTGGTTTGCAGCAGAACTCCCGAACAGGGGAAATGTTCTAACCCGAACAGCAAACCCCAAAAGTGCCCATTTTCCAGGCTTATGGTAATTGACCATAAACGGGTATGGGGGTCTGGGTACTGTCCTGGGGGACATGTATCAATATTTATTAATTTTTTTAAACAATCATTTTTTTCAGGAGCAGTGATTTTAATTATGCTTAAAGTGCAACAATAGAAATTAAAAATGTCTTTAAATATAGTGCCTGAGGGTCACCTTAATGTGCCTGTAAAGTGGCGCATCTGTAGCATGCATAAAACATGCTACAGCAAAAATGACATGTCTAAAAAAAAAAAAAAAAAGAGTCAAATCCCGTTTAAAATGACTTGTGGTTACAATTTCCAACACCCGGCTAATTAAAAAATAAAGAAAAAAATGGCTTGGGGTCCCCCCAAAATCCATACCAGACCCTTATCCGAGCATGTAGTCCAGCAGGTCAGAAAAGGGGATGAGCGAGCGCCCCCCCCAAACCATACCAGCCACATGCCCTAAACATGGGGGGGTGCTTTGGGGCAGGGAGGCTTGATGGGGACAAGGGCCTCTTCCTGACGACCCTGGGCGGTGGTTGTTGGGGTCTGCGGGTGGGGCGCCTATCGGGATCTGGAACTGCCCCTGGCGTCATGTGATGTCAGAAGGGGCGGGACCACTGACTGACGTAGTCGGGTGGCCTTGCCCCTTGCCTATATAAGAACTATCAAAGCACAGAGCAGGCAGTTGGCTGAAAGCCTCCAAGGAGCGTCATGATTGACAATGGGCGTTAGTGTTACAAGGTCTCCAGTGTGAATGGGGAGCAGGTGTGTAAATTTTTTTTATATACAGCACTTACTATCTGTCCACCTCTCTTTATTGTTGCCAGCCTACAGGTGGAACCAAATCGCTGCCACATACCTGTTACTACACAGACTTGAGAACTCTTTTCTTCTCAAGCTTACAGCGGCTCTGGTCCCTATCTCCACCTTAATAGTTGCCTCTCCTGCCTCTTAACATGGAATCCCTCCAATTGGTATTTGGGGCCTAAATTACCTTGCTGACATGTGGTATTTTGTAAAAATGATATGCACAGTTCGAGTCTCAATTGCTGTTCTCCCTGATATGTCTCTTTTTATTTTTAGAGCTAGTATATATATGACTATACTCCACCCTCTACCCCTGACGAAGGTGTAAATAACTGGAAACGTGTTGGGTATTAGGGTACATCACACATCGAAGAGTATTAGTGTCAATTTATATTTAATGTTACAATTTTGGTTCTTGTCTTCTGTTCATGTTTGTTGTATGTATACATTGTGTAGACGTTATACGTGTTTTTACTATTAATCATGCTGTCTACAATTATTTAATTATTAAAATATATTTCTATACTACATTAGTGTTGGTGGTCTTTCAAAGTCCCATCTAGGGGGGTATTCTTCTTTGTTCTAACATACAGATCAAGGGTCACAATCTCAACTCTTGTCCCGCTGTCACCTGAGCTTCGTACTGTGGCTGAAAGCCCACCAACAGTCAAATACAAAAAATGCCATTTATAAAGGATAAGAAGGACTCATGCACTTAAAGTGGTTCTAAAGGCTAAGAGTTTTTTTTTTCCTTAAAGCGGGGTTCCAGACGTTTTTGGCATTATTGAAAGTCAGCAGCTCCAAAATGTGTACCTGCTGACTTTTAATAAACACACACTGACCTGTCCCAGGATCCAGCGATGTGGCCGCCCGAACCCTCGCTTCTCTCCCTCGCCTTTCCCCGGCATCAGCATTACAAGTGTGGGCACCCAACTGTGACAGCCTTCGGCTTCACAGCCGGGTGCGCACTATGCATGCGCGAGCCACGCTGCACTTCCTCAATAGTCAGGCAATCTTCTGGGACCTGTGACAGGTCCCAGAAGATTGCAGGGAGGGAGTACTTCGGCTTTAGTTGCCTAGTCGGCCAGAGCGGAAGAGAGAGCAGGTACCTGTCAAAACTAGGTACCCGCTCCCCCCTAAAAAAAATCATTACATGCCAAATGTTGCATAGGAGGGTGGGCAGGAACACTTAAAGCGGAACTTTCCCTTTTGGGTGGAGCTCAGCTTTAATACATTTCCTGTCTTCTCCCTTTACTTCCTGGTCTTACAGGAGACTCAGGCAGAAGCCATTGGCTGTCAGTCAAATCCTGTGAGGTGGGAACGGAAGGCATGTGCCATGCCATGTGTGTCTATAGAGGCACACAGCTTTAGAAGCATTCCTGCAGGGGTGCTCCCATAGCACATGGATAATTTACAACGACTTTAAAATATATTTTATGTACAGTATCTCACAAAAGTGAGTACACCACTTAAATTTTTGTAAATATTTTATTATATCTTTTCATGTGACAACACTGAAGAAATTACACTTTGCTACAATGTAAAATAGTCAGTGTACCACTTGTATAACAGTGCTAATTTGCTGTCCCCTCAAAATAACTCAACACACAGCCATTAATGTCTAAACTGCTGGCAACAAAAGTGAGTATACCCCTAAGTGAAAATGTCTAAATTGGGCCAAAAGTGTCAATATTTTGTGTGGCCACCATTATTTTCCAGCACTGCCTTAACCCTCTTGGGCATGGAGTTCACCAGAGCTTCACAGGTTGCCACTGGAGTCATTTTCCACTCCTTCATGATGACATCACGGAGCTGGTGGATGTTAGAGACCTTGCGCTCCTCCACCTTCCATTTGAGGATGCCCCACAGATGCTCAATAGGGTTTAGGTCTGGAGACATGCTTGGCCAGTCCATCACCTTTACCCTCAGCTTCTTTAGCAAGGCAGGGGTCGTCTTGGAGGTGTGATTGGGGTTGTTATCATGTTGGAATACTGCCCTGCAGCCCAGTCTCCGAAAGGGGAGGGATCATGCTAAGCTTCAGTATGTCACAGTACATGTTGGCATTCATGGTTCCCTCAATAAACTGTAGAGCCCTAGTGCTGGCAGCACTCATGCAGTCCCAGACCATGACACTCCCACCACCATGCTTGACTCTTGTCTTTGTATTCCTCACCTGGTTGCCACCACACACGCTTAACACCATCTAAACCAAATAAGCTTATCTTGTTCTCATCAGACCACAGGACATGGTTCCAGTAATCCATGGCCTTAGTCTGCTTGTCTTTAGCAAACTGTTTGTGGGTTTTCTTGTGGATCATCTTTAGAAGAGGCTTCCTTCTGGGACGACAGCCATGCAGACCAATTTGATGCAGTGTGCAGTGTATGGTGTGAGTACTGTGAGGCTATCCCCCCACCTCGTCAACCTCTGCAGTAATGCTGGCAGCTCTTATACGTCTATTTCGCAAAGACAACCTCTGGATATGATGCTGAGCATGTGCATTCAACTTCTTTGGTTGACCATGGCGAGGCCTGTTCTGAGTGGAACCTGTCCTGTTAAACTGCAGTATGGTCTTGGCCACTATGCTGCAGCTCAGTTTCAGGGTCTTGGCAATCTTCTTATAGCCTAGGCCATCTTTATGTAGAGCAACAATTATTTTTTCAGATCCTCAGAGAGTTCTTTGCATGAGGTGCCATGTTGAACTTCCAGTGACCAGTATGAGAGAGTGAGAATTTAACACAACTACTCCCCATTCACACCTGAGACCTTGTAACACTAATGAGTCCCATGACAACAGGGAGGGAAAATGGCTAATTGAGCCCAATTTGGACATTTTCACTTAAGGATGTACTCACTTTTGTTGCCAGCGGTTTAGACATTAGAGGCTGTGTGTTGAGTTATTTTGAGGGGACAGTAAATTTACACTGTTATGCAAGATGTACACTCACCACATTACATTGTAGCAAAGTGTCATTTCTTCAGTGTTGTCACATGAAAAGATATAATAAAATATTTACAAAAATGTGAGGGGTGTACTCTTTTTTGTGAGATACTGTATATGTATATATATATATATATATATATATATATATATATATATATATTTTGCTGCTAGTACTTCACATGGCTAGTTAGGTGTAGTTATGATTTGACTCATATTTCTGGTACCAAATTACGCCTTTGGAATAACTTTATTAATAATGGTATTGACCCTGGCAATTATTGTGGTTTTAATTGACTTAAGAACAGCTATTTTATTGAAAGAATAATGGTGCAAATGTGAGCAGACTATTCCTTTGCCAAATTTTCATGGCAAGGGTAGTTATAGAGAATAGATGGGATGATATTGGAATCCATGATAGATCTAACCAGCCAGTGGGATATTCGGCCCACCAGGGTCCACCCTTGATAAAAATACATGACGGAATCCGTCTTAGGCATAGAAAAGTTCTCTGTGTTGTTCTGCTCTGTTGCTTATAAAGAGGATTTTTTTTTACCTTAACAGTAAGTAAAGAATTATCTGTTGTAAATCTTAAACACTCCTGCAATACAGTGAACCCCCAAATGAACTCAATTTACATAATCTAAACAATAGCTTAGTCTTAAAGTGTTTCTCTTTCTTTGATGTAATACATTTCTTTATAACATTGATTGAATCTGGTAAAGGATAACGTAAATGGAAAGCATTGTTACATATCTAGCCTGTGCATAAATCTAATCTGCTCTTATAGAAGCACAGATTATATCAGAAAGAATTTATCACCGCTCCCTTTGCATTAACGAAGAACATACAATTGGACTACTGCAGAAACAATTTGTCTTTTGCGAGTGCCTGCTGACCTCAGATGAATCATGTGTGGTGATGTGCGGCCGAGCCATGAGTGGTTTACCAGAGGTCAGCAGAGAAAAGAGAAGATTAAATTGTCTGCACCATGGCCCTCCATCATATATTCAATATATGCAATAGGACTTTGGAGATTTGTTTCTGAATTTCATGCACTTTGAGTTATTTTCTTCACATCTGCTTGTCAGCTAAAAGGTCCAGAATTCAGAGTACCATTTTCTCCTTCCTGCTGCTATAAATCTTCTCCTGATTAGAGTTGGTGGATGGAGGAAATACTTACTATGTGTACACAATTGGATAGTATACTAGCCATCAGTATTAAAGCAGATCCAACCTTTACTCATTGCATTTCATAAAAGAATATTATACATTATTTATTATAGAATAATTATAGAATGCAGAATGAAAATTGACACGATTACAAGTTATGTTCACTTGACATTGATTATTGTTTTATTATAAGCTGATGTACTACCTAAAATGAAAATGAAAGCACAGACAGTATAGGCTTATGTGCAGGCAGAGTATGGGTTGTTTTGTTTATGTCCAGAGTTTGGTTCAGATTGTAATATGTACTGTACATTAGCCAGGCATATCTACTGCATGACTTTAGATGAAACGGGAGGCGATCACAAGCAGGCATTTGTCTCTACTGTAGACTTCAAACCTTGCTAAGTATTATATTGCCTGGTAAACTATGTGTGATCAAGCAAATTAAAAATGCACCACTGTTATAGACACAACTACAAAGGTAAGTGACATTAGGTTTATTCCCAATTGGCAGGAGGTGTTTGGTATAAAAAAATAAATTAGCATATAATAGTTGCATTTTCAAAGCAAATCGAGGCAACTTATAGAGTAGCAAGCAGGTCAAAACTATAGCTGCATCAATCAAATATTTTCAACATTACTTATTGTGCCTACAAGAACAGTCACGTGATTATTGGCTGCATTTGTCAAGTAAGTACAAATTGCATTAAAAAGATGGTCATAAATGAAAGCTCAGAAACAAAGGTAAAGGAACACTTAACAACGTCCTACTAAATACGTAAGTAAAGGGCTTCAGAATCACTTAAGAATTGGACTAGTCAGTCAAGTAAGTCACCATTCCTCTAGTTTTCTACATCTAGACAGGTTAATGTTCAATGAACTTCACTGTTGGGTTTGCCAATCAGATAAGTCAACATTCATCCGTTTCCTATATCCATACAGTTTACTGGAGAAAGCCAAAAGATGTCTTCATGCCACATTGCCCACTGTTAGGAAATGTATGGGTAGCCAGATCATGGAAATCATTAAGCCTGATTTTTGCTTTTCATGTTTGTAAAATGCCCAAGAAGTACAAGGTTGTTCTCTATTTTTACAGGATCAGGTACACCCTATGGTTATTTGTTATTTTTATTTCATTTGCATATACACATTTGTTTTGCAAATTCAAGAATAGCTTATTTTTCAATTCATTTTTACGTGATATTAGGTTGATTCCCAATGGGCAGTAGGTGTTTTAAATACAGAGAGGCATTGTATACACTAATGAGGAATATCACATTTCAACATCAAGTATCATATGTCAGTGACAATACAAAAGAATATTCAACTGTCTATCTTTTTCAAAGATATATTTGGACAATGTTTACCACCTCATATAGGGGTCATAAAGTAAGATGCAGTATTCCAAAAATGCAAGACTAGTTACTTTTTTGTTCACAATAGTTTCAAATCAAGACCAGCTTTAAGACCAATAACTAGTACCAATAGAAAGCTAAATGCCTTCTGTTGTCTCTCATATCAAGTCACAATATAATTTGATCTTTCTGGGGTGCACAGTACCAAGGAGAGTTTTACCTCCTTCTCCCTTTAAAAATTGGAGGATTTCCTTCTGGATTGAGGCAAAAAACAATTTACATAGAGCTTAGTATTTTATATGTAATCTGTACTTTTTCTTGGAGTAGGCATGTACCAGAACTTACTTTGCTATATGGTGCTTCAGTCGGGTGCCATAACTCTTAAAAATGTAGTCATTCTTGTTATGGGTACCTGAGAGACAAACTCCAGGTCTGATGGAGGAGATGAGGTAAGTCTTGAATTTGGAAGTGGAAACATTCTCATGAATTCTAAGTTGCTGCAGTGGTGGATCAATGCAGAATGGAAGAATGAAAAAGTATTTCAGGTAAAGTAAAGATACATTTTAAAGACAACATTTAAAAAATATTAAGTATATTCTGAAGTCTAATGGTGGCCATGCTTCTTATGAGGTCCTTTATAGGAACTATGGGTGCGCATCTTCACTGGTCTCACAATTCGATTTGATTATGATTATCCTGTCCACGATTCGATTCAATTCCACAATGCATCACAATGCATCACAATTGATGCATGGTTAAAAAATCTGAAAATTCAAGCAGTCAGAATAACAAAATTTTTCTCCAGTGGCAGAGGGATGTTGGGATCAGAGGCAGAGGGATCCTGGGATCAGAGGCATAGGGATAGATGGGATCAGAGGCAGAGGGATGGTGGGATCAGAGGGATGTGGGATCAGAGGCATGGTGGGATCAGTGGCATATGGATGGTGGAATCAGTGGCATAGGGATGGTGAGATCATTGGCAGAGGGATGGTGGGATAAGTGGCAGAGGGATGGTTGGATCAGTGGCAGAGGGATGGTGGGATCAGTGGCAGAGGGACAGATGGGATCAGGCAGATGTGGGATCAGAGGCATGGTGGGATCAGTGGCATAGGGATGGTGGGATCAGTGGCAGAGGGATAGATGGGATTAGGCGGATGTGGGATCAGAGGCATGGTGGGATCAGTGGCATATGAATGGTGGAATCGTTGGCAGAGGGATGGTGGGATCATTGGCAGAGGGATGGTTGGATCAGTGGGAGAGGGATGGTGGGATCAGTGGCAGAGGGATGGTGGGATCAGAGGCAGAGGGATAGATGGGATCAGGCGGATGGATGTTGGGATCAGAGGCAGAGGGATGGTAGGATCAGAGGGATGGTGGGATCAGAGGCAGAGGGATGGTGGGATCAGAGGCAGAGGAATGGTGGGATCAGAGGCAGAGGAATGGTAGGATCAGAGGCAGAGGGATAGATAGATAAGATCAGAGGCAGAGGGATAGATGAGATCAGGCAGATGGATGGTGGGATCAGAGGCAGAGGGATAGAGGGGATCAGGCAGAGGGGAAGTGGGATCAGAGGCAGACGGATGAAGGGAACAGGCAGATGGCTGGTGGTATCAGAGGCAGAGGGATCAGGCAGACGGATGGTGGGGGGACAGATGGGATCAGGCAGATGTGGGATCAGAGGCATGGTGGGATCAGTGGCATAGGGATGGTGGGATCAGTGGCAGAGGGATGGTGGGATCAGTGGCAGAGGGATAGATGGGATTAGGCGGATGTGGGATCAGAGGCATGGTGGGATCAGTGGCATATGAATGGTGGAATCGTTGGCAGAGGGATGGTGGGATCAGTGGCAGAAGGATGGTTGGATCAGTGGGAGAGGGATGGTGGGATCAGTGGCAGAGGGATGGTGGGATCAGAGGCAGAGGGATAGATGGGATCAGGCGGATGGATGTTGGGATCAGAGGCAGAGGGATGGTAGGATCAGAGGGATGGTGGGATCAGAGGCAGAGGGATGGTGGGATCAGAGGCAGAGGAATGGTGGGATCAGAGGCAGAGGAATGGTAGGATCAGAGGCAGAGGGATAGATAGATAAGATCAGAGGCAGAGGGATAGATGAGATCAGGCAGATGGATGGTGGGATCAGAGGCAGAGGGATAGAGGGGATCAGGCAGAGGGGAAGTGGGATCAGAGGCAGACGGATGAAGGGAACAGGCAGATGGCTGGTGGTATCAGAGGCAGAGGGATCAGGCAGACGTGGGATCAGAGGCATGGTGGGATCAGTGGCATAGGGATGGTGGGATCAGTGGCAGAGGGATGGTGGGATCAGTGGCAGAGGGATAGATGGGATTAGGCGGATGTGGGATCAGAGGCATGGTGGGATCAGTGGCATATGAATGGTGGAATCGTTGGCAGAGGGATGGTGGGATCAGTGGCAGAGGGATGGTTGGATCAGTGGCAGAGGGATGGTGGGATCAGTGGCAGAGGGATAGATGGGATTAGGCGGATGTGGGATCAGAGGCATGGTGGGATCAGTGGCATATGAATGGTGGAATCGTTGGCAGAGGGATGGTGGGATCAGTGGCAGAGGGATGGTTGGATCAGTGGGAGAGGGATGGTGGGATCAGTGGCAGAGGGATGGTGGGATCAGAGGCAGAGGGATAGATGGGATCAGGCGGATGAATGTTGGGATCAGAGGCAGAGGGATGGTAGGATCAGAGAGATGGTGGGATCAGAGGCAGAGGGATGGTGGGATCAGAGGCAGAGGAATGGTGGGATCAGAGGCAGAGGAATGGTGGGATCAGAGGCAGAGGAATGGTAGGATCAGAGGCAGAGGGATAGATAGATAAGATCAGAGGCAGAGGGATAGATGAGATCAGGCAGATGGATGGTGGGATCAGAGGCAGAGGGATAGAGGGGATCAGGCAGAGGGGAAGTGGGATCAGAGGCAGACGGATGAAGGGAACAGGCAGATGGCTGGTGGTATCAGAGGCAGAGGGATCAGGCAGACGGATGGTGGGATCAGAGGCAGAGGGGTGGTGGGATTGGAGGCAGATGGATTGTGGAATGAGAGGCAGAGGGACCAGGCAGACGGATGGTGGGATCGGAGGCAGAAGGATGGTGGGATCGGAGACAGATGGATGGTGGGATCAGAGGCAGATGGATGGTGGGATCAGAGGCAGATGGATGGTGGGATCAGAGGCAGATGGATGGTGGGATCAGAGGCAGACGGATGGTGGGATCAGAGGCAGATGGATGGTGGGATCAGAGGCAGATGGATGGTGGGATCGGAGGCAGACGGATACATTAAGTGCTCCACTGTAAATGCGTTTTAAAAAATATGTAGCTATATACCGCATATTTCAGACTGTTCCTCGGCTCACATGTAACTCAGACCCGGCTGACCACTTGCCACTCTCCTCTCTCCTCTCGGCTGACATCAGCTGAGGATTCTCAGCCCCACCCGCTGTAGCTGTTAGATGAAGAGAGGAGAGCTGTGCACTGGGCAATCACATGAGCGCTGAGGAACAGTCTGAAATATGCTGTATATCGCTACATATTTTTTAAAAGGCATGTACACTTGAACAGTGGGGCACTTAATGTATTATAAGAGGGGATTCATTAAGACACAGTTATTTTAAAACTTGTAGAGTATGATGGGGGCACTCTCCCAGGAGGGGTGGGGCAAGTCGGGATGACGTCACCCGCCAGTCGATTATGCCGGTCGTAGCATTGATGCCACATCGTGGACACCCGAATTGCGAAGCATCGATGCTACTATTATATTCAACACCCCTAATAGGAACACAGTTTTTTATTATTTTCTCAACACTTTTAGATATGTATACAGCATGCTTATTTCTGAATTTTATTTTTTTTCTAGGGTTTTTTTTTAAACATGGGAAAATTAGTTGACATTGGTGAGCAAGAGAACATTCTGTCTAAACAAATATATTCCGAAGAAAAAATGTGACAAGTCTTTTGAAAGATACAGCTACATAGGGCACATCTTTGCTGCTACATGCAAAAAAACATGTAAATTAATTAACATACTTCAGTGACCTGCACATTGAAAAGGAAGCCATAGTTACAGCTTGCTGTAAGTTGAATATTTGTGTCTGTGACAAGATTTCATTGGATATGAGTAGGTACAGAAAAAGCTGCATATAAATCAGTTTTTCCATTACACATGGACCTGGGCATTTGAACATTTAGTAGAAGTTACGCCAATGGGTAGTAGTAGCTGAAACACATTTTTTTTACTGTCTGCTATGTTAAATATTTTCTTCCACTAAATTAGTTAAATGAGTGCAAGATTATGTGTAAAAAAAGACACAATGCCCCTAACTGTGATTGTCTCATTTATTTAAACACAATTCAGATATTATTTAGAGAAGTGACTGCATTTATCTGTATGCCCATTCAGGCTATGTATCACTGACTTAATTAAACTCTTCTAGGAAAGTATCAGTTCTTGCGTCATTAATTGTTCATAATGACCTTCTTTATATTGTATACCACTCAGTACAATAAACCGAATACTGATTATGCTTAGTATAGGACAATTAGTACAATATACTGTCTACAAAATTATTATCTGTAAAACAAGTGGACCTCACAGTGTTTTTGTAATGGCATGTAGAATCTCAGAGTCTAAGCATTTCAATTGATCATTATTCCCAGTAATTTATGCCATCAGTGATGGCCAGTAAAATACAGAAAATAAATCTAAGGACCCTAACTCAGACATTAGTATTACCTGTGATGATAATGTGGTCTGAGGACCCTCAAAATGAGTGGCGAATGGGGTTGTCCTGATGATTCGCAGCTCTGAGACACTGTATCCAACTTAAATATTTGTGTTTCTCACTTAACAGGCCTCCTGGGTGCGTTTATCACCAGCCCAGATAGATCAAGGTAAATACAAAAACAGAGACCTTCCATTAAGCTTTAAAGGACTTTTTTTAAAGACATGACCACAATTTAGTAATATACATAGCATTATCAACAATTGGATATGGTAAAGTTAATCATTCCAATTTGCAGCATTTTTGACGCACTGTAGATGCAGGTAATCAAATCTATTAGCTGATACCTGGTATGCAATAACACCTCTACAGGTTGTAACTGGCATCCTAAAGCCATTTTTAGGCACAATCCATACTTGTAGTCTGGGTCACTAGACCTGAAAATGCCCTCTCTCAGATTCCCAATTCTCAAAATCCACCCATAATTCTTAAAACCTAATTTGGACGCTCTACATTAGTAACAAGAAAATATTTGAATTTCAAAAAAACTTCCAGATGCGTGCAAAAAGGTAATGGGGCACATTAATCCTTCTGAGGAGGACACACATATGAGATAACTCATGATAATCAACTTGTGAGTTAAAATAATAATAATCTGATGGTTGAATAACTGTAAGCTATGGCCGTAAGCTTATTTTCAAGGGCTCCCACTACCTCCAGGTACAAGATGTCGCTATGGGGGCCAAATGTGCGCCCTCCTACGCAAACTTGTACCTGGGGGGGTGGGAGCGTGATTTATTTTCCCATGAGGCCTCGTCTATATATGTCTGCCAAATTGCATCATGGCATAGATATATAGATGACGTTTTCATGATATGGGCTGGTTCTTTGATTGATTTAGAGAAATTTCTGGAGAGCTTACAGGTTAATACGTACAATCTTAAATTTACTCACACTATAGACCGTTCAAGGATCACTTTTCTGGATGTAGAAATTTTCATTAATGATCAAGGCACTCTGAATTCAACATTATACAGAAAACCTTCGGCAGGCAACAGTCTACTACATACTAATAGCTCGCATCCTCAACAGCTGATAAAGAGTATTCCGTACAGTCCGTTTTTAAGGTTAAAACTAAACTGTACCGACATTGCCGACTTCCAAAGAGAAGCTAACCAACTACGAGATCGTCTACTGGTCAGAGGATATAGTAGAACGTGTTTAAAGAAAGCTTTCAACAAAGTGAAACATCAGGACAGAGCAACACTTCTCTATAAACCCAGATGGGTGGAAACATCCACCTCAACTAGAATAATCACCAAATACAGCCGACAACATGGCAAGATACGCAATATTTATAATAAATATTGGCATTTGTTGACAGCGGACGATAAGATTTCCAAATTCATAAAATCATACCCGGAGATCACATTCAAACGTTCTCAATCGTTCAAGGATAAACTCGTAACCAGCCATACGACAGCGGACGATAAGATTTCCAAATTCATAAAATCATACCCGGAGATCACATTCAAACGTTCACCAGCCATTATCGAAAACCATCTGAGGAGAAACGAAACATTTCCGGTACATACTCATGTGGAAAGTGTAAATTTTGTCCATATATCTTAGAGGGCAGGAATATATTACTCCCCAATAATGAAATCTGGACTCCTAAACATAGAACAAATTGCCAATCTATTGGTTCAGTTTATTTAATGAAGTGCCTATGTGGAGCCTTCTACATAGGCAAAACAAAAAGACCATTGTTTTGTCGTATTAGGGACCATGTTTCCCTTATCCAGAAACGAAAAATGGAGACACCAATAAGCCGGCATGCCGGACTTTATCATGACTTCAATGTGAAGTTTATAGGCTTTTTTAGTTTGGAACATCTACCACAACATGAACGCGGAGGTGATATAGATAATAAGCTCCTACAATTGGAAAGTCGCTTGATATACCTATTAAAAGCAACCTGGCACCCGGGACTGAATGAGGGAATCAGTTATAAACCCTTCCTTTGATATATAGGTTCAACATACACCTCTTTGTTGTTCTTCATATTTGAGGTGAGCGCACATTTTGCTGCTGTCCTTGGGATTCAGAATAACCCCCCTACCGGTACCGCATCTGTCTAATCTACGGCCACACAAAATTAAATTTCACCCCTTTTTTTTTTTTCCTCCTTTCTCGGCTTGGGGTCTCATCGGAATCCTGGACTTCCCCATTATTGGGACGGTGATCAGTGGTTCATATGCACATACACTTATATATGCTATGCATATATTGAATATTATTGTTTACTAATTTACGATTGTTTTGTTTGTTCATGTATTATATAATAAATTTGCAGAAAAAGAATATGAAGATGTTCTAATCCTTCTGAGAACACATGAAACATGACTGAATAAACCGGAATAATATTTTTTTTTTGGGGTAATGGTAGGTGGGTTTTCTCCATGTTTTGTGGGGGGGGGGGCGGGTCCTTTATTCATTTATTCATTTACATTTTATCATTTTTTATTTCTAAGTTTTGATTATTTCATTTATTTATCTATTTACATTTATTTTCATTTTTATCAGCCTCTCTATTTTCGATCAATCACTGGGATGATACCAAGAAAATATTTATTCTTCTTGGGGTATCCGTATGGACACCCAAGGGTGTACAGTGGAGCCCGAATTCCCCCGTTGTATCTGGGTGTTGTTTTGGCACCGGCTGTACGTCCACCTTGAGGTCTTCTATAGCCAAGGCATGCCGCTCAATAGGACATTCATGGTTTGCATGGCTGTGCTGGCTCTCTGGCTTGGTCTGTCCAGCCGGTGTCTGCACAGCATGTAGCATGACGTCCGACTTCCGCTATCTTACATCCGGCGCCGGCTCTTCAGTCCACGGCGCGCAAGCCTCTTTCCTTTGTCCGCTTGGTGCCAAAAAGTGGCGTGACGTCACACGCCCGTGGTTTTGGCGCCATGGGGAGGGTATAAAAGACACACACACCATTTTATGTGTGTGGGAGCTCGGCGGGACAGATAAATCTATTATAAGGTAAACTTTGGACTCTATTTCCTTTTTATCTAGAGAATTCCATATACCCTTTATTTTTGACATGGACCTGTTTTCCTCTTGCCCAAATTTAACTAAACACAGTCTGTTGGGGTTGACTTTGTGCCCCCCCTTTTTCCTTTTTTGTTTTTCCTGATTTATACCAGGACAAGGTCATTGAAAGACATGCTCTAGGAGTTTACTCCTGAATTCCTTTATCCATTTGGATCATGGTCCTGACCTCCTTGTGAACGGGCTCCCCATGTTATTGATAGACTAATAAAGGTAAGCTGTGTTTAAACATCAGGATAGGTATGCCAAGAGTAGCTTATTACTTTTTTGATACAATCATAATCTGGGCTTTTATATCCCCCTCTTTTCTTTGGATACCAATAGATATCGGGTACCTGCTTTGTGATTCACTCACATGAGCTTCTAATTTATACCCTAGTCATACTACCAAGAAAATCTGTTTGTGGTAAGCAACATTTGTATGATGGAGCTATTTATCCATTCATTAGCTCCGGATTATCCTTTTATTATGCCATAACACAGCATTATAGTTTTTCTCTTTACTTACCTTTAGGCATTTATATTATACATGAGACCGTGAGGGTCCCTGTATGTCACTGAGCTCCATTTATCCCTCCCCACGAGATACCAATAGTCCCGGTGATGACCGCTCTATGGAGGCCGTGTTTTTTATTATGGGTTAGAACCCCATGAGATTTTCCTGAGAATTTGCCTTGGACCCGTTTTGAGAGGTAGGGTCCTTTCCAATATTTTCAGGTGTTGACCCATTTTAACTATACAGGGTTGAATGGGTCAAACCCCCTTTCTCCTTATAGGGGGGGGGGGGTTTTCTCAAGGGATGGGGTGGATTTGGGTTTTATAATTATATTTTTTTTGGTGTTTTTGGTGTTTTGATGTCATGTTTCAATGCCCTCATATACTGTGATATGTGATACAATGCTATATATTGCCTCTCTATATATGTTAAACTAATTTCGTCTTTTCCTTATGTTCTTTTTCCTATACACCCAAGGTCCAATATACGAACACATCTTTACTCTTGATGTTTTAAACGTTCACGATCATGTCAGTGTTCCTGATGAAGCCTTTACAGGCGAAACATGTAGAAGTTTACTGAGCACGTGATCGCACACAAATGAATTTCGCATTGTCTATGTCTGCTATACGAATAGGTGTATTTTCCTAGGATTGTAGATATGTGCATATTTATTTGTTTTTATATCTTTTTTTCTATTTTGTTAATAAAATATGCTTTAATAATTCGATCTGTGTACCAGAATATTTAACTAGATGAGTATATCCTTAAAAACGTACCTATAAAATCCCATATCTCTGCCCTTCCTAACATGTAAGCTATGGCCATTTGTAAATATCAATATAATTATAAAAGTGACATGAAGAATTGGTCAGTGAAGTATAATCAAACAGTTCAGCATTTCTACTTCCCACCTTTTAGCTCTTTTGATTGGGTGGGGGAAGGGGTCAGTGACAGCATCTGCAGGTTGATAGTTCTCCTTTTCTATGGAAACAATGCACATTCACCGAGATTCATTCTGAGGGCCAATTAATCTGATACACTAAATCAGACTTAAACTTCATTGATTGGACTCTGGAACAGACTGGGCAATACCTGGCTGAGTACTTTTCTTTTTATTCTCATTTATTTTGCTGTTGCTACTATTGTCTATTTTGTGTATTATATTTTTCTATAAACATTTTACTTGCACTGTATTTCCTTTTCTTTCATTAAACAATATTTTAAAATGGTTAAACTTTATATCTAATACCCTAAATTGGAAACTCAAAGAATTCCTGTTTCTTTGAAGAATGCTACTATATATTTACTTCTGTCATATTCATATCTTTTGTAATTTTTGCTATCCTGACCTACTTGCAGGTACAGTTAGATTAAGCAGAGCAGGAAGATGGCTGCATGCATGGAGCATTTTGGGTGACAGCTTCTGTGCAGAAGAGTGTCCTAGAGAGCTACACAGAAGCTCCTGGAAGTGGACATTGTAATAAATGCTCACTGCGCATCCTATAGGGCACCTGCGGTTGACTGTGTAAGACCTGGGTTCTGCTTGGCTAATTTTAAAGTGCCATCTGGCCTGTTATTGGGCATCCCGTGCCCTAACCCTTCTTCTGTATTTTATTAGGCTAAATAAACCCTTTAAAAAATGTAAATAGGGATTTGTATCAGGTTCAGACCAAATTTACTTTGTGTGTTCATCAAATGGTTGAACTAAATGCGATGTTCACCCACCTGCCAAGCTGAAACACAGCCATCATGGTAAGTGAAGCATTTAGCATTGGACTACTACTGCTGCTAAATGTGACGGCTTCCTACTGAGACTAGTTGTAAGGAAGGCAGTGGTTGGCAGTTTTCTAACAACCAGTGGCGTATTCTCACCTGGTCATTCAGCTATCAGCCAGGGATTCCTGGCAGACCGCTGAGTGTAAACAAAGAATAGGGATGGTGACAGACATCACATGACTTTGACCAAATATGGTCATGGCCATCGTTTTATTTTAGTTTTCGAGGATCTGCATCATTGAGTCAATGGATTTACATTTTTTTATGATTAGAATTGATTTAAAGATTCAGCTCACATTAACTTCAATAAGGTTTGGGTTAAAACTTAAAAAAATCATTTGTGAGCTGTTAAACGTCCTTTGAAGGTAAATTTAGCTCATCCCTCAGCCCAGGTTTCCACGCTCAAAGTTGAAATCCTATCCCACTGAATAGCCCAGGAGTCCACTTTAACCACCAAGAGATAACAAGGTACTGCATAAAATGAAGAAAACATACTCCAAGCAGCAGGGCCGTCTTTAATGTAGCTGCCCATGGCCCATTTATTGTTGTGGGGCCCCTTGAGCCTGCGCCAGTGTTGCCATAGATCTGTCATTCTGACTGCCACATTGACACCGCTGCAGTCCCACCTCCTGGCTCCTGTTGCTGCCACAGCCAACATTAGTGGTTAGTTGCTAGGACCGCCTGGCGTCTAGCAACCAACCATGTGGCTAATCTGACTCTGCCCCGCATTCAGCGGAGGTCGAAATATTCAACTGAAGTCCTGGCTGCTGTCACACCTCCTGGCTCCCCTCTGCAGCTGTCAGTGGTGGTTGGTTGCTAGGAGATGACCACTCAGCATCTAGCAACCAACCACATGTTTTGTCTGACTCCGCCCCCGTGTTCAATGGAGGACCATGGGATTTCCTGCTGCAGACTGGGCTGCTGCGGCTGTTGCGACTATTGCCAGTGCCACATGGCTTGTCTGACTCTGCCTTCCACTCCTGTTCAGTGGAGGAGCACAGGGCTGCCAGTCCAGTGCCAGCTCAGTAAACTGATGAAAGGAAGGGGGCTCTCTGAGGACCCTGATGTAAGGAGGGGGCTCTCTGGGGACCCTAATGTAAGGAGGGGGGCTCCGGGGACCCTAATGTAAGTAGGGGGCTCTCTGGGGACCCTAATGTAAGGAGGGGGCTCTCTGGGGACCCTAATGTAAGGAGGCGCTCTCTAGAGACCCTGATGTAAGGGGGGGTCTCTGGGAACCCTGATGTAAGGAGGGAGCTCTGAGGACCCTGATGTAAAAAGAGGGGCTCTGGGGACCCTGGTGTAATAAGGGGGGCTCTGGGGACCCTGATGTAAGGAGGGGGCACTGGAGACCTCGATATATAGAGGAGATAACTCTGGGGATCCTGATTTAAGTTTGGAGGCTCTGGGGACCATGATTTAAGATGGAGAAACTCTAAGGACTCTGATGTAAGGATGGGGTTCTGCACTACCACTGATCCCATCTCCCCAAAGCACTGCCACTCATCCCATCCCTCCACCAGCACTGCCACTGATCCCATTCCCCCAGCACTGCCATTGATCCCACCCCCCCACTGCCATTTATCACACCCCCCACAGCTCCATAAACCAATGAGTGAGCAGTAATGATTTGCAGTAGCCTCTGGCAACCAATCAGTGAGCGGAAGGATGTGCAGTAACCTCTAGCAACCAATCAGTGAGAAAAAGGATGTGCAGTAACCTCTAGCAGCCAATTAGCAAGCAGAAACAATGTGCTGTAACCTCTAGCAACTAATCAGTGAGCCATAATGTGTGCTGTAACTTCTAGCAACCAGTCAGTGGTAATGTTATGCTGTAACCCTTGTTAACCAATTGTAATCACTGCCTGATCTGCTGAAGTAAATGGATTTTGAGTCTAGATGCTATTTATTGTATGGTCTCAGAGCAGGCGGAGAGCGAAATTGCATGGTGGATGGCCAAAAATTTTTTG
Source organism: Lithobates sylvaticus (assembly GCA_028564925.1). Lineage (NCBI taxonomy): Eukaryota > Metazoa > Chordata > Amphibia > Anura > Ranidae > Lithobates > Lithobates sylvaticus. The sequence goes on along the minus strand of CM053028.1, from coordinate 422,348,822 downwards.
CCCAGGGTCCAATCAATATTAAAGACGGCCCTGCCAAGCAGTTTAAGCTGAATGCCATGCATGCATAAATTGCAGCTAAACAATGGGAACACCTCTGTAAATAGCAGTGTAAACATTAAAAAAATAGAATAAAGTTTACTAAAACATTGTGTATCAAAACAATTGTCAATTTTCATTTGTTTCCTATTTTTGTTGTATGTATTTGTTACCTATCCTTTGTTGTCAATGCTCCTATTTTGATCTCCTATAGCCTTTTTGCAGTTACATCCTCTCAACATGTTCTTGCTTTAGCATGGATGCATTTCAAAGGCCCCACGATTTCATGATGGTGACAATAGTCTAGCAAGGTTTATTAAAGGATGCAATGTGCATTTACCAAAAAAAGGTGACAAGCAGGAGAGAGACAGGAGCGGAACATTGTCACCCTATGGCAGAAAACCCTGGAGCATTGACATTCATGGCAGGATCATCAGGTATTATTTTAATGACACACATTTAAAAATACTTAAAATGGGGGGGCGTGGCCGGCACGTGACCAGGATGGCTGCTTAAGACGAGTGCTCTTCACATCAGCGGTATACTCAGCGGCTTTTTGACAGACCCAAACTATATAATTGACCCCTATAGCTCGCTAAAATCACCCGCACTGCTCCGGGGAAATGTCGCTTAAGAGAAAGGACAGCAGACTGCCCCTGAAACTGACAGAATTCAAGTACCAGCCGTCCGCACGGCGCAGCCAAAATGGCGCCGGATCGGGCGCGCAGAGAACACAGGCAGAGCCCGCAGCCTTTCCACACAGAGAAGGAGACTCCCGCATACCAACAACGGCACGGGTAAGTGCTGCTAACAGAGGGGACCCTCTCCAATCTCCCCCCGGGACTCCGACCACTCAGAGCCCTGCTAAGGCTAAGATGCGCATGGATGATGCAGAGGCACCTCAGGACGGAACCCATAATGGCGGGCTTCCTTTCACTCTCCCTCAGCAGACCCCACAGCCAGACGCCATAGCCTCCTTTCCCACGATAGGGCAAGCTGTTATGGACACCACACTAAAGGATATGCTCATGTCCCTCAGGAGCTCGTTGCAGTCAGACATGCTCTCCCTCATGCACAGCTTTGGCAGTAAAATGGAGGCTATAGATGATAGAATTACTCACATGGAGGTTAACGTAGGAGACATAACTAGTACAGTTAATGACATTATTGACACTCAAGAAGCACAGACCCAAGACATTAGCTGGATCAAGGACAAAATGGCAAATTTAGAAGACAGAGCTAGACGCAATAACTTCAAAATACGTGGGGTCCCTGAATCCATCCAAAATACTGAACTACCATCGTACACAAAGGGCCTAATTAAAACGGTGCTTCCTGATGCGAAAAACATCGAACTTGTCATAGACCGCGTTCATAGGCTACCGAAACCCTTGTTTCTCCCAGACGCAGTGCCCAGAGATGTAATCCTTAGAGTACATTTCTATCATATCAAAGAGCAGTTCATGCAAAAAATTAGAGGGATGGCAACACTGCCTGACCCGTATAGCAGCCTCCAAATATATGCTGACCTATCTCAACACACACTGAGTAGACGTAGACAGCTAAATACAATCACTAAAACTCTGCGCAACAACCAGATCCAATACCAGTGGATGGCACCCGCTAAGTTATCCATCACCCATGGGGGACTGAAGCATGCGGTGACATCCGTACAGCACGGAATGCGGCTACTGCAAGAATGGAATATCATTCCTGCCTCCAATGATGCAACCCCTATGGACCAAAGCAACACTGGATCCATATCAACTCAACCTCTACCTCCCAGGGGTCCCAAAAATTACCCCACTGTTTAAGCAGCTTGGGTTACACATATTGCATACCGCCCAGATGTGATACCTGCTCACGCTTGGTCTTCAAAAACTCTTTACCCCTGACCTGTGTTTCTAGGCACGTTAGTGCCGAGGACATTCCTAAATAGAAACACCATTATTTTTATATCGGTCAGTACGTTCACACAGGACGTTACCTGTGGTGTGATTTCATCACCCGAGTTTTATCTAAACCTTGAACCCACGCCTCAACTCTTCAGATCAAACGAGTACCAACTGCATCTAAATTAGTACCACAAATTTTTTTTTTTTTTTTTTGTCTGTCTCTCTTTTTTTTTCCTTCTCCCTCTTCCCGTCTCCTCCCCCTCCCCCCCCCCACCACAGGGCATAGGATTCTACAGATTGCCTCTTCGTGATAGCCTTCTCTTACTCCAACCAAATCCCTGATAACAGGTACGGTCTACATAACTCTTATCATCACCCCACGAGCTGCAACTACACGGAAGACGGAGAACTACCTGCAATCAAGGTACTGCATTTTTTTTTTTTTTTTGTGTGTGTCTAACTACTAGTTGATACATTCCGTATCCCTTGTCTCTCACACACCCACCATGACGATCAAAATTGTCACAATTAACGCCAAAGGACTCAATCATCCGGCTAAAAGAGCCTCTCTCTGGGCTTTAGCCAAGCAAACTAACTGTGACATCCTCTGCGTACAGGAAACGCATTTTCAAGATAAAAACCCGCCCACCTGTACTAATAAAATTTTTAGCAACATCTACACAGCGAACGCAGACACAAAAAAAAAAGGTGTACTAATAGCATTCAAGAACTCCCTGGCCTTTCAACCCTTACAATGCATTAAAGATCCTATAGGCCGATATATAATCTTGACTTGCAACATCAACAATGCCCCTTATACAATTGTCTCAGTATATGCACCGAACAACCATCAAGCCCGCTTCTTACGTAAATTACATAAAAAGGTAGCAGCAATACAACAAGGCGCAACTGTGTGGTGTGGGGACTTTAACAGCACACCTGATCCTGAAATGGATTCTACTTCCCACGCCATCAGACGTAGACCAGCTTTAAATCCTCTACTCTATGACCTCCGCCTATACGATGTTTGGAGATGTCAACACGCTACCGAGAAAGATTTCACTTATTTCTCCCCAGGTCACAACTCTTACTCGAGACTTGATCTCTTCCTGACGGATCAATGGACTCTACAAAAAATCTCCTCTTCAACTATACACCTAACTACATGGTCAGATCATTCCCCTGTGAGTATAACTATAGAGGACACGGCTAAAGTAGCTCCGGCTTACCTTTGGAGGTTGAATACCAGGATACTGCAATCGGAGCCCCAAGCTCAAATTCTACATGACAATTTAGTGTCATTCTTCTCGCAGAATAAAGACTCAGTAGCAGACCCACATATCTTATGGGCCTCGCATAAGGCATATATGCGCGGACTCTTCATCCAAATTGGAGCCAGGGATAGGAGACAGAGGAGGCAGCAAATGAACGACCTATTAACCAATATACAAACTACTGATCTCCTTAACAAACAACAACCTACACAGGATCTTAAATCCAAATTGATATCGCTCAGACTAGAGCTTAGAGCTCTTTTATTAGAAAACTATGACAAATTCCAGAAAAGGCTTAAAATGAAATTCTACGCAGCTGGTAATAAATCAGGCAAATTACTCTCCCACCAAATCAGAGGTCATTTATCCAAACCTCCCACTCCCTTTATCTACCACCCTACTACAAATTGTAAATTGACTAACCCACAAGACATTGCAAATGCCTTTAGTGCATATTATAGCAAACTTTACAATCTGAAAGATGACCCGTGTCAATCCCAACCCACACACTCTCAGATACAGGCCTTCTTATACTCGGTAGTCCTTCCTCGCTTAACCCCCCAACAAATAGCTGATCTGAATGCCCCATTCACACCAGCAGAAATATTTAATGCTATTCAGGCTCTGCCAAATAACAAAGCACCCGGCCCTGACGGTTTTGTGGGAGAGTACTATAAACAATTTAGCTCCATACTCACTGAATTTATTACACCTTTGTTCAACTCTGCTGCCTCCTCGACTTCTCTCCCCCAAGAAATGCTGAAAGCCTTAATTGTAACAATACCAAAGCCAGGGAAAGAACCTAATCTACAACAAAATTTCCGCCCTATCTCACTACTGAACCATGATATAAAACTATAAACTATATGCAAAGGTTTTAGCGAACAGACTTAACGACATCTTGCCAATGTTAATCCATCCTGATCAGTCGGGCTTTGTCAAAGGACGCCAAACGTCAGACGCCACGCGTAGGATGATCAACCTCATCCATTACGCAGTGACCCATCGAATGCCTTCTTTGCTTCTATCTTTAGATGCGGAGAAGGCATTTGATAGGGTTCACTGGCAGTATCTTAAAATGACACTGGAAAAATTTGGCTTTCAAGGACATATCCTTATGGCGATATTAGCTCTATACTCTTCCCCTTCAGCTCAAGTTTACAGTTCATCCATGTTATCGACCTCATTTAACATAACAAATAGAACACGACAAGGTTGCCCCCTTTCGCCCTTGATATTTGATTTGATGATTGAACCCCTGGCAGCCAAAATCAGATCTAATTCTACCATCTCAGGTATCAACATTGGTAATACAGAACACAAGATCAGCTTGTTTGCTGATGATGTCATATTTTCATTGACCAACCCTACCTCTTCCCTGGCTTCGGTACAAACTATACTAGATGAATTTAGCTGTGTCTCATACTATAAAGTCAATATCTCTAAGTCTTATATACTTCCTCTAGGAATGTCGAATCTTCAACAACAAAATTTGAAAGACAATTATCAATACGCCTGGTCAGCGGATTCCCTTAGTTATCTAGGCATTATACTCACGAATAACACAGCAGATCTGTACAAGGCTAATTTATCCCCTTCCTAAACAACCTTCCTAAAGAATTAGAGAAAATGTCCAAACTACTGCTCTCAAACTCAGGAAGACTGGCAGAATTTAAAATGCTTAAACTTCCTCAACTGCTGTATCTATTTAGGGCATTACCTATTCCCATACCAATATCCTTCTTCACGCAAACACAAGCCTTACTCAGAAAATTTGTCTGGCAGGGTAAAAAAGCTAGAATTGCACAAAATATCCTCATAAAACACAAAAATGTAGGCGGAATGGGCTATATAAATATTAAAGATTACTATCATGCGGCTATTTTAGCGCAACTCAGAACATGGTTCATCCCTGACCCTTGCACTCACTGGAGTTCTATAGAAGCTCTCCAAGTACCTGGCAAAAACCTAAGGACATGGCTCCTCTCCGCACCGAAGATACGACTGAAAGATAATCACTTATCTCCAACCGTACGAGCTTCTTAAGCTGCATTTAATTACCAACTTACCAACTTACACACAAACGTCACAACCTGTGAAATTCCCCTCCCAATAGACATACTCAACCTGCTGATTCACGACATGAAAATGTCTCACTGGCAAAAAAAAGGGATGACACACATCGCAGATCTCTATACTGATAACTACCTAAAACCTTTCACATTTCTACAAAGGGAATACTCACTACCAGCCACTGAGTACTTTAAATATATCCAAATAACTCATTGCTTAATACAGAATCCCCATCTTCACATAAACATGCCACCTGAGATATGGCAATACCTTTCGGATAGAACAACATCAACCAAGGGTATTTCACTCTTTTATGCCACGCTGAAAGGCAAGACTATTTTTGATAAACTGCCCCCCATGTTAAAATGGGAAAAAGACATGGGCACTTCCTTCAATTCACAACAATGGCAACACGCACTACGCACCATCTACTCATCAACCAAATCTGCCAATCTCTGGGAACTCGCATACAAAATAAACCTTAGATGGTACATTACACCAACACAGCTTCACACGTTTCACCAGTCCGCTGAGCCTACCTGTTGGAGGCAATGTGGTCTTTAGGGAACCTTGTTCCATATCTTATGGACCTGTCCCAAAATAGCTATCTTTTGGAAAGAAGTGTTTCAACTAATATCGAAGGTAACACACATCTCCACACAACCAACCCCTGAACAAGCAATTCTAAACATTGGAATCGAGAAATATCCATATCAACTTAGATGCATAGTCACACATATTTGCCTATCGGCAAAATTAACTTTAGCCCGCAACTGGAAATCCTCTGACCAGATTTCCTGTGCTGAAGTCATTAGAGTGACACACTTGCACGGACTGTATGAACGTATGTATGCCGCGGCAGAAGGCTATCTTCCTAAATCTGCTAATCAATGGGTATTATGGCTGGAATGGTTCAACCAATTTCAACCCACACTTATATGAACACTTGTATTATAATATACTGATCACAAACAGGCTTAGCTCCCTATCCCCCCCCCCCCCCCCTCCCCCCCAAATTATAATCTTTTTTTTTTTTTTTTTCTCCTTTTCTCTCACACTCAGCATTAACATCTTCAGCTCACTTTGATGGTTTGCGTTTGTTTTCAATTAATGAGTTCTGAGTCTGACGCAACTTATAGTTTCGGCGTTCTATATTTCTAGTTTACTACGAGTTATTAGTTACCACTATGCAACATGTATTGCCCACAGTGCACACTAGAGTATGTTGGTTAGTTTGTACGATTGTATTAGGGGACTGCTCCTCTCTCTACGGCACAGTTAGTTCCCAGTTGGGGTGTCTGGGGAGAGGACTGACCCCAATGGCAATAGATTAAAAATACCTAACCATATAAGTTCCACGCTACCAGACTTATATATATCCAGCGCTGTGTGTTTCAGTATGATATCTATTATATGCATATTCTTACTGTTGCTATATTTGCTATATGTTTTTTTTTTATGCTTTCTGTATTTGAATTTCATAAAATCTTAATAAAAACATTGAAACATAAAAATACTTAAAATGACTTATGGAAATATATTTTTCGCTTTGGTTTGCATATACACTTTAATTTTACATATATACATATTGTATGTATTACTAACAGCTTAACATACATATTCTCATGGGGCTCAATGTTATTAACACTGTTTAAAATAAAACGTTTTCCAGCTAAGTTTATTACCCACACATACATATTCGGATATCCACCAAAAATGATTAGAATTGTCCGTATTTAATCTATTATGTATTTTATGGGCATGGTTATTATTGTCGAACCAGATACACTTTTATAAATCTAAAGTCCATGGTTTGTTATTTTACACAGAGAAAACCACGTAGTAGCATTTCTAAACATAAATGAAGTTGGTTTCTTGAAGCAGTGTGTGCTATGAGATTCATATACTGCAGTTCATTGAACAGAATGATAGTACGGGTGCTGTGCTTTCAATCTCTGAACATTGTATGACTTGTTGGCTCTCTGATGTGCAGCATATGGGGATGAGGTGTAAAAGATGACTTCATTCAGTGCTATTGCTGGCTGCCGCTTGTCATCAGCTGAATAAAAAGCCAGATGGATTAAAAGCGCCTTGTTGACAGTTTGGATTTAAGCCTTAGAACAAATTACCGGTAAACCTATAACTTCACCTAGGATTTAGACAGATAGCATTGTATGTGTTTGTTTAATTGCAAACATATCTAAGATCACACATTATATGCTCCAAAACCAGATGGGATATGACATCATCTTAAGTGCAGATTAGCGATGTCATCACTACAGTAAGTATCTTAGATACCTAGTACAATTTACACAAGTTCAATGAATCTTGTTTGAAATTTGGCAAATCCAAATTTAGCTACAAATCCCACTAAAATCCTGTGACAGTGGCTGGAGCTGCTGCGCTCATGCGCGTTACTGGATCGGATCAGGCTCAGGTAAGAAAAGGGGGGGGCTGAAGCACAGAAAATTTTCCACCTTAATGCAAAAACCTTAAGGCTTTAGAACCACTTTAAGATACCGTACAAAAAGGATGGGTTTTTTCATGCAGCTTCAAGGGTAATATTGAAAATTAGCTTGTACTTGGTGTTAAAGAATAGTACAATTCTTTCTAACAGCCTCGGCAAGAGTGTAAATTAGCAGCATATATTTGGTTTACGGTTTCATTGTTTTTTTTTCCCTTTTACAATTAGTTTTCCTTCCATAAAACAACAACACAAAGGCCAAATAATTCAATTTTAGTCTCATCTGACCACCTTAACCACTTCCCGCCCGGTCAATAGCAGGTTGACATCCGGGAAGTGGTTCTGTTATCCTGACTGGGCGTCATATGACATCCTTCAGGATAACAGCCGCTGCGTGCCCGTTGGGGAGCGCATTGCAGCGATCGGTGGAGTGGTGTGTCAGTCTGACACACCGCTACACCGATCTTGGTAAAGAGCCTCCGGCGGAGGCTCTTTACCACGTGATCGGCCGTGTCCAATCACAGGAAAAGCTGTTGATCGGCTTTTCCTCACTCGCGTCTGACAGAGACGTGAGTAGAGGAGAGCCGATCAGTGGCTCTCCTGACAGGGGGGTCTGCGCTGATTGTTTATCAGCGCAGCCCCCCCCTCGGATGCCCACACTGGACCACCAGGGAAGCCCCCAGGATCCCCATGGAGGCATATAACATGTGGATGGCTAGGTATGTACACCATGGCCGTCCGCATGTGCCCAATCTGTGCCAATCAGTGCCCACAAATGGGCACTGACTTGCACCATCATGTAACACATAAAATAAGAGATGACCAGCAATGCCACCCATTAGTGTCATCAGTGCCATCAGTGCCACCCATTAGTGTCCAGCAGTGCCCACCTATCAGTGCCACCCATAAGTACCCATCAGTGCCACCCATAAGTACCCATCAGTGCCGCCTATGAGTGCCCAGCAGTGCCACCTATGAGTGCCATCAATGCCGCATACCAGTGCCACCTATCAGTGCCCATCAGTGCCGCCTATTAGTGCCCATCAGTGCAGCCATATCAGTGCCCATCATTGAAGAATAAAACTTACTTATTTACCAAAATTTTAACAGAAACACAGAAAAAATATTTTTTCAAAATTTTCGGTCTTTTTTTATTTGTTGCGCAAAAAATAAAAATTGCAGAGGTGATCAAATACCACCAAAATAAATCTCTATTTTTGGGAACAAAATGATAAAAAATGTGTTTGGGTACAGTGTTGTATGACCGCCCAATTGTCATTCAAAGTGTGACAGCACTGAAAGCTGAAAATTGGCTTGGGCAGGAAGGTGTCTAAGTGCCTGGTATTAAGGTAGATAAATGCACCTTGAAGATCCTGAGGCCACATGGAAAAGGTGTTATGGTCAGATGAGACTAAAATTTTATTATTTGGCCTCAACACCAACGTTTTTTTCAGGCAGAAATCCAATAAAGCTCACCATCGAAAAAACACCATTTCTAAAGTAAAGCATGAAGGTGGCAATATCCTGTTATGGGGGTGTTTCTCTGGAGCATGTGTCAAAATAGAAGAAAAATGAATGGGGCAAAATGCCATCAAATTCTTGAGGAAAATCTGCTGCCCTCTGCCAGAAAGTTGTCAATGGGAAGAAGGTTTACCTTCCAACATGACAATGACCCAAAGCACACAGTAAAAATGACCACACAGTGGTTGAAGGAGAAAAAGACGAATGCCCTTACATAGCCTAGTCAGAGCCCAGACTTAAACCCCATTAAAAATTTGTGGAATGACTTGAAGACTGTAGTCCACAAAAGGTCACCATCAAATTTAACTGAACTTGAGCAGTTTTGCAAAGAAGAGTGGGCAAATATTGCAAAGTCTAGATGTGCAGTTCAAAGTCGCTAGTCACTAGTTTGTATCAACTAATCCCAACAGACTAAAGGCTATAGTTAAAGCAAAGGGTGGTTCAACAAAATACTGACAGTAGGGGGTGATCCTTTTTCCAACTCAGTGATTCTCTTTTTGAATTTGAATTTTTTTTTTTTTTAAATGCTGTTAAATCTTTATATCTCATAAATTGAATAAAGTATTGAGTAAATGCAGCTGAATAAAAAACAATTGTGTCTGTCTTCATTTCAGGCTGCAAAGCAACAAAATTTGATTATTTTAAAGGGAAGTGATTCTTTTCTATACCCACTGTATGCGTTTGCATTTGCACAGGGGAACAGGGGCACTTTTTTTTAAATGTTATTATTTATTTTAAGGGTGAGGAATCAACCAAAATACACCAGAGAAAAAGAGTATAGACCAGGGCGGCCCTTCCATTAAGGGAACGCGGGCACCGCACCCTACCCATCTCCGCCTCCCCCTATACATGCGTCCGGCCCCATTCAGGACGCTGGGTGTATGGATTCCAATGCGGGGTGGGTGTTTTTTTGAAGCACTGATTACAGCCAAAGACTCTAATAGGCTTCAAAATAGGGTGGGCTCTGGGCGCAGAGAATGCACTCACAGCCCACCCAAGTGTGTTACAACAGCAAATTAATATTTGCTATTGTAACACTGATCCTCCTCCCGGCCAATCAGGAAGCGAGTTTTGACACTGGCAACCTGATTGGCTGAAAGGACAGGCGATCCTATTGGATGCCTAGGAGGAGGAGAGAAGCCACACGTTGGAAGCCGCTGATGGAGGAGAGGACACTGCCTGACAGTCGCTGGGGTAAGTGCCGGACCAACTGGCAAACAGCGGGGGGGGGGTGTTGCCGGCCCCTCAGGAGGGTTGTTGTTGCCGCCCGCCCCCTCTCCCTAAAAAAAAACACCAACCGCCACTGGTACAGACAGGTAGTTTACTACAAAAAGGATAAGTCTGCATATGAGACTGCATTGTTAACATTGCCAGCAGCAGGAGAGTTGTAATCAGCGATAATAGGTCTATAACCAGTGTACGTCTAACTTGTATATGTACTCTGGGGATAGGGGGATGCAGTGAGTGTGAGTAACATAATTGCAGGTGTAGCAAACTAAAGGCACCTCTGAGAACAGATGACCAGTAACAAGTGAATGCTACACTTTGCATACCCCAAGCATAAAATAAGGTGCTATGAACAAAGAATAAAACCCAGTAAAGCCCCCTGAAAATAAATGAATAGATACCACCCTTTAAAAAAAGCTCTCCTTTTTTTTTCTTTTTTTTTAAGGGAAGTCTTGCAACATAATAACAAAGTTTGCTATGGATAGGACAGCAGCTAAAAGTGACTACTCATCTCATATCGACCACAAAAAAAAATATAGACTAAAGGAATTCTAGAGTAATAGGGAAAAAAGACAATGGGTGAATTGTCAGCTGGCACCACCAGCTGGCATCACTCTAGGGCAATCAAAGATAAAGTGCAATTTCTTTTTTTTCTCATTAAGATTTTTATTTTCACAAAGTAAAATCATTACAGAAGAATTCACAGTAAATCTAACAAATGTGACTAGTTAACATACCAATGAGACATTGAGAATTTAACAAAGTAAGAAATAAGTATGTAACTTAAGCTGTGACAACTCATTTGTATGCTATATCCCAGAACACTCCAAGAAGGGTAGGAACTCCGCATCCCCTCCGACACCCCAACCGGGATCAAGCTGTGTCCAAGGAGGTGCAGATATCCCCCCCCCCCTCTCGAACGAATAGAATTTACTATATAACTTCTGAGAAGCAAGATATAATACTATTAACTTTTCGAGTTGCCCAGACAAAATAAAATTGTAGATTCTAACATGGATACAACATCATGTTCTCACTGGATTAAGCCCAGGAAAAAATCCTATATTTAGTAAGACATACTAATGTAAAAAACCTGTCAATTCCTAGGTAATTCAAGGAAAGATACTCTAGTCAAAAAATATATACATATATATATATATATATATATATATATATATATATATATATATATATATATATATATATATATATATATATATATATATATATATATATATATATATATATATATATATCTATATATATATATATATATATATATATATATATATATATATATATATATATATATATATATATATAATAAAAATAATAATATCCAAAATAAAAATAAAAAGGAAAGACTAAAAACTGAGAAGAGAGAGAAAAGAGATAGAAAGAAGAAGAGATGATGCCTTTATGTCCTATAAAAGATCCAAAGATCAGCGATTAATATTGCTATCTGTGCCTGACCTCAGTGAAATACCCAGATACTGAGCCCAGGGATCCCATATGATTTCAAATTGTGTGGTCTTGTCCAATAGGGAGCTGACCATTTTCTCTTGTTCCATTATCCATGAAATTTTCCTTTTCATGGACAATACAGATACCGAGGGCTTCTTCCAATCTTTTGCAATGGTTAATTTGGCTCCCGTTAATATAAATAGAATCAGTCTTCTAGTGTTTTTAGGCACGTGCGGCACTAATCCATTGAGCAAGGCAATCGCTGGTGTTTGGGGGACAGCATAACCCGTAACTTTTCTAATAATATGAAAGACCCTATTCCAAAATCCCCGGAGTTTGGGACATTCCCACCAAATATGTATCATAGAGCCCAGTCCTTGGCAACCTCTAAAGCATAGAGGCGAAGTGGAAGGATACATTGCCGCTAATTTTGTAGGAACTAAGTACCATCTTGTAAATATTTTGATGTTAGCCTCAATGAGAGAGGTATTGTAAATGCCTTTGATCGATCGAGAATAGATCTCATACCAGTCTACCAGTTCCCAGTCAGTATGTAGATCCTTCTCCCAGGCCAGCATGTATGGTAGTTTATCAGAGTTAGACGCTAGAGACTCATAGATCACAGAAATCCCCCCCTTCCGCCCCATGGCTTGTTCACACCAGCTTTCATAAGCTGTAATTCTCAAGGGATTCAATTTATTTTTCCATATGGATTGTATGAAACTGGAGATCTGATGAAATCTACTCCTTTCCGAAGAAGGGAGCTCCAGTTTTTCCACAAATTGTTTAAAAGGTAGAGGGCCCGTGCAAGATATAAAGTGTCCTAAGCAATATATCCCCTTGTCTAGCCACCATTTGAAGTCATCAATATCCATGCCATGATTGTACAGGGGATTTCGGAACAAATTAGCCAATGGTTGTAGTTCAGAGACCAGGGAAGGAAGCCTCCTAAGTGAATCCCACATAGAGAGAGATTGAGAGAGAGTTGGAGATAGAATGGGGGGTCTACTCTTGGGAGGACACCATAATAAATCTTCCAAAGTAAATGTAGGAGCTGCTTGACTTTCAATTTTTATCCAGTCCGGTTGTTCAGTTTTAAGGTATATAGCTGAGAGCTGTGCTAACCGAGCCGCTTGGTAGTACCAAAGAAGGTTTGGTAGGCCTAGCCCCCCTTGTTTGGGAAGATTAAACAGGGTACGGTGTGAAAGGCGTGGTCCTTTTTTATTCCATATAAATTTGGTAAGTTTGCCTTGAAAGGTTTTTAGATGGTCCCTTCTGATCGGGATTGGAAGGGATCTAAACAGATATAGGAGTCTAGGTAGGAGAGTCATCTTAATTGAATTAATTCTGCCCATCCAGGCTATATTATGTGACTCCCAGTTCCTAAGGTCAGCTTCTAGTTTTTGGTACATTGGGGGATAGTTTGCTTGGTAGAGATTTTTAATCTTGGGAGTAATATTAATTCCCAAATATTTAATGGAGGACATGCTCCAACTGAATTCATATTTCTCCTGTAGTTGAGAAACTAAAGGGTCTGGGAGAGACACATTAAGAGCCTGAGATTTAGACATGTTCACCTTAAGACCTGATATTAACCCAAATTTATCGAGCAATGTACATATTTCTGGTAAGGAGGAAGTTGGGGATGTTACAAAAAGCAATAAATCATCTGCAAACAGTGCGCATTTATGAGTTGCTGGACCACAACGGATCCCCTTGATGTTTGGGTCATTACGAATGGCTATCGCCAAAGATTCAATCATTATTGCAAATATCAGGGGAGATAAAAGTGCAATTTCTTAACCCTAATCTCTCCCAAATGCAGTTTGTCAGCTCTCCCTATCTTTTTCCTAAAGCAAAATCCAATACAATGTCACTATGCCTGCTCTGTGCCCCCCTCTCTCCTTATAGTGCGGGGACTGGCTATCCGTCATTTGACAGTCTAAGCCTGCTGGACATGGTTCAAAGGCCATGTAGTAAAGAATTTGCTAGGACAGATTTAGACTAGGGGCTGCAAAATTCTAACCTGAGGATTTTCTGCAATCCCACGGGGGTGGCGAATCCATACTTCACCCATTTACTACTATAACCAGAAATTATAAAAGACATTTGAGTGACTGTCACAGTTATGCCACATACATACGAGCAGACTTTTCGACGGACTAGGTCCGAAGGTCTTCCCGACGGACTTTCGGCAGAGCTCTGACGGACTATCCGAATGAACGGACTTGGCCACACACAATCACACCAAAGTCCAACGGATTTGAACGTGATGACGTACGACCGGACTAGAATAAGGAAGTTCATAGCCAGTAGCCAATAGCTGCCCTAGCATCGGTTTTTATCCATTGGACTAGCATACAGACGAGCGGATATTTCCACCAGACTCGAGTCCGTCGGAAAAAATTTGAAACATGTTCTATTTCTAAAGTCTGTCAGATTTTGGACAGCAAAGGTCCGATGGAACCCACACACGATCGAATTGTCTAACGGATTTGTTCCGTTGGACCTTTGCTGTCGAAAAGTCCGCTCGTGTGTACGTGGCATTAGAGTTCTCCATAGGGTCAGTCTTCCCAAAACTGGTTTGTCATCCGTAGCTGTAAATCGCTTGTAAATATGTTATACTTACCTGCTCTGTGCGAGGGTTTTGCACAGAGCGGCCCTAAACCATCTCTTCTGGGTTCCCCTGCGCTCTTAACTCCCCCTCTTCTCCATAGGAAGCCACTTTCTGAGGGGGCACTTGTGCAGGTTCATTCTTGAGCCAGGCTGTATGAGCGTATAGAAACACACAGCTTGTCTTGGCTTTGCCCCCTCTCCTTTCTCACTGTAGTTGATTGGCAGCAACAGGAGCCAATGGCTTCCGCTGCTATCAATCTGCCCTGTGAGACCTGGGAAAAAGACCAGGTAAGTATTTAGCAAGAGGAGTTGAGGAACAGCCACTGAAAGTTTATTTTACCTTAATGTATAGAATACAATAGAGTAAAAACCTTTTGACTTTAGAACCAATTTTAACATTTCAATATCACACCTAATGCATATATCTGCAGTCCTAATGTTATTATAATGTAAGTAGGGTTTACCCAAGTGTCTTTTGCTGAAAAGTTTGGTGGGCCATTGCACCTGACCTGTTGCATTTAATCCATGATCTAGTACAGGGGTAGGCAACCTTAAAGAGGTGGAGATGTACCTGAATAATACGGGAGAAGTCAAAGATCACCGGGCACAGCGTCGCCTCCTCACATTGGATTTAAACCTTTAATTGCCATACTACCACATAATAAGCGCATGCATTGCACGGCAATCATGGGTTTAATTTGGGTAGTGAGGAGGCAACATATTGCCTCCTCACCACCTGTCAAACACACTTCTATCGCTTTTCAAAGAAGCAGGAGTGCCTTCTCCACTTGTAAATGAGTCCTTAATTGCAATCAGCAGCAGGACCCTTAGGGCTCATTCACACATAATGTTGGGAGGTGGTAAAACCCTGCGTTTGAGTCCCGGTTTTACCACCCAATCCCTACCTCTGTTTGGTGTACACATTCTGCAGCAGGAATTAAGCTCCCTGTTGCTTTTGGCGGGTGCAACCGCCTGCCAATCGTGACCTATTCAAGTAAATGGGGCCACTCTGCAAGTGCCCCACAACTGCATGCTTCAGTGGGGTCCAAGAGGTTAAAGCAGGTGAAGAGAAAGCAACACAATGCTGCTGTTATGCCCAATGTATTGTTGCCCACTGAACTGAAGATCTCTTCTTTCCTGCAGCTGGCACCACTCTGGAGACCGCTAGCCAGGATAAGAGGTGAAGTTGTTATTACTCCACGTGGGACAGGAGTCAGCACTACAGATTAGGCATTGGCTTATACGGCTCCTGCTCCCTACTACAGATCCATATTTACAAGTATTCCCTTTGCATTTCACTCTGATGCTCTGGAATGGCAGGTCCGCAAGCCCAGACAACGATCTACCAGTCTGGTAGATCGTTATCTACAGGTTGCTGACCCCTGATCTAAGCCATTCCATTGTAGCTCTGGCTGTATGTTTAGGGTCGTTGTTCTGCTGGAAGGTGAACCTCCACCCCAGTCTCAAGTCTTTTGCAGACTCTAACATGTTTTCTTCTAAGATTGCCCAGTATTTGGCTCCATCCATCTTCCCATGAACTCTGACCAGCTTCCCTTTCCCTGCTGAAGAAAAGCATCCCCACAACATGATGCTGCCATCACCATGTTTTACTGTGGGGGTGGTGTGTTCAAGGTGATGTGCAGTGTTAGTTTTCCGCCACGTCTGACCAGAGGACCTTCTGCCACATGTTTGCTGTGTCCCCCCACATGGCTTCTCGCAAACTGCAAATGGGACTTCTTATGGCTTTCTTTCAATAATGGCTTTCTTCTTGTCACTCTTCCATAAAGTCCAGATTTGTGGAATGCACAACTAATAGTTATGATGTGGAAAGATTCTCCCACCTGAGCTGTGGATGTCCTCTAGAGTAGGGATGAGCCGAACACCCCCTGGTTCGGTTCGCACCAGAACCTGCGAACGGACCGAAAGTTTGCACGAACGTTAGAACCCTATTAGTTACAATGGACGCGAACGTTCGAAATCTAAAGTGCTAATTATAACGGCCAATATGCATGTTAATGTCATAAAAAAGGTTTGGGGACCCGGGTCCTGCCCCAGGGGACATGTATCAATGCAAAAAAAGTTTTAAAAACTGACGTTTTTTCTGGAGCAGTCATTTTAATGATGCATAAAGTGAAAAAAAAAAGTGAAATATTCCTTTAAATATGGTCCCTGGGAGGTGTCTAAAATATGCCTGTAAAGTGGCATGTGTTTCCCGTGTTTAGAACTGTCCCTGCACAAAATGACATTTGTAAAGGAAAAAAAGAAGCCATTTAAAACTGCTTGCAGCTTTAATGTCATGTCGCAGATGGCTGGATTAGATGACAACAGGGCAGAAGGGCAGATACAGGTGCAGGTTGTATACTGTGCTGTGCTAGACTCACACAGCACACACACTAACTCCTGCAGATGGCTGTATTGATAGAGAACAGCACTTTCCCCACACGCAAATGCCTGAGAAGAATACACTATCCCTGCCTATTTTTCCTCTATCCCTACACTTTCCCCACACAGAAATGATTCACATATAGTGTACAGTACACTGTCCCTGCCTAGCAATACGCTTTCCCTCAACGCCGGACCACACTACACGAGGCCGCCGGCACGGCGGCCTTATATAGTGTGGGGCATGTACTAAACCCCCTGAGCTATAATTGGCCACAGGCATCCTGCCTGTGATCAATTATTGCTCTCCTCGCCGCTGGCTCTATGATTGGCCAAGCATGCGGGGTCACAGTGCATGCTTGGTCAATCATCAGCCAGCAATGCACTGCGACTGGCGCAGTGCTTTGTGGACCGTTCGCATCACACGAATTTGATGCGAACGGTCCTCAGAGTTCTGAACTCGACAAGTGAACGAACGGCCGATGTTCGATTTGAACATGGGTTCGAATCGAATACTGGGCCCATCCCTACTCTAGAGTTACCATAGGCCTCTTGGCTGCTTCTCTGATTAATGCTCTCCTTGTCCGGCCTGTCAGTTTAGGTGAACGGCCATGTCTTGGTATGTTTGCAGCTGTACCATACTCTTTCCATTTTCGGATGATGGATTGAACAGTGCTCCGTGAGATGTTCAAAGCTTGGGATATTTTTTTATAACCTAACCCTGCTTTATACTTCTCCACAACTCCACTGATCTGTCTGGTGTGTTCCTTGGCCTTCATTATGCTGTTTATTCACTAAGAATCGCTAAGGGGCTTCACAGAACAGCTGTATTTATACTGAGAATAAATTACACACAGGTGGGCTCTATTTACTAATTAGGTGACTTCTGAAGGCAATTGGTTCCACTAAATGTAGTTAGGGGTATCAGTGTAAAGGGGCTGAATACAAATGCATGCCACACTTTTCACATATTTCGTTATAAAAAAATTCAAAACCATTAATCATTTTCCTTACACTTTACAATTATATACAACTTTGTGTTGGTCTATCACATAAAATCTCAATAAAATACATTTACGTTTTTGGTTGTGACGTGACAAAATGTGCACAATTTCAAGGGGCATGAATACTTTTTCAAGGCACTGTAGGCTGCACGGATGGGGACTGATAAGGCTGCACTGATGGGCACTGATAAGGCTGCACTTTTTGTGTGTTTGTTGTATGACAACTGGAAGATAGCTACATTTCTCTGGTACCCATAGCATTCAAATTCAGGAATATAATAATAAAGCAAGTGTGTTTTTACAAATTAAAATAGATATGCGACTGGCTGTTATTGAAATCCCATTTTGCTTTCTGTCACTTCCTTACTGTCAATAGCAAAGACCTGGGAGGTGTAATTCCTGTTGCTTATTTCATTTCTTGCTTTTGAAAACTTGGATGATAGATTTTGTGAGTTAAAAGATAACCTAATCAAAGAACAAAAATGCAATACATTGAAGCTTACAGTCCTTAGATGTGGTGGCTGCATTTCTTTCCTTATTGCAATACATTGACGTTTACAGTCCTTAGATGTTGTGGCTGCATTACTTTTCTTATTGCAATACATTGACGTTTACAGTCCTTAGATGTGGTGCTTGCATTAGTTCTTATTTTTTAAGCTAAAAACATTTACAGAAAAAGTTGTTGACCTTGCAGTGTCAATGCAGTGTCCTTGTCACTTCCTGTGAGCTGCCTGAAAAAAATCCTTTCGACCTATCTTCTGTAAAGCCCCATACACACGCGCGGACAATCCGTGGACCAGGTCCGTCGGACCATGTCCGTCATACTTTGTCTGATGTTGGTTTTGCGTACACACGATCGGACAAAGTTGTTGGAAAATCCGATCATTCTGAACGTGGTGACGTTTGTTGCCTACGACGGGACTACGTAGAGGCTAGTAGCCAATAGCTTTGGTCTTGTAATGTGATCTGAGCATGCGTAGCACTTTGTCCGGTCGGACAAGCGTACACACGCTCGGATTTGGTGTGATCGGACCGGGTTGACGGGAAATCTTTCCAGCAGGAGATAAGACTTTGTCCGACGGACAAACCGACGAACACTGTCCGATGGTGCATACACACGGTCTGATTTTTCAACAACCTTGTCCGATCGGACCAAATTGATGAAAAAGTACGACCGTGTGTATGGGGCTTAAGCTGTAAATTTGTGTTTTTGAGTTTAGATACATTTTAATGTGTCTATTTATCTGAACGTGGAATTTGGCTACCTGTAGACTTGAGATGATTGTTGCCCAAGTTAAGCCAATAGTCTTTTTGGAAAATAATTATATTCCTGTGAGTAGTCTCTGGCCTCTGTGGGCACATCCTGACTTGCCAAAACATCTAAAAAATTTTACCTGATATAAGTGCTCAAGTAGGAAAGTGGAGCTTTACCCAAAAGGGCAAACTCCACTTGTTTGTTTCCTCCCCCCCCCTTCTGCTGCCACATTTTGCACCTTTCGGGGGGGAGCGGGTACCTGGTTTTGACCAGTAGGGAACTGGCTGTGAAGCCACAATGCTTTACAGCCAGTTTCCCTTACAACAAATGACAAAGGCAGCACCCGAGAGCTGAATGAAAATCTTCTGGGGTGAAGACATTGCAGGATCCCTGGACAGGTAAGTGTCCTAAATATTAAAAGTCAGCAGCCACAGTATTTGTAGCTGCTCGCTTTTAATTTTTTATAAAGGAGCCTGGAGCTCTACTTTAGGGATGATCAGATCTGCACTGTAATGTCTACGACTAACCCTGTCTTGCTGTGGACAGTCCTGTGAAAATTTGAAAACATATTGGCTACAGTACTCACAAAAGAGGGTAAAAACCTAGACACCACAACTGCAAAAAGAAAACAAATTACATTTAATAAGAAAAAAACGAGATATGTATTTGTGACGGAACGTCCCTACACTCCTCTTGAGTGCGTTCGTCATATATCACTTCCTCTCAGTCTGGATATAGGTATAAGATATTCCAACCGCTCCCAAGCACCAAACGAGACAACACTTGCTTGGTGCCAACATGGACTGAAGATTTATTACAAAGATGACATTTATATACAGTAGACGAGGAGATCCCCCCTCCTGCTCATATTATTCTAACAATACACTTGTAACAACTTAACATAAACTAATTAGCTAATTCCTTTAAGCAGCTGATGTGACTCAGGATTTCACTACAAGTCAGACTTGTGGTCACCGAGCTAAACACAGTTGATTATAAAATATCATAATTACCACCACAAGACATCTCATCACAATAGCAGGAGACCACCAGTAACAGACGGAGCGTCTCCTGCATTGTGCAGAGGACAATGGGATCAACTAACTCAATTAACATCTTGAGTTCATGACACAAGCATCAGAGTGTATGTCCCAACAGCATAAGACCACACACATTATATATATACACATATATACAGCATTGAATGTTCTCCTTCACCCTGTGCCCCTTAAAATCCAGGGCCCATGATCGGTGGGCAGGAGGCTCGTAGTTAGTCCTCTCAAAAAGCCAGTGTCCTGGCTAGGTCTGTCACATTTCTCCCCTTTCGGCAGGAGACTAACACAGGAGGAGACCCCAGACGGGTTGACTCTGAAGTTAGTCCATAGTTCCAGTCCTCTAATGCCTGTACCCACACAGTACCCCAAACAAATTGTTTCAAACAGAGCACTCACCCAGCCAACCTCTGCCTCTCTCATAGAACATATCCGCCGCTGGGGAGAGGCCTGGACTGGCCCTTCTCCCTGGAGTCTTTTCAGCCGCTGGAGAGAAGACAGGGTGACTGGGCTCACTCCATCATACTGTTGGGGATCTGGGCCGACCGCCCTGCATCCCTGGGGTATACAAGTGGGGACTGAAGTCCCATCCACCGATATCAGCTCAAGCTGCAGTTGTGAAGTGCAGATTGCATCCTCTCCTTGGGTCCTGAGCTGCTGCTCGGGAGTGACCACCACCTCCTCACCCTGGGCCTCCAGAACTGCCACAAGTGTGGGGCAGAGGTCTTGGACCCTCTGTCCGGGTGCCAGCACTTTATCTGGGTTGGTGTCATCATTCTGGGGCGCCGTCTGCTGCTGGACAGTGTGACCGATTGCCCCAGCTTCTTGAAGCTGTAGAGACACTGTAGGTGCTAGGCAGAGGCCAGCGGTGCTCTGCCCTGTTGCCAGTGATTCAGCTGGGAGTAGCAGCTTCACTACATCAGCTTGTCGCCGGAGAGAGGGGCCAACTACCCCGGCTTCCTGGAACTCCACAGATACTGCTGTTGGTGCTGGGCAGAGCTCAGTGAAGTTTGGCCCTAATACCAGCTCTTCTGATGGAGGCTCATCAGGCTGTTTTTCCTCAGCAGAAAAGTCTATCAAATCCCCAGTCTCTGTAACTGGTGTCTGGGGATATAGGTTCACCATCTCCTGTCCATGGAACCCAGAAGATGCTATCAGTGCTGAGCAGAGGTTGGCAGAGCTCTGGCCGGTTGTCAGCACTTCAGTTTCTGGGGTGGCAATTTCCAGATTTTCCACTGCCGATTCCCTGGCATGCTGCTGGACAGGCACATTCCTCCATCCAAAATCATCCCATGCAGAAACAGGATCATCAAGGTCAGTCAGCACTTGCTGCATCCGCCATAAGACCTCCTCATCCATAGCTGCAGGGGCAGGTTGGCAAAGCACACTGTTACTCTGCCACATTGCCGACTCTTCAGCCAGACCAGAGTTGTCCACTGGTATTTCCTGATAGTCCCAGGCAAAGGGAGCCCAGCCCTGGCGCTGAGCAGAGTCTAGCAGCCGTGTGTAGGCGATCTCCAGCTCCCATTCCTGATCGGCCAGAAACTCCAAATCTTCCAGTGCCCAATGCACTTCCGAGATGTTCAGTAGCCCTTTTCTGAAATCCATGATTTCATCCAACCGCCACTCCAAATCACTCCCAAAGTTAGAGTCCCCTGTCAGCTTCACATACAACAGTCCCAGGCCGCCGTAGCTTAAGCCTTCCGTTGGGCTGTCATCTGCTATCCAAGGACATGCTTGGGATACATGCCACCGGAGGGCTCTGTAACTTTCATCCAGCTTCATCTCTGCCCAGGTCAGCCTGCTTAATTCAGCTGTCTGCTCCTTGTGCGGTTTCTCTCCCAAAAACAGCACCCGCAATCCATACTGCGACCAGTACCTTTCCTGGGTGGATGGGAGAACTTTTCCCTGGTGACGCCGCTCACAGGCTAGCGCTTCCTTCCAGAGTTCGCAGCGAATAGAATCAAACCATCCCAGCAGGACCTGCTCTGATACTGGTCCTCTGTGCTTTAGCTGCATCTCTCGCAACCTCCTCCTCTTCCATGGCGGCTGGTATCTGTACCTCTCCTCCTCTCCTGCTATCCGGACCTTGGATCCAGGTGGAGGTTTGGATGTCCCAGACTGCAGGAAGTATGGTCCCACTGCTTGCCAACAATGTGACGGAACGTCCCTACACTCCTCTTGAGTGCGTTCGTCATATATCACTTCCTCTCAGTCTGGATATAGGTATAAGATATTCCAACTGCTCCCAAGCACCAAACGAGACAACACTTGCTTGGTGCCAACATGGACTGAAGATTTATTACAAAGATGACATTTATATACAGTAGAAGAGGAGATCCCCCCTCCTGCTCATATTATTCTAACAATACACTTGTAACAACTTAACATAAACTAATTAGCTAATTCCTTTAAGCAGCTGATGTGACTCAGGATTTCACTACAAGTCAGACTTGTGGTCACCGAGCTAAACACAGTTGATTATAAATTATCATAATTACCACCACAAGACATCTCATCACAATAGCAGGAGACCACCAGTAACAGACGGAGCGTCTCCTGCATGTGCAGAGGACAATGGGATCAACTAACTCAATTAACATCTTGAGTTCATGACACTAGCATCAGAGTGTATGTCCCAACAGCATAAGACCACACACATTATATATATACACATATATACAGCATTGAATGTTCTCCTTCACCCTGTGCCCCTTAAAATCCAGAGCCCATGATCGGTGGGCAGGAGGCTCGTAGTTAGTCCTCTCAAAAAGCCCGTGTCCTGGCTAGGTCTGTCACAGTATTGACAGCAATATTATGCACTATTAGGCTAAAGTCACACCTGTGAGCTTTAGGTGCAATGTGTTAAAAGAATCCTGCTTGCTGCATCTTTCATGTCCTTACAACAAAATGTGTGTTTTATAGAGTTTCAATGATAAAGTATGTAAAAATGCACATAAAACGCACTGGACAGGTGTGAAATGGGCCTTACTCACATTAAACAAAAGGTTCCACTTATCTGGCCTGGCTGTAAGAGCTCTTACTATGTCCTGCGCCATCAACTGTGTAAAAGCCAATGCCTGCAACTACTGAAGTGTGAAAGGTTTATTCCAACAAGAAGTGAAATCAATCAGTTAACTACTAATGTTGTCCAAGAAACATTACAGTTTTGCTGAAGGCTGTTCAATTTATCCTAACATTAAAGTATGGGGACTGACTTTTTGTAGAATCATACTTACTGAGATGGATGCAGCATCGGTCCCCCGCCGGCTCTAAGACTGAGGCCCAATCGATCAAACACCTCCGATTGCTCAGTTCTCAGTCACCGGCTCTCAGCTCTACCTCCCATGCTCATTGGGGCACTGGTCAGTGGAGCGGGCGGGAGTGGCCGGCTCAGCCTCTCAGCAGCTTGCTGAGAGGCTGAGCCGGGTGCCAGTCCAGGCATGTGGGTGGAACCCGACCATATGATTGGGATGTTTCCCGAGTCTGGACTGGCTCTGTGATGCCAGCCAACAGCGGGTTTCAGCCCACTGTCTGCTGAAAATGGGCCACAGGAAAGCAGAACGAACTACCTTCTTATGATCCACAGAAGAAGTACAGCCAAACAAAGCTTTGGCTGTACTTCTCATTTATAGTGATTATAAAGGTTAAAAAACAAACATGTTTTACTTACCTGCTCTGTGCACAGAATGTGTGGTTTTGCACAGAGCAGTACTGATCCTCCCCTTTCCAAGTTTGCCACCAGCATTAATGGCTCCCCTACCCTGCCGAGTGCCCCCATAGCAAGCGGCGTGCCCCCACCCCTTCTCACTGGCTCTGACTGACAGCAGTGGGAGCCAATGGCAAAATATAAAATCTGATGTTGCTTTGAGCAAATAGAGACCTAGCATATCAAGATTAAAAATTGCGCACTCCTGTAAAATGGCGACAAACTACAGTATATAACATTGTCCATAGGTAGTGCTTTAAGAGCCTTTACAGGTTATCAATTTAGAGTTTAACAAGGGTTTAACAAGAATTCTGGCACTAGAATTTTTGCTTTCACCCATGTGGTGCAATCACAGTTTACATACGCGTACTGGACTTACGTGTATATTTGCATTTGTGTTTGAGCACAAGGGGACACCGGTGCTTTTACATTTTTTTTTATATTTTTTTTATTGTTTTTATTTATTTTATTATATATTTTTAGCACTTTTTTCATTTATTTATTGCTATCAAAAAGGGGTGAACAACAGGTACTCTTTATGCAGACATCAGTGGACCTCTGATGTCTCCCCTTCCCTCCAAAGGAACTCATCAAACATGAATCGTGTTTGATCAGCTGCTTCCCTGGTTGTTACATCCAGGGAATGACAGCTCTGAATTACAGCTTCCGGCTTTATTCATCACAGAGGAGATGGGCGGATATTCCTTCATCTCAGCTGTGTGCATCTGGCCTCGCCACTTACCACGGTCCTGGCGGCAGGCGTTGGTGGGAGGGTGGGGCCCTTTTCAGAGCTGTAAAAGTGATCACTTTTACAGAAAAAACAATTGCTAACTTTGAAAAACGGGATCCAGGATCATGTAGCTGTAGCCATAATCCTGGTATAATCGCGTGTTACCCTGGACCTTCGTACGCTAGACAGCAATCGGTTAATGTTTTTAGTAGCTTAATAAAAGTAGTTTGTGGCATAGATATGACTATAAGCATAGTATAAGAATAAAGAATGCATATTTATGTTCACTATCACAAATGATGTGTTTGCACATACCGCTATTGCCATGGGTTTTATCACAAGGATAAATATTATGGGTGAGAGAAGTATGGGTGCAGGCTTTATGACCATGCCATTCTTTGTTAATTTCTTTGTGTGTGGTGTTCTTGTTTCAGTGAGTACAATTGCAATTTTTTTTATGGTATTAGTTGTCAATGTGTATTTTTTCCTTTTACATGAGCAGTAAGGTGTATGCAAGGGTTACTCAAACTAGTCTTTTGCTATACTTTGTGATCTGGACTGCAAACACATGTAACACACAACATTACCTTTACTGTTCACATTTAGGCAAAGCTGTGTGTATTATATTGGATAGGGATGATTTCTGCCAAATTGTTATGTGTTGTTGCTATGGGTAATATGGATGCTGGCTGGCTAGATGACACACAATGAAAATGATGCATGCGTATTTATGCGACCCCCCTTTCTCTCTCCAATTTTAAGGTAGAAACCCCATTCAAAGTTCAAGTAAACTGTCTAAAAAAAAAAAAAAAAAAACTGGTCCCTCCACAGGTTCATGACATAATGTGCTAGTATGCATTGCATACTTTTGACAGACTTATGTAAGAAATTAATCCCTCCAGCAGTGCGCCATCACTGCTGACAAGCAATCTATCTTCACCCGGTCTTCCTTTCGAGTTCGCAGGCTCTGGCAGTTTGAATGGCCGAGCCGCGATGATATTACGGCCGTAGCACATCTCTATCACAATAGACCTCACTGGCTGCCACACATGTAATTATCTCCTAAACGGTGCATGTTTAGGAGATATTTGCTGTACCTACAGGTAAGCCTAAGGGCTCTTTCACAAGGACGTGTCCGTGTACGGAGCCCGCTCTGCACAGCGGGGATCGCTCCGTCGATCCCCCGCTGTGCAGGAAGATGACAGGTCTGTCTCTGCACTCTGTGCAGGGATGGACCTGTCAGAGCGCCGCTCTTCCCTATGGGGGATCAGATGACGACGGACCGAAGAGTCCGCCGTCACCCGATCCGCAGATGGATGGAAAAATAGCTTTTTCCTCCGTCACACTTTTTCGGATCGGAGCTGGTCGGATGTCAGCGGACATGTCACCGCTGACATCCGTCCCTCCATAGAGGTCTAGGGAGGGTCCATTCTGGTCCGCCAAAAAAACTGACAGGCGGACCTGAACGGACCACCCGTGTGAAAGGGGCCTTACAGTATTATATTGTAGGTGGGGGGTTAGAACCTCTATGGGGTTTTTATTACTACTTGTGTCCCAGCTATGGAAATTCACCTTTCTGCTTGTCCTGGAGATCATTGTCACTGTAACTGAAAATGAAGGAAAACCCATAAATTGTTGTCACCAGAACATGAATAGAGGAAATATCTTCCAATAGGGAGACCTTTTTCTAGTGATAACTGTCTAAGTTGGAATTTACCTCTGTTTGTATGAATTTCCTCTCACCTCCTGTTTTGTTTACTGTTTTTAACCACTTCCGTCGCTATCCAAAATTAAAAATATGTTTTTTTCAATAGCTATACTGTAAAGTAGTTCATTTTTTTTCTTCAGAAGCACTCTAAATTAGCCAGCATCTAATGTTAGCTCTGTGCCTTGCCCAGATGGATTAGCTGTGAAGTCATAAATCTTTAAGATCATTATCATTTTCAAAGCAAATTAAATAAATAAGAATATATACACCTACAAAACTGTTGCTAATTTCTTATGACAACTAAAACTACAGACTGATCTAACCATGAGATCATTGGAGTCCTAGAGCTGGTTAAATAGTCATTGGTAGAGGAATTATGCTTCCTCTGTCTATTGTCAGACTGAACTGACACCACCATGATTAAGAGCATTTCAATATATGGGAGAAGGTTCTGGAATTCATTTTATATATTTCATATTTACTCCAGGGTCTAGGGTAAGTTTTAAATATTTTATATATATATAAATTATATAGAGGATTGAGAGGTGGGACAGTACGAAGCCCTTCAAAGCACAACTACATCCTTGTGGTCACTGTGGGCATGAGCCTTCTCATGGACTGGCCTTGTAATCCTCATCCCAAACATCATTTTTTTTATCAGTTTCTTACATGTGATAAGCTAATGCAGTCTTCAGGTGTTAAAGTGATTGTAAACGATCAAATGCTCCGTGCTCCATTTCCCCAGATCTGATTAGCGACGAAACCGGTCGAGCGATAGCGTAATTACCTTTTATCGCGTTTGGAGAATCTACCTCTGAAACCACTGTGTCCAGTACATGCTGTTTTAATCGCCTTTTTTTAATGTAAGTGCATTACCTTCATTAAGTCCTGGTAAAAAAGGTTTTACACTATTGTGGCGTTTGTCTCTCATTTGTGGTATATGACCTGATGTCACGGTTGGAGTAAAAGAAACCTGATGTTTTCCCCAGTGGTGGCTTGACGTTTCTGTTGAGTGGACCTCTTTACATACATGGAGTGTTTAGGGACAAACAAGCCTATGTTGACCCCCGTAATAGGTGGTCAACGCTCTTTGGTAAGGGCACATCCTATTTTATTTTTTTTGGTGGTGGTTGGTGACACAACATTTAAACTTTCACTATTGTGTCACGTTTGTCACTCTTGGACTCACTTGTTTATATTAATTTACTGTTTATTTCATTTAAGCACAACATACTTGTTCACTGATTGTAAACAATCACCTTGTAAAATAACCCATTCAGTTTAAAATAGAAATTAAAAACAAAACATTTGTATTTAGATATAAAAAAACAATATAAATACCCTATATAAATGCGATTTTTTTTTTAAATTTTGTTTGGGTACAGCGTCGCACGACCGCACAATTGTCAATTAAAGTGACGCAGTGCCAAATTGTAAAAAGTGCTCTGGTCAGAAAGAGGGTAAAATCTTCTAAGGCTGAAGTGGTTAAAAATTACCTTTCCTTTTGAATCGGCAGCTCTGTAATTTTCTGTAAATGCAATATGGCAATCTGTTCTGTACACAGATTAGTCAACAGACTGCCCCCAGAAATATAATTTCAGTCAGATTTTGGGCACCCACCATAAGAAAAATTAAATTTTTGGTGATATACTCCGAAAGGGAAATCATGTTAAAAACTATACAGACCCTGCCACTTTCCTTATTATAATCATGCAAGTGCAGCAGCTGATATTACATTTTTAAAATCTCTCCCATTCTCATCCACTTTGCAAATGGACACAGACAAACATCTATTACTTCAGAATAACAAAAGGTAGGAATCTACAACAAAGTTTGTTAAAATCCATGCAATGTACATAGATCACCCAGGGGGGAATGTTTTATTTTCTCAACAAAAGCGGAGTTACTCGTTAAAATCACAGGGGAAAATGTTCATGCTTCAAAAACACATGAAACTTTTCTAAACTAAGGCATTAAAAACGCCTGAATTATTTCAATCAAACATTATTATCATATCTGGTAATTATGTGTGTAATTACACTTACACTACAGTAGCCATTCTTGCAGCTTTATGCATCAGTGCCTGAGTGTTTTCCCACAGAGAAGGTTGTTGCTTTTCTGAAATTTGAGTGTTATAAAAAAAAAAAAATTCTACCCAAAACTATTGTAGTTTCCTATAATGATGTTTTTAAACAGTTTTATATATTTTACAAGTAAATGGTTAATTTCAATGGGGCTGATTTGAAATATTTAAAGTTATATAATGAATGTGACCTAAAAGGAACGACTGACCACTTTAACCACTTGCCGACCGCCGCATATACATTTACGTCGGCAGAATGGCATGGCTGGGCAAATGGGCGTACAGGTACGTCCCTTTGAATTTGCCGCCGGTGGCACGCGCGTGACCCTGCCGTGACCTCCATGAGTAGGATCGCGGGTCCAGTGGACTCGATGTCCGCGGGGATACCTGCGATCGTCTCACGGAGAGGAAGAACGGGGAGACGATTTGTGCTGGAGCTAGTGGTTAACCCCTCCACTGCCAGTGTCATTTTTACAGTAATCAGTGCAATTTTATAGCACTGATCACTGTAAAAATGACAATGGTCTCAAAAATGTGTAAAAATTGTCCGATGTGTCCACCATAATGTCACAGTCATGATAAAAATCGCAGATTGCCGCCATTACTAGTAAAAAAAAAAAACTATTAATATAAAAATGCCATAAAACGAACCGGCCTTCTTCAGAGCTTTGAAGATATATCTGGTAAAACAAATAAAAACTTAGAGTTGTTTTGAAGAGTCAATTTTACATTTTCTATGAAATATTTTTTATTATATTTACCTAACAAAAGAAGTACATTTTTATATATTTTTTAGTCCTAAATATAATAAAGAAAATAAAGAAAAAATATATACATTCCCCTTTAGAGTACATTATGGATATATATCATTCTTATTGAAGCTTTTTGAACCTTTAACAGCATATGTAAAGTCAAGAATTTGTCTATAGAAGTGCCATATAAGCTTTAACAATATTGCAACCCTGTAGGAAAAAAACTGCCTAAACCACTAAGATACTATCTCTTACTTGGGTTTGCTTCACAGCCATCATATTCTGACACCACAGCTTCAACAAATGCCTGATACTTCTAGTTTCATGTCTTCGGCCTTTAACGGTGCATCGCCTTGTGATGATAATCGTCAATTCTGAGTACTGTCACATGGAGAGGCAAAGGAACTGACTCAACAAGACTCAACGAGACAAGTTTGAACTTTCTTAAATAATTTGGGGATCTCCAGCACAAGCTCCACCCGGCTCCTCCCAGTGTTATTGCATCACTGCCTACCTCATGTGTTGCGCCCAATGTGAATGCAGGAAGTTAGTTATGCTTTTTTTTTACCTCAGAAATGTGAGTGTATTTTACTTTGGAATAAATTATTATAAGAGCAATCTACACTATGGGTCTTTCCTCTTATGTTTTATTTGATTGACATCTCACTGGGAGCTGTGAACTTTGAGTATCTAGCCAGTGGAAGCAGTGCCACTATACTAGAGCAAAGAGCTATTGACCTCTTCTTACTGGTAAGGTCTATTCAAGCAAGTGAGAGGGCACCCATGGGTGGGGTGAAGAGCACTGCAGTGTTTGTTTTCTGTTAAGCCAAGATCTGTTGGATGGGATTGCACAGTCACGAAGATCAACTATAATGTATTTTTATGGACTTTTTTTATGGACTGATGTTTATGATTTACTGTATTTATATACATACATTTTTTCTTTACACTAGAGAGTTGAGCGCTGCACTGTTTTTTATGAAATATACATTGTTTTGCATTTTTTCACAGGTGATTTATTGCATGTGGTGTTAGTTGCCACCTTTTTTATACTATAGGGTGTATACCCAGAAGAATTGATTAATTAATTATTATTTATTTATTTTGTATATTTTTTAATGTATTTTTTTATTTAAATGTACCTATTGAAATAATTTGGGATTTATTTGTAGTTAGATATTAGGGTGTGTTTGCACATTATAGCATGGAAGGTTTATGTTATTGGATCCATACTTCCTAACTACAGGTTTCCTCTAAGAACCGCTTTATGGTAAATAGAAGACTACATACTTTTTAAATATAACTGAAGTCTGTCTATAACAGTCAGTTCTCTTTTCAACAGTAAAATAATGAGGAATAACATTGCATAATGCTGCCAACTCCAATTGCAATCTGTGCAACCACTTTTTCTACTAATCAAATAATAATGCACTACTAATCAAGAAGAAAGGGGACCAGAAAAACTGCCAACTCATGGTTCGTACACTTTTCCTCTCATTAATTAATACATTTCTTTGGTAAAAAATCTGGCAGAAGTATATGAAAGTGATAGCTTTAATAAAAATAACAAGTGTTAATAAGCAAATCTGGAGATCTGTGATACTTAGGGGTGAGGTCTGGGTTCGCCACTATTATGGGTTTAAGGCAAACCATGCGTGTTCACTGTGGGAGTTTTGCATAGTAACCATAATGCACTGCCTGGCTTTTGGTCAGCAGTATTAGAAGTGCCAGTAAGGGATGTTTTAGATAAGTCAGGTGGGTTCCCAGCAGTCATATTGAAAATGTTTTTTAGCTGTGATAAGGAAACCTGTTCATAGAGTAGATGTAAACCCTTACTAAATGTCCTGTAGGGTAGAGAAATGCTTTCTATGGTGGAACATTTGGGGAAGGGAAAGGTTTTTACTTTTCATCCTTTGTTACATTTTACTGCAATGTTTCTGATGTCCTGCACATTCTTTGCAGCCTGCTTTTGTCCACACCACTTGATTAAAGTAGAAGTAGGGCCAAAGATCTTTTGGCCCTACTTCTCCTGTAGGTCACAGGAGTGCTCTTTGTTCTGCACTCCTGTAATCCATATTCTGCCAACATTGGGCTAAAGTCAGGGGCTAAAATCCCCTATGCAGCCCAACACTCCAGTGAGTGCTGGAGGGGCGGAGCAGAGATCTGGTGACTGATAGTCACCAACTTTTTTCTCACTCAAAGACTGAGAACTGAGCAATGGTGGTATTTGAACACTTGGTTCTTGGTCTTAGAGGCAGCAGTGGGAGATATGCAGCATCAGATTAATGCTGAACCCACCTAGTTGAGTATGTAGGGTTTTTTTTTTTTTTTTAAACCCCATACTTCTCTTTTAGGACCTGTGTACTGTACAGGGAGTCTCCCATGTAGCTCTCCCTATTTGTTTTCAGTGACTCCATACGATCTGAATCTGGTTCTCCCTGCTCTTTAGAAATCATCTTTTGGTAAACCATTGGAAACATTCTTCTCTCTACTCTCACATACAAGGTGGTATTGCTTGTAGCTATTGTCTCTGTGAGATGAGGTGAAGTGTTTTAGATGGTGACCTTATCTTGCAAGTAACCCTTTTTAGTTTTTGCATAGGGAGAAGGTGCTGTTGAGGCCTAGGACTTCCTTCTTGCTTAATTATCCAGCTTGATTTTCCACTCCTGCCTGTGTTTGCTTAATCATGACAGGAGAAGTCTTGCAGAGAAAAAATTGGAATAAAAATGTAAAAATAAAAAAGCATAAATGTATAAAAAAGTAAATCTGTAAGTAATTAATGAAAAAATTGTGATAAGTGACACCCTATTCTGCCTCAAAAGCCTCTGAAATGTAATATAATGTAATTGCGCAGCTAGCATAGGAGAGGAATCCCCCATCAATCATCTCTGATGGATCTGCCCCACAATCGACACAGACAATTGTAGGGCGGCATCAGAAATGATTGATGGAGGATTTGTCTCCTATGCTAGCCGCCCCACATTACTCACATTCCACAGGCTTGTGAGGTGACTCTAGGATATGTTAGGCAGCATCTCTTATAGCGAGCTGTGTTACAAACAGCATGCTCCCTAGGACATTTTTTTTAACAACACATACAATATGTCTTCAACACTGCAACAGTTGCAATCAGCTCTGTGTGGTCACAGGAGAAGAATATAATCTTCCTGCAGTGACATATGCAGGCTGCATCACAAGATTAATGCTGGCTCCACCCACTGATCTCTGAGTAAGGAGCAGAGCAAATAGATTGTGTCATGTGACCACAAGATAAAAAAGCATAAATAGGTATTTAACCTAGGTTGCAATGTAATATAGACTATAGAGACTATTGCTTTTCTTAATTGAAAAATATATAATTTTTTATCGGAGGTAACAGCACTTTAAGGTTGGGTTTACACTAGTGTGAATTGGATGCTGGTTTCCCCACATCCAATTCACATAATAGGAGATTGGGACCGGCTCTCAATGGAGCTGGTTCACATATCTCTGAAATGGTTGCAGAGCGAATTGGACAGGAGTCCTGTTTGTCTTTGGCTCAGTTTCAGGTCCAAATTCAGGCAAAAATTCGGGCCTGATTCGTCCCTGAAATGGAGAAGAGGGATGCACCGGACCCCTACTGTGAGCCGCAAACAGCATAAGTATGAACCCAGACTAAAACATACTAAAACAATAAGGAAACAAATGTATAAAAAAATAACTGAAACTGTCACTCAGTCCAGGGAGCTTTGCTGCCTCCGATTCCCAGATTATTTTAAAATTTTTCTGCTGGGACAATTGGTTAAATAGCCACCCCAAGGGTCCATGGTAGATTTGTTCTACCACACAGCATTTCAACATGTCCGCTCTTCTGTTATGTTCAAAGACAAAATGGCTGGCTACATGAAGTCTTTATGAAGAGCCTTATAGGTGAGCAAAAGGATCTTGACCGCTTAAGAACCAGCTGCCGTCATTATACGTAGGTGGGCACTTTAAGAGCAATAGGGGGTGCGCGCCAGAGCCAATCCACCGACCACCCGTGATCACTCCACAGAGAGGCGGAATTGGGATCTGTCAATGTAAACAGACAGATCCCTGTTTGACAGGGGAGGAGAGACAGATCTTCTGTTCCTAGTGATTAGGAACAGTGATCTCTCTCATCCTCCAGTCAGTCCCATCCCCCCACAGTTATAAACACCTCTCAAACAATACATTTAACCCCTTGATTGCCCCCTAGTGTTAACCCCTTTCCTGCCAGTGACATTTACACAGTTGCCAGTGCATTTTTATAGCACGATCACTGTATAAATGTCAATGGTCCCAAAAATCTGTCAAAAGTGTCCGATCTGTCCACCGCAATGTCGCAGTTCTGCTAAAAGCTGCAGATCGCCGCCATTACTAGTAAACAAATATAAATAATAAAAATGCCATAAATCTATTCCCTATTTAGTAGATGCTATAACTTTTGTGCAAACCAATCAATATACCCTTATTGTGATTTTTTGGGATATTTAAGCAAAAAGTAAATAATATTGTTTTTTTTTGTTTAATTGTTGCTTTTTTTTTTGTTTATAGCGCCAAAAAAAAAGAGGTGAGCAAATACCACCAAAAGAGAGCTCTACACGCAATTGGCCGTTAAAGCGACGCAGTGCAGTATTGCAAAAAATGGCCTGGTCATTAATTGGGTAAATCCTTCCGGTCTCTAAGTGGTTGAAGTGGATGTAAACCCTCACATATACCCAGTGAATTGAATAGCCTCAGATAATACACAGAGATGAAACAAATCTTCCTACATATGTTTCACATGTATATCTGCTGTCTTCAGCTTTATATACTATTTAGAAAGTTCAAATTGTGTTAGGAGACTTTCTCTTCCTGGTTAGTACTGCAGTGAAGCCTGGGCATACAGCCAAGACAGCTGATTGGAGGAAAGGCACACACCCCTCTCCTCATAGGTAGAGACTTTGAGAGCTGTACAAAAAAGGGGGAGGGATACATAGACAGTAACCCTAGGTCGGACTTTAAATGCATAGGAAACAATAACGAAGTATAGAAAAATAACAATGTTTATTGAAAATACATAGCATGAATCGAGCATTCATAGAATTAAATCATGTATAGTGATACACAGTATACAGTGAGCCCTTGTGCGTCAACGCGTTGCATCATTAGGCTTCTTCAGGACACATTCAAGGTTTTAAGGATAGAAATAAAGAGAACGGATCTCACTGTCTTGCAGGAAAATAAGTCTCAAATACAGGTATCCAGATGAAGATATTCAAAAATACCATCCTCAAAGGGACTGGTTCAAACTGGTATGGATGTAGGTAGATGGAACCAGCCAAATCTGCTAATATACGTGAAGTAAAATTTGTAGCCAAGTCATTCCAAAAACAGGGCCAAAATAATACCATAGTTGGTAACCCAGTACCAGTAGCCAAAGATAGAGGGAATCAAAGCTTTAAAGCCCACCAGCCGTTATGGTTAACGGATAGAGGCTCATGTGCCTAGACAGACTACTATGGAACTGTCCAGAATGTATGAAAAAATTTGCAAGGAGGTAAAAATAACGAATGGCCCCTGGGAGACCGCCTTCCGCTAGTCAATGATCGTTGAATAGTTCAGGGCTCTGCTAATCTATTTTTAGCATCCTCTCCAACACAAAACTCAGGCTGTTTTATCATATGTAATGGAGAACTTGTCAGGAGTTCTCAGGCTGATAACAAAAGAATGGAACAGGAGACAGCTATGGAACATAGTGCTTTGAAGAGAGATAAC
This sequence comes from Lithobates sylvaticus, assembly GCA_028564925.1. Lineage (NCBI taxonomy): Eukaryota > Metazoa > Chordata > Amphibia > Anura > Ranidae > Lithobates > Lithobates sylvaticus. The sequence goes on along the minus strand of CM053028.1, from coordinate 422,313,820 downwards.
AAAACACTGCAGATATATGTGCCCAGCTCAAATTTCATGAATCGGGTTTACATCCACTTTAAAGTTTATGCAAAACCTGATGGGTAGCCAGTGCAAGTACTCCAGGATAGGGGTAATATAGTCACTTCTGGCTAGTTAGGATTCTGGCTGCAAAATTTTGTACATATTTAAGTCCATTAATAGTGGATTTAGGTACACCAGCGAGTAGAGCATTGCAGTAGCCAACTAGGTAACTCATAGTCACCAGCTCTCTGCTCACAGAGCACTAAGAACTAAACGATCAGCTGTGTTTGATTGTCCAGTTCTCTGTCTTAGAACCAGCGGGGGACAGATACAGCATCGGACCGAAACTGCATCCACCTGGTAAGTATGATTTCCAAAAGAAAAAAAACCCTTACTTCTTTTTTATGAGCTCTGGCTAACAGGTAAGACATTGAACTAGGGCTGAATCCTTTATCCCTCAAAGCTCTACAAAATCGCTAAGGCTCTGGGATTCAGACCACAACTTAATAAGATCTAAGAGACTTAAAGTTTGTTTCCTCCAGAGCACACACAAACACTGGATTCCCTCACCATGTGGCAAAATCATCAAGTTAGAAATCTAGGTCACCTATATGTACTGTACAAAATCCTGCTAGCCAGTAGGGATGAGCCGAACACCCCCGGGTTCAGTTCGCACCAGAACCCACGAACGGACCTCAAGTCCGTGCAAACTTAAGAACCCTATTAATTACAATGGACGCAAATGGTCGAAATCAAAAGTGCTAATTTTAAAGGCTAATATGCATGTTATTGTCATAAAAAGTGTTTGGGGACCTGGGTCCTGCCCCAGGGGACATGTATCAATGCAAATTTTTTTTTTTTTAAACGCCCGTTTTTTTCAGGAGAAGTGATTTTAATAATGCTTAAAGTAAAACAATAAAAGTGTAATATTCCTTTAAATTTCGTACCTGGGGGGTGTCTATAGTATGCCTGTAAAGGGGCGCATGTTTCCCATGCTTAGAACTGTCCCTGCACAAAGTGTCATTTTTGCAGGAAAAAAAAGCTATTTAAAATCACTCGCGGCTAATGAATTGTCGGCTCCCGTAACACAGAGAACAGTCATTCATTGAAAGTCATTGATAAAAAAAAAAGCCCGGCCAAAAAAATAAATAAAAAATGGCGTGGGGTCCCCCTCAAAATCCATACCAGACCCTTATCCGAGCATGCAACCTGGCAGGCTGCAGGAAAACAGGGGGGGACGAGAGCGGCCCCCCTCCCTCCTGAACCGTACCAGGCCACATGCCCTCAACATTGGGAGGGTGCTTTGGGGTCCCCCCCAAAGCACCTTGTCCCCTTGTTGATGAGGACAAGGGCCTCGTCCCCACAACCCTGGCCATTGGTTGTGGGGGTCTGCGGGCGGGGGGCTTATCAGAATCTGGAAGCCCCCTTTAACAAGGGGACCCCCAGATCCCGGCCCCCCCTGTGTGAAATGGTAAGGGGGTACAAAATACCCCTACCATTTCACCAAAAAAGTGACAAAAATGGTAAAAATGACAGGAGACCTGTCAGACGCAGCAAAGCCTCACACAGCGGGAGCATCCCATTGCGCGGAGCGGCCCAGAAGAGACACCGACGCCATGGAAGAAGATGCCGGACGAGAAGACCAGAGCAAGAAGAAGCGGTTCGGAGGAAGAAGAAGATGGAAGAAGAAGATGGAAGAAGATGGAAGAAGATGCCAGAAGGAGAAGATGAAGAAACCGAAGGATGAAGAAAGGAAGAAGGAAGAAGACCAGAAGAAAGAAGATGAAAGAAGATTTTAATAAAGGAATTGTCAAAGACCGTCTCCTGTCATTTTTACAATTTTTGTCACTTTTTTGGTGAAATGGTAGGGGTACTTTTGTACCCCCCTACCATTTCACACAGGGGGGGCGGGATCTGGGGGTCCCCTTGTTAAAGGGGGCTTCCAGATTCCAATAAGCCTCCCGCCCGCAGACCCCCACAACCAATGGCCAGGGTTGTGGGGAAGAGACCCTTGTCCTCATCAACATGGGGACAAGGTGCTTTGGGGGGGACCCCAAAGCACCCTCCCAATGTTTAGGGCATGTGGCCTGGTACGGTTCAGGAGGGAGGGGGGGCGCTCTCGTCCCCCCCCCCTTTTCCTGTGGCCTGCCAGGTTGCGTGCTCGGATAAGGGTCTGGTATGGATTTTGAGGGGGACAACATGCCATTTTTTTTTTTTGCCCGGGGTTCCCCTTAAAATCCATCCCAGACCTCAAGGGTCTGGTATGGATTTTTAGGGGGACCCCACGCCATTTTTTTTGGCCGGGGTTCCCCTTAATATCCATAGCAGACCTGAAGGGCCTGGTAAATGAATTTGGGGGGACCCCCACGCTTTTTTTGTTAATGACTTTCAATGAATGACTGTTCTCTGTGTTACGGGAACCAGCAATTCATTAGCCGCAGATGGCTGCTCTAGATGACATAACAGGATGAAGAAAGGAAGGAAGGTGTTTTAATGTGATACTACAATGCTGTACTAACAGCACGCACACACTAATCCCCAGAATCACAGCAGATAATGTCAGCAGTCAGCAGCACTGCAGAATGGATCACAGCACATAATATCACTGACACGCTGGAACACACTATAGGAGGCCGCCGGCGCGGTGGCCTTTTATAGTGTGGGGCGTGTACTAAACCCCCTGAGCTATAATTGGCCACAGGCATCCTGCCTGTGGCCAATTATTGCTCTCCTCGCCGCTGGCTCTATGATTGGCCAAGCATGCGGGGTCACAGTGCATGCTTGGCCAATCATCAGCCAGCAATGCACTGCGACTGGCGCAGTGCATTGCGGGCCCCTCGCATCACACAAATTTGATGCGAGCGGCCAAAATAGTTCTGGGCTCGCCGAGCGGGCGAACGCCCAATGTTCGATTCGAACATGGGTTCGAATCGAGCGCCGGGCCCATCCCTACTAGCCAGTGCATCACAAAATATATTTTAGAATTAGGACACTTAGAGAACACTTTTCATGTTTACTTCTTAGGTGCCAAATAGACATGTGCATGACGGAAAAATTTGTTTCGTTTTGTTTCATTTTGATTCATTAATCTAGTTATTTTGTTTAGTTCAATTCAGTTGATTCGCTTAATTTGTATTCGGAATTCGTATTTGGAATTCGTATTCGGAATTCGCATTTGGAATTTTCTAATTTTCTTAGAAATTACAGATTTTTTCGATTAGAAACGTTCAAATCAATAAATTTTCGAATCGGTCAAAACTAAAATGTTATATTGTTTTCAATTTGAATGCAGTAAAGTTAACAAACAAAAGAAAAATCTTCATCAAACGATTCCAATGACTCTTTAAATCACCTTTGCCTTAACAAAAACAGCATTATTTTGAAATGGTAATCTAATAACACACACAGTCTTTAATTTAAGCAATATGTGTACTAATGCCGCGTACACACGAGCGGACTTTCCAATGGACTAAGTCCGACGGTCTTTCCGACGGACTTTCGACGGAGTTCCGACAAACTTTTCGAATGAACGGACTTGGCCACACACAATCACACTAAATTCTGACGGATTTGAACGTGATGACGTATGACCGGACTAGAATAAGGACGTTTGTAGCCAGTAGCCAATAGCTGACCTAGCGTCATTGTTTGTCCGTCGGACTAGCACACAGACGAGCAGATTTTTTGATAGGAACTGGGTCCAGCGGAGTTCCGACGGGAAAATTTAAGAAATGTTCTATTTCTAAAGTCTGTTGGATTTTTCGACTGCAAAAGTCCGATGGAGCCCACACACGATCGAATTGTCCGACGGATTCGTTCCGTCGGACCGTTGCTGTCGAAAAGTCCGCTCGTGTGTACGCAGCATTAGAATTCAACTGGAGTTCAGTGTAAAATTTGATTCGGATTTCAGTCCTAATTTACGAAATTCGGATGAATTTTGTTCCGTTATAAGGAGCATTCGATAAAATATGTTTATATTGTAATTCGGGTATTTAGATATATCCAAATCTCTGAATAATGAAAAATGTGTCTGAATATTAATTCGGAATGAAACGAACCGCACATGACTAGTGCCAAAAGCCCCATGACCAGAACTGTACCAGATGGGTACTATAAAGTCAAAAACTGATCAAAAACATTGGTACAATTCATCATTTTCCACTGTATATTCTTGAAGGTTGCGGAAGCTGGGCAGCACAGATCAACAAATACAGAGTGCTGTCCTATCTCAAAATCATCTGAAAGACCAAATCAGTCTTTCTGAAGGAGATCCAGAGCAGATCCATTAGGGTAAATTTAAAGATTTTTTACTTTAGGATAGTGGCAATATTCCCCTGGTATTAATTAACAGTTATAGAACAACTTTACTATTCACCTGCTCTTTAACCACTTGCTTACTGGGCACTTAAACCCCCCCCTCCTGCCCAGACCAATTTTCAGCTTTCAGCGCTGTCACACTTTGAATGACAATTGCGCAGTCATACAACACTGTACTCAAATGAAATTTTTAAATTTCTTTTCACATAAATAGAGCTTTCTTTTGGTGGTATGAAATAACAGCTTGGGTTTTAATTTTTTGCTAAACAAACAAAAAAATATAGAAAATTTTGAAAAAAAAATCATGTTTCATAGTTTGTTATAAAATGTTTCAAACAGGCTATTTTTCTCCTTTATTGATATGCGCTGATGAGGCTACACTGGTGGGCACTGATAGGCACAGATACGGTGGCATTGATAGGCACAGATAAGGCAGCACTGATGGGGACAGATATGGCGGTACTGATGGGCATAGATAAGGCAGCACTGATGGGCCCTGATGGGTGGCACTGATGGGTGGCACTTATGAGCACTGATAGGTGTTACTGATAGGTACCACTGATAGATGGCATTGATGGGCACTGATAGGTGGCACTGATGGGCACTGGTAGGTGAGACTGATGGGCACTGGTAGGTGACACTGATGGGCAGCACTGTTGATGAGGCACTGATTAGTGACACTGATAGGTGGCACTGTGGGCAGTGATAGGTGACACTGTGGGCACTGATGGGTGGCACTATGGGCACTGATGGGTGGCACTGTGGGCACTGGTAGGTGGTGCTGGTGGGCACTGGCAGGAGACACTGTTGTGCACTGGTAGGTGGCACTGGCAGGTGGCACAGGTGGACACAGATGAGCTGGTGGGAGCTCTCCTTGATCGGGATCGATGTCCCTCTGAGAGCCGCCGGTGATTGGCTTTTTTTTTTTTCTCCTCACGCTGTCAGCTTGAGGAGAAAAAAATAGCCGATTACCGGCTCTGTTTATATCACATGATCAGCTGTCATTGGTTGACAGCTGATCATGTGGTAAGGGGTCGGGATCGATGTGATGTGATCTGTGATTAGCCGAGTCTCATAGACTCGCTGATCACAGAACGCACCTCGGGCACAGGAGGACATCTATTGACGTACTCCCGGCAAAGTAGGTCCACGCTGTAGCCGCCATTCGGCTATAGTGCGGATCTGAAGAAGTTAAATAAGTACTTTTTTTGGAAAGTAGAGCTGTTAAATATGAAAAACGGAACCCGTAATGAAAAAGACCTTCACAGCAATGAGGATTTTTAAAGGTGTTATGCTGGAGCAGTAGTAAATCATGAGATGAGAAGAAAGGAATAGCCAGTTCGGGTAGATTAGGAATAATCAATGCTTCCTTGAAAATAAACACAGATGAGAAGTTGAAGCTGAACATTTCTGATAGATGAGAAAATCAGAGCTGAGCAGAAATTAGATATATGATTCTGATTAGCTATTCATTAACACAGAGTAAATACATTTATATTTAGCTACATGACAGCAGAGTAAGATATTTATAAAATCAGGAAAGTAAAATCACTGCAAGCTGATGAACAGTTTATTTCAAGACATGACAGCCTTTTCTTCTTCACCTCAGACAGGGGGCGGCTCTGCTGTTCTTCAGTCATATTTTTTCTTCCATTATGGAAATACTGGCTTCTATCTCTGGATATGCAGTGCTCATTCCTTAGAGGACAGTTTTCTCTATACTGTAATGAAAATGTCTCATATGCATGTCTTAGCAGCCCTGATGTGCAAATTGCAGTCTGCAATTTATTATACAGAGGTAGAACTAAAGGCATTGGGGCCCATGGGCAACTTTTATTTCTCAAACAAAACCTTTATCAGGTCTTTTCTGTCAGTGTTCCATGAATTAAAAAAATGGGTTACAGACAGTTCCGTGGTCAGCTGGTCCTGCTGTTCTTTACAAGGAACTCTGGCCCATACATATTTGGACAATGACACATATTTAATATATGCCACCACAGTGGATTTGAAATTAAGGAATCAAGATGTGACTGAAGTTTAGACTTTTAGCTTCAATCCATGGGGTTAATCTGAGCAGATGGTATACCCTTGTACACTTTAGAATTCAACCTGCCGTTTCTGTCAGAAGTCTTATAATGAATAAAAACTAGTGATCCAGTTCAATTAGCAGCCATGCATGGCCATTCCAAAGGAGTTTTATTATTGTATGAGTATGCTTATTTGTAAAGGGTCCTCAATTAAAGGACTTATGGTTTTAAATGTATCTTTAGGAAAAAAGTGGGTATTTGTAGTCTTATAAAATAAGTGGATTGCCCTTGGGACAAATGGATGGCATCTGTCTCAGGCTGTCTATTTGTAGTTTTTATTTTGGGTTGTTTCTTGTTCTTCAGTTTGGGTCACCTCTGTTTTGAACCTTGGATGGTGACTAGGTTGATAAAGGATTTAATGGATTTAGGGGTGGTTACCTTCTTTGTGTGTAGTAGTAGTTTGAAAATGGCATGTGAAACTTCATGTGGGATACTGGATGTTTAAGATCATTTATCCTGATATCCTCATTTGGGGTAGTCCCCCTTTTTATACCCATGTTTATATTTACTTTTACACTAGTAAGGTGGATTATTTTTGGATAAAAGAAATGTGACACTAAATTAGGATTTAAGAACATGTGAGAGCATTTTATTGTTGTGTCACACATGAGCCAAGGTGGTCCCTTTAGGAAGCAAATGGGAAATATGATTAGGTCTATGTTAAATAGGATGTGCTTCTATGAAGCCTTACATGCTTAGGAAGCCAATTTACACCCGAGCAGCAAAACGTATTCATGTCACGGGGCTCTGGCATCCGACCCCATACTTGCCATGCCTCTTGCAGTCCCAGAGGTGTGTGGGCAGGATACTGATAATACCACACTTATCTGTGTGCTATGAATGCTTGTTCAGCAACAAGATAACCTGCCTTTACCTCTGCCTGACCAACAACTTCATGCTCTGCAGCTGGGTTACCTTTCAATTTATTCCATACTTTATGTTCTGCTTCCCTGCTACTGCATATTACTCTCTCCCTGTCCAAATGCAGTCCACAGTGTTGATCTTTTGTTAAGCTGCTTACGGATTTGCCCTTACCCAGCAAGAAACCACAGTGTTGTAAGACTATATTTAAAGCGGTTCTGCACACATTTCATTTAGTAAATCTCTTTGCCTTCCAAATCAGGCAAAGAGTACTAAATGAAGTGTGTTTTTCTTTTTTTTTTTCCACTTACCTTGTAATCGCTGACTTCCTTTCCTCTGTCTCTGCGGTGGTGGGCGGAATCTCTGCGTCGATCGTCGTCACGCCGCACTGTCTCCTGGGATCTGGTGTCATTGATCCCAGGAGGCAGTGCGGACATCTTCCGAAATCTCGCGAGATTTCGGGCACATCTTCCGAAATCTCGCGAGATTTCGGGCACATCTTCCGAAATCTCGCGAGATATCGGCAGATGTGCTGAAATCTCGCGAGATTTCGGAGAACGTGAGCTGCACTTTGCCGTTACTGCGCACGCGCGAGCTCTGCGCAGTAACGGCGGTGCATGCTGGGCCATCTGAAGTGCCTGTGGGGTTTCACATGCCCACAGGCAAGATGGCAACCAGCAAGAATACATTTTTAAAAAATATTTAATAGGACAAAAAACGCCAGCAATCAATTAAGAACATGGAACACGTAAGTCCCAGAATTGACCTCCTAATCCTATGCATTACATTTAAAAAAAAAAAAACACAGTGCAGAACCGCTTTAAGTCTTTCCATCGGTCAGCTGAAAGTGGGCTGTCTTTAATCATGCAGACAATGGCACTTGCTTTAGCACTGCAATTGCCCTGTAGTCTTACCTATGGCCTGCCTCAGCTAATGATGGATGCTTGCAATTTAAGAATGAGGCGTGGTAGACTTTTTCATATATGCATGGTTGTATGGACCAAGCTTATGTAGTATACTGTGTATATAGTCCGTTAGAGGCTCCCCACTGGAATTATAGTACAAGCTGTTTAGTTTGTCTATTAATAAGACTTCCATTAGTAGGCAGGAGTATATAGTGGATTAGCCTTAAGTTATCATTTTAGTTTTGAGTACTCTGGGCATGGTGTTTCGACTTTAGCTATGGGTTGTATTTTATGCATACTGTACAGTGGCTAGCGCACTGTCCGGAATGATAGGTGCACGATTGAGACAATATTGTCTTTTATTGTGGTGATGATGAAGGGTGTGCATATTTTGTAACTTTTACACAACTTGTTGAAGTTTATTTAAGTAAATTTGATAGATTTTACGTGTTTGGATTTGTTGACTTACAAGCCATGGTGGCTCAGTAAAAGTGGTTACTTCTAGGATTAGGGTGTCTTGTCCTATATTTGTTTGCGTTTTTACGGATGATATGGTGTGTTTTAGATCATGAGTCATTTCCACTTCTCTCTATACTCTTCTCTTCAAATCATTCTGGTACCTGTTGATCTTTGGACCTCATATCAAGAGTTCTCAGCAGCAACTTCTAAATGCAGCTTCCACATTTGGAAACAACTGGAGACTGTTTACCTGCCTAATTGATTAAAAAATAATGATGGAACTGCCCACACCTGGCCATGAAATAGCCTGTCAGTCATTAAGATAATTATGTTTGGTTCCATAGAATAGAAGGCAATACCGTGTATACTCGAGTATAGGTCGACCCGAATATAAGCCGAGGCCCCTAATTTACCACAAAAAACTGGGAAAACGTATTGACTCGCATATAAGCCGAGGGTGAGAACAATGCCCATCTGAAGCTGCATGCCTCCCTGTGTCCTGTATATACCCCCCTGTGTCCTGTACATACCCCCCTGTGTCCTGTACATACCCCCCTGTGTCCATTGCAGCCTACCTGTGCCGATCTGTGTCCTGTGTATGCCTCCCTGCCGATCAGCGTGTAAGGCAAAATAGACGGCGACCATGTCAATATACAAAAGACGCACCTCCTCCTCATCCATGATAGGAGGAACACTCTGTTTTCCCAGCAGTCAGTGTTCAGTGTTCTGCCTATCACAGACATCCTCTCATCCTCGTCCTTGAGATGAGAATGACAGGATGTCCGTGATAGGCTGAACACTGACTCACTGCTGGGAAAATTAGTGTTCCTCCTATCACGGACGAGGAGGAGGCACAGCTTTTGAACACTGCCGTCTGTCTGCATGACACGCTGATCATGTAGGCTGACGGCGGTGACTCGAGTATAAGCCGAGGGGGGCACTTTCAGCCTTAAAAAAAGGGCTGAAAATCTCGGCTTATACTTGAGTATATACAGTACATATAAAGTGCTGTAATTCCAAAACCATTCATGCAACTGTATATAAATGCCCTTAATTTAAAGAGACACTGTCAGCTACTCAATTAGGCCAGAGTAACAATGCTTCCTGATAGTCTACCACCCTAGCATGGTATACTCACTGATCCCCGCTTCTTTACCAACTCCTGCCTCCAAGAGCACACCTTGAATAAGTTACATTGTCAACTGGTGTTGTAGCATATCTGGGTGGATGACATTACTCCCCACCCCTCCCCCATTGCGACAGTGTTTGGATCTGTGGATTGGCTGTTCTGGTCTGATTGGGGGAAGTCACTCCCAATTCCAATAAGCCATATTTCATTATAGCAATGAAGTAGGTAATGTGGATGTGTGGGCTATAAGAAGCCACTGTCACTTTGCTATGAATGGGCGAAATGATAATAGGCTCAATTTAACAACTCTTTGCAAAAGAATAAGGATCTTTATTATTATTTTGCCATGTGACACGGACTTTGGCTTTGTAAAATGAGCCTAATGTCTCTTTAACCAGTTTCAGACAGCCCAACGTCATATGATGGCGGCAAGAAACATCTCTTGTACCGGGCCGCCGTCAAATGACGGCACTAAGTTTGCGGCCACTAGGGGGCGCGCGCGTGCCCGCCGCGTCACTGGGGACCTGATGCGCGTGCAGGCACCCACGTTTGTCCAGTAACTGAGCAGGACGCATCGGCCTAAACTGAGGAAAAAATTTGTTAAAAAAAATATTTGGATATTTATTATAGTAAAAATAAAAAATATTGTTTTTTCAAACTTGTCACGCTTCTTTTTTTGTAGCGCAAGAAATAAAAAATGCAGAGGTGATCAAATACCTCCAAAAGAAAGCTCTATTTGTGGGGAAAAAATTATAAAAATATTATTTGGGTACATCGTTGCATGACCGCGCAATTGTCATTCAAAATACGACAACGCTGAAAGCTGAAAAATGCCTTGGTCAGGAAGGGGGTGTTCATGCCTGGTAGGCAAGTGGTTAAAGCTGTTAATCTGCACTTTCAGCTTACATTCATTATATAACTGTAAGTCCAAAATTGTGTACTCTAACTCTATACATAATTTTATCTGTGTTGATATTGTGCTGTAATTTATCATAAGGCATGTATATAAGTGCCTAGTGCCACCTCAAGCCTCAAAATTTACAGATTTTATTAAGCTTTTCCTTATTTAGTTCCCCTCTCCTAACCACACCTGGATATTTGTGTCTTTAAAAATGTAGAGGGAAGGGTGTGCAGGGGACATTGAGATGAGTCAGAGAGATTTTTATATTTCATAAAATAGGAATTATCTCTCTTTTCTCTACTTTGTGGTCTTAGCATGACAACATCATGTCTAAACATGATATGCTTCCATTGATTGATTTTTGATATGTTAAAAAGTGTTTCCACTTTCAATTAAAATATAATGTCCAACAGAGCGTGCAACATAATTTTGGCTTTAGTGTACATTTCCTCCTGTAAAAGAAATGCCAACTTATATGATCTCAAAAGCATTATGCATCTGCCATGTCATTGAAACCAATCTGCCAATATGTGCTTGAGCAAATCTAAAATTCTTATCTTTTAAATCTGTGACTATTTACAATAGAATTACCATGTATGGCATTTTACTTGCAACACAGGCGGTGAAGATAACACAGAAAACAAAGTTTGAATATCAATGGTGTTCAGCATTCCTGCTGCGTCCCTATTCGCCAAGTATTGTACAATGCTAAACCCTTAACATTATATGGCCTTTTTATACCATAGCAACATACGTAATGTATTCACAGTTCTCACCCAGCTGGAAACTGATGTTATATCCAAAACAGACATATTCAAAGTGTACAGACTGTTCACCAAGCACAGTAATTGTGTACCTGGCTTATGAAAAAAGGTGACGCTGTGTTCAAGTCACTCATTAAATTATGTGCAGAAAAAAGCTTGTTTTATTTTTATTTCTCTGGCACATGGTTGGCTATTCAAATTGAACACTTATACCTTATTTACTAAGCTCATTGATTTGCAAACCACTCATTTTGTTAACTAAAAAGATTCCACCACCATCAACTCCATTTCTACCCAAAGGTGCTTGTGCTCATTTTTGCTACCATTATTTTACCTTATTTATAGAAATAGGTCTGAACTAGTCAAATATTTGCCAATGTTTTACATGTCTAAAATATCATGATAATTTAAGCTTTTTCAGTATACAAAATACGCAATATTAATCAACAAACATTTCTCCATAACATTACAATCTCTATCCAGCCCATACCTTACCCCTTTAAAAATTATCATACAATATAGAACCAACTAATAGTACATTAGTGTCATTTTCTTTGGATCAAAGTCAATTACAATTGGCTCAGTATACAGTAAATACTCTCAAGCCACCCTTGAAAGCAAAATGTAACTTTACATGAGCACCACAAAACAAAAATCCTAAATAATTCATTTTTAAAATTCAAAGTAAATCCCCCCACTCATCCATGCTTCCATGCTTTATTTTGTTGAGAAATCATTTTGAAAAACACACCTTTGCATTTCTAGCCACGGTCATCTTGGGCAGATAATTAATGTACCATTTACTGCCTGGAATCTATGTGCCTCTAGCTCACACATGCAGGAGGGTGTGCTTAGTTGAGAAAGTTCCTCCTCCCCTTCTCCAGATGAAAGAAAAAAATGCCCGTGAAGAATCCTGAGATGACTGATATCATTTTGGCCTAGGCCATAAGCCATTAAGCAAATGAAAAAAAAATGGTAAAACGATAAAACAAGTAAATATAATATACTTTTCCTAATATTGATGAGATAGTTTAGTTTTGTTTTAACTTGAAATCACTAAGTCTATTTTTTTTCCATAGTTTTCAGTGGCTTATGATCTTTTTCAATGCAAATTCCACCTTCTCTTTCCTCATTCCATGTTCAGGTACCTGAAAACTTGTATAGGCTAGCATTCCAATCACTTTTATTGGCTGTTCTATTTCATGACTGACAATATAACCACAGAATACTTTGCTAATGTTCTTGGAAAGCATTACCAACTTGAACTTCAGTGCTTGATTTGTGCAGCTTAAGGGACAGAACAATTGATGGAGTATATAACATTTAAGTTATCAGTTGCAGAGGTACAACATAAAATTCTAAAGTAATATACTTTAATTAATCATATACCTTTGTAAATTAGTTACATGCAAAGACTATTGTAACTCCTTCATAACTAGAGTATGTTTAGTGAGTGATACTCTCTTAACAAAAAAGGCTCCAATTTTGCATACATCTATTTGTCCAAGTAATGTAGCATCTTTTTGGAATTTCTTTCTTTATACAGACACCCTTGTCTTAAAGCTGTTTTAAACCCAAAAACAAAAATCCAATATATTGTAGCTTATTATTTGGTGAATGAGTAGGGGTACTATGTGCCCCATACTCATTCAAATAGCAAAAAGGGGGGGGTGGGATCTGGGGCCCTCTTGTTAAAAGGGGGCTTCCAGATTCTGATAGGACCCCAACCACAAACCCACACAACCACTGGCCAGGGTTGTGGGGAAGAGAGCCTTATCCCCATCAACATGAGGACAAGGTGCTCTGCCCCCCCCCCCCATGTTAAGGGCGATGGCCTGGTATAGTTTAGGAGGGGGGGGTGATCGCTCATCCCCCCTTTCCTGACCTGCCGGGCTGCATGCTCGGATAAGGGCATGGTATGGATTTATTTAAAAATTTGGGCATGGGGGTTCCCGTCCAAATCCATACCAGACCGAAAGGGCCTGGTATGGATTTTTCTTAATTTTTAATTCACGGCAATTCTGTTTTGTACATTCAGCTATCAGCAGGGAACCCTGCTGACAGCTGATGACTCATTGGTTGTTAAGGAATCGTCCATCCGTTCCTTAACAACCATGACAGTTGCTGGCTGCTCCTTAACAACGTGGTTTTTACTACTCTAAATAAATATGCCGGTTACCGCCAGGTGTTAAAATACCACATGTTTTCACTACTAAAATATTGCATGACTTCATAAAATAATGAATTCTGTATTTTAATAGCATTTTTTTCTTAAATATTTAGAAAAATGCTGAGCAGTATTTTACTGCATTTTGTAAGGTGCTCGATATCACTTTGTGAATGGAGCCCACTGAGAGCAGTGGGAGCCATTGGCTCCCTCTGATATCAGTCAAATCCTGTGAGGGGTGTGGCAGAGCCATGCTGTGTGTTTCTATGGCTGCACACAGCCCAACTCCAGAGCATGCCTGCATGGGTGTCCCCATAGCACATGGCTTGCTTAGGGGGAACTTCTAAGAAGATGAATTGGAAAACGTCAGCAGGGGACTCCATAGGAGGAGGTAAGTGACCAGAGGAAATAAGTATAATATATTTTTTTATTTTTATTTAAAAAATGTGCCTTTATTTACAATCACGTTTATATCAAGCTTGAATATGTTTACATGTGTTTCTTCAAGTTTATATTGCACTCATATTGTGTGCAATATTGTGTAAGGTCACAGCATCATTATTTTTTAACATCAGCATTGTAATAGCAATACAAACAATAGTCATATTTAACAGTCCAATATAAGCTTTAAAAATCTCCTTTCATGTTGTGAGTTCTGCCTGTCTGCTGGCTGTCCCTTTCCACAGCTTCCTGGATTACCTGCATGCTTTGCAACTTCTCCTTTGTGTTTACTTTCAATTTCTATGGACTACACCCAAAGGTACTTTGCTGTCCGCAAACCTGTGGGTATTAACTTACACAACAATAAGGCTAAGCCCCATTATGCTAATCCACAATATCAGTAAGAATAGCATCAACCGTGAAAGCATACATGGCATAAAAGAATCCTCACTGTGGGTGTACACATTTCTAAAAAAGGGGTACCCCTGGATGTGGTGGTTAATTATTGGTGCCTTGGTGTTTTTTTATATACCATTTTTTCCACTGGAGCTCATGTTCTAACCCAATTGTCCCATTTTTTTATTTAATAAACTTTAAAACTTTTTTACATATTAACTCTGACTTTTTCATTGTACGCTGCCTAAAAACCCCAACGTGGGGGATTTTTCCTTCTAATTATTGGTGCCTAACCATCAGTTTTGTCTGGCTTTCATTAAGGCCCTTCTGTAAGGTGGTACATGTATAGCTGTCCCTTAAGAGGGTGCAAACAGATGGCTAGTGGGCTTCTAAACAAGGAGAAGTCTTTAATGGCAGTAACTGTATGCAGCCAAGGATTGAACTCTGCAGTTCCAGTCACCACTCCTAGCATGTAAAAGTCCAGTCCATAAGCTTGGTGGTCCAATGACTCAGACGTCTCAGCCCTCATGATCAGGTTCTCTTGATCAGGATTCTCACAAGACTCAGTCACAGTTTTCAGACTCTCATTGGCTCTCTCTCTGGTCTGTCTTTCTGAAGGTGGGCACAGCCAGATGAGATCAGCTGGTCTATGTCCCCAAGTCCGTATTACCAGAGACATCCTGTGTGGCTCAGTCTTCAGCCTCTCTGAACTCACACAGCTCCACTGTTCACACACTCCCCCCAGGGCAGGTATGCACCGCATCAGGTCTGCATAGTTTGATTTCCCTGCACTGTCTGCCTGGTGTACTGAGCAGACCCCAGCAACAAGTCTGCACTCAGCTCCCCACACTGTTCTGACCAGATCCCTGCACATTTGTCTGGGAAGTTCTCTCTCCCCTTCTCCTGTGAGCAGAGAATCCTGGGTATTAAAGTCTGCAGCCTCCACTGACTTATTTTGTGCAGCACCTCTTTAAGGACTACAGCTCCAAGAATCCATTGAATTGCATAGCAAGTCCTCTACCTGTCTGGCTCAAACACTGCTGCTGGGGGGGTGGTGAAGGTGCGAGCAGGGGATTTCTCACAGAGCCCTCTCTGTTCACACAGTGCAGCAGCACGTGAGAGAAGAGAGCCTACTGAAGGGCATACAACCGGCACTCCTCTCACACTCTAACACAGCATAAGACAGGGACAGCGAGTGCACACACAGCCCACAGGTGTGCCACTCTCCCAACGTTTACGTTTAACATATTTTTTATGTTTATTTTTGCTACCTTATTTCTTTTCCTTATTTCCTGTCTAATATACAAAAATACCTGGTGACCCTGCCAGGCTATCCACTCCTGCCCCAGCTTTCTGTCAATGCTATATACTGGTTCTGACCCATGGGATTGTTCCCTGTGTTATCACAGGCTGGCATGCCCATAGCTAAAGCACTAGTGAATTCTTGGTGAAAGTCATATTCATGCTGTCAGAGGATACCCCTACGTGTGGGAAACTGAAATATTTACGTGAAATGTATTCTGACTTTCAAACATTTATTTTAAGCTACAGCAATATTTCTTTACTGAGAAATTTACTGTGCTTTTCGTAGGTTAATAAATGTACATGATAAAAACCCTGTTGCAAGATTTTGGACATTCCTGGGATCAATATATTTTACTATTGCAGCAGAGCCCTGGAGTGAATGTAAATGAAGGTAATAATGGTGTACTATGAATCCACTTAATTTGCATCTTCGATCATACTGTAGAGATAAATGTGAATAGATTTGCAGGTGCGTTTAGCAAATTCGTCTGATGTGATCCTTCTTTAAAGCTGTAGAATAGTTTAAAGACAAAATAAATATGCCTGTTTAAAGCTGTATCCTCTCACCATTATCCTACTAGAGAAAATGACCTCTACTTTAGCTGCAAATGCTTTGTATGGACAGCATTGTCAAAAGGGATGTTAAAAAAAGCTTATAAGTTAGGTGACATGTAATTAAAGGTGTGATTTCTGCCACCATCACCATAGAGTATCATGTACTCTATTTAAAAGCAACAAAGAAACAGCTTGTGCACAGAAAATAGCAGAGCAAATAAAGTACCACGTGAGGCAGCATCAAATCTGTAATATTGCCAAATCTTTTACTTGGACAAATGTATTCACTTGGCTACGATACATATATTTTTTGTGTTATAAGAGTAACATTGCTTCTCTATATGGGCTTTATGGGTACAGATAATCTATCTAAGAAGACTTAAATAGGTATGCAAAATATGAAAAAAGACCCCTCACCTTCTAAATGCAGCCAAGTCTCGTATTCCCATCATGTGGGGTCAACCATCAACTCCCTCTATATTGCCTTATAGAGGAATTACACATATAACAAAGGGGACTAATAGCCTAGGTTCAGATGATGCAGTTTCAGCTGATGTGGTTTTCAGGTGTGTTTTGCGGTGCGTTTTGCATTTTTAACCCTTGTTTTTGATGTGTTTTTGCATGCAATTTTCATGCATTTCGCGTTTTTGCAGTTTTTTTCTTTCTCTTTAAACGCACTGTATATAGCTGGTTGCTAAGGAGCGGTCCGGGAATGTAAAAAAAATAGAAATTGCCGGCAAAAAAATAAAAATTTCTGCTCATAAACTAGATCAATGAAAAAGTACTGTTTTAATTAGTCAAGTTTTTTTTTCCTATTGCTGCATGTTATGTTTTATGGCTGATTTCTTTCCTTAAAATGCCCTAAAATACCTTTTTTCTCTTCATTCGCACTACAATGCTCTGTGCTAACATAGTAACAGTCACACAATGTACTATAAGCATCTTCACACAGACCTGAATTATAGTATAGGCACCTTTAATTCACCCTATGTATGTTTCAAAACCAATAGCCCCTGACCTGTTGCAAACTTTAATGGAAGAAATTAGAAAGGATATACTATTAAAAGCATTCAGAGGACTGCATGAAAAAGGTGACCTATTCAAATAAAACATATACTGTATATGTACTGCAACCTAAAGGGGACCTCACCTTTACAACGACTTTTATTTTTTGCTCCTGGTTCCTCTCTCTCCCATCTTCCATAATTGGATAAGCTTTCCACATATTTAGTATGGTTTCTGACCTTTTTTCATGCTGCATCCCAGTGATTACTGCGTTCACACTCAGATAAAAATGATGTAGACCTCTATGCGTTTAATCTAGAGGCTCATGTGTGCTGTGGGACCCAGAAGAGAACTTCATCAGATCTGTAGATGCAAAGCGGGTTTTAATATAATAGTAATGCCCTGATTTCTGACAACAAAACCATGGATTTTTTTCAGAAGGATGTTGGCTCAAACTTGTCTTGTATACACACGGTCACACAACTGTTGTCAGAAATTCCGAACGTCAAGAACGCAGTGACGTACAACACGTATGACGACCTGAGAAAAATTAAGTTCAATAGCCAGTGTGGCTCTTCTGCTTGAATCCAAGTTTTTTTGTCGGAAATTTGAGAACCTGCTCTCAAACATTTGTTGGCAGAAATTCCGACAAATGTTCTATGGAGCATACACATGGTCGGACTTTCCGACAACAAGCTCACATCCAAAAGTTGTTGACGGAAAATCCTATCGTGTGTACAGGGCATTACAATTACAAATTACAAAATTATATTGAAGAGAAATGCGATAAAGCATCTCCTGAAACACTAAGCTACAAATTTAGGTATAACTTTAAGCAACTAAAGCGCTGGGGCCTTGTTCAATTTAAATTCTTAAGCCACTGACTTTGGCAAAGAAGGAACAAGTGAGCTTCACGCCCCTCAAAAAATGCCAGCGTAACATACCTTCCCTGAATAAAACTATTAATCTGGCCCCTAACATTACCCATAAATGTCAGGAGAAAACTATGCTATTATGGTTATAAAATATATTATTATAGTAACAAAAAAAGTCATGAAATAATTGTACCAAAATTATCTTCACTAAAATGTGTCAAAATACACCTCTGGGACCAGGGATTCGGGTCTTAGAAGCAGTTTCAATGTGCCAATTATTGTTATTAGAATTAACTATAATATTCTCAACAAGAAGAGGCAATGTACCTACCCTGAGACGTCTCAACTGTACAAGAAACCTTGCCACAAATGCATCCTTTTTAAGTCCACTGTAGGAAGATTATGGCTCGGTTAAGGAACTGAAAAAGGAAGACCCAAGGTAAATGTACCGCTACCTCTATAGGAGCCACTGGTAAGTAAGGATCCTCTGTTCTTTGCCTCAGTCCCTTTAAGAACTTTAGCCCCTCTGACACACTAACTAAAGTGAACAAAGCATGTAATACCACAGAACATCACTGAAAGTAGTACTACTACATCAAAGAAAACAAGCACTGAACCAGTTAGTAAAAGCAAACCTAAAATATTGTCACCTAATATGGCTGGTAATGAAGTAAGCATAGAAATGGATTAACAATGGTATTAACCCAATTTAGCTTGCAGGGTGATTAGTAATAAGGAGTAGGCATAAGATGACACTTGGCTTCCAGATCAGTATAAACAGTAGCAAAATGCAGCAGTGGGCAATAATAAAGCTTGATTTACCAAACAAAGGAACTATACTGCCAAAGTATATTGATGACAACTATTCTATGTCTAAACAGAATGAATGTGCACTCTCCATAGCAATGAAGTAAAGGGGAGAAGAGAACAAAGAGAGCTTGCAGGTTGGTTTTACGGGAGGAGCTGTCCTTATGTTGTTCTTTTGCCGGCTATCGTTGGGACCCATTAAGAAGCGTTGGTGCACCTAATGACAGTTTTATTAATGCAGTATAAAGGCCGTAAAGTGGCAGTAAGGATGCAGTAAAGGTGGGGTACAGATGTAGTACAGGTGCAGTATAGGTACAGTAAAGATGCAGTAAAGGTGTATTATACTTATGTCTTGCTTCCAGTAACCCAGAGCCTGCTAGCAGTGTGAACAATGGGCCCTCTCACCAGACCCTGTGGTACAGCTGTGAAATCTTACCATAGAAAGGGGCCCCCCTTAGTCTCTCAACAGATTTATTTTGGAGATTCAGCAGTGGGAAGTAGAAGGCGAGAGGGTACTTTGGTCTCCCTGTGGCAATGGTGCAGGTGTGATTGCTGCAGTTTGTGCTGCACTGCCTCAGGTGTCTCTGCTGTTCTGGCCTCTCAGCAGTCTGGTCAATATGCAGCATATGTGCTCTTGTTGCTTCCCTCAGCCCCAACAGAGAGAGCCTAGCTGAACAGTCTCAGAAAAGCAGCTCCACTGCTCCTTCTTGCCCCAGTGTCTCTTTGGAATTATAGTGCAAAGGTCCACAATCTCTGCAATATGGCTTACTTCCTGGACCCTAAAATCTCATGACCTTCATCTTTCTGCATAGGAACCCATAGGCATTTCTGGCTATAGTTATCCCTCTGCTGACTGGAGGGGATAGTGCAACACAACATTTAGCATAACAGCAGAAAGTGAAAGCAAACTGATTGTAAAGAGGAAAGTGTCGTCTTCTCCATGTTTCTGTAGCCCAGCATCTGACTACATAAGGATGGTGATCTTAGCTTACCTATATAGAGAGACTTTATAGAGTATTTTATCTGTACCTATCAGCACTGAACTCTCTGAATCTCACAAACAGCATGTACAGGTGGATAGATTATAGAGCTATTTTTTGCCTGTTTGAATAGTCTTACATAAGATACAGTACATATTTAATAGTGCAGACTAAGGTCAGTCAGAGACTATAGAACAATATGGTGTGAAGCTCAGAAAGTTAGCAGAAATCTGTGAATTTGGAGCAACTATGGTGAACTTGATAGAGACAGACTAGTACTAAGATCAAAAGATGTCAGGAGCAAGAAAGAGAATTTTTCTTCATTTATTCGTAAATAGCCCTTTTAATAGAAATGTCAGTTATGAAGTAACAGAAAGAATTGCAAATACGAGCAGTGCCAGATACCAAGTTAGAGAAGAAGACTGCACACATTAATACTAAAGTATAGTGCAAAAAAGAAACACAGGTGGAAATAAAAGCCCAAACCAACAAAGGTAAAAGCATTAGATGTATTTTGTTTCCAGTCTTGGAGCAGGGAGCATAGTCCTACTTATATAGTCTGTAAAATAACTGCCAAAATAAAACGTATAAATAAGGAAAACTACAGAGATGGGAAATCAGCAAATTAATTAGATGTTAATATATGACAAACAGTGGCGGAACTACCAGGGTCGCAACGGTCGCACATTTGCGACCGTGCCCTGATGTTGCACCACTGTGGGAGGGACCCCCAAGACAGAAACACCCATCCTCTAGATTCTGTTACCCTTGATACCACAGGACGCTTTGGTTCACTTGCACGGCATGCCAGGATTTGTAGTCTGGGCCCCATTGTTAGTGATGGGGGAGGTCTTCATGCAGAACTACCAATCCCATGATTATCAGTGGGTCCAGCCCCTGCAAGGAGCTTTGTGAAGGGGAAAATGCTGGTTGGAGCCGGGGGGATGGGAGCAGGTCATGGGGGGCTCGACTGGAGCTTTACCACTGGAGGAGCCAGAGGACAGGGAGTGGCAAGGTGGGGGGTGGTATAGCTGTTGCATCTGTATAACTATAGAGCCTAAGAGAGGGGAGGGTAATGCCAGTGAGGTGTGGTGGTATAACTGGGGGGCCTGAGGGGGGACAACATGCAGGCAATAGTGACAACACATGGGCAAAGGAGAAAATACAAAGCCGGGGGTGACAGCACATAGGCAATGGTGATAAAATTGGTAGGAGTGACAACGCATGGGCAGGGGTGACATTGTATGGGAAACAGTGACAACACATGGCCAACAGTGACTCATAGGCAAAGGTGGAGATACATCAGTGGGGTCATAACACTTGGACAACAGTGACAACACATGGGCAATAGTGGAAAGACATGGGCAGGGGTGACAACATGCAGACACTAGTGAAAACATGTGGGCAATAGAGAAAATACACAGGCAGGGATGCCAATATGTAAGCAATGGTGACAACACATGAGCAATGATGGAAATAAATGGGTATGGGTGATATGTGGGAAACAGTGACAACAGCAATGGTGGAAATGCATTTGTAGAGGTGACAATACAGGAAAAATTATGAGGACACATGGCCAAGGGTAACAACACACGGCAATAGTGACAACTGGGGATGCACCAATACTGGTATCAGTGTCTATATTGAGTATTTTCATAATTACCTGCACTTGTGAAAATGCTCCCGACACACAAAATCGATACTTTGAGGTGCAATTTGCTTTCCTATAAAATGAATGGGCATAAATAGCACTGTAAAGAATCACATGCAAGTTGAACAGGAATGTCATGCGATTCCTGCCCGAATTGCTCCTGTGTGAACCCAGGCTGAAATCACTATGACAAGCCTGAGTTCACACAGGAACGGTGTGGAAACCTGCATGCATTCGGACGCAATTCGCACCGCAAAATATCGGTACTCATAATCGCCAATAAAAAAGGATATCAGTGCAACCTTAGTGACAACTCATTAGAAATGGTGGAAATATACCAGTAAGGGTGACAACACATAGGTAGGGGTGACAATATGATAGAAACAACACCTGACCAATGGTGACAACATGTGTGAATGTACAGTGGTGGCAGTACATTAGTAATATGCCCATATCCTCTCAGTCATTTGATCACTGCATCATCCCATCATCCCTAAGTACTAATGAGAGCTACAGGAATGGGGGAGGGGGGTGATAAAACCACAGCTAACTGTTAGGATTTGAAGATTCTGATGGATTTACCTCCATCCAATCTAAACAGAGTGCATACATAATTGCCCAAAATAACGAATTAACACATTAAAATGAATATAGCAATTCTTCCGAAATAACTTTTGAAATACGAATTGATTTGGAGCAAAGAATATACAAAACCAAATCCTGAAAATGAATCATTTTAACATAATTAATATGGCAAAACTAAAAGACTAACTTAAAGGGGGATTCCACCCTAAAGTGGAACTCCCGCTTTTCGGAACCCTCCCCCTCTCCGGTGTCACATTTGGCACCTTTCAGGGGGGAGGGGGGTGCAGATACCTGTCTAACCTGTCCATTTTTTAAAAGTCAGCAGCTGCAGTATTTGTAGCTGCTGGCTTTTAAAAAAAAAAAAATTTCAGTACAGTCCTGCTTTAACCGCTTGCCGACCGCCTCACACAGATATACCGCGGCAGAAGGGCTCGTACAGGCAGAATCACATACCCGTACATTGCCCTTTAAGAGATGGCCTGCGGGTGCGTGCCTGCGGCAAGCTCTGTGAGTCGGGTCACGGGTCCCGCAGACTCGATAGCCGCAGGGATACCCGCGATCGTCTCACGGAGAGGAAGAACGGGGAGATGCTAATGTAAACAAGCCTCTCCCCATTCTGCCTAGTGACAGTGTCACTGAACTCTGCTCCCTGTGATCGGGAGCAGAGATCAGTGACATGCCACACGTAGCCACGCCCCCCCCCCCCACAGTTAGAAACACTCCCCAGGACACACTTAACCCCTACACTGCCCCCTAGTGGTTAACCCCTTGACTGCCCGTGTCATTTACACAGGAATCAGTGCATATGTATAGCACTGATTGCTGTATAAATGACAATGGTACCAAAAATGTGTCAAAAATGTCCAATGTGGCCACCATAATGTCACAGTCTCGATAAAAATCGCTGATCTCCACCATTACTAGTAAAAAATAATTATTAATAAAAATGCCATAAAACTATCCCCTATTTTGTAACGGCTATAACTTTTGCGCAAACCAATCAATAATCGCTCATTGCAATTTTTTTTACCAAAAATATATAGAAGAATACGTACCGGCCTAAAATGAGGAAAAAAAATTTTTTTATATATTTTTGGGGGATATTTATTATAGCAAAATGTAAAAAAAATAATGCATTTTTTTCAAAATTGGCACTCTTTTTTTGTTTAAAGGGCAAAAAATAAAAACCGCAGGAGTGATCAAATACCACCAAAAGAAAGCTCTATTTGTGGGAAAGAAAGGACATCAATTTTGTTTGGGAGCCACGTTGCATGACCGCGCAATTGTCAGTTAAATCTACGCAGTGCCGAATCGCAAAAAAGTGCTCTGGTCAGGAAGGGGGTAAATTCTTCTGGGGATGAAGTGGTTAATGAATGAATCTGAAACTAAACAACATTTTCTGCCATGCACACCTCTACATGTGACAAGATGACAATGCAAGAATGTAACTGGGAGTGTTAAGAAACAATTTTAAACATACATTAAGTGCACTTTCACACTGAGGCGGTAGGGGCGGTAGTGGTAAAGCGCCACTAGATTTAGCAGTGCTTTGCCACCGCTAATGGTGCACTTTTAACCCCCCTCTAAAGGGGTTGAAAGTGCCCACAAAGCACCTCTGCCGAACCACTTTGCAGGCGCTTCGGCAGCACTGGAGTGGTGTATATACTGCTTCTAAACCGCCCCAAAGATTCTGCTTGCAGGACTTTTTTTAACGTCCCGCAAGTGCACCGCTCCAGTGTGAAAGCACTCGGGATTTCAAATTGGAGTGACAGGAGAGGCGCATTACTGGTGCTTTGTAGGAGTTATTTTTTGCGTCAAAATGCCAGTAAAGCGCCTCAGTGTGATAGTGGTCTAACTTACCTCTTACCGCATACCTCTCACATGTGCCTCTTTTGGAGCCCAGTCATGATATGTCCCTGTTTTTTTCTACATTGTCCCTCTTTTTAATTGATTTATAGACCACCATAAAGAATAACTATGTAACAAATGTTTTTTACTGTACCAATGTTTTCATTCCACTTCTTCATCATTGCATTTTTTTTTTGTTGTAGATCCAATATAAAAGAATAGTGCTGGTGAAGAAAAAAGATGTGTGGGTTTAACTATACATTTTTTGAGTATTGATTCTTCCTGGTCTTTGTAACTGCCAACGTGGTAGGCTTTGTCCTTTATCTACATACTTTGTGCTATAAGGTGTACCTCTTTCCCATCTCCCTGAAATGCTTTGTCATCGTTACATTTGCTTTGAGCTCAACAGGATGACTGTTTCTCTGTGAAAATAACATGGGCTCACCAGTATAAAACGTGCCCCCATCCCAAGAAATCCTCCTTTAACACCTGCACAAAGAACATCAGCCAATATTTAACTGTGCAATGGCAAACTTGGTAATATGGGGGTACAAATACAAAGCAAGGAGAAATTATTATATATGTCATAAGTTTAGATCAGCCAGCGAGGAGATTGAAAGGCAAAGAAGTAAAATGGATTGCACACTTCAAAATAAGGGGTTCAATTTTGATTTACATTTGTTTATTTAAGATTAGTTAATGATGATTTCATGTTTTATAAGTTATAATAAAATTTCATGAGGTGTTGAAGAACATTATATAAATAATATTTAATATAAGGTGTATATCACATTTAATTTAACTTGCACTGTAAGTAGTGGTGTTTTATCACTACTAGTGCTATTATAACACAACCAGTGTTATTTTAGCAGCTATTATGATAAAATCAATGTTGATTCACAAAGATTACCACACAGTTAATCACTTCTTAAAATAACATAAGCCTCGGGCTAGTAATAACTGTAGGTTTCAATACGTGTTTATGGAAGAAAGAATGGAAAAAAGCTGTTTTAAATGGTGATAAAATAACAATTTGTCAGATAAAATAACGATTTATTAAAAATAAAACTCTCCATAAGGAAACTCAAGAAAAAATGTTTTGTTTTGGATAGAGCGGGAATTAGGTAATACACATCTAATACACATCTAAGAGAGAATCAAACCCTTCGTTTGATTCTCTCTTAGATGTGTATTACCTAATTCACATAGAACATGCACTCCATATAACAAAAATAATAATGGGTATGGTGCCAATTTGGTGAAAAACCTAAATAATTCAATGTGATTGAGCCTACGTTCACACTGAGGGCCGGTTTTCAATAGTTTTTATTTCAGAGTTTTCAAAGAAGGGATGTACAAATAATGAATTTCATAAAAAATAAAGTATAGTAAGGATAGTACATATAGTTACTATTACAAATATACTAATAATGTAGAAAAACACAAATGCGTGTCGGATTCGCAATTAAAATGTAACCTTTAAATGTATAAGAAATATATTCATTTAAAATATCTCGAAGTCTCTAAGTATTTCCTAGCAAACAAAGAGGATGAATTTATCATCTAGTTATTATAAAGAAATATCATATTGGGTCTAAAAGAGACCTTAGGTAACCAAAATAGGTATCAAATAAAGATAAGAATAAAAAAAAAAAGATAAGAAAGAAAGAAGGTTAAAGATATTAAAGTAATGTATACTGGCTGTACCAATTCTCCGTTGGGAATATTTCTAGAACTAGCATTCAGCTATTCAATCCATGGATTCCAGGTTTTCCCAAATAATGTAAACTTGTCATGTAATATTGCTGAGAGACGTTCATTGACCATAATCCAGGATAATTTAGCCTTTAGGATGTCAAAAGGTATAGTTTTAGTTTTCCAGGATTTGGCTATAGTAATTTTAGCTGCTACAAATATAAAAGATATCAATCTCCTTAGGTGTTTTGGGACCTTCTCCATTTGACTGCATAATAATGCTTGCTTTGGTGATTTGTATAAGTCAATACCTGAAAGGTAACAAATTAGAGCATAAATTCCATTCCAAAAGTGTTGCACTGTTGGGCACATCCACCAAGTATGAAAGATTGTCCCCTCATGTCCACAACCCCTGAAGCATAATGGAGAAGCCCCCATGACATAAGAAGCTAACCTTTTTGGGACCATATACCATCTTAGTATAACTTTGTAATTCGCTTCTATGATGGAAGTATTAACCAGGGATCTAAAAGCATTTTGAGCAAATGTATGCCAATCTTTTAGTTCCAAAGATTCATTTAAATCTCTTTCCCACCGTTCCATATATTCATGAATGGATTGTAGAATGGAAAATATTAATGTAATGTGTACTTTAAGCTTGTCACAGTTATCAGATAAATATTCTATAGGTGTCATGGATGTCACATCGAAGTCACATATTAAAGAGCTAAAAAATTTTACTATCTGATAGTATCGGGAGAATTCAGATTTTGGTAATTGATATTTTTCTATCAGGAATTGTTTAGTTAATATCCCCTTACGATCAAGAAAATCAGCTATTCGTAAAAAACCTTTATTGGTCCACCAGTTAAATATATGAGGATCAAGCCCCAGAATAAATGTTGGATTTTGAAACAATGATGCCAAGGGGTTATGAGGGGATATAAATTTATACATTTTTGCTAGTCTGTCCCATAGTCCTAAGGAAAAGGACAGAGATGGAAAGAGTATAAGAGGTCTATATTTAAATGGTATCCACATCATATGTGAAATCGATTTAGTTGGACAGGAGTACATTTTGGTCTGCATCCACAGGGATGGGGATAACTTAGTATGAAATCTAGTCAATTGTGCAATTTGGGCAGCATAAAAGTATTTAACGAGATCTGGGACTTCTAACCCCCCTTTTCCCCTAGTAGCAAACAATGTACTTTTAATTACTCTAGGTTTTCTATCTCCACAAATAAATGATAATATTTTCTTTTGAAATGTTGTTAAATCAGACATATTGATGTTCACTAGAAGAGAGTGAAAAAGATATAAAATCCAAGGGAGAATATTCATCTTTATTGAATATATTCTGCAAAACCATGAAGGAGGATTAATTTTTCCACTTTGACAGGCCATCAGATATTTTTTTTTATAAAGGGGGACCATTTTTCAAATATAAAGTATGCAAAGTAGGTGTAAGAAAAATTCCCAGGTAAGGAAATGAAATGTTTGTTGAAGAGTTTGAACTGTATGTTTATCTAATGATATGCTTAATGCTTAAAATTTGGAGTGATTGATAGTAAGGCCAGAAATCTGAGAGGTCAAAGTATCTCTAAAAGAATTGGGATGGAGGTAATAGGAGAAGAGATCATTAATAGAATGTCACCCACATTCAATGCCTTGTATAATTGTACAGGTTTGGATTTTGATTGCTAAGGGTTCAATAGCTAAAATAAAAAAGAATGGGGAAAGGGGGCATCCTTGTCTCATTCCCCTATAGATATTTAAAGGATTAGAAGAGTGTCCTTTAACTAGTATGGATGCTATAGCAGAGTTATATAATATGCACAATATCAATATAAATTTTGGACCAAAACCATAGATTATTTAGAACATAAAAGAGATAATCCCAAGACAAAGAATCAAAGGCTTTATGTAAATCTAACATTAGTAACATGGCCCGTCTATTTTCCCTTTTATCCCAGTTGGATTGAATCACAGAGATGACGTCTATAATTCTCTGTGTTTAAGCTGAGGCTTGGCGATTAGGAACAAAACCTCCTTGATTTGGATGGATATATTGGGTTAGGAAAGAATTTACTCTTTTAGCCATGGCTTTTGTCACAATCTTAAGATCTAAATTTATTCGAGAAATTGGTCTATAATTTGCTCAATCTCCATGGTCTTTGCCCTGTTAAGGAATCACATGGATGAACGCATTATTTTCTTGGTTGGGGATGGATGAACCCAGTTGTATAGCAATAAATAGACTGCACATATGAGGGATCAAAATGTCATTATATTTTTTATAATAATGACCAAAAAAGCCATCAGGGCCTGGGACTTTAGATGGATTAAGATTTTTAATTGCTAATCTGATCTCCAATTCTGTGAATTAATTTTCCATTAAATCCACATGAATTTTATGTAATTTAGGCAATGATATATCGTGAAAAAAATATCTTCTTGGTCTTTCTGAAATGAAGCAGGTTTATTATACAAATGTGAGTAAAATTAAAAAAATAAATTTATTACCAATTTTGGATTTTGAGTCGGCTGGCCATTTTTTAAGTGTAATTTAGGTAAAGTGGGTGTAAATACACAAGGAATTAATTTCATAGCAAGAAGCGTAGAAGGTTTATCAGCCATCGTAAAATAATCATGTCGAGACCAACGTAAGTATTTTTCTGTTTGGGTAGTTAAACTTAAATTTAAAGCAATACGTGCTTTATCAATCTTATGTCTGATAACCACTAAGGCAGAAACAGTTTCCTCTATGGGACTTTAAAGGCAGAAACTCCTTAGCAATCAGATAATGTTGAAAATATATTTATAAATTTATATTTTTTGATATTCATTTTTTTGAGTTATATATGCATCCAACTGATTTTTATCAATGTTATACTCTCATATTTTTAACTTTTCAAATAAATTATAAATATATTTTCAACATTATCTGATTGCTAAGGAGTTTCTGCCTTTTAAAGTCCCATAGAGGAAACTGTTTCTGTATTTGTATCAATTCAGGGATGTGGGCAGCAACTCCTATTCTATAGATCTATGGCATAACTGCAAAAATCGATATCCACTAAGGGGTTCATGTGTTGTTCTATTAGGAGATTATTGATATCTGTTTCCTGTTGTTTATTCGTGATTTTGTGATTTAGTTTCATTCTAGCTGCTAACTGAATCAGTTTACCCCTATTGGTAGCTTGATGAGCTGCCCAATTATTGATAGTAGACATGTCAGATGATAAGTTATTACGGAATGAAACTGCGCAATTTCCGATTCGATTTCCCCAAATAAAATCAGGTCATTAAGCATAAATGCATTTAATCGCTATGCGTGATATTGAGGTTTTATCCATAAACCAGATAAGATTGGCTTTACTGGGGAATGATCAGACCATGGAGTAGTCAAAATCCTGACCAAATTAACAAATGGGAGTAAAGATGTTCGAATGAATACATGGTCAATACGTAAGTATGTGCCACGAACATTTGAATAATGGGTGTAATCTCTAGTTTACCAGTCTGATTATTTTCCCTCCAACAATCTATGAAATCATAACGATGTAACAATCTAGCTATTTTACAACTTTATTTTGGTAAATGTTTAATAACTGTTTTTGAAGGATTGTATTTATCTAGAGTATGATCTAATGTAATATTGCTATCCCCTCCCAATATCACTTGTCCTATAACCTGCGGTAAAAAATATCTCAAACATATGTGTGAAAGAATTTGATCTGTCTAACATTTGGTGCATAATATGATATAAAAGAGACTATTTGTTCATTCTATGTGCCTGTTACCATAATGAATCTGCCATCCTTATCCTTTACTATTTTGGAGATTGTAAATGGGACTTTTCTTGAAAAGCAAATAGCTACTCCCTGTTTTTTTTTCCGAACCAGTTGATAAATAATATTGAGGATATTTGGTGTTAAGGAATTTGGGTGTAGAATCTCGGGAAAAATGTGTCTCTTGAAGAATTAGAATATCAATTCCTTGTCTGTAGTAATAATAATGAAAGGCTTTAGTGCATTTTAACAGGGAATTTAATCCCTGTACATTATGGGTCAAAATTGAGTATTAAGTTGAATATATTTGTGGTATCATAGTAAAAGTAAAATAATTTCTTTCAAATTAAGTTACATTCATTCTGATGACTCTTGGTAAGTAGATTGAAGGAATATATATTCCCTTATCCATATAAAGGAGCCGGCATTCAACATAAAAAAGAAAGAAAAAGATAAATGAAAGAACAAGAAAGGAATCAAGAAATACCAACAATATGGCTCAAGGCCATAAACTGTAATAAAGCAAAGTAATTAAGTAAATAAATAAATAAGGGTCAAAGCCCATATTGGGAACCAATCCCAATTAATAGTTTGTGAAGTTGTCTCCATTATAGTAAAGGAGGCAAATATCCCTAAATGTGGCAAGAGTATTCACCTTGACTCAAAGTTGTTATAAGAAATGTAGATGAGGTCAAATAAAAAGAATCATAAATATTAGTCAATTATCAATTTGTCAGGATTTGTAGTGAATAAGGAATTACTATATTAATTCTAACAGTATGAACGAAAAGTTAAAAGCAAAGAAAATTCGAGTGAAATTATAAAACCATAAACAAAAATATAATACTAGAAATATTTTTCCATATTAAATTTAAACTTATATGGAAGTATTTCTGAATCTTGTAAAGAAATAGATCTCAAACATCTTGTAATCAGGCTTTGAGGCAGTTAAGAAATATCCCCTGTAATGGATTAGTTGGTAGTCCATCAGACCTAATACCTGTTAAGGCTCTATGAATTCTGTCTATTTCTAATTGATAGGGCAATATATCTGGTATACGATCTTTCATCAGCCTATGACATGCTTTTCCAAATCAATGACGGTTTCCAGGAGACCGCGTATGGAGATGAAATAACGGCGGGATCTGTTTTCTAAACCTTCAATTTGTGCATAAGCGTCTTCCAATCTGGTATGAAGTTCTGCAATAATGCAAGAGTTTTAACATCCAGCTTGGATTCAATTGTATCCAGTCTTGTTCCAATATCTTGAAAATCTTGTTTAATGTTATTAGTTATAGAAATGCAGATTTTAGATAATTCTTGTTGTAATAATATAGAAATCCTTGACATCCTTGAGTGTAATTTCTTCTGAATGAGACATTAACTCTGAGTCAGGTAAGTCATAAGTAGGAGCAGTTTGGTTGAAGGCTGAAGCTGTCGTGGCCGACATTTTGTTGTCTGGAAAAATACTTGTTGTCTCGCATTATTTAAAACGGGCATTTCAGTCTGACTTCAGGGGCGATTTTTACAGACACCTGTGCATGTTCATGCACAGATGTCTATTCAAATCATCCTCGAAGTCACCAAAAGTAGTGCAGAAACTACTTTTGGGAATCGGTGCGGTGCCGCAAAGTCAGCGCCACACCGATTCGGACGGTGCTATTGCCAGGAATAGGTGGCGATTTGACATGCGATGTGACATGTCCTATGTGCCCAATACACAATATTTTTTACTTTTTGCTATAATAAATATCCAAAAAAAAAAAAAAAAAATGTCTTCATCAGTTTTGGGCAATATATATTCTTGGTAAAAAAAAATCACAATAAGCGTATATCGATTGGTTTGCACAAGAGTTATAGCGTCTACAAACTATGGGAAAGATTTATGACATTTTTATGGCATTTTTATTTTTTTATTTTTTAACTAGTAATGGCGGTGATCTGCAATTTTTAGGAGTATTGTGACATTGCGACGGACAGATCAGACACTTTTGACACATTTTTGGGACCATTGACATTTATACAGCGATCAGTGCTATAAAAATGCACTGATTACTGTGTAAATGACTCTGGTAGGGAAGGGGCTAACACTAGGGGGCGATCAAGGGGTTAATGTGTGCTCTCTCAGTGTGTTCTAACTGTATGGGGATAGGACTGAGTAGGAGAGGATATCGCTGTTCTTACATAGTAGGAACAAACGACATGTCTCCTCTCCTCTCCTCTGACAGGAAAGGGTGTGTGTGTTTACCAGATTACCGGCATCTCCGTGTTTACATGTGACCAGCTGTGATATCTTTACAGAGATCGGTGTCCCAGCAACATGGCGCGGCCGCAATCGCGATTGCCGCGGCGTCCCAGAACAAGAGTCTGGGCGGCAACTGGTTAAGACCATGTTACATACTACACCCATATTTAGGGTGTCAATTAAGCTTAAGCCTCATATATAATATAAATATATAAAGGTAAAAAGGTACCCTCATCCAAAATTGATTGAAAGATTGAAACACGGAGCTAAGCATGAAAAAGCAGTACTGGGGAAACATCATCTGCAGGGAATCCACAGGCACAATACTCTCTGCTTTCCTTTTTTTAGTACAGCTTCCAAAATGCCATTCTTTTTTATTAACAAGTGTACATTTTATGCATTGTCTCTTTAGAAAATGTATTAGGCAGAAAAAGGTGACATTATCAAGCAAACAATTCATAACTGGAAACAATACAAGGAGATTTTCAGGGGGGGGGGGGGGAGAATGAATTGGACACAAACTGGAAAGAGGGCACTATGTAGGGTCTTAAAAAGGTGGAGACAATGGAGGGGAAGAGGGAAAATCATCTGGGGAGAATGTGAGCCACAAAGGAGACCAGATGGAAGAATCAAACCAAGAGGTAGCAGGACTCATGAGGCCTAGGATAGGTTTGGGAGTACTTGTCTCCCTGCAGAGAGTGAGCTTTTGAAAGCACATTGATTGGATAACTCTACATATTCCCGGAAAGGTATTGAGGATGTCTTACATGGTTTGGCTATAGCTCTTTAGGTGGCAGTAAAAGTGTGAGTTAAAGTAGAACTATAGGCAAAAGCGCAAGGGAGGGTTATAACCCCTGTCAGATTTCTTTTCCATCTGTGTCTCATTGTGAAGATTTCCCTTCACTTCCTGTCCCATAGCCAAATGGCAAGAGAGAGGAAATATCTTCAAATTAAGGGAATTCTTTGGAGATCCCCAGGTCATCAGAGCTAGTGTCCTCTTTGGAAGAATTCCCACTCTATTACATTTCTGGGGACAACCCAAAATGTGGGATTTTTTTTTACTTTCACGTTCAATTATAATAGTAAATAGGACAAATAGAGAGGGTGAATCTCCCTAACAATGGCACAGACAGCAATAAAAAACTTAAATCACAAAGTGTAGCGCTAAGAATTAATAAAAATATTGAGAAAATATGACATCTCAATAAAAACAGTCCAATAGGTTCACACAAAGGAAAGTGCTGGGAAGAATCCGTCACACTGACTCTTACCCCAATGAGTGGACTACCTAATCAAAAGCAGTCAAACACGCTTGAAAATCCTCCACTTAGATTTCACCATACACATGGGGAGATAAATTGCATGAACACCAAAAGGGTCCTCCTTAGACAGCCTCTCATTACATCAGGACATCATGTAAATAGGTATAAAAAACTTAAAGTGGTTGTAAACCCTTACAAACCACTTTGACCTACAGGTAAGCCTAGATTAAGGCTTACCTGTAGGTCCAAGAAACATCTCCTAAACTTACACGGTTTAGGAGATATTTTCCAAAAGACAGGCACCACTGTCTACGCGCATGCGCCGTAGACAGCGATGCGCAGGCGCACCTAGCGCACCGCTGTTAGCGAGTGGAGGCTCCCGTGCGCATGCGCAGGAGTGACGTTATTGTGGCTCCGTCGAATGACAGCGCCAGACCAGCGAGACCCACCAAGAAGATGGAGGCTCCGTACACAAGGGGACATCGGTGACTTCGCTGGCTCCTGTGTCAGGTAAGTGACACATAATGGACTACTATGTTATGCATAGTAGTCCATTATGCTTTACCTTTGCAGGGAAACAAAGAGGAAGTAAATCCATCAGGGTTTACTTCCTTTTTAATTGCGCAGTATTACAAGTACATTTATTAAGTGTACAGTAAAGGCCAGAATACTCACAAACAATGCAGTAAAAAGCGCATTTCAATCCAATAAAAATGATCAATGTTTCCATCCAGTGTAATGGCCAGCTGTCGAGCTTGGCAACATCATAAATACAAAAAACTGACAAGGATTCTAATCCCTCTCCACTCTGTCCAAAACCCCTAAAAAAGTTTTGCCTGTAGCTTCATCTTCTGTTTTTTTACAAGCCACTTACAATTTTCAGAGAAGTGATTTAAGGTACTTGCATGGGCGTCCGCAGGTAGGGGCAAGGGGGGTCAAGTGCCCTCTCCTGGAATCAGGGTTCGGATCTTAAATTCAGCACAGTTGCATCTCTATCAAGGTGCCCCATCCGGGTGCCACCCGCCAGTGGGGTGACACCATTAAGGTGCTGTCAAGCTCCCCCATCAGTGTAGTGTGACTTTGGGCTCTTTTCCCTGCTCAGTTCAGCAGAGAACTTGGCGGTGCTGTGACGGGAGAAAGGCAAGCTTCAGGCTATCAGAGGTTTCCCCTGCTCGCCCCACCCATTCTCCTTTCAGGGAGAAGAAACGACAGCTCTCACCAGGTTCCCCGCCCAGCTTCCTGCCCGCTCCGTTCCTTCCCTATTGGCAATAACTGAGGGCCAATCAAAGGCGACCAGGAGAGGCAAGCTTCATGGGACATGTAGTCCCAAAAGATTGGCGGCCCAATTTTCCACAGGGAGGAGGCTACAGCTCAATCAAAAGAGAGATTGAGAGACTGCAGCCTGGAAAAAAGCTGAGGGAGAGAGTTCTACAAGACAAAGAATGAGGAGTGTGCCAGAGAGAGAGCCACGCTGCCCAGCACCACAAGAGAGAGCCACGCTGCCCAGCACCACCAGAGAGAGAAAGACTGAGCCACTACCAGGGTACAGACATGCTACACTACTGAACAGAGTCGCCCCCGGGGAACACTGAGTGAATCATCATCCAGCCGGAGTGATCACTGCTATAGTTTCGCTGGGTCTGGTAAGAGGGCCTGTTGGCCATTATTCATTACTTATCATAGGGATTGTAATACGTCTGCAGACTCTGACCATAACATAATAATGTGATAATGACATTGTCGAAAAGGGGCGGTGCATGGGTGACCCTAAAATGATGCCCCCCCCCAGAAAAAAGTTCTGCGGACGCCCATGGGTACTTGCCAGCCTAGTACTGTCCTAATCATATCTCAGGCTTGCATCCAAAAAAATTGCACCTTTTGTCAGTCGCACCACATATGGCTAAAAGTTCTTGGCAAAGGACACCCCAAACATAAAGCATGTCAAGGGATAGGTAGGATTTATTTTTTTAGCACAAAATATAGTGAATATAAACATTTTAAATATAAATATGACACTGTTGGGTCCTCTATAAATTATGGCATGGCCACATGGATGATTTTACAAAATGAAGCCTACAGTATGAGGAGAGGATTGATTTAGGACTGCAGATTGAGGGGTGATTATCAATAACAAGTTAGCTGACCTTTTAATATGAAAGGTCAAAATATCTGGTGAGTTTTGTTCCCAGTGGGTGTAAGTTTTCGCGTTAGTGATTGCTTCATATGGTTTTCAAAATATAATTTAGAAGTACAATGTACTTATGTTATTATGTCTTTAAATGGACTCGGTTTATTAAATTGACAATTATATTTATATTATTTGTCACATGTATTCAACATATACATACATATTGCACTATTCTAGATGTGTAATATTTTATTTTATCAGATGATGTCACTTTATATTTATTGTATATTTACAGTTTTTTTTAATGTGGCTGCACAGTAACTTTTTGCTTAGAATAGTGCATGTTTTGTGAATATAAAAGCAAAAGCAAAATTTTAGTATGATGGTGACAAGTTAGAACTTTTGGCAATGATTTTTATGCTGTCCATGCCTTTATTTGATGGTAACAACTGCACCAACCATTTCTGGTATGGGTTTTACAGAGCCAGAAGGAGATGAAACTGAACCTTAAGGTATACCGCTATTCAACTAAAATGATCCGCCTTATGCATCACCTTTGGCACCACTTTATTCATAAAATCCCCAAAAACATTCACAAAAGCTCAGAGCTCTGAGGAAGAGGGCCTGTCCCTTGAAGGGAAAAAAACATTTACCCGCTAATATGCTAACGTGTACCTGCTGCATTTTGCTAAAGGAGTATTTGCATTGATCATTTTGAGGGTGGAGATGTGAGGAGGTCCTTTCCATAGGATGTAATGGATGATTACATGTCCGTAATTTTAACATTTTTGTGAATAACTTATTGGATTTTAAAAATAGAGTGGTGCCAAAGGTGATGCACTGGGTTCTTCAAGGCATGAATAATTTTAGGACAGCACATGAACTGCATGAAAGAATGAGAAGCACTGGTAATGTCATGCTTTTAATTTACCACCATAGACCATTACAAGCACAATCATTGATTTCTGCTTTTTAACTTTTTCAGTCAGCTTGTTTTCTAACAGTTCACAAATTTTCGAATCCCCTAAACCTTCATGCTGAACTTCAGAAAAACAGCCAAAATACACAGATGGGGGCTTTTTACCTGCTAAAGGGTTTTTATTTGTATCCTTCTGGTCATGAGATGTATACATCTTTGCCCCAGAGCAAAACCCTTTTGGCAAGGGAGGAGACCTGATTTTTGCTACAGTTAAGTAACACTTATGGCGCGTACACACGAAGGGACTATCCCGCGGGATTGTCCGCTGGACTCGAGTCCACCGGACAATCCCCTCGTGTGTGGGCGCCGGCGGACTTTTTGGCGCCAAAAGTCCGGCGGACTAGGTTTTAAGTTTTGTTTTAAAATTATCCGCTGGACTTGGCAGTCCGGCGGACAATCCCGCTGTTAGTAGGCTAGGTCCGGCGGACAAAGTCCGTATGTGTGTAGGCTTAATGTACACGGGACGTTTTTTCATTTTGCCTACTGCCCTACAGCTCCTCCTAATCTCCGCCCCTCCAGCCCTCTGCACTGCAGCTCATCCCACTCTTCTTCGCAATGTTATTCTGCCATCTACCACCGCTGCCCCGTGCACGCCCCTGGTTTTCATGGGGAAAACTGTCTCAGTACAACAACATGAAAACAGGGGTCGCAGGTGGGGGCTAAGATGGGGGCAGTAGATGGCAGAGTAACATTGCGAGGGAGAGTGAGAGGAGCTGCAGTGCAGTGGGCTGGAGGGGCAGAGTTTGAATCTGAGCTGAGAGCTAGAGGGAAACAGGAAAGAGATCTTGCGGCAGACATATTTTTGGAGCCGGAAGCAGCTCTGGTGCAAAAAACAGTCCTGATTTCCCCGGACAAAAGCTAAATCCCAGGATTTTTATTGGTACGGCCTCCGATCGGGATGAGGGTCCCAAAATCGGGATTGCCCCAGGAAAATCTGGACTGTTGGCAAGTATGCAGACTGTTGTTCTCAATTGTAATAAGGCAGGCCCTGAAGGGCAGTTCTGAGGCTTTAGAAACACTACTTGAATGCCATTTAAACACAAGGCATTGCCACCTGTGTGAATGAGCCCTAAGTCTAATCTCTGCAATACAGGTAGTACATAAGCTGGATACTAAGTCTATTGCAGATGCTTAAACTTGCTTGAATTAAAAAAAGAAAACAAAAACACACATTTAACTATGTATGAATACAGATCTGCAATAATGTATATCTTTTATATCTGCCTGAAGTTCACATTTAATTCACACATAAGCAATTTCTGTTGATTATATTTTACATACTTTTATAACTATATAAATCACTCTACTACATCCACAGCCACCCTTACACTAGTAGAGACTATGGACAGCAGTCCATCGCTAAGACTTACATAAAAAGCAATAGGGATCCTCCTTCCTAGAATTTAAGAGCTGCTGTTTCCAAATGTGATAATAGAGGCTGTGCAGAAACTCACAGAAAGGTGCTGAAATACAAAAGTAAAATATAATAATAGAGCCAAAGATCACAGGAAATAATTGTCATTCAGACAGTTCTTGACAACTCTTTCCTGCATCAGTAGATGGGAGGAAGTAAAAGGCTACTTACTGGGAGAACATTTCTTCATACCAGATGGATTATTGTTAGAAAGTATAGAAAAGGCCAGTAAGAATTCAACTGTGAACAGCCCAGACAAACTTTAAACTATAAAACCAGCTCAGCCACTGAGAATCGGGTTATTTATGTAACACTGCACTGGGATATCAGGACACCTGGAAGATATAAAGATTTTCCAGTTTAAAGATGAATTCCAGGTATGACACTTTTTACGTTCATCCAGTTTGGATGAATGCAAATGTAGCCAGGTGCTTTGCTGGCCAGACATTGCAATTATAAAACACCGTGCTTCAGCTGCTCTATACGCCTAAACAATATTCTTATGTTGGCTTTCAGTGCCGTTCAGCATCCATCTACCAGAGGGAGCCAGTGAGTGAAAGGGACCTGAAGGAATTTCATGCAGGCTGCACTGGAACATGGGAGATGTAGATAACGAGAAGAACTTTGCCATGGAAGTGAATGGGATGACAGACTATAATTCCCAGAGAGAGGCATGTAAAATGAGGAGAGCAAGCAGTTTTCCTGCGGTCCATATCGCTACTTCACTTTGTGCATCTAAGAGCTACATTCTGATGCCTCGCCAAGAGGAGGATGCTCCCTGAATGCAGAGCCAGAAGAATCGCTCACAGTCAAGTATCCAGATCGGGGTTGGCTGTGTGCCTGGTATTGATTAGTGTCCACTTGCTGTATTTAAATTACAGCTGCTAACAGAGAGAGATAGAGAGAGAGGGACTGACCATCTACCTAGTAGCCTCAAACCACTGCATGCAGAGCTTTAAAGGGATGGTGTGTATGTGCACCACCTTAAAGACTGGGCCCCACCAAATAGCTAGCAGAAGGTTGAAAGCCAGAAACCAACTATCTACTCTATATAAACAGTGCACTCTGAGACACTTACTGACTACTGGTTGCAGAGAAGCTACTGTGCTGTTGTCTATTCTTATTGATAACGTTCTTATTGTTCTTCATCAGATTTATGCTCTTGTGGCACAATTGTTAAGATTGAGCAGCTACAATTCAATGCCCATAGTAGTTAACCTATTGAGAGTGAAAAGGGGTTACTCCCAGTGACTAATTCATGAATGCATGATTAATTGCCCTCAGCTTGTGACAATATACATACTACCTTGCAGTTCAGCAATCTATTTCTTGATACCTCACCATAGCTGTGTGCAGTATACTGGTATTTGTGCTTATCTATTGTAGGGAGACAGCCTGGGGCTGGGTTAGGAAGAGGTTAATTGAGGAGGGCAGGTACTTTCAGACCTGCTTATTAGTCAGCTGGTCTGGAAATGTTAGTGGGGCTGTGTGCTAGGAATGAGAAAGACTTCAGCATGCTCTGTGGAAAGCTCCATTTTGGGGATTGTAACCTGCTGGGTGAGATAAACTGTATATGTATATGGAACTGTAGCTCTGGCTAGAGCTATGAACTTTGCATACAAGCCAGCTTGTTGCAGAACTGAATCTGTACTTGTGTCTGCAATTGTGTTAGGAAAAAAGCCTGTCGTTTGTCCTGTTTGTTTTGCTAATTTTTGCTAAATAAAGCCTTTATTTTTTTACTGGGCTGTCTCTGAGCCGGCTGTTTACCCCTCTGATCCCTTACACTAAGTATTTGCTGCCAGGGGCGGACTGTCCATTAAGGGTTGCCCCCTCTTTCCACGACACCCCCTATATGATTAATAGATAGATTCATGCTTAGCATGCTTACTCATGCTTAGCACGGCCGCCGCGGCCACCTTTTATTCATGCCTCTGGCCCCTTTCAGGAGACCGGGTGCATGAATTACAGCGGAAGGTTTTTTTTTTAAGCGCCATAGGCTCTAATAGGCTTCAAAATAGGGTGGACTCGTGGCACAGAGCATTGCGCTCGGAGCCCAGCCAGGTGTGTTAGAAAAGAAAATAAATATTTTCTTTTCTAACACTGAATCGCCTCTCTGCCAATCAGGAAGCATGGGTCTTAAACCCCGTTTCCCGATTGGTTGAAAGGTCAGGTGATCCTATTGGATGCCTAGGAGGAGGAGTAGGGGGATGCATGGTGGAAGCCACCGAGAACCACACCACAGGAGGAAGAAATCTGCCAGACATGCTGCCCGCCTGCCCACTTTCTAGATGGAGTAAGTGCGGGGCTTTAATGTCCCGACTGCCCTCCGGGTGCCGCCGCAGGCCGGACGACCAACCGGGGGGTGGCTGTTTGCTGCCCCCCCAAATGAAAAAATCACCAGCTGCCACTGTTTGCCGCAGCCCCTTTTACTCAACCACTTGTGTTAGAGGGGATAACGATGTTTACAGTGTTGTGGCCTAGGTGCTTGGTTATGCGATTTCAACATTTCCGGTCCCTCTGGTTATTCGTTGCTGGCAGTGTAACGCACGCCAGTCACCACGCCAAGCACAGGGGCTTTCCAGACGATCTGGCATGCTGATCAGCCTCATTGCCGGAAGAAGGCACTTTTAAATTTCCTTTTGTATCCTTCATATATATCCTGCCGGGTATCCACATTGGGGAAGAGGAAAGGTTACTTGTACGGTTTCCATCTAATTGCAGCACGCAATATCTTGTTAAGGCTCAATTGACCTTTTTTTAACTAACAAAGTCTACTCCATCTGGTAAGCAGACATCCACTTAAAGAGCACTTTGGGTGACAACTTAGTCAGTGAAGGTGGTTCATCTCAACAGTGGAAGAAAAAGTTTTTTTGTGTTTATTCACATTGGACATTTGGTTTTTATTTTTCAGCACATGTTGTGAAGATATGGTTGATAATTGCAATATTGCATATAAGGCACAAATTGTACACGTGTTTAATACATAGGTGTTTATACACAATTTTTAATAGTGGCACCATATATATTTAGGTATATTTTTATATATGGTTATGTATATATGTACATTCATAATTTAAGATTTTGTTAGTCATATAGCGCCCCCTATCACCTTTTTTCCAAATTTACACTAGAGGTATTATACCTAGTTTGGGGTTAGCAGCTTTAATTATATTATTTAATATATAGCTATAGTTCAGTTTAGATTTTTGGCATGAGGTAATAATTATTTTACCACTTAAGGACATGGATTACTGGAACCATGTCCTGTGGTCTGATGAGACCAAGATACCGTAAACGTATTTGGTTCAGATGGTGCCAAGAGTGTATGGCAGAAACCAGGTGAGGAGTACAAAGACAAGTGTGTCTTGCCTACATTCAAGCATGGTGGTGGGAGTGTCATGGTCTGGAAATGCATGAGTGCTACCGGCACTGGGGAGTTCATTGAGGGAACCCTGGGAACATGTACTGTGACATACTGAAGCAGAGCATCATCCCGTCTCTTCGGAGACTGGGCCACAGGGCAGTATTCCAACATGATAATGACTTTAAACACACCCCCGAGGCAACCACTGCCTTGCTAAAGACGCTGAGGGTAAAGGTGATCAACTGGCCAAGCATGTCTCCACAGCTAAACCCTATTGAACATCTGTGGGGCATTCTCAAATGGAAGGTGGAGGAGCGCAAGGTCTCTAACATCCACCAGCTCCGTGATGTTATAGAGGAGTGGAAGAGGACTCTAGTCTCAACCTGTGAAGCTCTGGTGAACTCCATGCCCAAGAGTATTAAGGTAGTGCTGGAAAATAATGGTGGCCACACAAAATATTGACAATTTGGGACCAATTTGGACATTTTCAATTAGGGGTGTACTCACTTTTGTTGCCAGTGGTTTAGACATTAATGGCTGTGTGTTGAGTTATTTTAAGGGGACAGCAAATTTACACTGTTATACAAGCTGTACACTCACTACTTTACATTGCAGCAAAGTGTAATTTCTTCAGTGTTTTCACATGAAAAAGATATAATAAAATATTTACAAAAATGTGAGGGGTGTACTCACTTTTGTGAGATACTGTATTTTATAGAGATTTAATTTACTCTGATTTTATCCCTGTGGATCTGAGCGCATGGAATTTGTTTGTGTATTTAATGGAGTGGTAAAGTCTGAATCCCCAGCCACTTGCTGGCACACACATGGGCCAAAAATCGTCTGAAAATAGTCAGTTCAGCAGGAACCATTCAACTTTTGGCCCATGTGTACAGCTCCCTGTCTGACAGAAGCCAGTCTCAGAAGCATGCTGGAAAACCAGCATCCAATCAGAGCTCACAGCCAATGTGTGTAATGGTAGGGGGTGGCCGTCCTGTCAAAACACATTAGCTCAGCGGGGAGATCGCTGTACTAACATCAGATGTGTTAGTGCAGCGATCTGTAATTTTTATTTCATACAGCATGCTGAATGAAATAAATGAAGAAAAACTTCCCATGTGTATCCAGCATATCCCTGTGCCCTCTCTCCTACCACACACCTTACCTCACCTGCCAACTTCCTGTAGCCAGTGAGGGGAATCAGGAAATGCACCCTGCCCCCTCACGCACTGGAGCACAAATAAAGTGTATGCCATATCATGGTGGGCGGGCAGCAAAATGCACCTTGGCCTGACTAGACAAAAATCCTTGCAGAAGCCCTGCGGACATGCCTAAATGCTTCCTGGTAAAGAGGAGTCAAAAGGTTGCCGGCCATACCCCAGCACCCCCCCTCCCAGGGAATGGATGGTGTACATCGTGTCAGAGCAGAGGCCGGCTCATTGTATAACCGGCCAGCCCCAAGTGATCTGCCCAATCTCCCCCTGCAGCCCTCGCTCCCCCCCCCCCCGATGGTCAGTTCAGGAACCTGGAGTTGATACATGGCTCTTCCTGTTTACACCATAATCAGCTGTGAATGGACACAGCTTATCACGTAGTAAAGAGCCTCTGTCAGATTGGTGTTAGTGTGTCAGACTAGTGCGCCACAGAAACCTGCTGCCCTTTAGCAGATACACAGCAGTGCCATTAATTGTTAATGACACCCTCACAAATCTGTTGAGATGTGCGTTTTCACATGCAACAAAATTCATGGTACTGTGGCACCATGTGATTTTGAAAAAGAGTTAGGGACTTTTTTCCACATTTCTAGCGCATAGAGCAGCCCATTGAAATTAATGGGCTGCCCC
Organism: Lithobates sylvaticus; assembly: GCA_028564925.1. Taxonomy (NCBI): domain Eukaryota; kingdom Metazoa; phylum Chordata; class Amphibia; order Anura; family Ranidae; genus Lithobates; species Lithobates sylvaticus. Next base: position 422,271,054 of record CM053028.1, on the reverse strand, counting down.
ACACATGACCTACATCTTTATCCACCCTGTCAGTACACCTTTGCATCCTAAAACTCTGCTAACCTTTGCACCCCAAACCTCTCCCATCCTCCCCACTCCAACCCTCCACTCCTTTAACTATATCTGCCTCCTCTGCTCATCTTGCACCCACCTTCCTTACCTCTCTAAATCCCCTTTTTGCACACATGTGCACACCAAACTGTAATTTCTTCTCTGCCTACCCCACATCCCCCTCCAATTTGATCACCTTTGCAGAACATGCTGATGGTAGGCTTAATGACCACAGTTGCAGGCAGAACTTTCCAGCATGTCCCTTTACATCACCAGTGGGCAGCATTCAGCAGAGGTGATAGTGAACATGACCTCAGTTGGGCGTGATATACATATGAATGATGCCTCTATTTACATATGCCATTGGTCCGCCTCTATTTACATAATATTGACATCGATATTTGCATATAAATACAGGTTATTTACATGTAAACCAGGGTCTGCAGGTGAGTCATCTGTACACAGCAATAGGGTAGAGCTGGGAAGCCTTAGTAGCATCACTTCACACTGAGATATCGGGACACAGCATGGGACTAAAACTTCAAGGGACATGGGAATTTAAACCAGGATAGTTGGTAAGTATGAGACAGCTGCTTTGGGCCATACAACAATGATGGGCCCCAGGGCAGCTGCCCCTTTTGCCCTGCCTTAAAGACGGCCCTGGGTAGACAAATGAACATGGATGTTTGCCAGTTCCATTGATGTCTTCAAGCCTTTAGCTACTACTCATGGGTTTTTCTTACCTCATTGAGGGTTCTGTGTAGTGTCTTGGGAGTTATCTTGGCTGGGCACACAGTTCTCAGAAGAGTAGCCACAGTACTAAACTTTCTCCATTTATAGATACTTACACTATGGGGGAGATTTAGTAAAACTGTAACGCAGAGATTCTGGTGCAGCTGTGCCTAGTAACCAATCAGCTTCTAGGTGTTGTTGTCAAAGCTTCATTGAACAAGCTGAGTTTATAAGCTGATTGGTTACTATGAACAGCTGCACCAGATTCTTTGTGCTTCAGTTTTAGTAAATCCGCCCCAAGTGTAAAACACTTTGAGATGATTGCTTGTATCCATTTCAGTCATATCCAGATTACCTACTCTTGATCGCACAGTAAGGACTAGTAAGATGCAATATACAACCTCAATTTAAAAAAAGGTGGGACACTCAACAGTCTTGGGTCTTCTTTGTCATATTTTTTGTTTCAAGTTTAAATTGGTGAACGGCCTGGACTGTAAGCAGGCCAGTTAAGCACCCAGGCTCTTCTACTATGAAGCCATGCTGTTGCCATAGATGCAGTATGTGGTTTACCATTGTCCTGCTTAAATATGCAAGGCCTTCCCTGAAAAAGACATTTCTATGCTATAAAACCTATATATATATATATATATCTTTCAGCATTGAGCGTTCCTTTCCAGAGGTGTTAGCTGTCTATTCCATACATACTAATGCAGCCCCCTACCATCAGAGATGCAGGCTTTTGAACTGAGTGCTGATAAGAAGCCAAAAGATCCCTCTGCTCTTTAGTCTGAAAGACGTGGCTTTTGGATATGAATTAGGTAGATTTAGATACTCTTTTAAGTAACTTTAACTGATCTTATCAAGATCTGTTTAAATAAGCCTTTTTTTCCCCATCTCTTTCTGTCTGTTATTCGTGTTTGTTTCTGCCTGTTAGATAGGTCCATTGCCTTTTACATGTTTACTTGTCATGCTGACGGGCTTCATTCTTTTAAATGTACCATATATACTCGAGTATAGGCCGTCCCGAGTATAAGCCGAGGCCCCTTATTCACCACAAAAAAATGGGAAAAATGCATTGACCCGTGTATAAGCCGAGGGTAAAAAATGCAGCAGCTACTGTAAGTGGAAAAGAGGGTCAGCAATGCCCATCTGCAGCTGCCTGTCCCCTGTACAGACCCGCCCCTGTGTCCCCATTGCAGCCTACCTGTGCCGATCTGCGGGTCCTCTGTCATCCGTCCTGTGCCATCCGTCCTGTGCCATCCGTCCTGTGCCATCTGTCCTGTGCCATCCGTCCTGTGCCATCTGTCATCGGTCTTCCGCTGATGCAGTCTCGCTCTGTCCCCCCACAGCGTGTACGGCGCCATTCTAAAATTACAAAATCCGCGCCTCCTCCTCCTCGTCCGTGATAGGAGGAACGCTGTTTTCCCAGCAGTCAGTGTGCAGTGTTCCGCCTATCACGGACATTCTCTCATCCTCGTCCATGAGATGAGAATGACAGGACATCCGTGATAGGCGGAACACTGTACTGCTGGGAAAATTAGTGTCCGCCTATCACGGACGGGCAGGAGGAGGCGGCGCGGCTTTTGAAAACTGCCGTCTGTCTGCATGACGCGCTGTTCATGTAGGCAGACGGCGGTGACTCGAATATAAGCCGAGGGGGGGACTTTCAGCCCTAAAAAATGGGCTGAAAATCTCGGCTTATATTCGAGTATATACGGTACTTGTTGTGCACTTGTTTTGGGTCAATGACTCAAGAAGCCAGAGAAAGCCTGGAAAATGCCAATGACATATCGGCTAGTAGAATGTTCCATTTAACTGGACTTGTTCTGTGCTGTTGAAGACATTTTTGCACTTGTCCAATACGTTTTTTTGGTTCTTTGATAAGCAGCAAAACATATTCAACATTACAAAAAAAGTCGAATAGAAAGTGACTATCTACTACTAGCTATACCATGGCAAGGAAAAATGAGAACCTTCACACTCATACAAGTAATATAATACTTCTCTCATTACAGGTGTCCTTAAAATCATTTAGCTGAGAAACTAATTACCCCCCATACACACACACACACACTGTATGTATGTGAGTCTTTAACACTGTGGATAATTGGCCCAATGATCAGACAGAGTAACTGTTTCTTGCAGTTTATTAACCAAATGCAAAGTTAGAATTAGTAATGCAAAACAGGGTCAGGACAATGAAACACATGCAAACACTGCAGAATTATGAAAGCTGCACAAACATGGACTCTTCACAGCAACGTCTCTGTGACTCAGCCAGTGTAACTTCATATTCTCTATAAAACATTATAACAACAAAACATCTAATTGAGATTCACTACTTCAGCAAAACACTTCAGAACACAGCATCCCTCTCAGTGAAGTCTACCATGGCCCTGGTAACATAGGTGAACAGCTGGAACTGATGTACTCTGTTAGCGATTGGGGAGGTGCTCCCCACAGTAGCTGAGTCTTTCAGAGAAGCTGAGTGCTATTATGCCCTGGCACGCTGGTTCTGACAGTGGAAAGCTACTCACCTGTCTTCACATCACTTGCCTAGCTAGCTCTACCTCACCAGATGTGGCCTCCCTCAACTGCTGAGGTAAGTGAACAAAGAAATGAATCTTATCTGGGTGTGTCCAGGAACCATGGGATTATGGTAAAATAAGTTAAAGAACCTGCCTCTGCATCTAAGTATGGTTAGGTAATGGGCGCTCTGCTACCAGGTTGCTTGTAAAATGTGCACTGTTGATAGAACTAGAAAAACATTTTGGTAAATTGTTACATTGGTGAAAGCATATAGGAAACATTTCAGAAGCAGAGGTGTTTTCAACCAAAAAATACGCCTTTCTGGCTTTTTCTTTTATGATATAAAGCATGGGAATACCCCTGCTTACAGCTTAGCACCATTTCATTTACAGAGGTGTCACACGATCTTGCCTCAGTTGGGTGTTATACATTTGGTTCTATTAAAAAAAAGAAGGCTGTTTCAGGCATTGCCATAGTGGTCTTCTCTTTTCTCACCTAGGAAATTCATAATGAACTCATTAAGCAGACGGAAAAAAGTGACAAGATGATTCACAGATTTTATACCCCGCCATTAGATAACAAAGGTGAAATAAATCATTTATATGAGCTGTCACCGTAATAATAAAAAAATGATATTGTTAACTGGTAACACCTTTACTGTCCTATAGTAACTGTCCTTCAGTAGTACATGAAATCCAAATACTTATGGGTTTTGGTACGATTTTAAGTAAGCTAAAAATGTCACGTAAACGTCAAGCCAAAGAGTTTGAAATACTGGTTTAATATGCAAATTCATGGTCTCTTTCAGTTATTTGCTGCCAAGATGGAATGAGAGCTTGCAATTATTATTTTAGCTTTGCCAGTAAGCTGAAGACCCTTCTTAGATTGCTTACAATTAGGTTGTAGGTGTCCTCATCCCCATAATAAAATAACCAACACTCATACATTGGACTATACTATATTGGGCATCCACAACCTACTACACATATATTTCCCCCAAATATATCTATGAAATCATTTTTTTATTATTTATACTGTAAAAAGAAGACAAACACTGAAGGCTTACATCAAGGCTACATTAAGGCTTACACCATTCACATACTGAATGTTATAAGTATTGGGATACTCCACATATTTTTATGCAAATTTTTTTTATACTCCCCTAGTATCATTAATTATTGAGTAATATTTATTTGAGGGTCTATCATCAAGGATTTAGTGGTATTGATTAAAGTATATAGAGTTTATTGATTGAAGTTTTTTCCCATTTATCAATTGGCCATTTACGTGCTGCTACTAGTAGGCTTTTGTCAATGTGTGTCATATCCCATCTGGGCTTCCTCACAGTTGTGTGACCGCTGTGGAGGGGGGGCCCTCATCCATTGGTGTTGGCAGTGATACATTAATCGTTGGCTCTATCATTGATGAGATATCAAGTATAAGATGCTTATGATCCCTGTGGAGATACTCGGTTTGTGTTACCTCCAAAGGTTCATCCTAATCATTGTTTCGGAGTTGATCCTTTTGTTTTGGTAAGCGCCACATTCATACCTAATATTATCAGATTTACATCAAGATCATCCCCCACTATGTATTAAAAGGCAGTACAAATGAGCATTATTAATATTTAGATGAGTATTGCACTTTGCCAGCACATGGTAATATCTTTTGCTTCAAATAGGTCATATATCTTTTACTTCAAATAGGCCAGGTCTACGTGTTTCACAGCATCAAGCCGCTTCCTCAGGACCCACTAACCTATCTCTATACAGAGGTTTCACCTGCCTGATAGATAGTTTGATTGTGGTTCATATTGGAATTCTGTGGTGTTTTCCCTTTGGATTTCCTGATGAAGCTAGGAGACTGACGATAGGAGCCATTCCTACCATATGGAGCCAGATAAGAACATGGCAGCATGATGTTTCTATCTGAAGGGATTCATATATGAGTATATGCTGTATTTTTGTCAGATAAGAAAAACAAGACACATCACAGCATATACTTATATATAAATCCCTTCAGATAGAAACGTCATGCTGCCATGTTCTTACCTGGCCCCAGATGGTAGAAATGGCTCCTATCAGTGTCCTAGCTGCACCAGGAAATCCAAAGGGAAAATGCCACAGTATTCCAATATGAACCATTTTGCTCATTTGGGACCATTGAGGACATGGCATCATGACTTTTCCATCTGAAGGGATTCACATATGCGTAAATGCTATGATATGTTCTGTCGACCATCCAGGGGACAGTTTATAGTCTATGTTTTTATGTGACATTTCCCATTAGGCCTGTGAAAGCTGTGTATAGAGCTAAACAGCGCACAGTATTATGAGAGGAAACCCCTCCAAAGCAAAGGAAATCCCTGGTTGTTACCATGGTCACCAGAACGGAGTCTTCTTTGGAAGATTGCCCCTCTATTCCTGTTCTGGTGACAACCCATTATTTGGAATTTTCCTTCACTTTCCCTTTCAGTGATAATGTAAACAGGACAAATGGAGAGGGTGATGGGATCATAGTCAGAACTTCTTATTTTACTAAATAAAACACTCTTTACTCAAAAAGGCTTCGGTTTGAATAGTCTGTTGCCCTTTATTTATAGGTATAAATAATAATAATTTATTATATTAACTTCAATAAAATGTAAATAATTAACTCATTGCATAGATTTTACTTTTTCATAACTATATACACACATATATATATATATATATATATATATATATATATATATATATATATATATATATATATATAGCTCAGCTATAGAAACTCAAACTACCATTTTAACTTAAACTTTAACATCCCCTTTTAAAGAAAGGGACAAACCACATAAATTGGGCCACGACAGGGTGGGAGGGTGGGATGTACTGCTTTCTGTATCATTGTCATCCTTTGCCCCACTAATGATGCATCCTCTCTCTTTTTTTTAGGTAGCAGCTCATGCCAGAGGACCGTTTTAGGGCAACTGTCAACTGATCTACCAATCACTCGTAAGTATTCATTTCAAATTATTATTTATTTTTTATATAACTGACATATTCTATAAATTTCTGGTCTGCCATGATAGCATAGGTGATGAAGGGTGGGGACATTTTATGCCCCACCCTTTACCTTTAGGGCTCTTTCACACGGACGTGTCCGTGTACGGAGCCCGCTCTGCGCAGCGGGGGATCGCTCCGTCGATCCCCCGCTGAGCAGGCAGATGACAGGTCTGTCTCTGCACTCTGTGCAGGGACAGACCTGTCAGAGCGCCACTCTCCTCTATGGGGGATCGGATGACGACGGACCGTAGAGTCCATCGTCACCCGATCCGATCCGCCGACAGATGGAAAAATAGGGTTTTCCTCCGTCAAACTTTTTCGGATCGGAGCGGGTCGGATGTCAGCGGACATGTCACCGCTGACATCCGACTCTCCATAGACCTCTACGTCTGTGTGAAAGGGGCCTTAATCTCCTTAACAGGGACAAAGTCAGCAATAAAAACCTGGCCACTGTTCTAATCCTTCTCTACTCTATCCAAAACTAAAAGAAAGGTTTTGCCTTTAGTTACTTATAATTCCTCTGCACATAACTGTGTGTTTGATGTGACCACAGATTAACTTAATTACAGTAAATCTCCTATAAATGGTGGTTAGTGAGCCTTGTATCGGAGCACCCTCCACTTACTGCAGGTCAGTGAAATAGTCTTATCTGCATTAGCATCTGTTCTGTCCACTGCTACACACTTGGTGAGATGATGGCACTGTATATGTTTACAGCAGTTTTGCTCTTTTCTATAATAATAGTTATGCATGTATATTCACATTCACATGAAGAAAATAATAACTGAGACATTTACTTATTATTTACCATTAAATTGTAATTCTCTGTGAGTTATGTTCGCCTGTGTAAAGCGACGCTCTCCTGCTCTGACCCTCTATAATGAGATGCTTTGTTTCCATGAAAAGCAGGTCAGAGGATGTCACTTGACTTTTTACTTATGCTGTTTCAGTCTCAGATGTTGATTTAATGAATTCCTAAAAGTCAGCACTGTATTGTGTGAGACAAGACAGATCAGCTTTAAGCAGAGAGTAAAGTGACTTTGCAAGACTTCTGAAGAGCTGATTGGTGGAGGTCAGGACAGGGTGATCCTTAACATTCTGCATAAGCCAATGGGTGGGTGAGAATGTCCCCACTTTCTAGAAATCTCTGTAAGAATCTTTAACCTGTGAGTTTTAAATTGGAAGGCATTGTCAGTATTTTAGTTAGGATTTACTGCTTTGTTTTCGAGATTCTGGATTATTTACTTGTCTTACTTCTACTCAATTGGAAACCGATGTGTAAAAGTAAAAAAAATATAGTTCTTGATCAGCAAATTAACATAAATCTATAAAACACTAGAGATAAAGAAGCATTTGTATCCATTAGAAGCCACAAAACTACAGAGACAGATGGAAATTAGACTTGCTAATGTAACATAGTGAACCCATCTTGTTTGCTTTTGTTAAAAGAAAAAGAACAAGTGCAGAAGTAAGTGTTATGTGCCCTCTAGCGTTGGAAGGAAAAGAAACTCACTTATAGAAAGGCACAACAATTTTAAGCATTGTATATCAATGCAATATTGCTTTTTTAAGTTGTTGTACCCTGTACAAAAATACTAATCAATGCGTTTTTTTTATTAAATAAATAATTTTAATGTATTTTTATGCAGATGTTGTAGGCATTTGTAGGCAGGCAGCCCCTGGGGTTATGGGCTACACAGTGATGGGGTGCTAATTGTGGGGACACTATCTGTATGGGGGCACTTTGGGGAGCAATTGATTGTATGGGAGCAACTGGAGCTTTCTGTGGGGGCATTTAAGATTGGCAGATGCGCTGTGAGCAAGTATACTCAAAATATGAGTACTTAAAATTTCACTACACCCAGGTTTTGTGTCAATAAGCGGGGCGTGCTGTAGGTAAAACTGTTACCATACTATATATGCATTTTAGTTGTGTATTTAGCTGTCAGTCTGGGTGTCAAGCTTTATTATTTCATACATTATATGCACAATAGTTTTTTTCTTCCAATATCCTAATTTAAAATGTAATTATCAGTCAGTTTGATGGAGACTATAACAAGTTGTAATATACTTTCTTTTTAACATGTGGCAGTTTTTGAGACATCGTTCTATAAAAACACTGAACTGAGATTGTCTAATGCCCCGTACACATGGTCGGAATTTCTGACGGAAAATGTCCTATCGGACCATGTTGTCGGAAAATCCGACCGTGTGTGGGCTCCATCGGACTTTTTCCGTCGGAATTTCCGGATGAAAAAATTTGAGATCCTGCGCTCAAATTTGCCGACAACAAATTCCGATCGGACTTTTTCCGATCGTGTGTAGAGAATTCCGACGGACAAAGTGCCACGCATGCTCAGATCAAATTACGAGACCAAAGCTATTGGCTACTATTGGCTACTAGCCTCTACGTCACCACGTTCTGAATGATCGGATTTTCTGACAACTTTTTCCGACCGTGTGTATGCTACACCAGTGTCGGACAAAATCCGTCGGAAAAAATCAGACGGATTTTGTGGTCGGAATTTCCGACAGTGTGTACGGGGCATTACAGTGTCCGTTTTAGGAAATCCTTCTTCCTTCATACCTCTGTTCTACACACACTCATTTTATTAGGTATACCTTGCTCATACCAGGCTGGACCCCTTTTTGCCTTCTTCATGACATAGATTCAACAAGGTGTTGGAAACATTCCTCAGAGATTTTGGTCCATATTGACATGATAGAATCACGCAGTTGCTGCATATTTGTCGGCTGCACATCCATGATGCAAATCTCCCATTCTGCCCCATCCCAAATGTGCTCTATTGGATTGGGATCTGGTGACCATTGGAGTACAGTGAACTAAATTTCAAGAAACCAGTTTGAGATGACTTGAGCTTTGTGACGTGCATTATCCTTCTGGAAGTAGCCATCAGAAGATGGGTTACACTGTTGTCATAAAGGGATGGACATGGTCAGCAACAGTACTCAGGTAGGCCATGAAGTTTAAACAATACTCAATTGCTACTAAGGGGCCCAAAGTGTGGCAAGAAAATATCCCCCACGCCATTACACCACCAGCCTAAACCATTGATACAAGGTAGGATGGATCCATGATTTCTTGTTGTTTATGCCAAATTCTGAACCTACCATCTGAATTTTGCAGCTGAAATCGAAACTCCTCAGACAAGGCAATGCTTTTCCAATCTTCTATTGTCCAATTTTGGTAAACCTGTGGAAATTTTAGCCTCAGTTTCCTGTTCTTAACTGACAGAAGTGGGACCCGGTGTGGTCTTCTGTTTCTGTAGCCCATCTGCTTTAAGGTTCAATATGTTGTGCCTTCAGAGATGGTATTCTACTTACCTTGATTGTAACGAGTGATTATTTGAGCTACTGTTGCCTTTTTATCATCTCAAACCAGTCTGCCCATTCTCATCTGATCTCTGACATCAACAAGTCATTTATATCCACACACTGTCGCTCACTGGATATTTTCTCTTTTTCGGACCGTTCTCTGTAAACCCTAGAGATGGTTGTGCATACCTAAAAAAAAATGTGGCCCATGAGTGTATATCATAGTATATCATAGTTTCTTCTAGTCTTCCCAGTTAGGATTACTGCTGCCTGCCCTAAATTGGGAGCCTGCTAGGCAGAATATAAGAGCTGCTATTGCTCACTTGTTTTCAATAGTGCAAGTTTCAGTGCTGTCATCCATAACCTTACTTCAATACTTAGTAAGTCACTGACCTGGAACGTTTACACAGTCAGAGAAATTGGGATTGACATGTTCTGGGTGAGTAATTCACTAGGTAGTGAAACAAAGGTAAAGCTCCAAAGCTTGCATATCTGGTTCCATTACCTATCTGACAACAGTTTATAGTTTTATTATCTGAAGGAGAAGATATTGTCATTTAAGTGGGATTTCCAAAACACAAGACTACAGACTAACACCCCAGTCCAGAGTCATGACAACTGTTGTGGTTATATTTATATATATATATATTTATATTTATATATGTTGTGGTTATAAGGATTGATCTGAAGATTTTTCTCCTCCATATGTAAAGAATATACAGAATAATAAGCAGTGACTTTATATTTCCCCCCAGGGCTGAGCATATCTTTAGCACACTGAATGGATGTATCTATGATACAGTGGTTGCACTAAAAAGCTCAGAGTAATTATTATTAAGTCAAATTACTGATTTTACTTTGGCATTTTACCTTCATCAGTTAATGGAATCATAGTTAATTATTATAACTCCTTCCTATAATATAAGAAATAAAATTACAGGTGATCAATACAGTTTCAGTCTAAGCACATTTCAATGAAAAACAGAGCTAATCAATACAATTAATCCCTATGAGGTCCATAATTCAACCATTTAAGAACTCTATCTCTTGCTGTTTCCCTTGCGCTTTGTATTTATGATTGGACATTAAATGTTTCCATTCCAAGCAACATATTTTCTGAGCAGGAAAGTACTTTACTGATAGTCTGTAATCTAGCACAGGGCCAGATTACTGCAGATGCCTTCACAGGCTATGGTCTGGTGCTTAAATACTGTTCTGGATGATCTCCCTCTGAAAATTCTGATTTTCCTCACTGTCAAATTTATCCTTTGGCTTCAGCCATTTTTAAATCACTGACCAAAACAAGTTATACAGATCAGTAAAAAAAATAAACCTTCTAATAGGTGGGACTATGTCGGCACAGACTCAACAGATGTTGAACAAAGGTAAAAATATGAAAGAACTTTATTGGTACAAAAATGCATAAAAACAAGTGCATTGTATAAACAGCAGCTGATATAATCACAAGTAAGACATCTCACAGTATTATGATACAGAGAAAGAACCCAAAGTAACCTAAAACTAGATACCTGATGCATTTCAAGATATGGTTTTAATTCTTTTCATCTTCGGTGTTTAAGTGTAAATCAGGACCCATCTGTGAGACATTGGGGAAACATGGGAAGACAAACCGCCATGAATTGAAAATAAAGTATCCACTGTTGCCTTCTGGATGTTCCCTCACCAAACAAAGAACAGGGCGTAAAGAACGTCAGCAAGAACCACGTATGCCAAGGCCGCCAAACACAACAACAAATCTGGGAGCCTGACATGGTCACACAGATGTTGCCAGTCAAACTGCCTAATAAAGGTGGATCAGTGTCTACAGAGCTCCAAGTGACTGGTATTAAGGTGCTGGGTCAAAATGGAGTATGAAACCACTAGGGAAATAGGTAAGTAGGGGGCATGGTTCTTACACAGGATAAGTTGTGTGCATCCAAGGCGTGCACAGCAGCAAAAGGTTTTACAGATTAGAAAATCTGACTTTACATACTTCATTCTTGTCTCAGATAACTTACACAAAAAGTATTGAAGTCAGAGGATCAGTACGAGAGCCAGACAGTTATCATTTTCAGTAGGAAAGTGTGCAATGGCACCCTTAATATTCCTATGACAAGATTCCTGTAATCTTCCACAATCTATCTAAAGCTAAAATATCAATCTTAGATAATGTTTTGAAATGCTCAAAACTGTGATGGCGTGAGTGTGACTGCAGTTTGTGTGATTGTATGCGTGCTTCATTAAACTCTTGGGATGACTAATATTTGTAAGGATTTCCATTATATCAGTGTAGATCATTGTGTGCTGCATGTTTGAAAGTATTACCATATGCTCATTTGTAACTTTGCCACTCCATTAATGATGTACAGTTGTGCTCAAAAGTTTGCACACCCTGGCAGAAATTGTGAAATGTTGACATAAATATTGAAAATATGACTGCTCATGCCAAAAACTGTCTTTTATTTAAGGATAGCATTTTGGATCCTTTTTAAATCATAATGATAACAGAAATCACCCAAATGGCCCTGATAAAAAGTTTACATACCCTGGAATCTTTGGCCTTGGTACAGACACAGAAGGCAATTAAAGGTTCATTTCCCACATTTGTGGCTTTTTAAATCACAATTAGTGTCTGTGTATAGATAGTCAATGAGTTTGTTAGCTATCACATGGATGCACTAAGCAGGCTAGACACTGAGCCATGAGGAGGTATAAAAGAACAGTCAAAAGACCTGTGTAACAAGGTAATGATACTTTCCAAAGATGGAAAAGGATATACAAAGATATCCAAAGCCTTGAATATGCCAGTCAGTACTGTTCAATCACTTAATAAGAAGTGGAAATTTTGGGGATCTCTTGATACCAAGCCAAGGTCAGGTTTTTTCTTTTGAGCATTGAGTGTGGCTAATAGTTTTCCTATCTTTGATGAAGAGTGAAGATGGACTGTGGTAGCTGACACCAGGTTGTCCATGTGTGATGAGAGGAGCGAGTCTTCAGCTGAGCCATGTATTTGGGTATGTTCTCATTGCAAGGTGTTACAGCTGCTAATTAACCCCTTCATTAGGAATGGTAAAACTAATCTTAACTCCTGAACACAGTTTTACAACTTTGACATGTGAAACTGTAGCTATAACCGCAACTTTTTCCCAGATAGCAAGCAATTGTGCTTCAAGTTTGCAAATGACTTGCTAAGCTATTGCTAGACTTGTCAGGCTTCACAAGTTTGTTGCATAACTGCAGCAAGTTTGCATTGCATGACTCTAGATCAACTTTATTTCCAAACTTTCTGCAAGTCTGCTGCATGTTTTGGTTCAGTTATGTTGTGCAATAGTCATCCCACCACAGGGGTCACTGTGGCTGAATTTTCATGCTGTAGAATTGCAGAACTCTTGCTGTAGACTCACCACAACTATGCTCTTGCTAGAGACTTGTCATGCAAATTTGCTACAAATAGGAAGTGTGAACTAGAACTTGTGCTTCAAGTGCTCTGCAAGTGTACGACCTGCCAGTAAAAATGTGCAGCAAGTTAACACACTTACAATTCAAAATTGCCACAAATTTGTGGCAAGTTAACCTTGCTATCTGAATTAATGTATCAAGGTGAATTATATAATGGATATCTCCTGTTTTTTTTTTTTTTATTATCAACGGAAAACTGGCAGAAAATTGTTTTAAAAAATCTTTTCATTTTTGTAAAGTGTAGCTGTATATTTCTTGCTATTACCAAAAGCTACAGCCAAAGAACAACCCAAAATACAATTTCCTGCTTCTGACAATTGCAGTAATATCACATATGTGTATATTATTTGTTGTTTGTACCCGTAATAAGGCCCATAAAGTATAGTGTACATTTTGCTTTTTTTTTATCCTACCTAAAACACAGTGGAGCTGGTTTACTACAACTGGAGAGTGAAAAATCTGGTGCAGCTCTGTATAGAAACCAATTAGCTTCCAGGTTTTTATGTCAATGCTTAATGAACAACCTGAAGTTAGAAACTGATTGGCTACCATACACTACAACAGATTTTGTACTCTCCCGTTTTAGTAAATCATCCCCACTGACACTAACTGACACTGATACTAATTTTAAAAATGTTTTTTTTTTTTTTATTCTACCTAGAATACATCGACCCTGGCCTTTGACTCTGACCATGACCTTTGACCTTTACCCTAACCCCGACCTAGATCAAACTCTGATCTAGCTATTTTTTTCTTTATATTTATTAATTTATTTATTTCTTGTTCTCCATTCAAGAGGAGAAAAAAAACACAGGGTTGGGCTATGCAGTGACTGATCACTTTGATAAACAATCAGAGGCTATCACAGCGATCAGATGATTGTAAACCAGGCTTCCCGATTCCCAATTGTTAGCATGGGACTCAGGGCTTTTAGTGAGATCAGGGTGTCTGTGCTGCGCACTCCCAGCACAAACACAAGTACGCATATAGTATGTGGCCCCACAGGATTAAGACCTACTTCCATGAGGCCGCTTATATTCCTACTCGGGGAAAAAAGAATTAAGCCAGTCCTAATAGTGGGAATTATAATGTTGTATTCATGTGGATAAAGCTAAGCAGAACTGTAAGATTGTACAGAGGGCAATAGTAATGTGCAACATACTATATTTTAGAGAAATCAGAATAGAATTTATTTTACTCTCTTTATTTTACTTACTAGATTACTGAATGGTGAATTTTAAGTGTTTTCTGTTGCTTGCATACTTTTCTCTTTGCTTTGTTCCTTATTAAATAGATCAAAATCAGTTTCTTTTATAATGAAATCTTGTGTCACTTTATTCATATGACATTATTTTGTATTGTACTCTATCAGATCTGATCATCTAACAGCATCTGTGAAAAACAGTGCAGCTCAGATTTGCAAGGAGGATTTATATTTTACTATGCCGTTTGGTGTGCACACCTACAGTATATCAGGCATAAGATAACATTGAATGACAGCAACCCTGGAGTGACAGTAACAGTACTCTTAATTTGCTTGACAGCAGTGGAAAAAGAAAGTGTGGGCTGTCTATAGAATGTCAACTTTTTATTCTTGCATCAAAAGTGCTGAGAAATACTGTAATTTGAGTATTTGTCCCTAGTACCAGTAGGACAGAAGGCCAATCAATATTATCATTAGTAATTTGAAAATGCTTATGATGTAATCCAGAGACCTCCAATTCTTAGATCATTTTGTTCCTTAAGGTAGTTTATGTAAACTGCAATTAATACATTATAATTCTTTAGGATGGTCATAATTAAACCTCCCCAGTCTGAAGAGTCAGTGCAATGCCAGTGAGGAATTTGCCATTTACTTCTAGGACATAGTCACATTCAATTCTAGAAGCGCTCACTGTCATGTTCAAATTATAATAGTTTTTGGGATAGTTTCATGTGACCTTGCCCATTAATTTACTTTTTTCATTAAGAGGGAAGATTGATGTTAAAGCTCAACCCCAGTATCCCCCCTTATTTTTCTAAAAATGTATGTATAATTATCCTAAATTCAAGTGTCTTCTACGTGGTCATGTGATGAGCCGAGTCTCTCTTTCTCCTCTCCAGAGTCAGCTGTGGGCGCTCATCACATCTGCATGGAATGGCACTCATATTGTGTCATGTTGGCACTGTCCTATGCGGTATTGCACTGTATGCCCAGACTATATGACACTAGCCCACAAGATGTGCTATTGCCAGTGCAGGCACACATTAACTGAGCCCAGGTGCCAATAATCAATCAGTTAGGAAGAGAAGGGAAGACCAGCAGTAGAGAAGGACATAAAAGGCAGGGCTAGAGAGGTTGGTAGGGCTTAATAAACATGTTTTTGCATATAGAGAAAAAAAAAACATTTGTAACTAGAGTTGTACTTTAATTTCTCATATACTTATTTGTTCCATTGGGTGACTTGCACAAAAAACATAACTGGTCCCTGTTATACAAATTACAGACAGATGTCTCCCTACCAACCTCTTTTTTTTTAGGCATCTGCTCATCCTTGGGTAGCCAGTTTTTTGCTTTGTAAAATACTATTTGCCAGGCTCTTGGTTTAACAGTTTCAATTCTTTCTGTCACTAATCTAAGTACACAACTTGGGAGTTCTGACTTTTCTCTGATTTAACTAGGTAATTGTTTTTTACAGGTCAATGACTTATAGGTATTCAGGGCAGGAGACAGTCAAGGAAATACAATGTTTCTAAGGATATCAGCAATGGCAGCCTTTATATTTCTATCATGTCTTCTGTATTGTCAGCAGGGCAGCCATCAGAAATTTTTGGGCCCCTTGCACAGCCTGACCACCAAAATTCCCCAGGGCTTGCCCACGGACCATCCCACTGACTCTACACATTGGCCACCTCAATCCTGTATATATGTCGGCTCCCCTCACACCTGTATATATGTCAGCCCCCCCTACACCTGTATATATGTTAGCCCCACACATACACAAATCTGTAAACACACAAGCCTTTGGCCCCTCCCTGTACACAAATTGCCCCCCTCTCTTTCCTTCACAGCCCCTACTTGTAAAGGAAATCTTCTTACCTAGTCCCAACTCGTTTTCACAAACATGACATGTTGCTGACACAGTACAGGCAGCTCACACAAGGGGTGCACATGCACATAGTAGCCAAAGGTGGTAGTAAAAACGTGATGTCTAAGCTCAATGACACAGAGAGCAGCATAAGCTGCAAGATCGTTTCTATAGAGCACAACACAGCTCCCCTTCATCTGTCTGACCTTCTTCTGGCCTGGGTGGGCCCCTCCGGCTCCTTACAGTTGTATCGTCTGTACCCCCGTGATGGTAGCTCTGATTGTCAGGGGCAACAGCTTGAAATGGCAGGGCAGAAACAGAGTGGTGTAGACCCAAGACAGATGTTCAGAATAAATGACAAACAGTAACAAGGCCAGTAGACAAATGGTCAGGGTACAGACAAAGTCCAGGTTTCAGGCAGGTAACCGGAACAACTGAGAACATTGACAAATTTTTTTTTTTCACATATACAAGGTCTTATTTTGTGTTCTGGAACCTACTTAGTTGTACAGCTATCTAGCATTCTAATTCCAACCAGGCAGCAATCTAGAAAATCCTGTAGATCAATCTTGAGATGTGCCAAAACAGGCAGCTTAGCCTGATCTAAAATGTATTTCAAGGGTATTTATATTGCATAGATATTGCATTTCATATTGCTGGTAACAATAAAATATAACTTTTACTTTAGCCCCCTTTCACATGGACATTCTGATCAGGTCCGCCTGTCAGTTTTTCAGGGGGACCTGATTAGACGGTCCATGGGGCCCAATGGACAGGTGGATGTAAACAGACTTGTGTCTGTTTACATCCGCCTACATCCAGGTCCCTCCAGGTCCGAAACAAAAATGGCAAAATTAAAAAAAGGACTGCATTCTTTTATTTTATTTTTTCTGGAGTGGGCAGGAGGTAGCCTGATGTAATCAAACAGTGGAATCTGTTTACACCTGGCTGCCCATAGAGCTAACATGAGTCAGGAAGAGCAGAGAAGACCAGCAGTAGAGAAGGACATAGAGAGCAGGGCTGGAGAGGTTGGTAGGGCTTAGTAAACATTTTTTGCATATAGAGAAAAAAAAAAAACATTTGAAACTAGAGTTGGACATTAATTTCTCATATACTTCTTTGTTCCAATGGATGACTTGCTTCTAAGTCACTAATCTTTAACAAGTACACAACTTGGGAGTTCTGACTTTCCTCTGATTTCACTAGGTAATATTACAGGTCAATGACGTGTAGGTATTCAGGACAGGAGACAGTCAAGGAAATACAACTGTTCTAAGGATATTAGCAACGGCAGCCTTTATATTTCTATCATGTCTTCTGTATTGTCAGTAGGGAAGCCATCAGAAATTTTTGGGCCCCTTACACAGATTTAGGCCTGCACACCCCCCACCCCCCCGGGCCTGACCACCAACATTCCCCAGGGCTTGCCCATGGGTCATCCCACTGATTCTACACAACGGACAGTCTTTTCTGTGGACTGGACTGCAGGTAGCCAGATGTAATCAAACAGTGGAATCTGTTTACACCAGGCTGCCCATAGAGCTAACAGGAGTCCACCCATGTCTGTTGGGCAGAAACTGAACATGCACAGATATGACATCTGTTCCATTCAGCTCCAATCAGCACAGGATCTGCTCACAGTGATAAAGTGATACATGTGTTTTATTTATTTTTTTAAAAAGTTACATCACTGCATGTAGAAAATCCTGTTTGTCTTCATTGTGCTGTACATGCTGCACAGAAAAAAGTATCTATACAGGTGAATACAGTCTTCTTATTTTTTCAGTAGAAGAAACGATTTAGCTCGTTATGCTTGAAATGTACAATTCCGCCCTCATGAAACCCCTGTGGATATCACTATATGGCACAAATGACACATGACCAATTAAAATAAATATCCTTTACAAAGCTTTTTACATTTGTGGCTGCTGCCTGCATAGCCCTTTCCTGTTATTGGTACGCTGAGTAAAGCTATAATCATGCCACAAAGCAAGAAAACAGTGCTGTCACTTGTGGGACAGTTTTTAAGAAATGGAAAAAAAGAAGAGACTTTGATGGAAATGCCAATCTCAGAGTGTGTCTGTTTTAAACAGGCTCAGGAGGGACAAGGACAAATATCTCCAGAGCTTATGCATGCTTGTCATTTGAGTTGGACAAGCGTTAAAGTGCTCACTTTCTCTGGTGTTTCCTCACTGGTTGATGAGACATACAGAATGCCTGACGGATTGCCAGGGAGGGAGCCATTGTGAAGACAAGTGGAAACATGAAGTCGCTGACAGCACAAAGTAGCAGTACAGAAGGCCCACTTTCAGTACAGCATGTTTCCTGCTTTAATATGATGATGATTTCTATTAATATTAACAATGTTTTTATTTTCATATAATGTCATCAAACATGTAAAATTCATCCTTTTTTTATTTTTTTTTAGTTTAACCAGTTTTGATACTATTTTTTATATATATATATATTTTATATATTGATGGTGAAGAACACCTTTCCTGGAAGAAACAAAGAGGCTGCCCTTGATGGCTTTTAATTCTGAAAATTCTAGCTGCCTGGACATCCACTGCTTGCATAGCTACAGCGCTACACCCACCTGCACATTTAAGATGCAGTGTGTTACATGGGCATTGTAAGTTATAGGTGTGATTTACATACATGCCTTACTACTGAGTTATATGTATTATGTGTTTTTCTGATAATTGCCTTGGTTGAGCAAGCAGGAATTTTTCTAACACACTGCAATTATAGCACATCTATAAATATGCAGATGTGAGCAGGACATAAGGGTGTCAGCTTTTTATTAAGAAATGTATATTCTTTTTAAAGATAAACAGTATACCTAATCCATCCTTGCCAATATAATTGGAAGGTTCTCTTGACCTCCCTCTCCATCATTTGCAGGAGATATTTAAGAAAGTTAACAAAAAAACACAATTTAAACGTTGTTTAATCCTTAGAGAAATGTAACCAGCACTCAGTGACATATATTATCCAGGGCTGAATTTGTAAGTTCTGCTTCCCAGGCCATGTCTTGTGGTGCCCACCTCCTACCCTTAATCCTGTGGCTAGCATTTGTATCACACCAACAAGATCAGATATTATAGCCAAAAAAGAAACACTGAGGCAATACGCAGACAGATTGCAAGAATCCGTTTGCCTGCTCTCCATTAGTACACCTTGAACTAATGACTAGAAGGACAGGGCTTAATAAACTGGCCATACATTGGTCTGAATTTGTGCTTGGACTGGCCAAATTCAAGTCAGTGTGTGGCCTCCCCTGCTCTACCAAAGTCGATTATTAATGGAAGGGGTGTGTTGTAAAAATTTTTGGATGGTTAATGACTGCAGCCAATCAGCAGCAGCCACTAGTCAATGTATTATGTCAGCGACAGGTGCCACTGCCAGAATACTAAGTCCTGGTGGGGGAGATTTTTCTATCCACCTTGTTTGTGTGGATGGAGGAATTTGTCCTGCCTACTGAATGGAAAAAAAAAACATGTATGGCCAGGTTTACTCTGCTATCAGTTCAGTTCTAGGTTTAAGGACCCAAGCTGGGTAAACTGTAAATATACAGTACAATACTCCACCAACAAATATGCAAAGAACCTGAGGGGACAGCAACAATGAAGGACAAAGAAAGCTTAAAGTGACAGGCAAGATAGCATTCTAGAACATTGTAATATACTGTACACAGAAACGTGTTACTAGTAGCAGCATGTGTGGGTGGCTTTTCACTTCCTTAACATCCCCCTCTGTCAGCCCTGTCCATGTTCGCTATACAGAAATCTGACCCTGGTGCCCCCCCCCCCCCCTTTCACTAATGGAGCCAGAATAATTAAAAGAAATCATTGTTTTTGCAAGCAGAGGAGGAAGAAACATTTTGACCTCCTGCTAGGGAAATGGGTGATGCTATGGTTTGGGTGTTCCCTTTTGCATTTTGGGGAACAGGAGTGCCCCTAATCTGGACCTTCTGTCCAGAGGGTACTTTGCCTTGCCTAACTCTGGAGTCATAGTGCAAATATACATTTTAAAAGAAAATTCTGACATTAATAGTTTAAAAAAACAGTAAATTTTTTTTAAAAAACTCGAGTAAGAGCAGCCTAGGGCAGAGCTGCATTTAATACATTTGGGGTTATACTATCATTGGTTGAAAAAATTGTCAACAGAACCATCAGCTAATGGGATCTCTTAAATCAATCAGCCAAAGATGTTCCCATAGCTAACAAAAATATGGTTAGTCCTCTCACCCCAGGGCATAAGGCACCTTTTTTCAAATAAGAAAAAAAGTGCAGCGCTCAAAAATTATGAATAAATACCTATACCCGTGAAGGTAAAATATATACGGTGACAAACTTAATTGTGAAACCTAAGAATGTGTTTAACCAAAATTAATCATGTATGGCAAATATATATAATAAATGTGCACGTGATAAAGTAAAAATGCATAAAAAATTAGTATATAAATTTCAAACAAAGTCCATAACAGCAAATAGTAAATACTGCTGGATGATCTCCCAAAGCAAACTTTTAAACGTGATAAAGGTGTCCTAAATGATGTACAAAATTGACCACGAAGTTCTCATCAAGAAATCATAAAGTGTGAAGTGGAGGCTTACCAGATTCCTGGTCTTTTAAAGCATGTATCCAATCCCATCGATCAGGGTCCTCCAGGTGCCGGTATCTCCCCTCACAGCGATACAGCAAACATCCAGAAAGCATGTGTCAAGGTCCCCCAGGTGCTGGTATTTCCCCTCACAGCGATCAGACCGACATCCCAGAGAAGGAATTTATAGACTGATGGGCCATAAGTTTAACGGTGATGGACAAGAAAGCAAAGTCAAATATTAGATTTAGGGGTGCGCATGCGCGAGAGTTCCGAGATGGCCGCTTGACTCGGAGCTCCGCGCCACCCCAGACCACCGGCGCTCACAGCACCTGACCACTGCACTCCCGCACGTCGGGAACACCAGCACCAGAGTCCCGCAGCACCGGCGAATATCGCCATATGCATCGATCCTCCGTTCGGAGGGATTTAGGGCCCGAATTCCGGATCTCCACCCCGCTCGGGTGTACCAAGATGGCCGCCGCGGCCGCAGCATCTCCTCAGCCTCAGGCGCCAAACGCTGACAGGAATCTGGATGACAGGCAAGTCATGGCCCCTGCCCTCACTTACTCTCCTGGCTTCCAGGGCTATGATCAGCAGCCCTATACTCCGTCCCCTGCATCCACTGAATCCCTCCTCAGCCATTCATTCAGAGGACAGGCCTTCCCCCAAGCTGGGCCTGCAGACTCCCTCCACACAGGCTTTTCCCCTCATGGCCCCACAGGCCCAGTCCATTCTTGTGCCTCTGATGACCTATTTCTTCGGCTGTCCGACCTCCTGGAAAGGGGCCTGGCCACTACAGCAGCTACAATAACCCGAGAAATTAAGGCTGATCTGCAGAATATGGGATCCAGAATGGACTCCATCGAATGTAAACTCGATCAAACAGCAGCGGTTACCTATCAGAACTCTGACCTCATCCAAACTCTCCATGATCAATTGGACACAGCCAATTCACGCATCGATGACCTTGAGAACAGATCCAGGAGGTACAACTTTCGGATCAGGGGTCTCCCTGAATCAATATTGGATGTAGAGACGGCCACGCAGGATCTCCTGCGTTCACTGATCCCCAATATCCCTACTCCCCGTTTGGAGCTGGACAGAGCTCATAGAGCATTGGGTCCTATGAGGAAGGATGGCTCCCCCAGGGACATTATTGCGAAACCACACTTTTATGCTGTCAAGGAGGCAGTGATGAAACAAGCACGCATGATGTCCCAAATAACCTGCCAGGGACACCCAGTACAAATCTTTGCCGACCTTTCCCCCTCAACTATTCAACGCAGAAGAAATGTCAAACCGTTGCTGGCTGCTCTAACCCAGAAAGAAGTTAAATACAAATGGGCCTTTCCCTTTGCGGTTAAATTCACTTATAAAGGTCAGAATCACGCCTTCTCCACTTTCTCCTCAGGTGAACAACTGCTGCTTAATCTCAAGCTGATTTCTCAAGAGACAGACATGGAAACTGCCACTTCGTCTGCGGGATCAAACAAACGCCCACCACCAAATAGCCCACAAGACCCACTTTGGAACAAGCCCAAAACCCGGAGATCATCGCACAAAGGTCCTCCCTGAACGACTGAAGATCTATCCTCTTGGCCTTCAAAACACATGATGCCCTTACATCCATGTTACTCCACCTTTTGCCTTTTTTCTTCCCCCCCCCCCCCTTTCTTTTTTTTTCTCTTTCTCCTCCTCTGAAATGAGCCGATAAAGACTGCACCCGTTGCCCAACGACATGGACTGCCGACTCGATCCTACAGTACTTCAGATGGGAATTCTCATCTCTTTTTTGGGTTGATAAGCTCGGGTCCACATTTTATATGCTCCTGCATTGGGCACTGCGAGCGTAGGAGGGTGGGGGGACGTCACTGCAGGCGGGGGGAAGGGGATATCCTAGCCCACTCCCTTGCAATTTTTCCTCCTCATTACTCATTGTTACAGTTTTGGTACCGTTTTCTGGTTTATTATTTAGTTCAGGTAGCTCCCAGAGCTCCTATTTTTGGTTCTACATGGCCCCCTGGTCTGGGGTGGCACCCATGTGCCTCCACCTATCCCTTGACCTCCAACTGGTCTTTGAGGGATAGGATCTCCAAGGTACATTACCTGGAGTTATTACCTACTTGAGTTTATCTCACGATTCACGTGAGATGTACCCTAGGAGTCTTTCTCCCCCGCTGGGCTTCTCTACCCACCGAGGGAAAAGGCTTCCTTTCTCTTTCCCTCTTCTCTTCCTTTTCTTTTCTTCTCTTTCCTGTCTTGAGCAACGCCTAACATCATTATTTTTTACAGAACGCACTTCCTGTATGGATTTCTTGACTGAATGCTCCAGGGACTCCTCCACCGCCAGATTTACCACCAGCCTTGGACCACATAGGGACACACCGGTAAGTGACAG
This sequence comes from Lithobates sylvaticus, assembly GCA_028564925.1. Taxonomy (NCBI): domain Eukaryota; kingdom Metazoa; phylum Chordata; class Amphibia; order Anura; family Ranidae; genus Lithobates; species Lithobates sylvaticus. The sequence continues at coordinate 422,247,828 of CM053028.1, read as the reverse complement.
CGGATTTTGTAGCCTCTCTCTCCTCTGGATCCATGGCTGATCAGACTAAGAAACCTCTTAAGGTCGCCACACACAATACGCAGGGCTTGAATTCCCCTCTTAAACGCAAAAAGTTGTTTAATGCCTATAAATCTTCCAACTTAGACATAGTACTGATTCAAGAGACCCATTTCCCGATTCGGTACAGTCCCAACTTCCTCCACTCCCACTTCCCTAACTTCTATTTGGCCAGCGCTTCCAACAAGACCAAAGGGGTAGGTGTATTATTTGCAAAATCCTGTAATTTCACCTGGATAGCAGACATAAAGGACACGGAGGGCAGATTCATTCTTGTAAAGGGGACCATAGAAGGGCATTTATACTCCCTGATCTCATACTACGCCCCCAACAAGGGCCAAACTGCCTTTTTTAAAGAGCTTTTCAAAACTCTAGCCCCCATGTTAGAAGGTACAGTCATCTTTGGAGGGGACTCTAACACAGCATTTGACCAGGGCCTAGACAGAACTAAACCTCCGTCCTCCCAACTAACAAGGCCTACTAAGGAGAGCCTAAGAATAGCAAAGCTAATACATGCGCAAGGCCTGTCTGATGTTTGGAGAGAACTTAATCCCTCCAAGCGTGACTACACGCACTTCTCGCACCCGCACAACTCGTATGCCCGCATTGACCACCTATTGGTCCCAATCCGTTCTATCCACTTAATTGAAAATTCCTCTATTAGGGATACGGTACTGTCAGATCACTCGCTGGTGATCATGTCCATAAAAACCCAAACCTCAAAGCCGAGCCAGAGACAATGGAGGCTGAATGAATCTATCCTCTCGAACCCGGTCCATGTAACCATGCTAGATAACGCACTAAAGGAATACTTTTTGCTTAACAAAGTAGGGGGAGTAAAAGCAGAAACTCTATGGGCAGCTCACAAGGCCTTTATTAGAGGAGAACTCATCAAGTTATCTGCTCAACTTAAGCGAGAAAGGAAGGTAGACATAGATAGGCTGGAAGGCTTGTATGCACGATTAAAAGCTCAACATAAAAAGGATCCGTCCCCCGCTACGGCGATACAGTTGGACAACATCAGGTTAGAACTTAATTTAGCACTCACAGTCAAAGCAGAAAAACAGATTAGATGGAGTGGGAACAAATTTTATTCCCACGGAGATAAGATGGGGACAATGCTAGCATCTAAGCTAACGCCCAAATTCAGATCCTATACCTTGCCTAAAATCCGAGTTCCTGGACTTGGCACCACCTCTAGCCCCTCAAAAATTCTGGATGCTTTCCAATCGTTTTATGCTACTCTCTACAGCCAGCACACAACAGGGACAGATGCAGCCCTAAACAAGTTCCTAGAGGATCTTCCCATTCCGGCTTTGTCGCCCGAACATAGAGAGGAAATGGAAGCCCCCTTCACAGAGGGGGAGGTGGCAGATGCGATTAAAAGCATGAAATTGGGTTCAGCTCCGGGCCCTGATGGTCTCCCGACTCCGTATTACAGAACGTTTACCGACACTCTTGTACCGCATTTAACACAATTCCTAAACTCTAAAGCGAAGGGGGACCCTCTCGACCCGCAGCTCAACACAGCGTTTATTACAGTTATTCCCAAGCCAGACAAAAACCCGGAAGAAATTGGTAATTATCGCCCTATATCCCTGATCAATAACGATTTGAAAATTTTAACTAAAATGTTAGCTACCCGCCTAGCATCCTTTGTTAGTAAGTATATTCATAGAGACCAGGTAGGGTTTATCCCTGGTAGGCAAGGTCCAGATCAGGTAAGACGGGCAATAGACATAATCTCTATTTTGCAAACAAACTGGCTGGGAGGCCCGAGCAACAGGGGATGCTGCTGTCACTGGACCTTTGCAAGGCCTTTGACTCGGTCTCCTGGTCTTACCTCTTTGCTATACTAGAACGTTGGGGCTTCGGCACACGTTTCCTGGGACTTATGCATGCACTTTACTCTAACCCTACAGCCCATATCAGGATCCAAGGATTCCTTTCCAAATCTATTCCTATACAGACAGGGACGAGGCAAGGCTGCCCTTTATCACCTCTCATTTTTGCGATAGCTATTGAAACTCTGGCCATAGCTATTCGTCAGAATCCAAATATCCAAGGGGTCACATGCGGATCCCAAACACACAAATGTGGATTATTTGCAGACGACATTCTACTATTCGTCACCACTCCTGTAACCTCCCTTCCGAACATCTGCAAAATCCTTGAGGATTTCTCTGTTGTCTCGGGCCTGAAAGTGAACTACACTAAATCCCTAGCCATGAATATCTCCCTTAGATCAGAAACAGTGGAACTTTTAAAAAGCTCCTTTAAATTTGCTTGGAGTGATTCCTCCATCAGGTACCTGGGGGTTAATCTAACGTCTAAAACTGAGTCCCTATATGCCTACAACTATCCCCCCATGTACAGAAAGCTAGAAACAGATATGACAGCCTGGACTAAACACAACCTCTCATGGTTGGGAAGACTGAACTCAATAAAAATGACACTACTCCCTAGGCTGTTATATCTGTTCCGCTCGCTTCCAGTACCCATAAGGAAAGACCACATTAAAGCGTTTCAAAGTAAGGTACTGAAATTTGTATGGGGGAAGGCGGGGTACAGAATAGCTCAAAGAGTGCTATATTTACATAGAACAAAAGGAGGATTGGGTTTGCCTCATTTGTTTAAATATTACCAGGCTGCACGGCTAGCTCAATTGTCAGTCATTTACTCTGCATCTGAAAATCCGGACTGGGTGAACATAGAAAAGATAGCTACACCCAATTTCACGCTAGATAACCTTTTATGGCACCCTCCGAAAGATAGACCCTCAATACTGGCCCCTACTTTATCTCACTCCCTCGCCCTCTGGGATAAACTGCGGACATTAGACACTTTGGTCTCCTCATACAAACCCCTTTCTCACCTCTTTAATAATCCCATTTTTCCCCCTGGGAAAGATGCCCTGGCCTTCAAATGGTGGATGGATAAAGGACTGTACCGAATTGGACAATACTTCATGGTGGCGGGCCCTTTTTCTCTCGGCCACTGTATACACAAACTGGACTTACCTAGTTCGGAACTTTTTAGGTCTCAACAAATTGTCCACTTTCTCCACTCCCTATGGAAGGACAAGCCTCTACCCCCAAAGTTTACTGATTACGAAGTATGGTGTGGGCAAGCCATGGACCAGAGGGGTGGGATATCCATTATCTACATGTCACTTATCTCCTCACAATCCAAGGAAGCTCATATGCATGCCTGGGAATCCGACTTTAATTTCCAGTGGGAGCTGAACAAATGGCAAACAGCTTCCTTTACTTCTATGAAAGGGATCCTCAATACGGCACTCATGGAAGCTAGCCTTAAAGTACTCATGCGGTGGTATTACACCCCTTCTAGACTAGCCTCCATCTTCCCGACGGCGGACCCCACGTGCTTCAGGGGATGTAAACACATTGGCACAATGGCCCACATATGGTGGGAATGCCCACGAATACGCCCCTTTTGGAAACGTATCTTCAAATTAATTGACCAGATGGTTGGAAGTCGGATTCCCAGGACCCCTATGATTGCTCTCTTAAATGATCAAATACCATTGCTCTCTAGACCCTCTAGGAAACTAGCCCACTTTATCTTATTAGGGGCCAAGCTCACTATTGCTAGGGCTTGGAAAAAAACGACGGTTTCGTTCTCTGCTGCTAAACGGAAAATTTCCTGGATTATGTCGCAAGAAAAGCTATCTAGTATACTGTTAAATACGACTGAAAAATTTGACTTGGTGTGGGAACCCTGGGCCCAACTGACAGGGGTCTCCTTGGTCCCCCCACAAGGCAGGAACAATGCAACCCATGTGTCTTAGGCGTTGCTCTTCTTCCTCTCTCTCTCTCTTCTGCTCATTCTGAGCTTTCCTACTTTTCCTTTCATGTTTCCCTTTTCTTTCCTCTGACCATAGCTATATTAGACAAGAGGTCTCAAAATTTTTCACATTTGGCAGAATCGTCATCATTCGTACCACGCTTTATGCTAATTGGACTCATGTTCCTAGCAATACGTAGTTTTTTTTTATCTCAGACCTAGGTTATGTCTCTGCCTGATTATAGGGCTTCGGAGGTTGGGTGGGGTCGAGGTCTCCCTGTCCGGCACAGCGTGTTCCCGTTAGGGGTGTCTGGTGGGGGGCACTGGACCCTAGCCCACTCTTTTGAGTAATTCTAACCCTATATCTAACTTATGGATAGCTGATACTCTTATAGGATCTAACACTGTCGGGTGCTTAGATGTCCTCTAATGTATTGCCATGTTATGAGACCTCATCTTACGTGTTATGGTTGATATGTTCTAATGTTTCATGTTTGTATGATTACTGCATTTTCTGAAATAAAAACTTTTCGAAAGCAAATATTAGATTTAGGTACACTTGGCACTTGTTTATGGGCACACAACTGTATCAATATAAATATAGAAGGGACGGTTTGGTTTGCCCAGGGTTAGAACAGTCCCAGTCTGGCTATCTGGCAGCTTCCAGGAAATGTGCAGCACTCCAATAAGGTGTCTCTCCCCCCAACTCCTTCTCCCACGCCTCCCTCCCGACGTCCGTTTCGTCAAAGAGTGACTTAGTCATGGGGAACGAGCGACTAAGTCACTCTTTGACAAAACGGACGTTGGGAGGGAGGCGTGCTGACGCCATCGCTGTCTAGGACGGGTGTCTACAAGCCTGCCGGCTTACTTCATTTTACATACCTGCGTTTTTAAAGATTTTAAATGTAAGTGCATTACTTTTTTGTATAATAAATTGTTTCCTGAAATTGAGTTACACTATGGTGAGCTTTCTTTCCTTGCTGAGATCGTGATTGCTGCCTTTGGACTGCCTATCGATTTGGGACTCCCTGGTTTGCTCTCAGTGTATTCGCAAGAGGTCATCTGAGGTCTTAATGCTGTGTTGATACTACAGGCTCTATATCGCTTGCCTTCTGGTAAGCGCATATGCTGTATGGTGGTGGTTCACTCATTTGGTGGTGTTTTGTGTTAATCACAGAGAAGATAATTCACTCATAGAATTTTCTGTCACCTTCATCACTGGACTTTAATATATATATATATATATATATACATATATATATTTTTTTATTATTATTATTTCATCTATATGAGTATTTTGTTTTTTGTTACTTGCTGGGTTTCATCTAACATTTTTTGCACATAGCAATATTGCATCATATATTTGTTGTATTGGTTTATATGGTCACATCAACAGTCACTCTTGATATCATATGTTTTACATTTTATTTAATTTGTGCGCAGCTTCCATTCTATTATAACTATGTTCTCTGAATACCAAAAAAGTCACAAAGAAGGCAAAAGAACCACCTTTGGTGGAAAAAGATAAAAAAAAAAAAAAAAGAAGAAGACAAAACTCCTTTCCTTGAACCACAACCGCTAACACCATCTATAATTATTTTTTGTCAACTTAGTTGTTTTCTGTGTTTTGGAATGCTACAAAAGATATTTAATGATTTTACAGGGCTTCTAGAGCTGAACCGGCTTGTAAGCCTCAGGGTGAACAACATGAGCCTCTCCATGTGTGGGTGATCTATAACTTCTCCTAGCAGGGCACGCTGGAAAACTTTCTGAAAAGCAGCTGGACAGAGCAAACAGTTGGCAATAAGTCTTATAATTCAGCTTTTGGTTGGCTGTGTAAAGCTTAATCAATTTGAGTTCTGGAAAACATTGTTACTGACAAAAAAAAAAAACAATATCCTAATCTCCCAGGAGAAAAATCCTCACATAAAGTTGTACAGGTATATTTATCTATATAACTCTTCTGTCCAAAATGTATCCATGCGAACATGCACTTGCAGTGTGGTTCTTTCTGAGGAATAATTACACATCTTCTCAATTAATTATCTTTTTATAAAATTAAAAATACCTTATTGTACATCTTTCTTATTGTTTATCTTGCTAAGATAGAAGACTCAGAGGAACAGCCGGCTATGCCAGGAAACATTATAAAATGATGACCCGGGCAAATAAAAGAAAAGAACTGAGTTTTTTTTTATTATTACCGTAGATATTTGATATTCCACTAGTGACAAGGAAATATATTTCAGCTTTTTCTAAATCAATTTTAGATGAAACATTCAATGCAGCAGTAGATATAGCTTTCATCTAATTTCTGCATTCGGCAGAACAAAAAACGCTGAAGGCCTTCCCCTATCATCCATTATGCCCTGAAAATTCAATTTGAACTCACATTATGTACTTTACATTAATCTGCATTCTGCCAATTCATGCTTAGTGCAGATCACATGCATGACTTCCTTATTTTGCGGGGGTTCAGTTGTACAAAGAGCTCTATTGAAACGCTAATTAAACTGAAAAAAAAAAACACATGAAAAAGTTATCAGCTCTATCCATTTTGGACAAGGTGCTAACTTGTGCTAGAGTCTATAGTGTGCTGATGGCTGCGAGTTCTCGGTAACCCCTTACAGGGTTATTCCTTAAAATAAAGAGCAAAATACGATGTACAATAGCAAATAATTAGGATTTTCCTATCAATAATCTGAGCAGTAAAAATCTGATTGTCTTCATCTTTTTTCATCATTTGTAGCATCTTAGTGCTGCTGATCTTGTGTAGCCTTTTTGTAGCCACCTCCTATCTACATGCAGTACATGTATGGAATTTTTCAAACCTCCTGATTCCCTGATTTTCAGATTTCCTCATGGTGGCGAGTGATCCGGGCAAAGTTTGGCTGGATGAACAACATTTGAAGAACCCTGGTGGAAGTTTGCAAACATGAACATAGTGCCTAACCCTATTAAAATCTATGAAAGCTGAATCTTGTAATTTTACTTATTTTTTTACCTACTTTAATTTGCAATCTTTTTTTTTTTTTTTTAAAAGGGGGCTTGGGTAACCGTGCACTGCCATAGATGCATGTATCAATAAAACATTTTCTTTTTTTTTTAAATGCTGTTTAGTAGTGGAGAATTTTTAAGATGATATAAAGGTACACAATAAAAATCCACAAATCCTTTAAGGGCTTGTGTACACTTGCAGTCAAAGGCGGTATAAAAGTGGTTGAGCAGTGGTTTTACCGTCCTCCCGGCCACCCACCTAAATGTAACACAACAACTGTATAAAGTTGTACACATGCCTTGCCTGCAATCCTTTGCTTTATGGTCACATATACCCCCGGGCAGTACCATCACAAATTTTGACCAATAGCATGCTTTGGAGATGCATTAAACCTGCACCGAAAGTGCAGTACAATGTATTTCTTTAAACCTGTAAGTGTATGCTTATATGCAGGCCTCACAGAAGTGGGTCTAAGTCCTATGGGGCTGTATATTTGCATACTTGTGCTGGAAGCGGGCTGCACACCATGCTCCCAGCACAAAGACCAGGCTCTCACCAAAAGCCCTGGATCCCATACAAACAATTGGGAACTGGGGAACCCAGTTCCCAATCACCTGATCACTATGTTAGCCTCTGATTGGCTTTCACAGTGATCAGTCGTCATATAGCCACCCCTGTGTTTTTTTTTCTCCCTTTGTATGGAGAAAAAGATACATTGTATTTTTCTAGAAGACAAAAGTGTAAACTTAGAAGTATGTGTAAAAATAATAATTAAATAAATACATAAATATAAAGAAAATAAGCTAGATCACGGTTTCATCTAGTCATAGGTCAGGGTCAAAGGTCACTGTCAATGTATTTTAGGTAGGAAGAAACAGGCTTTTCTAAATTAGTACCAGTGTCAGTGAGTTTTTAGTTGGGATAAAAAAAGCAAAATGCTCACTATTGTTTCTGAGCCCTCCTATGGGTACAAACAACAAATAATATGCACATATGTGATATTTCTGCAATCATCAGGAACAGGAGGATTTATTATAGCTTGTTCTTTGACAATAGGTTATGGTAATAGCAAGAAAAATACAGCTAAATGAATACATATATACTGTGTGTGTATATATGTATGTGTAATATATATATATATATATATATATTTGACACCAAATGAAAGTTCAATTTGTCCTGAAAAGAAACAAGGTATAGTTCACATGTATACACATAAGTACAGCCCTGGCCAAAAGTTGTTTAGTCTGCTGCTTCAGTGTTTTTAGATCTTTTTGTCAGACGTTACTATGGTATACTGAAGCATTACAAGCATTTCATAAGTTTCAAAGGCTTTTATTGACAATTACATAAAATTTATACAAAGAGTCAATATTTACAGTGTTGACCTTTCTTTTTCAAGACCTCTGTAATTTGTCCTGGAATGTGGTAAATCAAATTTTGGGCCACATTCTGACTGATGGCAGCCCATTCTTGCATAATCAATGCAAATTTCCTGAAAGGTTCATGCAGTATGCGGGACCAACATGGGAGAGCTCAAAGGGGAGATGCTGTTTCCCCATTTATTATCATTGGCAGGTTGTCATTGGTTACTGCGGCAGTTATATGCACAGCAACAGGTGGTGGATTGTATAAATTTGGCAGGTTGCCAAAACCTGCGAATCTGGAGCAGATGTAAGGAGGAAGTCTGGCCGTTACCCGCAGACCCCTTCAAAACAGGACCGGGACTCTCACCCTCCCTCCCCATTTCTTGAATTCTGTCATAGGTGTTGTTTAGTGGGGGAATAGTCATCCAGCATTGTCTGGATGGACACTGTGTCTTATATTAATTTATTATAGCCAGGATGGCTTCATAATTTAATTTAATTATCGTTAATTCAATTATCAGGTTACCTCTTGAACAACAACGTGGCCTATAAATAATTTGCCAAAATAAATAAATAATTGTTAAAGAAAGAAATGTTTTTTTTTTTGTATTGAATAATCCCTTTGTGCTAGCCCATGACCATGGACCTATAATTTTTATGTTGGGAAGCAACCCCGCACATGCATAGTCTCAGGATGCTTTACTGTTGGCATGATACAGGACTGAGGGTAGCGCTCACCTTTTCTTCTCCGGACAAGGTTTTTTCCGGATGCCCCAAACAATCGGAAAGGAGATTCATTTGAGAAAATGACTTTACCCCAGTCCTCAGCAGTCCAATCCCTGTACCTTTTGCAGAATATCAGTCTGTCCCTGATGTTTTTCCTGGAGAGAAGTGGCTTCTTTACTGTTCTTCTTGACACCAGGCTGTCCTCCAAAAGTCTTTGCCACAGCTGAATCAACTGTAGGAGACGGTCCTGGCGCTTGCTGGAGTTTCCTGGACATCCTGAAGGCTTCTTCACAACAATTGAAGCTGTCATAAAAACCGTTATGCCAGGCAGCCTGGTGGCGCGCGCCGGCGCGCGCTAGTGTGCGCGTTCCTGCGGGTGCGGGCTTGCGTGCGCGCGTGCGTGCACGTGTCCGGGCGCGCGCGCGCAGTACTTTGAATACACCTGTGTGCGCTGTTGGCGCCAACCAGCCTACTTAATCAGGCAGCACCTGTTGGCCAGTGCTGCCTGATCTTCAGCTTCTCAGAGACCTTGTTCCTGTGTTTGTATCCTGCAATACCTTGTTTGATCCTGTGACCCGGCTTGTCCCTTTGGAATTCCTTGACCTCCGCCTGCCCGATGACCTCTGCCTGACTAACGATTCTTCTGCTTGTCCCTTTTGTACCTCGCCATCGGAACACCGCCAAACCCTGAAGGTATCTGGATTATCTCACTTTCTATTGAGAGACTTGTGCCTGCTTCCTATTCCGCACCTCCCTCCATCTGTGTATCCCGCATACCTGCACTCCATCTTGTCATCAGTGGGGCTTATACCCGGACTTACCACATCCTCTGGATACCCTGCATACCCTTACTCACCTCACCCACCAGTGGAACCTCCATCTGTGTATTCCGCATACCTACACCCCATCTTGTCTCCAGTGGACTCTCCTCACCAACACCCGGACACCCTGCACCAGGCTCTCATACCCTTCCTAACTCTCGTGCCTCCTGTACCCATCTCCAGGGGCCGTGAGTGGGATCCGTACGGGAGACCTCCCCTCTGCCCAAGTGGACTCGCCAGTCAGGTACGTACCAGCGTGATAGAAGCTCTCTCCTTGAAGTTCTTGGTGATCCGATAAATGGTTGATTTCGGTGGAATCTTAGTAGCAGCAATATCCTTGCCTGTAAATCCCTGTTTGTGCAAAGCAGTGATGACTGCACATGTTTCCTTGCAGGTAACCATGGTTAACAGAGGAAGAACAATAATTTAAAGCATCACCCTCCTTTTAAAGCTTCCAGTCTGTTATTCTAACTCAATCAGCATTACAGAGTGATTTCCAGCCTTGTCTTCATCAACACTGACATGTCAGCTGGTCCTTTTGTGGCAAGGCTGAAATGCAGTGGAAAGGTTTTATTTTATTTTTTTTGGATTAAGTTAAATTTCATGGAAAAGAGGGACTTTGCAATTAATTGCAATTCATCTGATCACTCTTCATACATTATGGAGTAAATGCAAATTGCCATCATAAAAACTGAGGGAGCAGACTTTATGAAAATAAATATTTGTGTAATTCTCAAAACTTTTGGCCAGGGCTGTAGATATGTTCAGTTTTACTAACACATGTCAAAGTTGCAAAACTGTGTTCAGGCACTAGGATTTGCTTTACCTTCAGTCCTGAATGGTAAAAAGTGACCTTTTCAGATCAGATGGGGTCCTTTAGCAGTGGTGGCAATAATCTCAATATAAATGGGTTTACAAACAAAAGCCATGTCGGGATCTGCCATGAGGGTTATTTATGAAAGGCAAATCCAGTTTGCACTGCAAGTGCACTTAAAGTACACTTGGAAGTGCAGTCGCTCTAAATCTAAGGGGTAGATCTGAAATAAGTGGAAGCTCTGCTGATTTTATCATCCATGCATGTGCATGCTAAAATGCTGTTTTTTATTTTCCTTGCATGTCCCCCTCAGATCTACAGCGACTTTACATCCATGTGCACTTTCAAGTGCACTTGCAGTGCAAAGTGGATTTACCCTCAGTAAATAACCCCCAATGTGTGCTGAAATGGCCATTTGTAGTGTGTCTGAAAGCCTGTGTGACAGCTTGACAATATAAGAGTACAATATAGGGTACAGGTATAGCGTGATGTCACCACAAGGAACTTCATGAAGGAAGCACAAGATATTATTTTAAGGAAAGGTGCAGATTTAAAAATGGGTCTACATCTACTTTAAATCACTAAAATAAACAAAAAAAAAGTGCTTTATTTATGGCATGATTTTCTATATGAATAAAAAAAGGAGAAGAATGTATTTTGGTTCTAATGAAATGGATTAAAGAACAAGCAAAAGCAAAAATTAAATCATTCTATGTACTGCAAATATTAGTAGGGAAACATTTGCTGAAACTGTCAGAATGGCCATTCTATTTATCCATCGATTGAAGCAAGGTTAGTCTAGGACTCTAGGCTTTCAAAGGGGTTCTTGACCAACTTAATTTATGGTCACTTTGAAAATATGGATACAGGCAACCAGTGGATGTAGTTAACTGAACAGGTAGTTGAGTCAGTTAAAAGAAACAATTTTTATGTTTACAGTAAACCTTTAATGAAAACCCACACCCATCATTATTCAGTATATATGTTTTTTTTTGCCACTTTTGCCACTTTCACTATAACAAGTTGCGTAAACAGTGCTACTTTTTGGGTACAGGTGGGAAGAGTTCCCTGTAGATGTATTTTAACCACTATCCACCCACGCTATAGCCGAAAGACAGCTACAGCGCAGGGTACCAGTGCCAGGAGGGCACCCATAGACATCCTTCCGTGATCGCACTGCTCACATGCTCCAGCACGGCGTTCGGCAGCGTGCTCTGTAATCATTGAGTCCTTCGGACTCAGCTGATCACAGATCAGGGTAAAGGGCCAATCACAGTGGCCCATTACCATATGATCAGCTGTCAGACAATGACAGCTGATCATGTATCAGTAAACAGAAGCCGGTTATCTGCTTTTTTTCTCCTCACGCCGATAGCGACTTCTGTTACAGGGACATCGGTCTCAATATTGCCCACCAGCGCTGCTAATCAGTTCCCACCAGTACTGCTAATTAGTGCCCACTTATTTTGCCAATCAGTGCCCACCAGTGCTGCAAATCAGTGCCCACCAGTGCCACCTATCAGTGCTGGCAATCAGCGTCCATCAGTGCCTCATGATAAGTGTCACCTATCAGTGCTGCCTATCAGTGCCACCGACCAGTAGCTAACAGTGCCCATCAGTGCCACCTATCAGTACCCATTAGTACTGCCTATCAGTGCCACCTCTCCGTGCTGCCTATCAGAGCCCATCAGTGCCAATTATCAGTGCCCATAAGTGCCACCTATCAGTCCAGCCTCATCAGTGCCGCCTTATCAGTGCCCATCAGTGACGCTTCTTCAGTGCCACCTCATCATTGCCTATCAGTGCCCATTAGTGCAGACTCATCAGCGCATATCAGTGAAGGAGAAAAATTACATATTTGCAAAATTTTATAACAAACTATACTTGAAGTTATTGTAGCCGTATAACAAACTATGAATTTTTTTTTTTTTTTTTTCAAAATGTTCTGCCTTTTTTTGTTTCTTTAGCAAAAAATAAAAAACCCAGTGGTGATTAAATACTACCAAAAGAAAGCTCTATTTGTGTGAAAAAAAATGATAAAAATGTTGTTTGGGTACATGGGTTGCATGGCCGCGCAATTGTCATTCAAAGTGTGTCAGAGCTGAAAGCTGAAAATTGGCCTGGGCAGGAAGGGGGTATAGGTGTCCAGTAAGCAGGTGGTAAAAGAGTCATGAATCAAAACATGTAACAGCTTTTTAGCCCCTAAAGTTGTCTTTCAGGACAAACTGAACATATCACAAAGTCCAAAATTCCATTTAAAAAAAATGTTTTCTTTGCATATTTGGTGGGATAGGACACTTTGGAATTTCTCCCTTGCAAATCAGTATATTGATTCTCTACATATAACATGCTTAAATGATGGATTGCAATTTCTATACCTTTATCATTTTTAGAATTGTAAATTCAGTAAATGTAAGTGAATAAAATACATTAGCAAATAAAAACTACAACAAAAAAAACTAAAAAAATATTACCATAGATGGCTTAAATTTCAGCTGATTGTTGAGGTCACCCAACTCTTGTCAAAAGAGCAGGGTGGATTGTCCAATCAGATGCAGTCACTGTTTTGGTATTTTGACAGCGGAAAGTGCCTGCTTTCAGAATACAATAACCAGCTGGGGAGATACCTGCATCTACACTGTTTAGTGTGGATGGGGGAATCCATGAGATTTTTCTTGTTCAGTCCAAGAGCTCAATGAGCAAAATCTATGCTTGTATGGCAAGCCTTATGGAGGGCATTGAAATAGAGGATAGATGAATTCTTATCTTTGTTCCTTTGGTTTTGTGGTTGAGTTATAAGCAAGCATTCTATGTAAGGTTAGTTGAGGTTCACATGGAATTTTGAGATGGCAGAACATATAAAACCTGTGTTGTTAGGACAATGTCCCACTGATTGTCAAATCTCTCTCCTGGCAGAGGTGCCAGATAGGAGGGAGCAATATAACACATTGGCAGCTCCGCACAAAACATTGTTGGGGATAACCTATTCCATCATTAAAAAACACTTTCATTTTGCATTCTTTATTGACTTAAATGGATTTCGTCAAAATTGCCAAATTTTTCTAAAATCTCAAAATTTTCACAGAATTTCTGGTAAAATATAAATCTCTCAATATTAGTTAATCTCTTTTTGTCATTTGTTGTTTATTTTGCCTTACTTATACAGATAACATAGTATCTGATTTACTAGGACTTTTTCAAGTTCACAAACAAGTTCAAATCTGAATACATCAAAGAAACAAAATAGCAGTGATACATTATCATAAAAAATAAATCCAGAGGGAGTATGGATTCAACTCCAGCTATATGAATGTCACAAACAAAATAACCAGTAAATGTAAATGTAAATTTATACTAACCTTCTTTTCACTGTTATTCCTCCCTTTCTGCTCTGACCCTACAGATGTCCTGTCAAGGTCACTTTAATGGTGGAAAATATGCTTTTAACATTTAGTGTATATTTTTTTCTGACATAATGTAGCTATTCTAATGGGAATAAAGGTTAAACCAGTTTTTAAAGAAACAGTTCTGCTTTAATGTGGCATTTGGATTATGTGGTTATAAACAGCATTATCAGAAACCTATAGTATCAGTATAAAACCTAAACTATAAATTGAAATCATTTAGAATAAATATTATATATATATATATATATATATATATATATATATAGGCAAGAAAAGTATGTGAACAACTTGGAATTGGCTGGTTTTCAACACCATGGAGAAAGCCGCTGCTCTCCAAACAAAACATTGCTGTGTGCCTGAAGTTTGCCAAACAGCACCTTGGCAAATTGCAGCACTACTGGGAAAATGTTTTGTGGACCGATGAAACAAAAGTTAAATTGTTCAGGTAGATTACTCAGCACTATGTATGGCGCCTTACTTTTTCCTCCAGAACTGTGAATGTTTAAAGGGGTTGTAAAGGTTTGTGTTTTTTTCACCTTAATGCATTAAGAGGAAAAAACACCTGGCAGTCACTGGCCCCCTAGTCCCCCGTTTTACTTACCTGAACCCCTTCCTTCAGTCGGCGGGGACACGATGTCTCTCTCTCCACGGGCTCCCGACTCTTGATTGGATAGATTGATAGCAGCGCAGCCATTGACTCCCACTGCTGTCAATCAAATCCAATCCAAAAACCGGGGCCAGGTCCAGCATCCTGTGTCTATAGATGCAAATTCTGGATTTGGGAGGGCGCCTGCAAGGTTCCCCCCTCTGGGAAGCACTTCCCCGAGGGGATTGTCAGATGTGGGGAGAAGCAGCGAGAGCCCCCGGGGGACCCCAGAAGAGTAGGTTCGGGCCACTCTGTGCAAAATGAGCTGCACAGTGGAGGTAAGTATGATATGTTTGTTATAAAAAATAAAAACCTTACTTTTACTTTAATGGGTGTTTTCACAAGAAATGAAAATGGTTTGTGTGTGATTAGCTTAATGACATTATGTTTATGTATTGTTGTGACTTGTGATGAGGATTAGATCACAGTTTATGGCATATTACTGCATAAAACCAGTTCATTCTAAGGGGTGTACATGTTTTTTGCCACTGTATATAAACTACCGTGCAAAAGTTTTAGGCAGGTGTGAAAAAATGCTGTAAATTTTAAATTCCTTTAGAAATCAAAGTGTTAATGGTTTATTTTTTTTATCAATAATCAAAATGGAAAGTAAATGAACGAAATCCAAATCAATATTTGGTGTGACCACCCTTTGCCTTCACAATAGCATCAATTCTTCTAGGTACACTTGTAAAAGGTTTTTGAAGGAACTCTGCAGATAGGTTGTTCCAGACATCTTTCCAACACGTCTCTTTATTTAAATCCAGATGTTCAGATTTCATGATGTTGAGATCAGGGCTCTGTGGAGGCCAAACCATCACTTCCAGGACTCCTTGTTCTTTACGCTAAAGGTAGGTCCTAAAGTGTTTGTAACCCTAAAAAAAAAGAGATCCTGTTCCCTTATAGCAGATTAAACAGCACAGTGCTTGTGCTGCCTAATCTGCCCCTCTCTAAACTGTAAAAAACCTGGTTGATCTTGCCACTTTCTGTGTCCCCCTCTGTGAGCTGACTACGATAATCATGGCTGCTGAGCCCTGACCACCATTGTCAGCTCCATGTCTGTGTCTATGCTCCATCCCCCTCCTGCCACGCTAGCAAAAATAAAATATTAGAAAATGTCACTGCCAGCCCCTCTATTGTATCTAGTCATAACACATAGGGTTCCTGTTTTATGAAAACGAAGCTTGTAAATACCTTTTTAGAGTGATCCTCAGGCTGGTCATGTGACTCTTGGCTGGTCTTCTACTCCTATCCCCAGGCTACAGCAGGAGGGGCTGAGCGACCATGGGACTTCCGTTGCTGATGTCAGAGGCAGATCTCGGCCCCTCCTGCTGTAGCCTGGGGATCGGAGTAGGAGACCGTCCGGGAGTCATGTGAATGACCTGAAGATCGCTCAAAAAAGGTATTTACCAGCTTTGTTTTCACAAAACATTAACCCTGTGTGTTATGACTAGTTATAATAGAGGGGCTGGCAGTAAATGATATGATTGTGGTAACAACCACTTTTAATGACATTGGCTGTATGTTTGGGGTCATTGTTCTGCTGCAGAAAAAATGTGAGCTAATCACATGCCTCCCTGATGGTATGGCATGATGGATAAGTATCTGCCTGTATTTCTCAGCATTGAGCACACAATTGATCCTGACCAAATCTCCGACTCCATTTTCAGAAATGCAGCCCCAAACCTGTAAGAAACCTCTACCATGCTTGACTATGCCTGCAGACACATATTGTACTGCTCTCTAGCCCTTTGGTGAACAAACAGCGTTTTGCTACAGACAAATATTTCAATTTTTTGACTCCTCAGTCCAGAGCACCTGTTGCCTTTTTTCTGCACCCCCAGTTCTTATGTTTTTGTGTATAGACACTTAGCCTCATTTCCAGGTTGAAGGTATGGCTTTTTTACCACAATTCTTCCATGAAGACCACTTCTGGCCAGACTACTCCAGACACTGGATGGTCCCACTGCTTTCTGCCAGTTCTGTGCTGATGGCACTGCTGGTCATCTTCCAATGTTGAAGGGAAGTAAGCATGAAGTGTCATTAATTAGCTTTATTACGTTTCCTTGGCCAACCACTGCATCTATGTTCCTCAATGTTGCCCATTTCTTTGTACTCCTTCAAAAGGGCTTGAACAGCACATCTTGAAACCACAGTCTGCTTTAAATTCTTTGCCTGAGAGAGACTGAGCTGATGCAGTATAACTACCGTGGGTCTTGTTGGTGTGCTCAGTCTTGGTGTATGACTTGTGACATGAAACTGTCTTCCACAACCTAAGTAGCAGAGTTTGGCTGTTTCCCACCCAGTTTTAGGCATCCTACAGCTGTTTCTGTGTTCCAACCTGCATATGAAATTGATGATCATTAGCACCTGCTTGGTATAATTGGTTAATCATACACCTGACTCCTAAATCCTACAAAATCCCTGACTTTGTGCAAGTGTAAGAACTTATGCTGGTTTGTAGCTTAAGGGTAGTCACACAACATCTGGGGTGACAAGGTCCGCCATCACTGCACTATGGGCTCCCCCTCTGTCATTTTTCTCCCCACCTATGGAGCAGTGTGACTGACCAGTAAAGACATCACCCAGGGATTTGTTTCCCCACAAAGCGCAAGTGACCGCATTAGAGATAGGTGGTCACTTGGTATGGTATTTTTTGCCATTGTTCATGACCTAATGTAATTCTTACAAGAACACCATTCTTTAACACAATCTCATTACACCTATGAGTTGCAACAATGCACACATTATCCCCATGCATGGCAATGCATAATAAATGAGTTGACACACAGTGGTGACGAATATTTTGAATCACACCCTAACGCACTAAGGCAATGCATAAGCATTGTAACACATTACAATACATGGCAATAAACCATAGTGTGTTGCAGCAAAAATTTGCTGAAGTCCACTAATTGGGAGATTTTTATGCATTGATATCAATGGGCGGACTCAATGCAATGCAGGTTAATGTGTGACCTAATGCACATAAACATACATGCAATAACACACTATCCTAATATAAACGGGCACTTAGAGAAACCTGTTCCAAGAGAAATACATGTGCCTTCTTTCTAAAAACACGAATTATCAGGCTGTCTCTGCAGCAAATTACACTGAAGTCAGAATTCCTGATCTTCATATTTGCTCCAGGTCAGAAAATTAGAAAGTATGGAATCCATTGGATCATCACATCAACCAGGCAATTCATATTTTCAGAAGGAATGGTCTGCATTGAAAGCATTGTACCTCTGGTTTCCTTTTAAACCAAAATTCAGTCTTGTGCCATGTACATCTCCTCCAACTGACAGACATAGCCAATGCAGGGTCTCTGTTGTGCTGGACAGAAATGGGCATTGCAGGAGGCACACAGGCATAAATTAGTAGATACCACATCAGTGTACATGCTTAGAAGTAAAGTCCTAGCTATAGGAAATGATAATCATTTCCGTAAATCAGGTCCCTAGACTGTTAGGGTGCACAACAAAAATGCATAAGTATTATATAACCAAACTTATGTATGTCCTTTTTATTATACTGTACAGTATGTTATCATTAGAGCTTTCATATAATGTTGATTGTAGAGCTACCCCCATAGGGGCCGCTGGATTTAAGGCCTATTTCCCCCTCACAGCACCCACAGCCAAACAAAAGGAATGTACCACACTTTTTCTGATGGCTCAGGAAACAGGTAGGGGTTTTGGTTGTATGTGTTTATTTTGGAACATAGAACTTGGATGGGAATTGGGGTACATGGGATGTCTAGAACTGACAAAATTACAAACTCCAAACAAACAGTTGAAGACCTGCTAAAGTCTCTGGCTGCTATATTCCAAATTGAACTGTGCTGCACATCGGTGGGAGTAATGGTGCAGCTAAAACAGGGGGATAAAAGTCCCAAAATTGAATGTTGAAGACACAGCACCTGGCTGTATTGCATGGCACCCGGCTGTTCTAGGCCCAATCTTAGAGGTGTTAGGGTGCTCCTGCCTGCCTTGCACTGCATTTAAGCTACCACCGGTGACCGTACATGTGAGGTATTGCAGTTCACTGTACTCTCCTTTGAGTGTATGCCTGGCTTGTGCTCACTCAGACTCCTTAGGTAGCTTTCAGAATCTAGAAGGCTGCTGTGCTGGCCTTTTGCTGAAAAGGCTGCTACTGGCTTTGCTTAAAGTCTGCAGCTATGCCTAGCTGAGACTATAGCTGAGTGATTTCCTGGAACTTCCTTTCTCTCTCTCCTCTGCTCCTGCCTATTTTTTTCTGCCCCAGTGGGGGCAGAGCCCCAAGCACAGGGGTCTCCTCCAGATGGCTGGAGGTCACCTCCAGAGGACTCTGCTCCCAGACTGTCGTGCTTCAGAATATTTATGGGCTGCTTCCCCAAAATCTAGGCCCGCCTTCCCAGGGATTGTTGGAAACTCCATAAATATTCAAACTGCATTCTCTGTCCCTCCACCCACTATGTTCTGAAAAATTCTAGCAAGTTCTAGAATTCGGGAAGTAACAGAGCCACAGAATTTGAAACACTGCCCCATCTCTTATACACAATTAACCCATGCTCCTCTGCCTACAAGGAAGCTAAACTAAATGTACCTAAACTAGCTATTGTAATGCCGCGTACCCATGACTGGACTTTCCGGCAGACTAGGTCCGATGGTCTTCCCGACGGACTATCGACGGAGTTCCGACGGACTTCCGAACGAACGGACTTGCCCACACACGAACGGACTAAGTCCATTCGAAAGTCCGTTCGTTTTGAAAGTGATAACGTAAAACGGGACTAAAAAAGGAAGATAGCCAGTAGCCAATAGCTGCCCTTGCATCGTATTTGGTCCGTCGGACCAGCATACAGATGAACGGTTTCCCCGATAGGTATTGAGTCCGTCAGACAGATTTGAAACATGTTCTATTTCTAGGTCCGTCCGATTTTTTTTTATAAAAACGATCGGATTATCCCACACACGATCGGAATGTCCAACAGACTTATCCCGTCGGACCTAGTCTGCCGGAAAGTCTGGTCGTGTGTACGCGGCATAAGGGTTCTACAATAAGAACATTTTAAATAGCTAGCAGGGTATCAGCCTCCAGTAATTACTTGCACATTAGCACTGAGCCTGGAAGAGGGATGGTCAGTACTTAATTCACCTTCATTGTACAATGTTGCCCCTCTAACACTGGAAGTTCGGTTTTGATTTCAATAACTTTCTCTGTCCATATGTTTTTCGGAAGCATTTAAATGTAGTTTGGAATTTCACTTATATTTTTTGTGATATGAAGGTATGTCCTTTTTGAAACAATTAAATTCTACAATCTGCCTAGAGCATGTATTTAACAATAACTTGCTTTTCACACAGGCATTTTCTGAGCACCACCCGCTATCAAGCGATAGATCACTGACCCACTCTCTCTTAGGATCACATCCACAGTCAGAAGCATTCTGAGTTGATATCATACATTTCTACTGAGGTAAAGTTTAAAAGAGATAACAAACCCAAGTGTGGAGAATATATATTGACAGCTCTGTGAAAGGATAAATGATTCCACAGAGCAGAGATACGTAAAATGTACAAAACATAAAAGGGACAGCCCTGAGCAATAGTGTCAATTGGACACCATGGAGAATGGTGATCTAGAAGAGCGAGCTGCATTCAGAGGTCACCCAGTGCACAAAAAGATGGTATAAGACGTAGAAATATGATTGCTTGGCCATATTTATACTTCTTTTAAAAGATTAATCTCCCAGCTGTGCTGATTCTGCACTTCAGGCAAGCTCAGGAGGCCAGAGATTCATTGTATTTAATAATTGACAGTTCAATAGAGCAGTGATGGTTTTTAATCTGAAACCAATTCACCCTCTGTCTCTGCATCACTGGGTTCTTCTATGGATAGTGAGATTCTGTAAGCAAACGCCACAGGTTTGTCACCAGTATTAATTAACTGTGTTTTTGCTGGGAGGGCTATCAGAGAATTGAAAGTACTTTATTTTTTTATTAGCTACAGATGATATTATGTTCAGCGCCTTACAATACAGGTGAAAAGAAGAATAATCTTTCCTGTTAAGCAAGGTTTATTTCATTATACTTATCATGCATGAAGTGGAAATTGCTGCAAGGGCATAGTTCTTCAATGGCTGTAGCTGACTATACACTTTTATTTACTGCATAAACCTATATTTTGATTGGAAAAGCAAAAAACCTGTGAAAACATTCTACATTGGTTTTACCGCAAGGCTCTCATAGACCTTTTAAAGGCAACCATAATTAGCATTCTTGCTGCCTTCATTTTATACTGTAGGTATGACAAACCCTTTCATACTGGATCCAGCCCTTTGGGGTCTACTCATTATTTATTCAGTGGGTATTTTACCCAGTTTTGTATAGAAGTCAATGTAAGTCGCTCCAAAGTCGCCCAAAGTAATACAGGAACCTTTTACTAAGTCGGAGCGATCTGAGTCGCTCTTATTAGCACGGTTCTATTGCACTGCATGGAACGCGACTTGTCAGGCGGCTAAGTCGTCTGACAGGCCACCCCTGTGTGAACCCACACTTACTATTTTGTCTCTCATTGCTTCTCTTTCTTTCTAGATAAGATTGGCATCTCAGGTCATTTCTTTTATAAAACCAATACTTAGTTATATGTCTGCTACTGTTACACTGGATGTTTGTATCCTTTAACTTCTATATATGAACATTTGCAGCAATTGTTAAATAAACCCAGTGGATTATGTTTGTTCATATGGTTACTATGGTGATGAATTTTCTGTACATAGGTCACCTACGTTTGCTATTCAATGTGTTTTATTACTGACTGCCTGTGGAAGAGTGAGATTTTGTTCAAAAGATTGCTGTTCTATTATGTAAAATAAAAAGTCTTAATTCTTCAATAAATATATATGTTATATTAGCGAGAGAGATGCACTTATGTTGCATATATATTTATTTATTACAAGTAAAAATACAGTATCTACAATGTACAAAGTAAATAGCAATGAAGTCAAATATCACTTCATTAAGCTCAGCGCTGAGAATATCACTTTGACCTGACAATCCAAATCAAATATTATACCTACTGTATTTATTGGCGTATAACACGCACTTTTTCACCTTGAAAATCGGGTGCAAATAGTGTGTGCGTGTTATACGCCAATACTGCAATTTGGAGGGCATTGATGGGCAATTGTGAGGCTGTAGATGGGCACTGGTCAAGCTGCATTGATGGGCAATTGTGAGGTTGCAGATGGCATTGATGGGCAATTGTGATACTGCAGATGGGCATTGATCCAGCTGCATTGATGGGCAATTGTGAGGCTGCATTGATGGGCAATTGTGAGGCTGCAGATGGGCATTGATCAAGCTGCATTGATGGGCAATTGTGAGGCTGCAGATGGGCATTGATGGGCAATTGTGAGACTGCAGATGGGCATTGATGGGCAATTGTGAGACTGCAGATGGGCATTGATCAAGCTGCATTGATGGGCAATTGTGAGGCTTCAGATGGCATTGATCAGGCTGCAGATGGGCAATGGTGAGGCTGCATTGATGGGCACTGACCCTTATTTTGCTTCAAAGTTCTTTAATTAAAATTTTATTTTTTTTCCTGAAACTTCCCTCCTAAAATGAAGGTGCGTGTTATACGCCTGTGCGTGTTATATGTCGATAAATACGGTATATATTCCCATTGAATACACCCCCCTCTCTCTCTCTCTCTCTTTTCTCTCTCCCCTCTCTCTCTTCTCTCTCTCCCCGCTCTCTCTCACTCTCTTCTCTCTCTTCTCTCTCCTCTTTCTCTCCCCCCCACTCTCTGTCTCTCTCTCCTATCTCTATCTCTCTCCCCCTTTCTCCCCCCTCGCTCTCTCTCCATCTCTCTATCTCCCCTCTCTCTCCCCTCTCTCTTCTCTCTCTCCCCTCTCTCTTCTCTCTCTCCCCTCTCCCTCTCCCCTCTATCTTCGCTCTCTCCCCTCTCTCTCTCTTCTCTCTCTCACCTCTCTCTCTCTTCTCTCTCTCACCTCTCTCTCTCTTCTCCCTCTCTTCTCTCTCCCCTTTCTTTCCCCCTCTCTCCCCTCTCTCTCTCTCGCTCTCTTTTTTGTAAATATTTTATTATATCTTTTCATGTGACAACACTGAAATAACAAGAAATAACACTTTGCTACAATGTAAAGTAGTGAGTGTACAGCTTGTATAACGGTGTAAATTTGCTGCCCTCTCAAAATAACTCAACTCACAGTTGTTAATGTCTAAACCGCTGGCAACAAAAGTGAGTACACCCCTAAGTGAAAATGTCCAAATTGGACCACTATTATTTTACAGCACTGCCTTAACTTTGGGTATGGATAAGCCAAACACCCCCCGATTCAGTTCGCACCAGAACCTGCGAACAGACCTAAAATTTGTGTGAACTTTAGAACCCTATTAAAGTCTATGGGACTCGAACGTTCGAAATCTAAAGGGGTAATTTTAAAGGCTTATATGCAAGTTATTGTCCTAAAAAGGGTTTGGGGACCCGGGTCCTGCCCCAGGGGACATGTATCAATGCAAAAAAAAGTTTTAAAAACGGCTGTTTTTTTGGGAGCAGTGATTTTAATAATGCTTAAAGTGAAACAATACAAGTGTAATATTCCTTTAAATTTCGTACCTGGGGGGTGTGTATAGTATGCCTGTAAAGGGGCACATGTTTTCCGTGCTTAGAACTGTCCCTGCACACAGTGTCATTTCTGCAGGAAAAAAAGTCATTTAAAAGCACTCGCGGCTATAATGAATTGTCGGCTCCCCGTAATACAGAGAACAGTCATTGATAAAAAAAAAAGAAAAAAAGCGTGGGGTTCCCCCCAAATTCAATTACCAGGCCCTTCAGGTCTGGTATGGATTTTAAGGGGAACTCCACGCCAAATTTTTAAAAAAAAAATGGTGTGGAGTTCCTCCCAAAAATCCATACCAGACCCTTTATCCGAGCATGCACAACCTGGCAGGCCGCAGGAAAAGAGGGGGGGGGGACGAGAGAGTGCCCCCCCTTTCCTGAACCATACCAGGCCACATGCCCTCAACATTGGGAGGATGCTTTGGGGGATGAAACCTGCTTTAGATCAGAGGGGGCGGGGTCAACCGTACATCACTGGGGAAGCCCGGCTTTCCCCTTGCGTCAAAGGGGGGCAGGGTCAGGTGACGGATGGCCCCGTCCTCCTCAGCTAAGACCTTATCAGGCTGTCGGGATTCTCGCAGTATCTCCGCGGAGACAGGATGCGCTGCGCTGGACGTCATCGGGAGATATCACCCATCGCTCGACCCCGGAGAAGAGATCACCCACCGCTGGAATCTTTTTTTTTTTTTTTTTTTTTTATTTTTAATAAAGGACTTATCCCAACGGTGTATTTTTTTACAATTATTTTACACTTTCTTTGTGAAATGGTAGGGGTACAATGTACCCGTTACCATTTCAAACAGGGGGAGGCCAGGATCTGGGGGTCCCCTTGTTAAAGGGGGCTTACAGATTCCGATAAGCCCCCCGCCCACAGACCCCCACAACCACCGGCCAGGGTTGTGGGGATGAGGCCCTTGTCCTCATCAACATGGGGACAAGGTGCTTTGGGGGTCACAGACCCCCAAAGCATCCTCCCAATGTTGAGGGCATGTGGCCTGGTACGGTTCAGGAGGGGAGGGGGCGCTCTCTTGTCCCCCCTCTTTTCCTGTATGGATTTTTGGGGGGAACTCCACGTCATTTTTTTTTTTTTTTTATTTGGCGTGGAGTTCCCCTTAAAATCCATACCAGACCTGAAGGGCCTGGTAATTGAATTAGGGGGGAACCCCACGCTTTTTTTTTTTTATCAATGACTTTCAATGACTGTTCTCTGTATTACGGGGAGCCGACAATTCATTATAGCCACGAGTGCTTTTAAATGACTTTTTTTCCTGCAGAAATGACACTTTGTGCAGGGACAGTTCTAAGCACGGGAAACATGCGCCCCTTTACAGGCATACTATACACACACCCCAGGTACGAAATTTAAAGGAATATTACACTTTTATTGTTTCACTTTAAGCATTATTAAAATCAATGCTCCCGAAAAAACGGCCATTTTTAAAACTTTTTTTTGCATTGAAACATGTCCCCTAGGGCAGGACCCAGGTCCCCAAACAATTTTTATGACAATAACTTGCATATAAGCTAAAATTAGCACTTTAGATTTCTCCCATAGACTTTTACATTTGCCGCGAACATCCCAAATTGTTCGCTATTTGGCGAAGGGGCAAAAAGGCAATGCAATTTGAAGCTCATCCCTACTCTTGGGAATGGAGCTCACTAGAGCTTCACAGGTTGCCTCTTCCACCTTTCGTTTGAGGATGCCCCACAGATGTTCAATAGGGTTTAGGTCTGGAGACATGCTTGGCCAGTCCATCACCTTTACCCTCGGCTTCTTTAGCATGGCAGTGATCATCTTGGAGGTGTGTTTGGGGTTGTTATCATGTTTGAATACTGCCCTGAGGCCCAGTCTCCGAAGGGAGGGGATCATGCTCTGCGTCAGTATGTCACAGTACATGTTGGCATTCATGGTTCCCTCAATGAACTGTAGCACCCCAGTGCCGGCAGCACTCATGTAGCCCCAGACCATGACACTCCCACCACCATGCTTGACTCTAGGCAAGACACACTTGTCTTTGTACTCCTCACCTGGTTGGCACCACACACGCTTGACACCATCTGAACCAAAAAAGTTTATGTTGATCTCATCAGACCACAGGGCATGGTTCCAGTAACCCATGTCCTTTGTCTGCTTGTCTTCAGCAAACTCTTTGCAGGCTTTCTTGTGCATCATCTTTAGAAGTAGCTTTCTTCTGAGATGACAGCCATGCAGACCAATTTGATGCAGTGTGCGGTGTATGGTCTGACAGACTGACCCCCCACCCCTTCAATCTCTACAGCAATGCTGGCAGCACTCATACGTCTATTTCCCAAAGACAACCTCTGGATATGACGCTGAGCACGTGCACTTAACTTCTTTAGTCGACCATGGCAAGGCTTGTTCTGAGTGGAACCTGTCCTGTTAAACCGCTGTATGGTCTCGGCCACCGTGCTGCAGCTCAGTTTCAGGGTCTTGGTAATTTCTTATAGCCTAGG
Organism: Lithobates sylvaticus; assembly: GCA_028564925.1. Taxonomy (NCBI): domain Eukaryota; kingdom Metazoa; phylum Chordata; class Amphibia; order Anura; family Ranidae; genus Lithobates; species Lithobates sylvaticus. Next base: position 422,222,079 of record CM053028.1, on the reverse strand, counting down.
CCATCTTTAAGTTCTTTGCCATGAGGTGCCATGTTGAACTTCTAGTGGCCAGTATGAGAGTGTGAGAGTGATAACACCAAATGTAACACACCTGCTCCCCATTCACACCTGAGACTTTGTAACACTTGATATCACATGATATCGGGAAGGGTAAATGGCTAATTGGCCCCAATTTGGACATTTTCATTTAGGGGTGTACTCACTTTTGTTGCCAGCGGTCTAGACATTAATGGTTGTGTGTTGACTTATTTTGAGGGGACAGCAAATTTACACTGTTATACAAGCTGTGCACTCACTACTTTACATTGTAGCAAAGTGTAATTTCTTCAGTGTTGTCACATGAAAAGATATAATAAAATATTTACAAAAATGTGAGGGGTGTACTGACTTTTGTGAGATCCTGTATATATATATATACCATGGATGAGTGACCTGTGCAAAGTGACATACTGGTACATAGTAGCCTGCTTCCACGTTTAGGGCAAACGCATGTGTGCACCCCCCTCCAACCACGACTGTAATTGTACACAGCAGGAGACTGTCAGCAAAACCCAGCCAATGATTCATGACTGGGACCTGCTGATCAGCTGTGTCCAATCATAGTTCAGAGCCCTGTGTTGACAATCAACACAGAGCTCTGTACAGAGGGAACAATTTCTCTGCTTCTTATCCCTGCAAAGCAAAGCATGGATAGCAAACAAAAAGATATGTTAGTGAAAGCAGCACACATTACACACATATCACAATAATTTCATCAGGGTACCATTTAATACTATTTGATGTAAAAGCTTAATTCTAGTTTATTTAGACTAGACTATCGGGTCCAGGTAGTCAAAAAGTGTGGTAAATTAGGATTTCTCCACAGAGGGAAATTAGGGGAAAACCTGCTTGGGCTAGACAGCCTCAGTCCCTGAGTCATGGTCCATGCCCTTATCACCGAGCACATGGAGGCTGTCAGTGGATAGGGAGCTCTCAGGCCCCTATAAACCAGGTGAGAAAGCGCCTCATTTGAACCTACACAAGCAGTGTCCAGAGGCACCGAGGCATCATCCCTAGGAGCGGTCAGCCAGCGGTGAGCCAAGGTCAATTGGCCAGCTAGAAAGTATTTGTGGAAGTTAGGTACCACAAGGCCCCCTTCCCCCCATGGCTGTTGTAGTATGGCTAATCTAAGATGGGGGATGCCCCCCTGCCACAAAAGGAGGAAATCATACTGTCTAGTGATTTAAAAATCGACACTGGAGAGTTCCTGAGGGTGTACAATATTAAGGGTAGGATTTTCATTTTAATCAGGTTTATCTTCCCAATGAGGGACAATGTGAGATTTTTCCAAGTGTGAAGCCTCTTAGATAGGATGACAAGCAGAGGGGAAAAATGAAGGTTAATAAAGTCAGCCACTGAGTTTGAGATCTGGAGTCCTAGGTACTTAATTTGCGTTACCCATTGCAGGGAGTTATTGGGGTCAGCCTGTCCAGGTACGGAATGAGAACGCAGGGGAAGTATTTTGGAATTAAACGCATCCCATACTACAGGTCTGCCTGGCGAGCCCACATTGTGATCTCAGTATTCCTTTAAATGTGGAGAGATCAGTGCCTCCACGAGGACTCCGTCACCCAACCCAGATGCAGTCTCCAAGTCCCACGACTGCCGCCCCGGCAAGACTCATCAGTATCTGCAGGGGGTGTGATCTGAGAGCCCCCCAGCCAGGTAACAGACCTCTGTAATCTGGGGCAATAGAGCTGAGTAGGGATGGGCCCGGTGTTCGAATCAAACCCATGTTCGAATCGAACATCGGGCGTTCGCCCGCTCGGCGAGCCCACAACTATTTGGGCCGCTCGCATCAAATTTGTGTGATGCGAGCGGCCCGCAATGCACTGCGCCAGTCGCAGTGCATTAATGGCTGATGATTGGCCAAGCACTGTGACCCGCATGCTTGGCCAATCATAGAGCCAGCGGCGAGGAGAGCAAAAATTGGACACAGGCAAGATGCCTGTGGCCAATTATAGCTCAGGGGGTTTAGTACACGCCCCACATTATGAAAGGCCACCGCGCCGGCGGCCTCATATATTGTGTTCCAGTGTCAGTATTATTATGTGCTGCTGACTGCTGACATTATCTGCTGTGATTCTGGGGATTAGTGTGTGCGTGCTGTTAGTACAGCATTGCAGTATCACATCTGGGGGGTGTCTATAGTATGCCTGTGAAGGGGCGCATGTTTCCTGTGCTTAGAACTGTCCCTGCACAAAGTGTCATTTTTGCAGGAAAAAAAGCTATTTAAAATCACTCGCGGCTAATGAATTGACGGCTCCCGTAACACACAGAACAGTCATTCATTGAAAGTCATTGATAAAAAAAAAGTCATTGATAAAAAAAAAAAAGCATGGGGATCCCCCCAAATTCAATTACCAGGCCCTTCAGGTCTGCTATGGATATTAAGGGGAACCCCGGCCAAAAAAAAAAAATAATGGCGTGGGGTCCCCCTCAAAATCCATACCAGACCCTTATCCGAGCATGCAACCTGGCAGGCCGCAGGAAAAGAGGGGGGACGAGAGCGGCCCCCCCCTCCCTCCTGAACCGTACCAGGCCACATGCCCTCAACATTGGGAGGGTGCTTTGGGGTCCCCCCCAAAGCACCTTGTCCCCATGTTGATGAGGACAAGGGCCTCTTCCCCACAACCCTGGCCATTGGTTGTGGGGGTCTGTGGGCGGGGGGCTTATCGGAATCTGAAAGCCCCCTTTAACAAGGGGACCCCCAGATCCCGCCCGCCCGTGTGAAATGGTAAGGGTATCCCTACCATTTCACCAAAAAAGTGTCAAAAATTGTAAAAATGACAGGAGACGGTCTTTGACAATTCCTTTATTAAAATCTTCTTTCTTCTGGTCTTCCTTCTTCCTTTCTTCATCCTTCGGTTTCTTCATCTTCTCCTTCCGGCATCTTCTTCCATCTTCTTCTTCCATCATCTTCTTCCTCTGATCCGCTTCTTCTTGCTCTGGTCTTCTCGTCCGGCATCTTCTTCCACGGCGTCGGTGTCTCTTCTGGGCTGCTCCGCGCATTGGGAGGCTCCTGCTGTGTGAGGCTTTGCTGTGTCTGACAGGTCTTTTATAACAGAGGGCGGGGCCACCTGGTAACCCCACCCCCTCCGACGCACGGGGACGTCATGGGGAATTCCCTATGGCTTTCCCCATGATGTCAAAGGGGTGCGGGGTCACCAGGTGGCCCTGCCCTCCGTTATAAAAGACCTGTCAGACGCAGCGAAGCCTCACACAGCGGGAGCCTCCCATTGCGCGGAGTGGCCCAGAAGAGACACCGACGCCATGGAAGAAGATGCCGGACGAGAAGACCAGAGCAAGAAGAAGCGGATCGGAGGAAGAAGACGATGGAAGAAGAAGATGGAAGAAGATGCCGGAAGAAGAAGATGAAGAAACTGAAGGATGAAGAAAGGAAGAAGGAAGACCAGAAGAAAGAAGATTTTAATAAAGGAATTGTCAAAGACCGTCTCCTGTCATTTTTACAATTTTTTACACTTTTTTGGTGAAATGGTAGGGGTACTTTTGTACCCCCTTACCATTTCACACAGGGGGGGGCGGGATCTGGGGGTCCCCTTGTTAAAGGGGGCTTCCAGATTCCGATAAGCCCCCCGCCCGCAGACCCCCACAACCAATGGCCAGGGTTGTGGGGACGAGGCCCTTGTCCTCATCGGCCTAAACTGAGGGAAAAATAAAAAATTTTATACATTTTTGGGGGATATTTATTATAGCAAAAAGTAAAAAAGAATGCTTTTTTTTCAAAATTAGCGCTCTTTTTTTGTTTTTTTTTATAGCGCAAAAAATAAAAAAGGCAGGGGTGATCAAATACCACCAAAAGAAAGCTCTATTTGTGGGGAAAAAAGGACGTCAATTTTGTTTGGAAGGCAAGTCGCACAACCGCGCAATTGTCAGTTAAAGCGATGTAGTGCCGAATCGCAAAAAGTGGTCTGGTCTTAAGCCAGCAAAATGGTCCGGTCTGAAAGTGGTTAAACACCAGCCACAAGAAACTTCAGTGGGCCAAAATTGGCAACCTTTTCCAAGACCTGGTATAGCACTTCACGCTTGAAAGGGGGTGGAACATATATGTTCACTATTGCCAGTAGCTGGGATTCAATTGCAAGGACCAATAATGTATATCTCCCTTGGGGATCAATTACCACTTGCTCAATAGAACATGACAACTTCTTATGAATTAAGATAGCTACTCCCCTGGCATATGAGGAATGAATAGCTCTCTGTATCCAGTTCCTATTTAGGGACAATATTTTGCTGCCTGTCTCTTGTAAGAGGACAATATGTGGATTCTGGGATTTAAGCTATTGAAGGCCTAACGAGTGTTTGAATTTGGAGTTTAATCCATAGACATTCCATGACAGGAGTTTGAGATCACTCATTAAGTAGGGTCGTGTATATCACTGGGACAAGAGAAATCCAATATAGAGAGGAGGTCTCAGAGGGGAGAACCTGGAAACAGAGAGCCACAGAGCATCACATAACAGCATTTACATATCATACAGTATACTGTACTAGACAAACAAAAGACCCCCCCATTTGTGTAAGCTCTGCAGGCATAACACAAATGGGAGGGAAAAGGATCCCAAAAGAAAAAAGTTTGAAAAACAAAAAAGAAAAAGAAAAGGGGAAAAATAGTCAGAAAAATTAACAGTTGAAGAACCCAACTCCCTGTTTGCTCCAGGCGAACAGAACCAACAAGGGAAAAAAACGCCGGAGAAACTTTAGTCCCAAAAACACAGTGGACATTAGTGGATTGTTCCGAGAGTTCATCCACTCAGGAAAGAGTCGTGTAGATGTGTAGGTAGTTCAAAACCTCGAGGACAGTACCTAAGATTCCCGCAGTGAACGAATAGATGATCTTGGATTCTTCAGCACAATTCGCTCATCCAGGAAGTCGGTTGCAGTAGAAAAACAGGGCTCTAATGGAAAACCGCAGCAGCAAGAACCACAACTCCCAGCACCATCACAGCAAGAAGGTAAGTAATCATGTGCCCCCCAGCCCTCAGGCACGAAGCTTACAGAACAGGTGGCTTGACAGCAAGGCTAGGTAATGGAATCCAGCCAGTCGACTGCATGCTCAGTGGACTCAAAAATTTTTGTAAAGCCATGATGGATAACCTTCAAGCAGTTAGGATACAGCATGTTGTACACCAGGCCCTTCTCCCGCAGGCTTCTGCAGACATCTGTAAAGGAGTGCCGCTTTTTCTGTAGATCTGGAGAGAAATCAGGATACAGGTGTATGACAGCATTCTCATACTTCAGCTCAGGGTGTTTGTGAGCCTCTGTTAGGATCAAGTGCCTGTCTCTGAAGTTGAGCAGCCGGACCAGAAAAGCATGTGGCCTCGCACCAGCAGGCCTCCGACCAGTGGGCACCCTGTGTGCCTGCTCACAATATACACTGGTGACAAGTGTTGCAGGCCTAGGATCTGTTTGAAAAAGGCCTCAGCAAACACCACAAGGTTTGGGCCCTCCTCACCTTCTGGAAGCCCAACTACCATTGTTGCGCTGGTATCCTTGTCTACTAATGTGTATTAGCATTTATAATGAAAGTCTATGGATGTTTCTATGGCTTAGTGTTTGGCGCCATCTAGCGGCCAAACACTGATAGTGGACTTATAGTGCAGCCATTGCGGAGCACCACCCCGATCTATTGTATGAGTGACCTGACGGTGCCAGAGACACAGTGACTGGATTGGAGGGACCCAGAGACACTTGTTGAGCATCGGAGGACCGGGTTCACCTAGCGGAACGGAGTGACGGAGACGGCTGACATAGAAGCAAGCTGCAAACAGTGGACCAAAGTTACCATACCGAGCTTTTGATCCAGTTGGTGAGCGGGTGGCGGCCCACAGTTTATTAAACTTTTGCACCTAGTCAGACTTATATACAGACCTCGCTGGGATCCATAGTCCTATGGAGGAGGAGTATAGCAACTGACACTAGGCAGGCATAAGACCTACTTACTATTGCATCTCAAGCATTGTATTATAGTTATGGAAGCAACACCAGGATCATCCTTAACTCAACTTTAATTACTTTAACCTTTGGATTACAAATTATAAGGAATTATCACAGCTAGCCGAAGACAAGAAGACTAAAGACTGAGTACTTTAAATGAGATCTCACACATAGCTATAAAAGAAGGGGTAGCTCCCTTGTAATTATATTGTTTATGATTGTGTAGCACTAACCCCCAAAGAAGCTGTTGGTTTTATTTGGGCTTACCGTTACCTCACTTACTTGCTTCTCCGTCTTGGGGATCCTGTGGAAAGTGTCCCAAAGTAATGTTGAGACTGACACTGAATCCTCTTTTAGAAAGAGAAGACAAAGTCTCGTAAAAAAGGGTAGAGGGTTAGGGGTGAGTTCAGGTACCTAAGATTTTAGGGTGAAGATACTAGAAGAATCCAGAGGATATCACTGTTCCAAAAACTGGATGCAATTACCCCCCAGGTAGACCTCTCTCACTAGGCCTAGCAGCCGGTGGGATGCTCGGTAAAGTCTCTGCCACAGACTTGTAGGTTACACTTTAGCGTCACTGAGGGATTGGATGAACTTTTAGAGAACTAACATACGGTACCAGTTTCTCTCAGCCAATCCGGCGATACCGTATGCGTGTTGATCCAGGTTGCGTCCTGTAACTAAGTCTCCAGGCTCTGTCAGAGAAGCCAGCCTTGCGCACGGCCTTCTCCTGAGCGAGTCCTCCCCTGGGGTACTTCAGTTGCTGGGCCTCTCCCTTCAAATGAGATGGCAGCGGACCTTCCTCTGATCAGTAGGCTCCGAACTTCAGTCAAGCCTGTCCCTTCAGTTGCGTTGCCTCGGGCTAGCCAGCCTCGAGATGCAGGATGCATAGTTCCGCACCCCAGGCCAGGAGGACCATAGGGCTGGGTCAGGAGGACCACCAGAACCAAACAGACAGAAAATAATCCCCCGCCAACATGGCGTCGGTACCTTAAATACCACCCCCCAGAATGCACAGCAGGAGAACACTCCCACTGGGCTGGTTCTGAGAGATAAGTGTCATTAAATGCATCCAGCTAGACTGCATTTCTACCCTTGCCGGTGGTGACAGCGACACCTGCAGTCAAGGAGAACCCAGTGCAACCCAGCTGGACTGGTACTGAAACCAGAAATTTTGTAAAATTATCCTGAAGCCCAACTGTGGCTTCAGGCAACTTAATTTTCATAAACAATAGCGCCTGCTCGTCAGGAGCTAGCGCTACAATTGTTATATCAAAATTCATTGTCCTGTCATTCTATGTTGGGGTGACAGCACAATTATTGTAATCACCTATTTGTCAATACTTATAGTAAAATATACTTTGGTTAAGTACCCCGTTGTGTGGAGTATTGTTTTCTCCCCGCAGGTGGAGCCAGTGGATCCTGAAGTGCCAATACAGGTATATTGTGTTATATTATATTGTACTGTATTGTATTGCACCACAGCTGTGTCAAGGGGACTGAGTCAAGTTAGTGGGATTTATTAGCAGAGTGCAGGCCCAAATCAAACCAGCAGCTCCTTCGGGGGTCAGTGCTACATATATGTATATAGAACACATATATGCACACATAAAAATATATAGTTATTATTTATATCAATCTTTAAGCTTGCTGTTGCTGATATTAGGAAGAAAGAAGCCTCCTTCCTCATATCACAGCAGCTTATCACCCATATTCTCCACCTCTAGTTTGGAGAATCTGGGAGGAGATATTTTACAGAGATGGCCAGTGAGATCTTCAGAACTGGTCATCTGTGTAAAAGTGAATGACAGAAGTGTATGTCTTGTATGTCTCGACTCCCCATCTGTTGTGTAGTATATTTATTAAAAAGTAAAGATTACAGATAAAATAGTAAAAAGCTTCATCCAAATGCCAGTAAAACGATTGTCATGACAAATAAAACAGTGCACTTACAAAGAGAGCTGCCAAGAATGGAAGTGGCGGGAAGACATGCCACATCATGTTTTATTGCAAGCTGCCCATTTCTTTTCTTTAGCTCTGACCCCCTTTTATGTTTGCACACTGGTAACTTTTACATTTCTTTTTTACAGTTTTCCATTGCTTTGTAAGGGTCAGTTACATTAAAAAAAAATTATATCCTCAGCCAGCTGCTTAGAGAAGCCCAAGCCTGGTCAGTATAACCTCATAAGGCTTGGGTTTTTTATGGAATTTATTAAATTTTAGGAATGCCATTTCCTAAATTCAGTTAAAACGGAAATAAAACCACCGATTTACCTGTTTCCCAAAATAGCTGCATTCAAGGCATGCTGTGAATTATAACTGTTATAGTTACTAGAGGTTTTAATTCTGCTTTAAAGTGATACTAAAGTCTAAGTTTATTTTTCTTTAAAAATAACATACCGACTAAGCCGACCCGAATATAAGCCGAGGCACCTAATTTTACCACAAAAAAAAATGGGAAAACTTATTGACTTGAGTATAAGCCTAGGGTAAGAAACGCGCAGCTACTGTAAGTGGAAAAGAGGGTCAACAATGCCCATTTTCAGCCTCACTGTGCCCAATTTGGGGTCTCTGGACCCAAAGGGTCCCGGAATGACATTGCGGCAGATAGACACAGTTGACCGACTTTGGGGCCCTGTATCTTGGGGCCACTTGGTGCTAGAAACCCCATCTTTGGATATGGTGTAGTGCTAGTTCCACTGGGTTACTAGCACCAAGTGGCCCCGAGATACGGGGCCCCAAAGTTGGGTCAAAAAATTTCATTCTCTGCTGCAGAAAAGTGCTTGACTCCAGTATAAGCCGAGGGGGGCATTTTCAGCACAAATAAAATGTGCTGAAAAACTCGGCTTATACTCGAGTATTTACAGTATATGTTATACTTACCTGCTCTGTGTAATGGTTTTGCACAGAGCAGCCCAGATCCTCCATTTCTCTGGTCCCTTGCCAGTATTCCTGACCCCTCCCTACTGCCCTCACAGCAAGCAGCTTGCTATGGGGGCACCCGAGCTTAGCCACTGCTCTGTGTGTCCATTCAGACATGGAGCTATGGTTCAGACCCACCAACTCTCTCTCCTCATTGGCTGACTGACTTTGATTGACAGCAGTGGGAGCCAATGGCACTGTGATGCTGTCTCAGCCAATGAGGAGGGAGAGTCCCAGGCAGCCGAGACACTCCTACAACATCGCTGGATCGAGATGGGCTCAGGTAAGTATTAGGGGGGCTACTGCACATAGAAGGTTTTTTTTATCTTAATGCATTAAGATAAAAAAAAACTTCTGACTTTAAAACCACTTTAAGTCATTAATATTCTGAAACGCTATGGATCAGCTAGAATGTTTGTACTTAACACCTATGGCATAATGCCTCACAAAGAAACTGAATGTTTTAAAAGCTTCCATCTGTAGCGGGGTTCTACCCCTTTTAGGCTTAGAGACTACATCTCCCAGAATTCCCCAGGCCCCAGGGCTGCTGACTTCCGCCCGGGAGGCTGCTGGGGGAGATTATAAAAGGGAAGAGCGGAGACCGCCTCTTCCTCTTGGGACACTTCCTCTTCTGAGGCCTGACAGGACTGGCCTGCCTCTGCTGACAGAGCGTGTGACGCGAAGATTGCAGCCAGCAGAGACACCTGTGCGGACCGGAGCTGAAGGCCTGAAGCCTGGGCCTTGCAGCCGATGGAGTGAGACTCTCACCCCTCAGAGTCCACAGCAGCGGAGCGGAGACTTCCCCTTACTGTCGGTCGGACGGAGCTGATGACCGGAGTGCAGGGGCTGTGACTGAGGAGACCGGACGCCGCCATTGAAGAGACCAGAGCCGCCATTAGAGGGACCGGATCGGAGGACGGTACCCCAAGGATTGGTGAGAGAGCCTGTAGGCTCAATCCTGCATTGACACACAAGTTTTATGCCTATTGAACTGCCTAGGCGCAATTTACTTCAGAGCAGCAATGTTACTTTTTGTGGATTACAAATGACACCATTTAAAGCTACATGTGCACCACCTCTACGGATTTATTGCCGGTGAAGAACACTGTATTAGTACAAGGACTGAGCTCTATTACTAGGGATCAGGCCTGGTCCGTTAGGTAGGCAGAGATAGATTTATGGCACCTCAGGGGTGCATAGCAGACGGTCGCCACGCTGGGCGCTCCGTTTCCCCATTGCTAGTTTGATATACCTGTGTACATGTTTAAAGTGCATATTGCAGGGACCTGCTAAAGTATTGTGAGATATATGTTCAAATGCATGTTGCTATTCTTTTTTCCTTACTGCAAAGTAAAGCCAGTTATTCTTATTTCAGCAGTCTGCTTGTGAGTTCATACCAATTACACTTAGAGTATAAGCTAAGTTTTATGTGCATAGGGACGTACCCCTTTACTAACTGTGCCAGAGCGGGTAGAGCCAAATTGCCGGGGGTTGGTGGAGCTGTACTCAGGGACCCAAAACAAACCAGCGGCTCTCTTAACTGGGGGTAGCGCTACACGTGGGGGCTCGTATTCCGGGATCCTGAGTCAGCGGGAAAAGCCGCCAGAAGGTACCGGCATGGACCCAATAGAAGTGGGACGGTGGTCCGCAACATGGGCCGCTGACCCGGCCGCAGCAGCAGTTATTGAACTGCCAGGGATATGGCAGAGAGAGGCAGTGAAGCAGCTCATAATGTCATTATCCCCATGCCAGAAGTCATGGATAATGGACATGAGAAATGATGCTGGGTACACATACGCCTTAATAGAATGGAAGGAAGAGACTCCAGAGCAGTTCAGGAGCCAGAGCATACAGGCACCGAATGGCCAGGCCTACCAAGTGCTGCATGCGCTGCCGCGGAAGGGAGACTACTCTCCTATGAAAGCCATTCTATCCCCAAAGAAGGAGGAGCAGAAGGGCGCGGAAAGTCCCGCACCCACACACACTACTCTTAGTGCAGAACTGTGTGCTGTCCTAGGGGAAATTGTAACCCAGTGCAGAAGAGACCCCGGGGATTACCCAATGTCGGGATACAGGAAACTCCGGATGTTTTCAGGGAGGACACCTGTACCCTCGGGAGAAGAGGGATTTGAAGAGTGGCTAGATGGTGCCACGCAGGCCCTAGAAGAATGGGAGGTCTCAGAGGGCCGAAAGAAGCAAAGGATTGTTGAAAGCCTAAAAGGACCTGCCTTAGAGGCCATACGCAATCTGAAGACAAGCAAAAAGGATTGCACTGCCCAGGACTACATAGACATCCTGGAAGGTGTGTTTGGTGGGACAGAAAAAGTCACAGAACTTACCTATCAACTGGAACACTGTTACCAGAAGACAGGGGAGAAGCTGTCAGAGTACATGGGACGCATAGACAAGATCCTGCATAGGATTATCCTAAAGAAGGGGATAGATCCAGGGAAGGTAGATGAAGCCCGTGCCCAGCAGGTGATGAGGGGAGCCCAACCCTTGGACCCTGTCGCACTAATTCTACGCACCCGGCAGGATGGGAAGAGCCTGGACTACCCTGACCTCATCCGAATGGTCAGAGAAGAAGAGGCCATGTTGGAAGAGAAAAGGGAGAAGCAAGTGATGGGGTCTACAAAGTCTACAGTGGCCACGGTCAGGTCGGCCTTAACCCCTGAAAGAGACACAGAGGTAGATGCCCTGAAGTTGCAGATGTCCCAGATGATGGAGATACTGACCTCTCTAGTGGCGAAAGAGACGCCCAGTCCCAAGAAGGAAACAACCAGGAGGGAATTGTTTCCAGCTGTCCCAGCACCAGCATCCCCACCTGACTACGGTGAGATGATTTGCTTTAATTGTGGAGGAATTGGTCATATTGCAGCTGTATGTGCCAGTCCCAAGAAGAAGAAGGCAGAAAGCCGCCAGCCGGCGGGAAACGCCAAAGGGCCCCGGTGAAGGAGTCAACCGGGTGCCCATCACCTTCAGTGAGCTCCAAGAAGCGTAACAGGAAGAGAAAGCGAGGAGACCAAACCCCTCAGAAGGGGCCCAGGGATCCTCAACCAAGGTGCACTCCAGAGAAAGGGGGCAAGACCCCTCCGGAGAGACACAGCACCCCCAGACGTGAACTCTTCAAAGTGAGAGATAACAATATCCCTCAACGGGTTCACACTCCCACTAAGAGGGAGAGGATCAATGCATACCAGGCTCAAGAAAGGAGCAAGTGCAAATCAAGTGCTGGTAAAGCGAAGAGTCCAAAGAGGAGGACAGCATCAACTCAGCCCTACCCAGAAGAGCTAGTTGGTCCATCTCCTACTGTACCCATCCAGGTGGAAGGAGTGTACACGAAGGCCCTCCTGGACACTGGAGCACAAGTGACCCTGTTGTACAGGGACTTCTATGACAGATACCTGAGTCATCTGCCAATACAGAAGATAGAAGAGTTGGAGATAAGGGGATTGGGAACTCAGAGTTTCCCCTATGATGGATACTTACCCATAAGACTGACGTTTGACCCATCCGTAGCTGGGAAGTCTGAAGTGTTCGACACCTTAGCAGTGGTGTGTCCCCGCCCACCAGGAACCAGCAAGACTTCCCTGATCATAGGGACGAACACGGACCTAGTCAGAAGGCTTCTGACCCCCCTGGTGAAGAAAGAGAATCTTTCAACTCCCAAGATCCATCCCATGCTGAAGGCAGCCTATCAGCGGTTGGTCCTAGAGCAGAAGACCCCAAGTGAGGGGATAGGAAGGGTATGGAGGCTTGGAAAAGAAGGAGCAGTGTTACAGCCTGGAGAGGTGACCTGCATGAGAGCCACGGTAAAACTTACTTGGGAGCAGCCTGGCCCCTTTGTAATGCTGGAACCTGACCCAATGGAGGGTCACTCGGGTCTGGAGGTGATACCAGAAGTAATTTCACTGAAGGACCTGAAGAAGGCTAGAGGAAGAGTCCCTGTCAGTGTGAGGAACCCCACGGAGCAGCCCGTGGAGATCCCTGCCAGGATGCTTCTGGGACAGGTGAGTCCTGCTGTCCCAGTTGGCTGGTCAGAAGTGAAGGGGACGGGTGAAAGTGAAGATGTTTGGAAGAAACTCTCCATGGAAAACCCAAACCTACCTGGAGCTTGGAAAGAGAGAGCCAAGGCCCAGCTGACCAGATGGGAGAAGATTTTCTCCAAAGATGAGTTTGATGTGGGGTGTGCGAGGAGTGCCACCCACCGAATCCGCATGCAAGAGGACAAGCCATTCCGAGAGAGAGTGAGGCGAGTCCCGCTAGCAGATCTGGAGGATCTGAGGGAGCAGCTTGCGGAACTGAAGAAGACGGGAGTGATTAGGGAGTCCAGAAGCCCCTATGCCTCCCCCATAGTGGTGGTCAGAAAGAAGAATGGGTCATTGAGGCTCTGCATTGACTACAGAACTCTCAACAGGAGGACCATTCCTGACCAGTACACCACGCCAAGGATAGAAGATGCCTTGCAGAGTTTATCTGGAGCTAAGTGGTTCAGTGTGATGGACCTCAAGAGTGGGTATTATCAAATCCCCATGCATCCAGAAGATAGAGAAAAGACTGCCTTCATAACCCCAGTGGGATTCTTTGAGTTCAACAGGATGCCTCAGGGCCTATCTGGAGCTCCTGCTACGTTTCAACGCCTAATGGAAAGGACAGTTGGAGACATGAACCTCATAGAAGTCCTTGTGTACCTGGACGATGTCATTGTCTTTGGAAAGACTTTGGAAGAACATGAAGCCAGGTTGGAGAAAGTACTGAAGAGGCTCAGTGAAGAGGGACTTAAACTTTCTCCAGAGAAGTGTCGGTTCTATCAGTCTTCTGTGAACTATCTGGGACACATAGTGTCTGAAAAAGGAGTGTCTACAGACCCTGAGAAGTTGGAGGCAGTTACTTCGTGGCCAAGGCCCACAACAGTTACAGAACTTCGATCTTTCTTGGGGTTCTGCTCCTACTACCGCAGGTTTGTGGATGGATTTGCCCGCATTGCCAAACCCCTCAACGAGCTGCTGAAGACAGAAGGAGAGGAGGATGGAATGGGGCCTAGGAGGTCCAGTGAGTCAGTCCAAGACCAGTGGAATTCAAGGTGTGAAGAGGCTTTCAGAACCTTGAAGAGAAGTCTCACCACAGCCCCAGTTTTGGCCTACGCTGATCCCACTAGACCCTATGAGCTACATGTTGATGCCAGCCATGAGGGCCTAGGTGGAGTACTCTACCAGGAGCATGAAGACCAGCTACGACCAGTGGCCTATGTGAGCCGGAGCCTGACCCCCTCCGAGAAGAACTATCCCACCCACAAGTTGGAGTTCTTAGCCCTCAAGTGGGCAGTTGTTGACAAGTTGAGAGACTATTTGTATGGGGCCGAGTTTACTGTAAAGACAGATAACAACCCCTTGACCTATCTATTCACCACCGCCAAGCTGGATGCAACTGGACACAGATGGTTGGCGGCGTTGTCTGGATTCAATTTCAGTCTCAAGTACAGACCAGGGGCTGGAAATAGGGATGCAGATGCCCTGTCCCGAAGATCCCATGTCATGGTCGATGACTGGGAAGACTGGACTCAAGTGGCACCAGAAGGAGTGCGAGCCCTTTGTCAAGGGGCTGAACTCCAAGCCAGAGGAGGATCCAGAGCTGAAGAGATAGGAGTTACCACAGTGGGAGTCCCAAAGTGTTACTGTGGGGTAACTCAGCTGGCAGAAGAGTGTCTGCCGAAGCTGTCCAAGAAGGAGTTAAGGTGTGACCAATTGGAAGATCCCATGGGGAAATTGGTCCTGGAAGCCCTGGAAGACCAGAGTCCAGAGGGACTTCGCCTTCACCCTTCTAAAGAAGCTCGCCTACTGAGGAGAGAGTTGGACAAGTTACAGGTGCATCAGGGGGTAGTCTACCGAAGGGGCCCCTCTGATGGACCAGAAGACAAGTGGCAGTTGTTTCTCCCAGAGAAGCATCGAGAGACTGTGCTGATTGCCTTACATGACCAGCATGGTCACTTGGGAGCAGAGAGAACCTTCCAACTTGTCAGAGACCGGTTTTACTGGCCCTGCATGAGGGCCGAAGTGGAGGAGTATTGCCATTCCTGTGCAAGATGCATTCAGAGGAAGACATTACCCCATCAAGCTGCCCCAATGGGCCACCTACAGAGTGAAGGCCCAATGGATCTGGTATGCATTGATTTTCTCTGCCTTGAACCCGATTTGAGCGGATTGGGAAATGTTCTGGTGGTAACCGACCATTTCACTCGTTATGCTCAGGCTTTCCCAACCAAGGACCAGAAGGCCTCTACAGTAGCCAAGGTACTTCTGGAGAAGTACTTTGTTCACTATGGACTGCCACAGAGAATCCATTCAGACCAAGGAAGGGACTTTGAGAGTCGCCTGATCAGGAAGCTACTAGATTCTCTGGGAGTAGAGAAGACTAGGACCACACCATATCACCCTCAAGGTGATGCCCAGCCTGAAAGGTTCAACAGGACCCTATTGAACATGTTGGGAACTTTGGAAACAGAGAAGAAGCAACATTGGAGTCAACACATATCAGCTCTGGTGCATGCCTACAATTGCACCACAAGTGATGTGACAGGTTTCTCTCCTTACCGACTTATGTTTGGGAGAGAAGCAAGATTGCCAGTGGATTTGGCCTTTGGAATTTCTTTGGACCATGCCTCAGCTGCCTCCCACAAAGGATATGTGGACAGACTGAGGCGCAGTCTGAAGATAGCTTATGAAAAAGCTCAAGCGGCCTCTGACCAGAGGGGGGCCCGAAATAAGAGGAACTTTGATTTGAAGGTTAGAGTACAGGACCTACAGCCTGGGGACCGTGTACTGTTACGGAACCTAGGGATCCCTGGAAAACACAAGATTGCTGATAGATGGAGATCAGAACCATATATCATCTGTAGGAAACTTCCAGGATTGCCTGTCTACAAGTTGAAGCCAGAAGGAAGATTGGGGCCTTTGAAGACCTGGCATAGGAATCACTTGCTCCCACTCACTGAAGCAGTCAGAATGCCTCCAGCAAGAGACGCACCTGAATCTGTTTCCATTCTGGATACCCCCAGGCCTAATACTAGGTCTCAGACATCCCAAGCTAGGGGTGGACAGGACCCCCAACCAGAGGAAGAAAGAGGAGAACTTGAATGGCTATGGCCTTCCTCAACTCCAGGAAATTCTGCCATAGATCTTCCACCTACTGGAGATGTGGAAGATAGCACATTGAACCCAGAAGTCACAGAGTTTGTGCCATTCAGTGATGTGCCTGAATGCTGGGAAGACATCCCTGGTATCTACCCAGAACAAGAAGAAGATGTTCCAGAACCAGAGATGTTGCCAGAATGTGTTCCTGAAGAAGTTCCAAGAGAACAGAGAGCTCGCAGAGTTGTGAAGCCTCCCAAGAAGCTAACTTACCCCAAGATGGGAGAAAGTTCAGAGGACTCTGTTACCACAGCAAGGAGAAGTGCTGAGAGCCCTGACCCTTCCGCTGTCCATTTAGTGGAGGGCAACCCCAGCTCACTCTCTGGCACAGTTAAACAGGTCGCCCACACTGAAGTGACCTGTAGACAGGACAGCTCCCCCTCTCATGTTAATTGGTGGGAGGCTCCTCTGTCCAAATTATGTGAAAATGTTGTTCCCGAGAAAGTTTGTAGTTTGAACACTATCTTTGGGGACCAAAGATTCAAAGTGGGGGGAGTGTGTAGCGGGGTTCTACCCCTTTTAGGCTTAGAGACTACATCTCCCAGAATTCCCCAGGCCCCAGGGCTGCTGACTTCCGCCCGGGAGGCTGCTGGGGGAGATTATAAAAGGGAAGAGCGGAGACCGCCTCTTCCTCTTGGGACACTTCCTCTTCTGAGGCCTGACAGGACTGGCCTGCCTCTGCTGACAGAGCGTGTGACGCGAAGATTGCAGCCAGCAGAGACACCTGTGCGGACCGGAGCTGAAGGCCTGAAGCCTGGGCCTTGCAGCCGATGGAGTGAGACTCTCACCCCTCAGAGTCCACAGCAGCGGAGCGGAGACTTCCCCTTACTGTCGGTCGGACGGAGCTGATGACCGGAGTGCAGGGGCTGTGACTGAGGAGACCGGACGCCGCCATTGAAGAGACCAGAGCCGCCATTAGAGGGACCGGATCGGAGGACGGTACCCCAAGGATTGGTGAGAGAGCCTGTAGGCTCAATCCTGCATTGACACACAAGTTTTATGCCTATTGAACTGCCTAGGCGCAATTTACTTCAGAGCAGCAATGTTACTTTTTTGTGGATTACAAATGACACCATTTAAAGCTACATGTGCACCACCTCTACGGATTTATTGCCGGTGAAGAACACTGTATTAGTACAAGGACTGAGCTCTATTACTAGGGATCAGGCCTGGTCCGTTAGGTAGGCAGAGATAGATTTATGGCACCTCAGGGGTGCATAGCAGACGGTCGCCACGCTGGGCGCTCCGTTTCCCCATTGCTAGTTTGATATACCTGTGTACATGTTTAAAGTGCATATTGCAGGGACCTGCTAAAGTATTGTGAGATATATGTTCAAATGCATGTTGCTATTCTTTTTTCCTTACTGCAAAGTAAAGCCAGTTATTCTTATTTCAGCAGTCTGCTTGTGAGTTCATACCAATTACACTTAGAGTATAAGCTAAGTTTTATGTGCATAGGGACGTACCCCTTTACTAACTGTGCCAGAGCGGGTAGAGCCAAATTGCCGGGGGTTGGTGGAGCTGTACTCAGGGACCCAAAACAAACCAGCGGCTCTCTTAACTGGGGGTAGCGCTACACATCTTTAAAAACTTTATTTAACCAGTAATGGGTATCACTTAACCTCTTCCCGTCTGTTCTATAGCCAAAAGATGGCAGCAGCGCGGACCTACTTTGCCTGGAGGGCATCCATAGATGACCTCCCATGCTCTAGCGTCCTGCATGCGTGGCACGTTCTGTGATTAGCGAGTCTATGAGACTCGGCTGATCACAGATCAGAATAAGGGGTCGATCCCATACCATGTGATCAGCTGTCAGCCAATGACAGCTGATTATGTGATGTAAACAGAACCGGTAATCAGCTATTTTTCTCCTCACGCTCGTAAAAGCCGATCACCGGCGGCTGTGAGAGGGACATCAGTCCCGATCGTGGAGAGCCTCTGCAGAGGCTTCTGTGCCCACCTGTGCCACCTACCAATGCACAACAGTGCCATCTACCAGTGCCCACCAGCGCCACCTACCAGTGCCCACAGTACCACCCATCAGTGCCCACAGTGTCACCTATCAGTGCCCACAGTGCCACCTATAAATGTCACCATTCAGTGTCTCATCACCAGTGCTGCCTATCAATACCACCTACCAGTGCCCATCAGTGCCACCTATCAGTGCCCATCAGTGACATCTATCAGTGCCCATCAGTGCCACCCATCAGGGCCCATCAGTGTTGTCTTATCAGTGCCCATCAGTGCTGTCTTATCAGTGCCTATCAGTGTCGCCTTATCTGTGCCCATCAGTGCAGCCCATCAGTGCAGCCCATCAGTGCAGCCACATCAGTGAATATCAATGAAGGAGAAAAATTACCAGTTTTCAAAATTATAACTATGAAACGTTTATTTTTTTTTATTTTTTTTTATTTCAGTTTTTTTTGTTTGTTTAGCAAAAAATAAAAACCCAACTGGTGATTAAATACCACCAAAAGAAACCTCCATTTGTGTGGAAAAAAATATAAAAATGTCATTTGAGTACAGTGTAGCATGACCGCGCAATTGTCATTAAAAATGTGACAGCGCTGAAAGCTAAAAATTGGTCTGGGCAGGAGGGGGGTTTAAGTGCCCAGTAAACAAGTGGTTAATAGAGGAACTAAACCTATCAATTTATTTTCTCTGTCTCTGATGATAACTGTCACAGTTGCTAGTTTGCCTATGTCAGCGCTCAACTAAACTGTCAAGCCATCAAATTGCTGTTGTCAGAGCTGATCACATGTACAGCACCATGGCAACTGCAGATCAAATAGAGGCTAAGATGGCAGATGTAAAAGATAGGAGGATTTAGTTCTGCTTTACATTCTGAGCTTGTTTCTAAAAATCCCCTGGCACCAGCATATGTAACCTTGAATGCCTTTAAAATCTTTGCTAGATATTTAGAAGATTGTGTGGGTCAATGTAATAAATGGAAAAAAGCCCAATATATTCTTTAAAGTTTTTATGGCTTCACTCATTTGCAAAAAAAGCAAAATCGTATTTACTGTAGGTATTTAACCTATTGCCACCCATGTAACACATATGTATAGTGGAAAAGAGGGTGGGCTTTGATACCCATATGCTACACATATGTGTCCATGAGTGGCAGAGCAGCAAAGCACAGTGACTGGGCTGTCAAAGACAGCTCTCGGCCTCTACTAATGTTCAGGAGCTGGTGGGACCAGCTTCCAGTCATGTGACCACTGTGACAGCCACTCACAATGGTCAAGTGATCAACCAGTCCTTTCTATGCCATGGGCGTAAAAAGACCCTGTTAAAGGGAGGATGGCTGCTTGGTAAGGGGTTAAGTAGAACAATTGAATACAATCCTCCTATTGTGCTATCATGCTAACCTGAGGTCATTGGTGCCCCAGTGGTTGGGCGACCTAACAATGAGAACTTACTAAGATTGCCCTCAAAATTCTCATAACGTGATGAACAGATTGCACAAATAAAAGGTCTAAACAGTTGGGGTACATTGATTTGATTATTTTCAGTCCCATTTATGACGAAAAAAATTTTTTGCATGTGTATGGCCAGCTGTGACCCTTAGCAAGGATACATTTATGTCCTAATGGTCAAATGTGAATATAGCATGATCTCTTAAGCTGGACATAGATGCATCCGAAACCGGCCAATTCAGCAAGGACCGGCCAAATGTAAATCCATCTATGGCCGTTCCCATTTAAGTGAAGTTTACAGTATCTAAGGATCAGCTTCTCTCAAACAAGAATGTTGGAAATTTTTCCTTTGATCGGCGCTACAGCAAATCAGCCGCAGTGTGGATCAGTGTGATCTGACAGAGGAGGAGTCCCCACTGTCAGAACACAATTACACAGCAGAGAGGATTTCTCCATCCCCCAGCTGATCAAAAAAATAAAAAACATCCATCCTTGGCCAGCCTTATGCTAGCCATACACCAGTCGAAAGATTATTCAAACACGTTTTTGAACAACGAAAGCATGGCTGTTAGATTAACTGATATTGCCATTATGTAATGACCGATAAATCGTTCATTAGACATAGATGAATCAGTTTCTCATTCGTTTTTGGCTTCTGGGTCACATATGCGCAGTACCAGCAGTTCAATTTTTAACAGGCGATAAATACGCTAACCTTTCAATTTATTGGTTGTTCAGCAGAGGTTTTCCAAACTTTTCCTTCGATTTTTTTGGATCAAAAACATCACAACCGATTTTCGATTTGTGCCCATTAACTGGACAAAAAACAAACAAACTGTCCAAATGACAGATTTTTCAACAATTTTACGTCTGTGGGCACCATTACTATTCAGTTGAGACACAAATAAAGAGAACTAGCCACAAATGGGGTTGATTAGTTAATGGTGTAGAGGATTTTTACTTAGAAAACTGAATGTTCTCTTTGCAAACTGAATGGTAATAAAGACCTCAATATCCAATCATGTGCAGGGAACAATAAAGAAAGGAATTTGTTAGAACATGATTAAATATTCAGATTTAACACAGCTTTGCCTTAATTAATAACATTCACTTTACAAAGTGACCATTCATTTTGCTCAATAAGCAGCCTTGACTACTTTAGTAAATATGGGGCAGTTTGCGAAGTTTACACTTCAATTGGTCAAATAGTGTAGCTTTACCAGTCAAGAATAGCTATTTGTCCATTATTTATCTGCATCCTCTCGCTGTGTGGGTGATATTTCTGCTCTGAAAGCTATCTGTATGTCCCCAAAGGTCATCTTTTTTTCTCACCTGAGCTCCATGATGATAACACATGCTCTTCTCAGGCCGCTGCAGTACAGTGAGCATTCATAAAGCTCTCAGATAACAAAAGCCTTCAGTTTTCTTTCCTACAATCCTGACAGCCCCTTTGTTTTAAATGTTTCCTCTGCTAGAACAACCCAGAGAGAGCATTGTTGGCAATGACATAAGACATTAGGAAAGGCGATCTCCGCGGGGGCATATATTAGATGGTGGTCAAATGTGTGGGTGCAATCTGACCATGGAAAGACCTTCCATAAACATGCACATTCAGAAGGCCCATCATATATATGCTTTTGAAGGAGTGCTAAGCAGGCTACACTGGCACTTTGTTCTCTTGCATAAAAAGAAAAAGAGTAATAAGGAATTCCAACCTGTGTAATCGATTCTTTCCCCAACGAGGCATATATGGAGATGTCAGCCAGTGTTCACAGCATGTGATTGTAAAGTTATCAGAAAAAAAAAATTAAAATAATGGACAAGAATTATCTTATGTCTCTATGCTATTCTATAGCATACTATAAGCTGGATACACACTCTACAACTTTTGTTGTTCGATTTCCTTTAGATTTACCTTCAACTATGTAGTGCAAGGGCCTGTCTGATTGCATACAAATCGCAAGCATTTAGGTTTGACCTCATATTATATGGTTTTAGTAAATCTAAATGAAAAAAAATCAAAAGAAAACTGTATCATGTGTATCCTTTAAATGATGCCCTCAGATAAATATTAGGAAAATTAGATATACCTAATCAGTATGGTTGCACTATTCTATTAACCACTTCAGCCCCGGACCAATTGGCAGCCAAAGGACCAGGCCCCTTTTTGCGATTCGGCACTGCGTCGATTTAACTGACAATTGCGCGGTCGTGCGACGTGTCTCCAAAACAAAATTGGCGTCCTTTTTTTCCCACAAATAGAGCTTTCTTTTGGTGGTATTTGATCGCCCCTGCGGTTTTTATTTTTTGCGCTATAAACAAAAATAGAGCGACAATTTTGAAAAAAATGCAACATTTTTTGCTTTTTGCCATAATAAATACCCCCAAAAAATATATAAAAAAAGTTTTTTTTTTCTCAGTTTAGGCCGATACGTATTCTTCTACATATTTTTGGTAAAAAAAATCGCAATTAGCGATCATTGATTGGTTTGCGCAAAAGTTATAGCGTTTACAAAATAGGGGATAGTTTTATAGCATTTTTATTAATATTTTTTTTTTACTAGTAATGGCGGCGATCAGCGATTTTTTTTGTGACTGCGACATTATGGCGGACACATCGGACATTTTTGACACATTTTTGGGACCATTGTCATTTATACAGCAATCAATGCTATTTAAATGCATTAATTCCTGTATAAATGACAGTTGTAGTGTAAGAGTTAACCACTAGGGGGAGGGGAGGGTTTATGGGCTGTGACGTGTGTGTGTTTTTTTACATTAGGGGGCGGGGCTGACGTCTGACGTCATTGATTGGCTTTCCCGATGACCGGGAACAGCCAATCAATGACAGGCAGAGTAGGAAGCGCGGGGAGAGGTTTGTTTACACATACCTCTCCCCGTTCTTCAGCTCCGTGACCCGATCGCGGGACACCAGCGGCGATCGGGTCCGCTGGTCCCGCGGCCGGGGTCACGGAGCTCCCGACCGGGTCGCGGGCGTGCCGCTGGTGCGCGCGCGCGACCCACGGGCAAGCAATTAAAGGGGATGTACAGGTACGTGCTTTTGCCTGCCCGTGCCATTCTGTAGACGTATATCTACATGAGGCGGTCGGGAAGTGGTTAACCACTTCCTGCCCGGTCAATAGCATATTGACGTCCGGGAAGTGGTTCTGTTATCCTGACTGGGCGTCATATGACGTCCTTCAGGATAACATGCCGCCGCGCGCCCGTGGGGGCGCGCATCGCGGCGATCGGTGGAGCGGTGTGTCAGTCTGACACACCGCTACACTGATCTCGGTAAAGAGCCTCCGGCGGAGGCTCTGTACCACGTGATCAGCCGTGTCCACGGCTGATCACGATGTCAACAGGAAAAGCCGGTGATCGGCTTTTCCTCACTCGCGTCTGACAGACGCGAGTAGAGGAGAGCCGATCGGCGGCTCTCCTGACAGGGGGGGTATGCGCTGATTGTTTATCAGCACAGCCCCCCCTCAGATGCCCACACTGGACCACCAGGGACTCCACTAGGATCACCAGGGAAGTGGGCAACATGTGGATGGCCAGGTATGTACCCCCTGGCCATCCACATGTGCAAATGATGCCCAATCTGTGCCAGTCAGTGCCCACAAATGGGCACTGGCTGGCACCATCAAGTAGCAACCAGTGCCACCCATCACCCAGCAATGCCACCCAGTGTTTTCAGTGCCACCCATCAGTGTAATCAGTGCCACCCATCAGTGTCCAGCAGTGCCACCTATCAGCGTCCATCCGTGCCCATCAGTGCCCACCTATCAGTGCCCATCAGTGCCCATCCATGCCACCTATCCGTGCCACCCATAAGTACCCATCAGTGCCGCCTATGAGTGCCCATCAGTGCCGCCTATGAGTGCCCATCAGTGCCACATATGAGTGCCCATCAGTGCCACATACCAGTGCCACCTATCAGTGCCCATCAGTGCCACCTATCAGTGCCGCCTATCAGTGCCCATCATCAGTGGCCGTCAGTGCCACCTCATCAGTACCACCTCATTGGTGCCACCTCATCGGTGCCCATCAGTGCCGCCTTATCAGTGCCCGTCAGTGCAGCCATATCAGTGCCCATCATTGAAGAAGAAAATGTTCTTATTTACAAAAAAAATTAACAGAAACAAAGAAAAACTTGTTTTTTTTTTCAAAATTTTTGGTCTTTTTTTATTTGTTGCGCAAAAAATAAAAATCGCAGAGGTGATCAAATACCACCAAAAGAAAGCTCGATTTGTGGGAACAAAATGATAAAAAATTTGTTTGGGTACAGTGTTGTATGACCGCGCAATTGTCATTCAAAGTGCGACAGTGCTGAAAGCTGAAAGTTGGTCTGGGCGGGAAGGTGTCTAAGTGCCTGGTATTGAAGTGGTTAAAGTGGATTCAAATTATTATAAATGCCCATTTGTGACTGGTTTCGCTTTAGGAAACATTTGTTCTTCAATTACATATCTTCCCATTTTAAATACAAAAGCAGATATGACAGATAAAACTTGGAATAGTCACAAGCTAATTTTGCTGCACCAGGAAAATCCTGTTCAGTATATAAAATTCATTGTCTGGAAGGATGACAGTGTCAGAGTGTCACTTCAATGACTGACTGAAACCATCTGTTTTCCGAGGATAATGTCACCTCTTCCCCCTCAATGCAAAGCTCTCAGTGCCATATTTCAACCTTGCAGGTTCCATATATCATGGCATTATGGGCCGTTTACTGAGATTGCAACACTTGGAACATCATAAATTATGACGATAAGCTTTTTTTTGCTGTTTTCTTTAGACCTACATGAGACAATACACAGTTTCAATTTACATCATGCTATGTTTTTATAGATTATGTCCATTCTTTGTAATCACCCTGAGCAGGAATTCAGATAAACATATAGTACTTTCCATTTAACGTGTAGTGAAATAAATGTGTAAAAGACAGTCAAGGTGCTACTGAAACTTTCGAGTAGAGTCACGTATTTCAAAACCAGGCAAGGACAATAGAACATAAAGGGTTCCTCTGTTGTACAACAGTTGGCTCATTCTAGTATATGCAAACACGTTGATTATGCAGATAGAAAAAATAAAACTCCCAAACAGACAAAAGTAAACTTATTTACTGAACACTAATAGGAACGTGAACAGGAATAATGTATCTTTTCTTCTTTGCTTTTCCAGTAGAGTACTTTCAAGATGAATACTGCTAGACATTATTTTCAAATAACTGACAACATAATATAGCCCTGATGTTATATTGAAGAAACAACAACATGATACTTAAAAAGCACACTGCTTACAATAGTTCTAGTAGTCATAGCAGGTCTGAATCTGGAACAAAAACACTTTGCTCACATTAACGAATGTACCGTTACCCCCCAGAAAAGCCGTTGAATTGTTTTGTGATTTCTCTACGCACCTGAATATGACACACCTCTCTCAGCCAGCACTTACTGACACATTATGAGGTATTTCAAAGAATTTATTAGGCCAAGCATAATGGCATAAAAGAGGATTAGCAAGTGTACTTATACAAACAACCAGTAAGACAATAGCATAATTTTGAGAGACATGGTTAAACCTGCAGTACTCTATCAGTAGTTAACAGAGCTGAATTGCTTTTACCTAGCAACAGTATATAAAGACAGTCCAACTAATGCCCTGTACACACAAGCAGTTTTCTTGTCGGAATAAACTCTGAAGGTTTTTCCGACGGGGTTCCAACGGAATTCTGCTGAAACTGTCTTGCGTACATGCAATCTCACCAAAGAGCGACCGTCAAGAACGCGGTGACGTACAACAAGTACGACAGTGCTAGAAAAAGGAAGTTCAATAGCCAGTAGCCAATAGCTTCCGTCTTGTACTTGCTTCAGAGCATGCGTCGTTTTCGGTCCATCGGAAGAGCATACAGACGAACGGTTTTCCCAATAGGAATTGGTTCCGTCAGAAATATTTAGCACATGTTCCATTTCTATGTCCGTCAGAATTTTCGGAAAAAAAAGTCAGATGAGGCATACACACAATCGGAATATACAATGAAAAGCTTCCGTCTGACTTGATCTTTATTGAAAGGTTATTGTAATACAGATAGCACCAAACAGAAAAAACATATCTCAATGCATTTAATGCCAGCAGTCACCAA
Organism: Lithobates sylvaticus; assembly: GCA_028564925.1. Lineage (NCBI taxonomy): Eukaryota > Metazoa > Chordata > Amphibia > Anura > Ranidae > Lithobates > Lithobates sylvaticus. The sequence goes on along the minus strand of CM053028.1, from coordinate 422,196,412 downwards.
TTTGATATTGGATCAAGCAAAAGGAGGCACTAATTCAACATTCTAGACCATCTGACTTTTTCTGTCAGACATTCCGCTCGTGTGTTCATGGCATTACTATAAGCCCCCATACACACGGTCGGACATTCCGGCAACAAAATACGTCAGATATTTTCAGTCGGATCTTGTCCGAAACTGGTGTTGCATACACACGGTCGGACAAAGTTCGGAACGTGATGACGTTCGTTCGTTGCGACGGGACTAGGTTGCGGCTAGTAGCCAATAGCTTTGGTCTCGTAATTTGATCTGAGCATGCGTGGCACTTTGTCCAATCGGAATTCTCTATAAATGATTGGAAAAAGTCCGGATTTTGTTGTCGGAAAATTTGAGGTCCTGCTCTCAAATTTTTTCTGTCGGAAATTCATACGGAAAAAGTCAGATAGAGCCCACACACGATCGGATTTTCTGGCAATATAATCCGATCCGACCTTTTCCGTCAGAATTTCTGACCGTGTGTACAGGGCATAACAGTCCCTGTTTTACCCAACTGGCCAGTGCATGATGTAAGAAAAACATTGGCTAGCAAAGTTGGAGCCCTTGAAGAAATCACAACAGTTCCCAGCAGACAACAGATTAACTTGTGCAATGTTAGTCTTCTACCAGACCCAGGGCACCCTCTTCTGGATCACTTGCAAGGTTCTCTGATTCAGTTCAAGTCAGACAGGGATAGGAGTTGCTGTGATGTTCCTCTTTTAATCCAGTGGATACAGACCCACTTTTCCTTCCTTACAAGCCGTAGAGGCGCTCTTTAGTACAATTTGATCTCACCAGGCATCCAAATCAGATCTCACACTCTCATAGGAAGAAGGTTTGTGGTCTCCGAGGCAAGGTCCTGTGCAATAAGTAGTCTCTTTGTTTCTCTGAAGTCTCACCAGTTTGCAGTCAGCTATAATGGCATACTTCAATTCAGCCAGCGGTTCAGTCTTTTTCTGACCCCCTGCTAGCTTAAAGCGGACTGTCCACTTTAGGGTGGAACTCCGCTTTAAGGACTGTCCTCTCCTTTGCTCTCAGCAGCCTTCAGACACACTTCTCTTTGCTTTGTTGCATCAGCTAACCACTGTCCTCCAGGATTGATTCAGACCCAGCCAAGATGGTTCCCTCCTGCACCGGAGATGCTCCATTCATCTGCACTGCAAAGTGGTCTCTTTAAAAATGGCTGTTGTGCTTCTGCCTTAATGAATGTTCATTTTAACCATGTCCACACTGCAGAAGGATAATACAGCAGCAACAAAGGAAGAAGTTCAATTATCAGCTACAGTTCAGGTTACACAAATAAAAGCTGTCCTTCTCAATCTTTATGTGTCAGTCAAAAAAAATCCCTTGATAATTAGACAGGGGTGGAGAGAGACATCCCCTATCATCAACATGAGCACAGGATTCTCCATCCATGGTAGTACACTATCAGCATCTGGCTTCTCACTGACAAATGGCATTGACACAATTCGAAACTGTTGGTTACTAGTATATTTGTCTTGCAAAGAACATACTAGTCAGGACCTGTGCAAAGAACAGAGTGAAAAATTCTGGGCAGAAAAGCAGAACAAGAGTTTATCCTCTGAAAATGTGGGTGGAATGGAAGCTCACATATTATTCAGGATAAGGTACACAATGCACTCAAAGTAAGCTCAAAGTCTATAACGTATAGAAAAGCATTTGATCATAGTTTTTGCACTTTAATATATTAATGGAATTCTTTGCTAACTGTATCATTATCATATGTGATAGGAGGTGGTACCCAGAGGCTTGCTATGTGTTAAATCACTTACATGCGTGCTATGTAATTTGAAAAACACATTTGTATCTTACAGAACAACTCCAGACAAAAGTACAGTCATTCAGTGTATTGCATTTTAAAAAAACAATACTGCTAAAAAAACAATGCTGTTATGTTGAGACCCTTCCAATGAACATATACCATAAGAAAAAAAAAAAAACAGTTGAACTATAACAAATCACAATGCACAGATATGTAATTCTGTACTAGGGAACTTTACAATGTACAAAATTATTCCATTACACTATGATGGAGGTGCAGTGGGAGGTGAATAGTTGCTTAGTATCCATAATTAGGTTGAATTGGGGGGGGGGGTGCAATGACTGCAGACACAATCTGATAGGTGAGGTTAAGAATCTCTGGCCTGTTTAAGCTGCAGGTTCTGTGTTTTAAGCATATCTTTGCGCGCCCACAGCATGCCTGAGCTGGAGATAGGAGTAGTACATGGTAGATGGTAAATTAAATCTATTTTGTAACCCAGGGAAGGATAGCAGCTTGCCATCTTGAAATATGTGTGACATCAAAGTTACACAGAAGGATTGCCACTTGGGTCCCTGCTGTAACTTCGCCAGTTCGATATATGAAAGGTTCCCCCATATCAGGCTATATTCAGTGAAGCCCAGCACCTCCTGCATCTGTCTGCCCTTGTTCCATATTTTCTGGATTTCAGATTTTTTCCGACGGATTTTGTCCAAAACTTGTCTTGCATACACACGGGACGCACAAAGTTGTCGGAAAATCCGATAGTTTGGAACGAGGTGACGTACAAAACGTACAACGGGACTACGTAGAGGCCAGTAGCCAATAGCTTTCATCTCCAAATTTTTTCTGAGCATGCGTGGCACTTTGTGCGTCAGAATTTTCTACACAGGATCGTAAAAAGTCCAATCGGATTTTGTTGTCGGAAAATTTTAGATCCTGCTCTCCTATTTTTTTCGTTGGAAATTCCGACGGAAAAAGTCCGCTAGAGCCCAAACACAATCGGATTTTCCGACAACATATCAGATGTTACCAATGGAAACCCCCTAATAGTGGGACTTTAATGGCACTACCAAAATACCAAAAAGTAGGTATCATATAAAAATAGTTTTATTATACATAGTAGTCTCTCTTTTTTCTTCTATGTATAATAAAACTATTTTTATATGATACGTACTTTTTGGTATTTTGGTAGTGCCATTAAAGTCCCACTCCTAGGGGGTTTCCATTGGTAATTTAACTTTGGGATGCGGCACACCTGTTTTTCAGCAATCCATATCAGAACCCTGTTTCATTTGTTACATTTATGAAACATCTGTGCCTCCAGGCCCATCAGAACAGTTTCCGCTCCAGAGCCGATCAGCATCAATCTTGCTGAAGAGCCCTCCGGATCATGGGCCATGGACCCAGTCAGATGCTGCATTTGGGCTGCGATATAGTACAGCCAAGGGTTGGGTACTGCCAACCCTCCGCCATCCTTAGTGTGCTGCAATTGTTCTAATTTGATTCTGGGGTGGCCTGTGTTCCACAGTAGGCATCTAAAGAGGGTGTTAACCACACTAAATATTTTCAGGTGAATTACAACTGGGGAGTCATGAAGAAGGTATAGTAACTGTGGCATCAGTATAATTTTTATTAAGTTGGCTCTGCCCGCCAATGATAGTTTAAGGTTAATCCAGGTGTTGATCTTGTCCCGAAATCGGCACAGTAGAGGGTATATATTTAATTGGCAATAGTCCGCAAGTCTAGGTGATATTTGTATTCCTAGGTATTTAAATGAGGTCACTACTGGGATTGGACACAAATCGGCCAGATCCACTGTCCAATCCCCGTCTAGCAGCATCAGGGCCGATTTAGACCAGTTGATGGTCAGAGCTAAGTAATGCCCAAATCTGGAAATTACGGCTGTCACTTCAGCAGTGGTAAAGAGGCAGTGGTGTCCCCCAGAAAAAGCATCATGTCGTCGGCGTACAACATGATTTTCTCATGAAGGTCACCATATCTCGACCCTGTAATCCCTGGGCTGGCCCTCACTAGTGCCGCCAGGGGTTCAATGGCGATAGCAAAGAGCAGGGGAGACAGGGGACATCCCTGCCTTTTCCCCCTGCCCAGAGCAAATGCATGTGACATTCTGCCCGACATCCTAATGGTCGCTTGTGGGGTTGCATATAGCAGATTAACCCAGGCTATGAATCGATCTATGAATCCAAATTTGGATAGCACCACCCACAGGTATCACCAGCCTACACTATCGAACGCCTTATTGGTGTCCAGGGACAGTAGAGCCCTGTTTCCCCCATTGTCCGCCTGCAATTACATGTTCAGAAAAAGGCATCTGAGATTGGTGGCTGTTGACTTTTGCGGCATAAAACCTGCCTGGTCAGGGTGTATGATAGAGGCTATGATCCCATTGACCCAAATTACCAAGACTTTGGTCAGGATCTTAACATCGCTTTGGAGGAGGGAAATGGGTCTATAGGAACTCGGGTCAACTGGATCCTTCCCAGGTTTAAGCAGTAATATTACATTCGCTCTGGTCATCGATGGCAGGAGGCGATCCCCCCCCCCCCCCTCAATGGAGGCATTAAACATCTCCAGCAATTGTGGCAGTACCTGGTCACCATATTAGGTAAGGACCTCCATGGAGAGACCATCCTCCCCAAGGGCCTTGCATGTGGGGAAGGAGCTCGCTGCCTTCTATAGCACCTCTAAAGTCAGCAGTGCCTCCAACAGTTGTTTGGCTCCCTCAGATAAGGAGGGTAAGTCAATACCAGATATGTAATTCTCCAGATCAGCATATGAGATATGAGTAGTCATCCCTCGACCCATAAAGGTCTGCATAGAAGGATGCCAACTCCGAGCTGACCTGCTCTGGATCGTTAACCACCCCGCCATTCAAAGAGCGGATCACCCCGATAGTCGGGGACTGTTGCTGAGATCTAGCAATCCTCACCAGTAGACATCCTGTTTTTTCCCCTCCTCATAGAAAGTAGACATGTGCAATTCGTTTCTTTTTCGTTTTTCGATTTTTTTCATTATTTTTCTAAAAATTTTAACGAATAACGAATCGTTCGAATCGAACGAATCTGAAAATAACGAAAATCTGAAAAAAACTAATTAGAAACAACGAATGTACGAATGAAGAAAATCCGAAAAACGAAAACAGGAACAACGAAAATGAAAATGAACGAAAAAATACGTACATTCGTAACTTTTCTTTTTTTTTGTTGAATTGGTAATTTTCCGTGTCCCTTACAATGGTGCTGCTTAACGTTCTTCGAATAGATTGAACGAAAAAATTCATACATTCGTAACTTTTTTTTTTTTTATTCGTCATTTTCCGTGTCTCTTACAATGTGCTCTTAAAATGTAATACTTTTTTTTTTTTTTTTTTCGATTCGTAATTTTCCGTGTCTCTTACACATTACATAAAATTACAAATTATGCTCCGATTACGAATCTACGAATGTTACGAACGTTACGAATGTTACGAATGAACGAATAACTACGAATGCGTCCGAATTTCCAATAAACGAATAAACGAAAATTAAACTAACAGAAAAACGAATCAACAAAAAAATAGCTCTTACGAATGTACGAATCGTTACGAATACGAACACCGACGACTTACGAATGTACGAATCGTTACGAATACGAACACCGACGACGTACGAATTTACGAATCGCTACGAATCAACGGAAACGAAAAAAATGAAACGAAAATAAACAAATTTTTTCCGGAAACGAAAAAAACGAAAAAAAACAATTTTTTTGTTGTGCACATGTCTAAAAAAGTAAGATTGTTGAAGAACCTCTTACGTTCTGCAGTGGGGGATCTCAGGCGATCCAGGGAGTCTTTGGCCGACATCTACGCCTCCCTTGCAGAATCCTTGGGGTCTGTGACATAAGAAAGTTCCAGCTGTCGTACCTGATCTCCCACCTGCTCCAGCAGAGTTGAGGAGTTTTGTTTTACATGTGTAATTTTAGTAATAAACACGCCTCAGAGGTAAGCTTTCCCATTTGTGGATCATATCAGTATATTTGCTATGGGATTGTAAAAAGCTATCAATTTGGGCTGCTATTCGGTCTGTTGAGGTGAACAATTTGAGCCAGAAGCGTTGAGTTTCCAGGGGTCTTTGGGTAGCAAGGTAGGGGGCTGGGTAATCAGCCACAGGGCCATGGGGGAATGGTCAGATACTCCACATGGGAAGTATTCCACCTTGGAGGTGTGATCGACTATGTTAGGTGTGCCCACACAGAGATCAATACGCGACAGGGAGCCATGGTTTTTGGAAAAGCATGAAAACTGTTTTGTGTCTGGGTTACGCATGCGCTATATTTCCATCCAGCCCACCTTAGATAGCAAGCGGGTAAGAGCAGTACCCCTGTTGCCCCTGGGGGGGCACTGGGGGGTGCCTTTCTAGTCTGGGGTCTAGATAACAATTGAAATCCTCCATAATTACTACCGGAACATCAGGCTTGCTCGCCAGGCACGACAGCAGCAACTGCAGCACATCCCGCAAAAATGGGGGTGGGATGTACACAAAAGCTAGAAGCAAGGTTATGGTGTACAGTTTACAGTATGAAAATACAAATCTACCAGAAGCGTCTATCAGCGAGCCTTATAGACCAGTGCTTTGTGTATTAATACACTCACCCCGCAAGAATAAGCAGTGAGTGGAGTGATACGCCTTGTCAACCCATGCATATTACAAAAATCCCACATTGTCCCCCAGGAGATAAGTCTCCTGCAGGCCAATAATGGCTGGGTGGAATTTGCGCAGGTAGGAGGAGATCATGGTCCTTTTCAAGGGGTTATTCACTCCTCTGACTTTCCAAGATACTATAGGTGTGGATACCATTACAGACACATATTTATAGATTGATAAGGGGGCCCATTGGGGGTCACCAGTCCCTTAGTTACCCCACTGATTCGGGCACATCGATAACCTAGATTGATCAAAAAAAAATGCATTAGGCATAGCTTGCCCCACAAGGGGGTTGTACATTGGAAAAAAATTTTGTGTAGAAGGCAGTCAGTCTCACGCAACTGTGCGGCAGATGAGTAAAGGTAAAAAAAACATAAGGTAATATAACGGATACCCTGGGGTATAGCTATAATTAACCATACACAGTTAAAACTTCCCAGGGGCTGTAGGGTCGAAGTTCCATTCTGTCTTTTCATGCCAACTGGGCACTGACACAACAGCCATGCAGCCCATGGACTCAGGTGGCTCACAAGCAACCGACACGACAACATCACCCGTGTGGGCCTGTGTTAGCGGTAGAACTAGCAAAAAGTGGAGAGGCGGGTAGTCACTCGCTTTGTATAGATTGTAGAAATAGTTCCTCTGTAAAAAGCAAACTGTATAGGGAACACAGCGCCCAACCTTCCCCCATTTCTCTTATTTCAAAGCAGGGTTCATCCTGTGCCATCTTCACGTCCGCAACGGCAGAGATCTTGCTCATTTTGATCCAGCCAGATGGCCGCATCTTGTGCATTTTCACTCTCAGCTTGGCCAGGAATAACATAGCATAGGATAATTGCAGCCTTTGTAACCTCTTCTTGACATTTGCAACTTCTCATCATCTGCATTGTACTTCCGCGGAAAAATCCAGGTAGAATGACATTTTGGTACCATTATATTGTATAGATCCCTTCTCTCTGGCCAGCAGCACTATCTCCCTATCCTTATAATTTAGAAGCCTGGCTAGCGTCAATCGGGGAGAGTTGCCTGATGGGAGAAGAAAGCTTCTTTGCCGAATACATCTTGCAGCCATCCTTCTACAAATGCTGTGGGGTCCATGCCCTCCACCTTTTCTGGGAGTCCCACTATGCAAACATTATTGACGATTCTCAATGTCGTCTGTTTTATTAAGGGCTTGGAATGCTTGCTGAGTAGCCACTCTAACATCCCTATTCAGGGGGGCAGCTGATCTTCCACATCACTCACCCTGCCCTCCGTTGCTGTGGTTCTCTCTCTGATCTTCTGGAGGTCTTGCCGCAGGAGGGTCACTGTTTCCCTCAGCCCTCCAAAGTTCTCTTTTAGGTCATCCACAGAGGCAGTGCACTTATGAACTGCGTGCAGGATTTCACTAAGCGTGGGTTGGGCACTGTCCTCTAAAGGGGGTTCAAATAAATCATGCATGTGTTCTGTTTGAGAGTCTAGGGGCACTGTGTCATCTAACAGGCCTACTTCCTCTCTATCTTCAGGCTCAGGGGAGTGTGTGCTGATGTGAGTCATTCAGGGATGAGTCAGCATGTCCAGACAGCTTCTGGGTGTAGTATGTCCATGGGATGCTCTTTGGGCTTCAGGAGTTTGTTGAACTTACCCTCCTGCTCGATTTTCTTCTCTAGGCCTCATGGTGCTTTAGGAGGCTGTGACTGCCAGGCGCCATCTTGGCCAGCTTGGGGCGCCGCGGCCGCAGCTTCTCCTTGATTCCCCCGGGTCATCATCGGCTTGGTTCAGGTATCCAGTGGGTCGGGGCAGCTCAGGGTGTCAGCGGGTAGCACTTTTGATGAAATCCGGGCAAAATCGTATGCGAGGAGAGCATTATTCTCAGGATCAACAGCGGGAGCTCCGTGCAGCAGGTCTGCTCACATGCCTCGTCAGGACACGCCCCACCTTGTGGTGTTCCCTTTTCAAGATGTGATCATTTTGTGGGTGTCCTGGTAAATGTGTTAGGCAGTCAGGAGTTAGATGCGTAATTTATGCCACTGAAACTCCTGACAGTGCTCCTTGGACTTTGGGACTTTCTAAGTGGCTAGGCTGTGAAACAATCTCACACATGTGGTATCTCCATACTCAGGAGGAGTAGCAGACTGTATTTTGGGGTGTAATGCTAAGTATGTATATGATGCATGCTAGAAATATCTCATTAACTGACAACTTTGTGTAAAAAAATAAATTTTCGTTTTCTTTCCACATTTTCCAAAAACTTGTAGCAAAAAAATGACAAAAGACCCACTATGCCTTTCAGAAAATAAATTGGGGTGTTTTCTTTTAAAAATGGGGTCATTTATTTTATGGGTGTTTCATTTGTCCTGGCACTTCAGGACCTCAAAATACATGATAGTGTTTTGTCACAGATACAATATATTTAAAGTTTTTGAGGTTGTATTCGATTTGTGCAAAGAGAGATCACACAAATACTTATAACTATAACAATTATTTAAAGTAATGATAAATACAGATAATAATATAAAATAGAACAAGAATACTTAACTAAAGATACTGTTTCCACCACAGAGTCCCGCCCGCTCTCTTCATACGGCATGGCACACAGGTGATCACAGACACATGCACGATTGCAAGCTCTGAGGTGAGACTGAGGTCTTATAACTTTTGGCCGTGCTAATATAGGACTTGAATTTACTGAAATGGGCAATTGTAAAGAAGAAAGTGGGCTCGGCCACATCCTGGTCAGTTAACAATAAGCATGAAGTCAGCTAAGGTAAAGCCATACTGTTGTCCTTATATGACCCCTTAACCAACATTCGGAGACTTATGCCCCGTACACAAAATGGAAAATGTTTGATGGGAGCTTTTTGTCGGAAATTCTGACCGTGTGTAGACTCCATCGGACATTTTCCATCAGAATTTCCGTCACACAAAATTTGAGATCTGGATCCTAAATTTTTCGACAACAAAATCCGTTGTCATAAATTCCGATCGTGTGTACACAATTCCGACGCACAAAGTTCCATGCATGCTCGGAATCAAGCAGAAGAGCCGCACTGGTTATTGAACTTATTTTTTCTCAGCTCGTCGTACGTGTTGTATGTCACCACGTTCTTGATGTTTGGAATTTCCAACAAGATTTGTGTGACTGTGTGTATGCAAGATAAGTTTGAGCCAACATCTGTCGGAAAAAATCCATGGATTTTGTTGTCGGAATGTCCGATCAATGTCCGATCACGTGTACGGGGCACTATAATTCATTAGTGAGCCACAATATTAATAAGGAAATATGTAATATGCAATTTCCCCATCACTCCACTGCCTAGCTCACAAATAACATACAGTAATGCCTCCAACCAGTTATAAAGGCAACATGTCAACAGTGGAAGGAAAGTACCCAACTATTTTACATTCTTCCACCCCCCAGTTAAATTTACCTTAAATGAAAAATAGGAGATCTAAAAAAGTGTATCTGTCAAAAGCAGGGGTCAGCAACCTGTAGATCAGGGGTGCCCAACCTTTTGAGGAGCGAGGGCCACTTTAGCGACTTGGTAACCGGTCGCGGGCCACAATGAGCTTAGCGGGCGGATGGCAGGTCTGTGTCCATTCTGCATATGTAGAGCAGACACAGATGCAGCCCGCTCTACCCTAAGGGCCCTTCGATCTGCCCAGACAGAAGGGGACAGATCCCCTTCTGTTTTTTAAGCAGATCGGATTGCAGATAGGCGGGTGTAAGCAGACATGAGTCTGTTTACATCTGCCGCTCTATAGAGGTGAATGGAGGGTCTGATTGGGTCCGCCTGAAAAACAGACAGGCAGAACTGATCGAAACGATCGTGTGAAAGGGGACTAAGGCTGCTTTCACACTGATGCACAGCGGTTTACCTGCTCCTCAACTGACCTTGATCTTCACTTCTTCCTCAGGATTCCTGCAGCTGGTTGCTGCTGTCCCCCAGGTGGTTATAACTGGTGGCTGCTACTGGCTGTCCTCCAGGGCTGGTACTGCTGGCTGGTACTGCTGTTGGGTACTGCCTGCTGGTACTGCTGGCTGGTATTGCTGGCAGGTACTGGTACTGCTGACAGGTACTGGTACTGCTAGCGGGTAATGGTACAGCTGGCTGGTACTGGCACTGCTGGCTGGTACTGGTACTGCTGGCTGAAACTGCTTGCAGCTACTGGTACTGCTGGCGGGTGCTGGTGGGTACTGGTGCTGCTGGTGGGTACTGGTGCTGCTGGCGGGTACTGGTACTGCTGGCTGGTACTGCTGGCTGGTACTGCTGGCGGGTACTGGTACTGCTGGCTGGTACTGCTGGCTGGTACTGGTACTGCTGGCTGGTGCTGGTACTGGTGACTGGAACTGGTGGCTAGTACTGGTGGTTGGTACTGCTGGTGGGTACTGGTACTGCTGGCTGGTACTGGTACTGGTGACTGGTACTGGTACTGCTGGCTGGTGCTGGTACTGGTGACTGGAACTGGTGGCTAGTACTGGTGGTTGGTACTGCTGGTGGGTACTGGTACTGCTGGCTGGTACTTGTACTGTTGGTGGGTACTGATACTGCTGGCTGGTACTGGTATTGCTGGTGGGTACTGCTGGCTGGTACTGGTACTGCTGGTGGGTACTGGTACTGCTGGCGGTTACTGGTGACTGGTACTGGTGGCTAGTACTGGTGGCTGGTACTGCTGGTGGGTACTGGTACTGCTGGCTGGTACTGGTGGTGGGTACTGCTGGCTGGTACTGGTACTGCTGGCGGGTACTGATACTGCTGGTGGGTACTGATACTGGTGACTGGTACTGGTGGCTAGTACTGCTGATGGGTACTGGTACTGCTGGCTGGTACTGGTGGCGGGTACTGATACTGCTGGCGGGTACTGGTGACTGGTACTGGTGACTGGTACTGGTGACTGGTACTGCTGGCTGGTACTGCTGGCAGGTACTGCTCGCTGGTACTGCTGGCGGGTACTGCTGGCGGGTACTGGTATTGCTGGTGGGTACTGGTACTGCTGGCGGGTACTGATACTGCTGACTGGTACTGGTGACTAGTACTGCTGATGGGTACTGGTACTGCTGGCTGGTACTGGTGGCGGGTACTGATACTGCTGGCGGGTACTGGTGACTGGTACTGGTGACTGGTACTGCTGGTGGGTACTGGTACTGCTGGCTGGTACTGCTGGTAGGTACTGCTGGCTGGTACTGCTGGCGGGTACTGCTGGCGGGTACTGGTATTGCTGGTGGGTACTGGTACTGCTGGCGGGTACTGGTACTGCTGGTGGGTACTGGTGACTGGTACTGGTGGCTAGTACTGCTGGTGGGTACGGGTACTGCTGGCTGGTACTGCTGGCGGGTACTGATACTGCTGGCGGGTACTGGTGGTGGGCACTGGTACTGCTGGCGGGTACTGGTGGTGGGTACTGCTGGTGGGTACTGATACTTCTGGCAGGTACTGGTACTGCTGGTGGGTACTGGTACTGCTGGCGGGTACTGGTACTGCCGGTGGGTACTGGTGACTGGTACTGGTGGCTAGTACTGCTGGTGGGTACCGGTACAGCTGGCTGGTACTGCTGGCGGGTACTGATACTGCTGGCGGGTACTGGTGGCTAGTACTGGTGGTGGGCACTGGTACTGCTGGCGGGTACTGGTGGTGGGTACTGATACTGCTGGCAGGTACTGGTACTGGTGGCTAGTACTGGTGGTGGGCACTGGTACTGCTGGCTGGTACTGGTGGTGGGTACTGCTGGTGGGTACTGATACTGCTGGCAGGTACTGGTACTGCTGGCGGGTACTGGTACTGCTGGCAGGTACTGCTGGTGGGTACTGGTACTTCTGGCTGGTACTGCTGGTGGGTACTGGTGACTGGTACTGCTGGTGGGTACTGATACTGCTGGCTGGTACTGGTACTTCTGGCTAGTACTGGTACTGCTGGTGGGTACTGGTACTTCAGGCTGGTACTGCTGATGGGTACTGGTACTGGCACTGCTGGCTCTGGCACTGCTGGCTGCTGTGAGATCTCAGGAAGCATGCAGCTGCAGTACACATTCCTGTCACAGGCGGAGTACATTTGATATCACTCCGCCTGTGAAGGAGCCGGCGCTATACAGGAAGCATCGGCTCTGCTTCCTTTAGCGGCGGCTCCGTTCTCGCTGATGCTCGGAGATGGCGGGTCGGGAACCCGCGATCAGGGCTTCCCGACCCGCCATCTTAGAGCAAGACGTGGCGGGCCACCTCGGATGGCGCCGCGGGCCACGGGTTGGGCACCCCTGCTGTAGATCATGGCAGGTGATTGGTAGCTCGCGGTCTGGGCTTGCTAATAGAAGTCTATAGCAAAGTACAGATAACCCAGAAAAGGCTCAGATGCACTGCACCACAATCTCGGTGCAGCTAAACCGCAGCACATCAGTGTGAAAGTAGCCTTCTAGGGGGCTCAGAAAAGTAAAGGTTAATTTACATTTGCAGTTTGAGGGGTGGTAAAACCCCATAGTTAAGATGTGTTTTTAACACCCCTGCCCCAACCGCACCCCCTTTAGCTGCAGTGGCCAGGGGTCCCCGCTGTGCTCATTATGAGGGGCTCCCACCATCCCTGTGCTGTGCTCATTATGAGGGGCTCCCCCCATCCCTGAGCTGTGCTGACTTCCTCCTGGGGCTGTACCCCTGCTGTGCTCATTATGAGTGGCTCCCACCATCCCTGTGCTGTGATGACTTTCTGGGTTTTTAACTTCATCATAACGAATAATCGTAATTATTATGACAATAATAAAACGATATTAACGAACATTCTTATTTTGTATGATTCTGAATCTCCCATCGACTACCGGTCTCCCACTCCCATATTAAAAAAGGTAATTTTCCCAACCCTTACTCAGCAGCAGAAGAAAACCTCTGATTGATCAACAAAACACCAGTCACGTTTCCATCGTAATAGAATTTGGATCCGAAATTTGTCAACGAAATTTCGTATTTCGTATTCAATTCGGAAGCATATAAATTCGTATTTCGGATGCTTCCGAATGTACGAATTTTCTGAAATTTGTAAGAATTTTCGATTTGAACGCACATGTCTAGTTACTGGTCAGGAAATTAGGTGCATAATTTATGCTCCTTGAAAGTCCAAGGTGCTTCTTGGATTTTGGGCCCCTCTATGAGTCTAGACTATAAAAAGCCTCACACATGTGGTATTCCCATATTCGGACGGCATAGCAAAATGAGTTGTGGGGTGCAATTGTAAGTATGCCTATACTATGTGTGAGAAATAACTTAAATAAATTACATTTATTTAAGTTATTTCCCCCCCCCCCCTTAGTTTCCATAACCTGAAGGGCCTGGTATAGATTTTGGGGGGGTTTTGGGGGACCCCCACGCAATTTTTGAAAGAAAAATTGGTTCAGGGTTCCCCTTAATATTCATACCAGACCCAAGGGGCCTGGTAATGTACTGGGGGGGGACCTATGCTCTTTTTTTCAATGAGTTTTATCTATATTGCCGAGACCCGACAATTCATTACAGCCACAATCAGTTTTAAATTACTTTTTTCCTTTAGAAATGTCATTTTGATGTGGTACTGTTCTAATCATGGGAAAACTGAGCCACTTTACAGGCATACTATAGACACCCACCAGGCACAATATTTAAAGGAATATTTCATTTTTATTGTTTCACTTTAAGCATTATTAACATCACTGCTCCCAAAAAAACTGCCATTTTTAAAACTTTTTTTTGCATTGATACATGTCCCCTGGGGCAGGACCCGGGTCCCCAAACACTTTTTCTGACAATGAGCACTTTTGATTTTTCATGTTCGTGTCCCATAGACTTTAACGGTGTTCGTCCAAATTTTTTGCCTGTTTGCATGTTCTGGTGCGAACCGGGGCTGTTTGACTTAATCAGAACTGATCAATTTTCAAATGTACACTATATTGTCATTAGTATTGGGGTGCCTGCCTTTACACGCACATGAACTTTAATGGCATCCAGGTCTTAGTCCACAGGGTTCAATATTGAGGTGGTCCACCCTTTACAGCTATAAAAGCTTCAACTCTTCTAGGAAGGCTGTCCACAATGTTTTTTGAGTTTGTCTATGTGAATGTTTGACCATTCTTCCAGAAGCCTATTTGTGAGGTCAGGCACTGATGTTGGACGAGAAGGCCTGGCTTACAGTCACCACTCCAATTCACTCCAAAGATGTTCTATTGGGTTGAGGTCAGGACATTCAAGTTCCTCCACCCAAAACCCGCTCATCCATGTCTTTATGGACCTTGCTTTGTACGCTGGTGTGCAGTCGTGTTGGAACAGGAAGGAGCCATCCCCAAACTGTTCCCACAAAGTTGGGAGCATGAAAATGTCTTGGTATGCTGATGCCTTAAGAGTTCCCTGACACTACGGGGCCAAGCTCAACCCCTGAAAAACAACCCCATCATCATAATCCCCCCTCCACCAAATCATTTGGACCAATGCACAAAGCAAGGTCCATAAAGACCTTGTTAAAGACGCACTCCACTATAACTACATAAGGTTCCATGGTACCGCATACTGTAATCTCACTCTCTCCCATGACTCCCGGGTTAAGCCCCTGGGCACTAAGTGCTTCAAGGACAGTCCTGGTATGTGGAGAGCCAATTGTTAGCGAAGGGGGTCTAGTATCACACCCTTTCACTACCAGAGCGGTCGCCACCCTTGTCTGTCACCCTTTCCCTGGCTGGTTGTGTGCATAAAGCAAATGACACAAACACAGTTGTCCCTAGCAATGGCAACATGCCTATACTAGACAGCATCTCACATGCGAGACTTTGTGTACTGTATCTTTCTAACTCTTCTTCTTACTCTACGTCCCCTTCTTGTTAGTGTAAGCCCTGTTCATTTGATACGCTGTGCATGCACCCCTTTAAGAGGCTTTGAAACAGACAAAGCAAGTAAACCAATTATATTCTTTACTGAGGTAGTTGCAAATCTCAGGACAATTTCTATACATCCTGTACAGAGTTCTCTAGTGCCCCATATAGTGTGTGTACCAAAGGCAGAAGGCAAGTGCAGTACAAGTCCTTTAGAGTCCATGAGTTGACAATAATCCATAAAGGCAGTAAATATATTACTGGCAGTGTAAGTCTATTTGGGTCTCTATGCTCCAGACCCCATTGGAAACCCCAACTAAGCTCCCCCCCTCCCCCCCAAAAATGGTGATCACTCCAGCAGAATAACGGGCTACATTGGGGCAGTAATTCCCTAGCACATCCTCCCAGGGTCTTGGAGTGAGCCCCTTTTATATGGTTTGACCAGTAGGGGGCCGTAATCTCACAAAAAATGGCAAGAAAAAGGTTAACCCTTCCAGCCTGGTTACCTTTAACTCACAGGTCAACCTGAGGACACAGTGCAATATTAAGACTTGGTAACATTTTGCACCTGGCTGGATCAATTAACTTGATTAAACACATTAACCCCTTTGTAGGCAACTGACTATATGCTGTTTACAGATTTTGTTTCTGGAATAGATATAATTGTTTTCTCAAGGATATTATCTGCATCAATGTATATTTTTGAATGCTTATCTAAGCTTATCAAAAGTTTCCAATCACATAACATAAGGTAATTACCGTAATAACAAATTAAGGTGTTTTCTGTTACTTGAAAACTATATTAAACGGTGACATTCACACTCTATATTTAGATCAATATTGTAACATACAAGGGTTATCATCATCAGGATTATTGGTATTGCTATTAGTCATATGACTTAATAAATTGCTGAATTTTTTGGATCAATTTTTTGCTGTTCGATTCTGACCTTTGTTTACCAGTCTATTCTCTCCTTGTCACTTATAGAATTTTTTTATGTGGGCTGTACCAAGTTTTTTGTCAGGTACATTTGAAAAAGCAAGATGTTTTTGACTTTTAACTCCCGACCAGCTGCGGCAGTTGTACTGCGGCAGGTTGGCTCCCCTGGGTGAACTGCAGTAACTGTACGTCGGCCCTTTAAGACGCTGTAGCCTGCAGCGTGTGCCCGGAGCTGATGCTAGTGCCTGGCGAGCGCAATGACCACCGGGCACCCGCGATCGCTCGTGACAGAGCGAGAACCGAAATCTGTGTGTGAACACACAAATCCTGCTTCTCTCAGGGGAGAGAAGACCGATCATGTGTTCATACTAAGTATGAACACAGATCGGTCTCCTCTCCTAGTCAGTCCCATCCCCCCTACAGTTAGAACACACCTAGGGAACACAGTTAACACCTTGATTGCCCCCTTCCCTGCCACTGACATTTATACAGTAATTAGTGCATTTTTATAGCACTGATCGCTGTATAATTGTCAATGGTTTCCAAAATGTGTCAAAAGTGTCCAATCCAAAATGTGTCAAAAGTGTCCAATTTGTCTGCCGCAATATCGCAGTCCCGATAAAAATCGCAAATCGTCGTCATTACTAGTAAAAAAAATAATAATAATAAAAATGCCATAAATCTATCACCTATTTTGTGGACGCTATAATATAGGCACATATCGGCCTAAACTGAGGAAAAATATATATATATTTTTTTTTTTAATTTGGGATATTTATTATAGCAAATGTAAAAGATATTGTTTTTTTCACTCTTCTTTTGTTTATAGCGCAAAAAATAAAAACCGCAGAGGTGATCAAATACCACCAAAAAAAAGCTCTATTTGTGGGACCAATTTTGTTTGGGTACAACGCTGCATGACTGCGCAATTGTCAGTTAAAGCGACGCAGTGCCGTATCACAAAAAATGGCCTGGTCACTGAGCAACCATATCTTCCGGGGCTGAAGTGGTTAATGTTTTCACAGATAAATGTGTTAAATAAATTCATGCCTTAGACCTTTCTGATGTATTTATGTCTAAGAGGTAGACAGCACCTTATGGTTTGATGTACTGCATCTGAAGGACTGTTATGAAACGTATATAGCATATCTGATAATTGTTTCCATACATATCCAAGTGTGAAAAATATTTTTGACTCATCACCCAATAAACAAGAATTGTTTACAAGCTGTTTTAGACTAGAAATATGAAATAATCAGGGCCTATAAATAAAGAAGTGTTTTGCTTACATGTACAGTATATACAATTAAACCTATAGGGATTTTCAAATTACTTTTTCAGAAAGCTGTGTTTAGGATTTTTCTGTGTCACATTATCTGCCACGCCCTGGTGAGCAGGTTCTAGAGTGCTGTGACATAGGTGTAGCATTAGTTGCTTTGTGGGTTTTGAGAGTTGGCCAGTTGCTGTTGCGTTTGTCTTCAGGCTGAGCTGTGTTCTAGAAGGGTCCTTCTGTGGGAGCTAGATCCCTGGTTAGCATTCATCTTGTCTAGTCACTTGCTGACCAGGCTGTTTCTGGAACTTTTTGTTTAAAAGTTTAAATCAGTATTTTTTGCTAGAAAATTTCTTAAAACCTCAAAACATTATATATTTCATTAGCAGAGATACTAGAGAATAAAATGGCAACTGTTCCAATATTTAATGTCACACAGTATTTGCGCAGCGGTCTTTCAAACGCAATTTTTCGGGAAAAACAATGAAAAAAACTTTCAAAATTTCTGGAAAAGTTACATCTCTAAATATGTCTGGCTTGTTTATTTGAATCCAGTGTGATAAAAACAGCCGCTTGGACCTTTAAACTTATAAGGTTGATTAGAAATTAGGCAGGAGGGGGAATACACCTAGATTAGAACATCTTTTGCATATAAGTTTGTAAAGCCGGCTGGTGTTTACCCCTCTAGTGTATTAAGATTAGATGTCAAATGTTCTTCGATGATGTAAATGTTTTTGTTATAAAAATAAAAAGGAATTGTAAAAAAAAAAGAAATAAAAAGAAAAATATATACATAAAACTATTTTTCAGAAAGAAAAAAAAAAAAAAAGAAATTAGGCAGGAGAATCACATATTATAACTTTTCCTTAGTAATTTCTAGCCCACACATATATATTTTAAACACTAGAGTAATGTAGTACAGAATACAAATAAAGCATTTTAATGTCAGAGCAGTCTAGTAAATGGTTAAAACATCAGTTTATTTTTTTAGCACTGAAATGCTCCAGAGCCAACCAGCATAAGAACACTGTCCATATGGTGCTATGGTTTTCTCCCTATAATCTGGCCACTCACGTAATGAGAGCAGATTGGCAGTGCTCAAATATTGGAGGAACGGCCAAGCTGGACATGTTTGGAGCCGATCTCCTGTCATTATGCGTGCTAAGATCTTTAGTCCCCTATTATTTTTTAAAGGTTCAGTTTGTTTAAGCACTTCATAGAATTTCACCTAAACAGTATAGAAAGCTTTATTGTGGTATTAAAACTCAAAGTACTCCATAGACGTCATCTAGCGGCTTTACAAGATTTATAAGGAAACACTAAGTGATTTCTGCTCACATTATTTGTAGCAAACATGTTTTCCCTGGGAAAGCAAGATCCAAAGCTCAGTCTGTCCGCACATCTGCTCTCTGTCAGAATGTTTGCCATCAGTGACCATTCTGCATTGAATGCAAATCTTGAAGACAAGTAAGAGAGCATGAAATGATTTCTTATATCGACTACCTGAATTACAGCCTCCAGTTCCCAGTTTGTATTGTTCCCTGGCAGTGGAGAAGGCTGACACTGGCCTGGCAGTTTTGTAGTTTACTAAATAAATCATTTGACTAGAGTTAATCGATTTATTAGGCTTTAAATTATCTTCTATGTTACAAAGGAGACTTTGTAGGGTTGAATATAAAAATAGAGTCTTACATGGAATTTTTCTTAATGGCACCAAGGATGGTCACAAGCAAAAATAAAGTACATATCCTTTTTGAGGAAGGATTCTAGTAGGGTCAAAAAGAACAAAAGGTTTCTGTGACTCCAGTAAAGAAATATCTATCTGCCAACATCCAAGAACCTATGACAAACAGTGCTTTATACTCATCAGTAGTGTCACTTGTGTGCAGGCCAAGTCCAGCAATCTGGCAACATTAGCTTTGTAAGGAAGGACTTATCTATCTGGGATTATTAAAGGGCTTGTATGGTCCTTTAAAACTTCCAGTTGCAACTTCAAGCTCTTCTGTCATTGTTTGTACTTGTAGATTGTTGACCAGCTTTATGGAAGGAACACTGCTAATTAACAATGGACACCTTTTTAAAAATACGCTGAAAGTTGACTAATATGTTTGTAAATCAAGTCATCTGGAGTGTATTCCCTATCTGTAATATCATGGTTGGTTATCAGTTTTAATTGATGCAAACAAACAGTTCTTTTGTCATTCCTGAGCTTTGCTGTCTGTGTCTATAGACACAAACAGCGGGCTTTGGCCCTGCCAGTCGGAGCATCTAGGGAAATTTGATTCCCTTGT
This sequence comes from Lithobates sylvaticus, assembly GCA_028564925.1. Classification (NCBI taxonomy): domain Eukaryota; kingdom Metazoa; phylum Chordata; class Amphibia; order Anura; family Ranidae; genus Lithobates; species Lithobates sylvaticus. The sequence goes on along the minus strand of CM053028.1, from coordinate 422,176,617 downwards.
GTCACTGTCACACATCACAGCCAGAGGATTGATACCTACATGCTGCCCATGCAAAGGGGAGATTTATTAAAGCTGGAGCAGCCAGAATCTGGAGCAGCTGTGCATGGCAACTATAAGGGGGCTACTTATAATGATATACCATTTTGATAGGGGTTGAAATAAATATGCTTAACTTTCAGCTTTTAAACAAAGCTGGTGTAAGTATATTTCTTAGAAAAACGGTTTGACCAGTGTTGACATATCAGCAGGACGCAGCTGTTATGTGGTTTTCTAACTCTGTACTTCACCAGAGGATATGGAGTGACTTAGGAGTTTTCTTGTGGTCAAATCAGCAGGTGTGTACAGTTAACAGAACTAACTGTCATACTCTAAATTTTGCCTTACATTTCCTGTTGCAAACTAACCACCATCACATGATTATTCTTGGCCCCATATTCCATATTTCAAACTAAAGACTGTCACGTGACAAGAAGTTGTTAATGTATGCATATGTGTATATGTCTCATTGGTTCTTGGGAGAGCTGTCCCCTCCCTCTGCATTTCCCATAAAAGAGGAATGTATTGTCTATTAAACTTTGTAACCATTTACTTACAAACCCGTGTATGTGTATGTGTGTTAACCACCGGTGAACTGGGATCTCCGCTCCTACCAATTCCTGGCCTAGGCACTTAGAATACAAGAAGAAAGACGTGTACCTTTACAACTGGTGTTCAGAAGTGGGATGTCTTGTGACAGGTAAGTGATTTTGCCCTTTTTACCTTTTAAGGTGAATAGGTGTAAATGCTTACGCTGTCCAGATAATCGCCACGAATTTAGTTTAAAGAGGTTATTGTGCCTTCGCGGCGGACTAGGCTGGTCCCCCGGGAGGTTAGGTTGTTGTGCCTTCGCGGTGGACTAGGTCGGTCCCCCGGGAGGTTAAAAGGACACGCAGGTAGTTTAAAGAGGTTATTGTGCCTTCGCGGCGGACTAGGCTGGTTTTATAATGATCATTTAAAATAATTCTGTTCATAAGATTTACAGTATAAGACCTATAGAAATAAGTATAAAGTTTTGTTTAAGATATATATATATATATGTATATGTGAGACTTCTTTTTCTACAGAACAGCGTAAGTACCTAAAAATTTTAAAGAATTGTATGTTGTATAAAGTATAAGAGTTTAATGACTTCGGAATACGAAGAACCTGATTGTAGCGACATAGCTCTATCTTGTCCACATTGAACCATAAATCGAGTACTAAGGGTAAACCTTCACAGTCCCATTAGTCCATCTGATTTAACGGACCAAGCAGACTACCCAATTGTTCGACAACAAGTGATTACCCAAACGGGTTGTTATCACTTGTGCCCACATACTAGGCATACCCTGCCCACTTTGTTAGATGGGGAATTCTGCGGCCACCCCAGGATCAGACATAGGGATCCCGTGCCCGTATGAATATATTAAAAACAATCTACCTGGACCACAGGTGGAACCTTTCTGGGCTCAAGTCCAGGAAAGATGCCACCAGTTAGGTATTCATGATCCGGGACCACAAGGTCCTTGTTCAGAGGAAGATTGGAAGAAAGTTAGCAAAATTTGTCAGACGCATAAGCATTCCTACCCCCCGGGTAAATCTAATGACCCTCAATACATGAAAGAGTATCCTACGAGAGGCTGCCTACCCCCTCCACCTTATGTCACTGTAAAAATGGACTCAGGAGAGCCTGGTCCTCGCCTCCAATTATATCCCTCACTAGAACCTCATGTCCTCGCAAGTAAACGCGTTTACCCTAAATTGATAGACTGGACAGAAGACAGAAAAAATGCTTTTAATGCTCTTATTAAGAGTTTGTCCACCGCCCCGCCCCCCCTGGGATTGGTAGATTATGGTAAAGCCTTCCAGTTGTACTGTGTAGTTTCATACCTGCAGATTCCCTATGCTACACAGTGATTGATTTGGCAAACGCATCATTCCTATTGCCGAAGAGGCTCAGCCTATATTTGCCTTCTCATGGGCCGGCGCGGGTCAGTTAACTTGGTCGCGTACTTGCGCAATCTCATGGCTCGGGGTATCGCCCAGTGTCATATTTATCTAGAAAACTCCCTATCCAAGTCCAGGGCATGCCGTCCTGTCTTCAGAATGTCGCTGCCTGTGCCATGTCTGCACAGGATGCCAACAAAATAGTATTGGGACACAAAATGACACTGTACACCACTCATTCAGTTACCCACCTCATACAGAATATGAACACACAACACATGACTTCCCAAAGACTCAGTGGATACGAGATCACTTTGTTAAATACTGACAACTTGGTACTTAAATATGTTCCGAATAGCAATCCAGTTGTACGTTTACTACATTCCATGTTACGTTTACCACACGAACCTGATCACACACATAATTGTGTAGAAAAAGTGGAACAAGTCACTTCACCAAGACCTGATCTTTCTGACATTCCAATTATAAATGCCGAAAATGTTTTTGTAGATGGTAGTTGTTCCCGTCCCTCTGACTCTACATTTTTAACTGGCTATGCTGTAGTTCAGCTGCCACATACAGTACTAGAGGCAAAACCATTGCCCCCTGTTTCTGCCCAAGTAGCAGAACTAGAAGCTCTGACCAGAGCCTGTATTCTGTTCACAAACAAGGAAGTCAACATTTATACAGACAGCAGATATGCATTTGGAGTGGTACATGATTTTGGTGTGATATGGGCCAATAGAGGATTTAAAACAGCAGACAACAAACAGATAGCTAATTCAGAGCAGATCCTTAATCTACTGCAAGCAATTCTGCTCCCTAAAAAGGTTGCTGTTATAAAAGTAAAAGCCCACTCATCAGACAATAGTATAGTATCAAAAGGAAATGCTTTCGCAGACAGAGAAGCAAAAAAGGCTGCTGCCAGTTCACCTAATTCACCAGCCCCTACCACAATCTTCTTTAAAGAGCACTTCTCATCCCCTGATTTCAAAACTGTTGTGGCCCAAATGCAGTCAATGGCCACGGATACAGATGTCCATTTCTGGGCAAATGAAGGTTTGACCAAAGACTCTGAAGGTCTTTGGACAAAAGAGGGGAAGATCCTGGGTATACCTGAAGCTAATTGTATCCTAATTTTATCCTACCTCCATGGCCCAGGACACATAGGACCCCCCCCTCTTGTAAATATATATTCAAAATCTTTTTGCACAAATAATTTACAAAAACAAACTAAGCTTCTAACTAGAAGCTGCTTAACTTGTGCCCAGAACAATGTTCAAGGAAAAAGACATGGCCTACATGGCCATCTACCTCCACCCTTGGGACCATTAACAGATTTACAAATAGACTTCACACACCTACCAAAGCAAAAGGGAAACTTGAGGTGCCTCTGCGTAATCGTTGACAAATGGTCAGCCTGGGTTGAGGCAATTCCCTGTACCGGAGAAACCGCAAATATAGCAGCGAGATGCTTGTTAAATTATTGGATCTGTAGGTTCGGGATACCCACAACCATATGGTCCGACAGAGGACCCGCATTTAGTTCCTCAGTGACCCAAGTTGTAGCCAAATCTCTGGGGATGCAATGGAAACTACATATTCCCTATCATCCCCAGAGTGCAGGAGTAGTAGAGAGAATGAACAGGAACATCAAAGACAAATTAAAAAAGGCTACAGGAGGTACTCTAAAAGGTTGGTTGGAACACTTACCTTCTGTCCTTTTTCAGATAAGAACCACCCCCCATTCTAGGACAGGATTGTCCCCTTTTGAAATTCTAATGGGAATCCCTGCAAATATAGAATTACCCCCATTAGACCCAAATTCTGACATTAACGTTTATTCCCAACAGGAAGTGTACGTGAAAAGTCTGGTAAGTATGCTTCATGAAATAAATGAACAAGTTTCTGTCACCTTTTTTCCTCTTTCAACAGAACCAACCCACCCCTTCATCCCAGGGGACAAAGTACTGATTAAGCAGCTGGCTCACAGGAAAAGAATTGGACCAATCTACTCCGGACCGTGGAAGGTGGAAAAGGTATCCAGGACCGCGGTACTGACGGACCTAGGCAACACCTGGATCCACGCCAGCCGACTGAAGAAGTGTCCCCAGCTCCCCTCAACTCCAGACCCCCTAACAGTAACCGAGGATACACCCCCTTCAAGACAACAACAAAATCTACAAGATATTCAGGAAGGCATAGGACAAATCTCCCTGGAGGACACGATGATTTTACCTGGAAACTAAACAGAATCTTTCCATCATCAGGACAAGTGAAGAAGAAGAAGAAGAATAGTGAATTTTGAGGACATTAGATATATATATATATAATGTTTTCAACATCAGCAACAGGGAAGACCTTATGCCTGTCTTATGTGCTGTCTAATTTTGGTAGTATTCTTACCTACTTGGCTGATAGCTAACTGTATATACCACCCAGAGGATTTGGGACCACTAAAAGGGATATGTGGGATTCCCAAGTCAAATAACACCCCTATAGTAAGACATAGAAGAAGTGAACCCCCCCAAGAGTTTTCTGATAAAATGTTGTTGTTGAAATTTAAATATAGCTAAGCCCAAAAATCAGGTTTTGAAAAGTGCTGGATATGCAGTAAACTACATCCCAGTACTGCCAGAGTTCCTTTAATGGCCATACCTTTAAATTTTACCTCACTCC